>JBAJMU010000001.1:18864029-18943074 GCA_037952995.1 Hyposoter didymator | reverse complement strand
TGATGGATTCACCGTAAAAAAAAAAAAAAAATGTAATTTTCGGCCCATATTTCGAGACCCACATATTTCTAATAATCGATCAATCGTCGAGAAATTTTTCATGCTGAACAAAAGTTGAGGCTGCTTGACAAAAGTTGAAGGAACGTTCGAGAGCACCGATCAAGACAATGCTGAAGTTTGCATCGTTGGAATGCAACGAAATTTTGTTTTTTCTTGACCAGATGCCACGATTCTTATGAAATATTTAGTCAAGACAATAAAACGATATTTTTTTGAGATCCACACTGGAAATGAAATTTTCTTAAAAATCGTCGATATTTTGTTGAATACGGTCAACCAAATATTTTTTGTTAATTTCAAAATTTTCGTTATTTTTGCAGTAATTTTGGTTTCTAATGGAATTGTTAGCAAAATTTACGACTGGAAGGACAAAAATTTGGGGCCGAAGAGACTTTCTAGAATGTTTCTTGCTGCGATGACACAATTTTTGGGTTCATTAAAAAAAACCGTTTAGTTGGACGTATCGAACAAAATATCGATCTTCTCCAACAAAATTTTGTTTTCAGTGCAAAGACAAAATCGATACGAAAAATGTCAGGATTTTTCAAATTTAAGAAAATATTAATAGAAGTAATATTTTTCGTAGGATCCCAACAACGTCACGAACTTCAGTGTCATACGATCGAGTTGAAAAATTTATGCCGGAAGTGCGTGCATAGTTTTTCTCAAGCAGAACGCGGTTCGAGTCTTGTTCCAATTTCCAAACTCAATCCCGACTCATTCGGTTCATTTGGCTTAATTTTTCTCCGCCGCGCAATTGTTACATGTAGAACCGAGTTATCGTGCGGGAGTATGGATGTGAGCATTAAAGCCGAGAGTCTCGCGGGAAAGAGACAAACACGGTACAAGGCGTGGCATAAAGGAACCCCAGGGAGTTTAACCGCGAGCCCCAGGAATCGATCGGCGGAAGTTGTTGCTTCGTCTCTCTTTTCTCTCTCCTTCTTTCTCTCTCTTATGCACACGAGAACACACATACACACATTTCCTTCGTCACTGTTGAAGCATCGACGGGGTGGTTCACCCTCTCGGCGTCGACGTCGTTGTCTCGGAGGTTATCAGCAAAACACGCAACGAAAGAAAAAACCAAGAAACTTTTGTATGTCGTGACAATTGGCAATAAAATGAATAAATAATCTTTTAAAAGAAAAAATTTATTCTAGTTTACACAGAAATCAATTGCAGCGCTTGTCAGAGCTGACAATTAAAATTACAGGCCATTTTCCTTGTATCTCAAAGAAAACGTCGCCGCCCCATATTAAAAAGTAAGAAAAATCAATGATGAAGTTTGCATCGTTGGAATGCAACGAAATTCTGTTATTTTTTCAGTAGAGCTCATAATTTTTGTTCAAAATTTGCTCTGGATAATAAAACGATCCTCTCTTGCGATCTAAAAACTCAATCGATACGAAAAATTGCCATGATTTCCAAAATTCATTAAGGAGGGGGGCTACACACAACAATGTTGCCATGTTAAAAGCATAGGAAAATTCGAAATGATTAGAATTTAATGAAATTTGGTGAGTATATTCTTTATTATTAAATATAAACATACAAATTTTTCAAGATTTTTCTTCTACATAGTTTTCGAATTATTGAACACGAAAGTTTACATGCATAAGCATAGGAATCAGATATATATTTATAGATATATTTTTTGCATATTGTAAACTCCAATTATTCGACAACTATGTAGACGAAAAATTTGAAAAAAATTGTGTCATCGTATTTGATGCTAAAGAATGTTATCACTAAATTTTATGAAATTCTTATCATAAGGTCGTATGTAGCCGACCTCCTTAAATAAGAAATATAGAAAATGTTGTTCGTTGAATCACAACGTTGCAAACTTCAGAGTCATGAAAATGACGATTAAAATCAACAAGAAAAAAAAACGACTGATTTATTTATATTAATCAAGTAAAAAATATATTTCTCGATAAAATAATACGTTCCAAAAAAATTTCGTTCGCTGTACGAATTGAAATGACATTACGATTAATAAATATTGCAATAAATAACGAAGCAGGAAAAATCCAACTGCTGCAGCTGTGCACGACAGCCAGTACGTATCGAATCAATGGAATTACAGTTCGCAGTAACAAATCAAATTATTTCGAGCAAATAACGATGGCTCGATAACCGCGTCGAGTGTACACTTGGAGTAAGGTCACTTCCGAGATGATGGGAAATGGCGATCCGACCACCTTCGATTAATTGAAAACCTGATATTCATACAACTGGAAAAAAACGAGACACTTTTTTTTTCTTATTTCGGAAACAAAGTTTTGACCAAGAGTTCCCACTGATTCGAAACATTGCCGCGTGTGCTCCGAGCTGTTTACCACGACAGTGACAAAATATGAGTAGAGACTTTTTGAAAGTTGGTGTTGAATCTTTTGCGACTTTCCGCGAAAATTATCGGAGCAACAAATGAAAATATTCCGGGTTCGCAGTAAACATTCGAAGGAAACTGTACCTATAAAACTTGCAAAAATTTTCGTTCATGCAGTTTTCCCAGTCTCCACCTCATGGATGTGTTGCTAATGGAAAAAACTGTGAATTTTCAATGCCATTGTTCTCCGAGTGTCGACGAACCGAAATAGTAAGAAATCAAGTTTTAAAAAAAAACCACAGTATTACAAAATATAGTTCACTCAGTCATCTGACCTGCACATACCGTTTCGTGGCTTATATTCCGCACTGAGAATGAAATTTTGTTAAAAATGGTCGATATTTTGTTGAATACGGTAAACTAAATATTTTTTTATAATTTCGAAATTTTCGTTATTTTGTCAATATATTTGGTTTCTAACGGAATTGTCAGCGAAATTTACGAGTGGAATGACAAAAATTAGCTTGCGAAGAAACTTTCCAGAATATTTGGTGCTGCAATGACATAATTTTTAGGATTATTTAAAAAAACGTTTGGTCGAACGAATCGAACAAAGATCCATATTTTTTTAACAAAATTTTGTCTTCAGTGCGGCCATGGAAAACTTATACAAGAGGATCGTGGTGATTACACACCCGATTCGAGTGGCTATACCGCGAATCTTAATACGAATATGCATAATACAGATCGGCATCGTGTTTCATCTGCATCGCGATGAATAATATAGGGACGGGAGGCTGACTCATACGTCCGAGCGAATATAACGCAACGTTTGATTTTAGTATCTGCAGCATATTATTATTACGTATAAAAAAAAAAGAAAAACTGCACATGCGAGCACGTGGATTGTGAAAAAGTTGTATCTTTGTGGGACGTCACACAAGTAAGCTCTTTCATAAACATTTCAGTATACTATTATTAACAATAATTCTCACATCAACACGCAGTTCCATTGCAAATAAAAAAAGATGAGAATCGCAACGTTGGGGACCGAACGAAAAATATTTATTTTATTCTTTATTCACTAAACCTCCTGTACATGCATATTGGGTCATTCTGGCCCAAGGAGTTTTCGAATCGTAGTATTCCGGTAAATATGCAGTTTTTTTTATTATTTTTTGTAAGGACGTTTTGTTGTAGTAAATTCACCATATTTTATTGTCCTAAATTTATTTTTTCACGAAAACGAAAATGAGTGCACACCTCTTATAAGTACATGTTGGGTCAATCTGACCCTAGACGTTTTTCACATCTTAGTATTCCGTTGAATATGCATTTTTTGTTTTTTAATTCGTAGAGAGTTTTTTTTGCAGGCAATTATCCATATTTTATGGACTTAAATTCACTTTTTTGACGAAAACGAAAATTACAAGGTAAAACATTCGTTGCCATTAAATGCCAAAGAAGAATCTGTGAGAGATAATTGTTCGGGTCAAAACGACCCAGTATGCACTCGGAGGGTTGAACTTGAAAAATCATGGCATCTCTTCGTGGCGGTTGAGTTTTTTGGTCCCAAAAGAGGGTCGTTTTATTGTCCTGACCATAAACTACACATGGGAGTTAAGCTGCTGAAGAAAACTGGCAATTTCGTTACATTCCACCGATGAAAACTTTACCATCGAGAAAAAAAAATTAACGCAAAAGTTCACAACGTTAAAATGCAAAGAGTTTGTCTCCTGATCATTTGATTGATTTCAAAAATCAAGCAAATTTTTTCAGTCGTTATGCTTCCGCGTCGCAAAAATCAATCGTTTAGTCATCGTGATAATATTCTGCATATAAAGCATAAGCTCTGCTAGCGAAACGACAGAATTTCATAGAAACATTTTCGAGCGAATAACTACAAGCTTACAAAGTAGAGTCAATATTTCATCTTACAAACACATACACATAGATCTATAGGGGAAGCATACAGAGTGGGCAAATGTGCAGTTCACCCAGTTGATAACAAAGTGATAAATATTTGCTCGGTGCATACAGAACGAATTAAATGAAACATGACAAGCTGGGTTGTGCGTCCTTGGCAAGCAAAAAATTTCCATTATATTTTTGGGATCTTTGGATCTTTTGTGATTTTTGGGTTCCTGAGGGAAGTTGAAAAAATAATGAAAAATAAAATTCAACAAACGATTGATAAACAATATTAAAAAAAAAAAAAAACTGCAGTTTCGTGGCGTTGCAACGATGCAAATTTTACAATCCTATTGGGAAATCGATCGTGGAATGCTGACGATGCTTTCCCCAATTTTATTCACGAATCGCTATTCGTCAAAAGTTGGAGTAAAGATTAAAGAGCACAATGCTGAAGTTTGCATCGTTGGAATGCAACGAAATTCTGTTTTTTCTCGACTAAATCCCACGATTCTTATTAAATATTTAGTCAAGACAATCAAACCATCTTTTTTTGAAATCCAAAAATACAAAATCGATACGAAAAATGTCTTGATTTTTCAAATTAAAGAAAATATTAATAGAAATAATATTTTTTGTTGGAGCCCAACGTTGCGAACTTCAGTGTCATAAACGAAAGACTCTGAAGTTTGCAACGTTGAAATTCAACGAAATATATTTTCTAAATGTATTATTTATTGAAATTTGAAATCATGGAAATGTTTAGCGTCGATTGAGTTTTTAGGTCGCAAGAGAGGATCGTTCTAGTGTCCAGACCAAATATTTAATAACAATTATGAGCTCTGCTGACGAAAGAACAGAATTTCGTTGAATTCCATCGATGCAAACTTCAAAATCATTCAAAACGACCCAGTATGCACTGAAAGGGTTAATACTTTACGAACTGGATGATTTGCATAACTCACGAATATTGAGTTGACTTATTCGAGCATTGAGTAAACTGCGTTGGAAAAAGTCTTTGTACATCGTGGCTCAGAGGTGCAAAGACAATTTACAACGCGCGCAAACGGGTAGAAGGGGCAAAAGAGCTTCTCGAACGAGGTCGAGACACGAGGATACCACGTGTCACTGATGATTCATTCGCCATTTTTTCACGTAAAAACTCTCTGGACACTGAAAAGGAGGAAAAAGAACGTAGAAAAAAATGTTCCTAGTTCGCATTTTCCTGCGAACTAGGAAATTTTTTTTTTTTCTTCTTTCCGTCTCGGCATCTCGACCAAACTTTATGCTGCTCTTTATGTTCGCCTTTTTCTTTTGTTTTTACTTTTGAGACATACAATTACGTACGATGCTATGTGGCCATGTATATTCATACCGAGATTCATACACTGTTTACGAAGTCCAGGCTGGACAAAATGTTCGCTCGAAAACTTTCCTTGACAATGAGAATCCCTTCAAGTGCATCGAGCAGAAGGGAGACTCGAGTTCAGACTGATTGTGACTCACAGAATACGACAGCGCAAATGCCACTCTTTCTCTCTTCTAGTTTTTTTTCATTTATTCTGCTGAGCTAATTGCTCAAAAGCTTCCGGAAAGAGACAAGCCATTAACTTTGATATAAGACATTTTTTTCGTCTGAATTGTATGATAAATTCCTGTTCTTTACGAGACTGATGTGCCATGAGGCTAAATCTCTTCCAGCAGCATGAAGAGGTACGTGGTCTGGCTTAGAAAATAAAAAACTCTTTTTTTTTTCAAATTTTTTTTGCATTCAAATGATCAATTTGAAAGAAATAAAAAATGATTCATTTTCTCAAACAACGGACCTGAAGTTTTTTTTTCGCAATATCAATAGAATTTCTTCAACAAAATAAAATGATGAATAAAAACGCAAAAAAAAATTTCCAATTGTTTTAAAGTTACAGTTTATGATTTTTAGATTAGATTTTGTGAAGCTGCTTCGTAGGAATGTTTCATGTTCAATTTATTTTCTTTTTCTTGAAAGCTTGAAGCAACTTCCTGCCAAATTTTCGAGTAAATTTTGATACTTTTGGGATAAAAGACGGGCTTTGGAAAAAAAGGGATTTCAAGTACAGGAAACGGTGCAAATTTTGCAAGTTATTAAAGTAATGAATTCACAAACGTCATGCGAGAATTGAAAAATTGTGGCGTTTGCGTTCGAGATTGTTCCAGTTGATATAAAAATGAAATGAAATAACTGTTCGATAATCAACATGGAACTCGCTTCATTTTGTACTCAATGCTCGCATTTTGAATTTTCGATGACTCTGAAGTTTGCAACGTTGAGATTCAACGAAAAATATTTAGTGCATTTATTTTTCATTGAATTTTGGAAATCGTGGCAATTTTTCGTGTCGATTGAGTTTTTAGGTCGCAAGACAGAATTGTTTTATTGTCCAGAGCAAATTGTGAACAAAAATTATGAGCTCTGCCGAAAAAAGAACGGAATTTCGTTGCATTCCAACGATGCAAACTTCAACATCATAATTTTCGAGTTTTCTCATGTTGGTTCGCACCGTTCACGATTTTTCTATGGTGCGGGACTGTTTCGTGTCATCGTACGAGTACGAAGGGCTGGTAGAGGGATTTAGCCTCTGAGAACGAAGGAAACAACGCGTAACTGGCCTCGTATGTGGGCAGATGGTCGTTTTCTCTTACGTGAGCTCGACAGACGATTTACAAGGATGCTTCTCGGATCCCTACGGTAAACACGAGAAGTTTCGTATATATACAGATGTGGGGAAGCTTCGAGCCGGGGTAGGAAGTCACAGTGAGAAAAAGGACCAAGGCCAACGGGAGAAAAGTAAAAGGAAATGGAAAATCTGAGGTATATACACGGGGGGGAGACAAGGGAGAGCGGAGAGGGGAGCGAGCGAGTCGGAGCACATCCTAAACACACTCTCGAATAAATAAACGTGTTTGCCAGATGTCCAACAAAATCTTATCCTCTTTCCTACGAAACTACGACGTGGAGTCTCGCGCTCTCTGAATTTCGTTGATAGACATTACAGAAATATTCATGATCGAGCTAATTTTTATTTCCATTTTCATACGAAAACCAAATTCCACTCAATCCTCAGCGAGAGTTATGAAAAATATATATTTTTGTCGAGACCAAATTATTAACGCGTAGTCAGGAAAAAGAAATTCACAGTTATATTCACAGAGCTTTGTGTTGAGCGAGCTCCGTAAATTTTCGCAACAAATTAAAAAAAAATAACAAACACTTTGCCAAGAAATGCATTCCCACGAAATTTAGACTTTTCCTTAAAAAGAGATTGTAGGAAGGTAATTTTTGTCACATTGCAACGATGCAATTCCAATGAAAGAAACGAAGAGCGATATTCGAAGAAATACCTAACGAGTCGAGAATGATTTTTGAAATATTACTCTGAAGTTTGCAGCGTTGAGATTCAACGAAAAATATTGAGTATATTTATTATTCATTGAATTTTGGAAATCATGGCAATTTATCGCGTCGATTGAGTTTTTAAGTCCAGACCAAATTTTGAACGAAAATTATGAGCTCAACTGAAAAAAGAACGGAACATTCCAACGATCCAAACTTCAACATCATGCAATAATCACCGTTTTGGCCAAATGTCGACAGGTATCTGGAGTGTGTCTAGAAAAAAAAAATCGTATCCAATTTGGAGATCAAGTACGACGAAACGATCAATTTTTTTCTTGTAGATCCTTCGACCATTTAATTGAAATGGAAAATTTTGATTACAAATGCTCGAGGGAATAAAATCCTGAATTTCGTTGCATTCCGAGGATGCAAACTTCAACATCATTTCGAAATGGATTTAGCGACGTAAATGCTCGTTTAAAAAATCGAAAGAATATGGACTGAATATGGAAAGAATATGATGCTGAAGTTTGCATCGTTGGAATGCAACGGAATTCTGTTTTTTCTTGAACAGATCTCGTAATTATTATTGAATATTTGGTCTGGACAATAAAACGATCCTCCCTTGCCACCTGGAAACTCAATCGACACGAAAAATTGCGACAAATTTCAAAATTCAATAAATGATTGATAGATCAAGTATTTTTCGTTGAATATCAACGTTGCAAACTTCACACTTGTACTTAAATTTCGATTTGGCTGAACCTCCAACCAACCACCTTAATTCCAAAGTCGGTGCTAATCCAAAAGATTCATCAAGTGTGGGGTAGCTTGGGGTCGTCTAAAGATAGAACATTTATTGCAATATCAATATTGTTATTTCGGGCGATGTTTAGACGAGTTTTCGAGAGGCTTGACGATAAATACATGGCACAAGATCACGAGACTTGCCAGACGAACTCTCGCGGACGTCGAGAGTGTTATTATTATCGCGTGTAGCAGATACAGCTCGTTAAATAGGGAGACAGAGAGAAATATAGGAAAATGGAAAATAGAGAATTCGTGAAAGCGATAAAAGAAGAAAAAACAAAGAGAGAAAATGAGACGAGCACGTTTGTGCCAACGAACCCTGAATATTCATGAGTGAGTTTCGCACGTCGAGCCGGGTGACTGCACGGAAAATAAGCCAAGTATTTGCTGATCCTTATGCACTTTGATCCACTCTAGTTCCTTTTATTTCTTTCGCACACCAGCCAACGCCATGCAAAAAAAATATTTTCGCGATCAACTGCATCGCATGAGCTTCCCAAAACTCTCTGAGAATTTTTCATCTCATCCATACTCCCTTCCATCAAAAAATTCAAACTCTAATCAACGCGGAGACGAAAAAGTATATCAAAATTCAAAAATGCCTCAAAAACGATAAAAAAAATTATTTTATTGATTCAATTTCGTAATTCATTCTCGAAAGCAACACGAAGATGGAAATTAAAAAAATAAAAGTATTTTTTTAGTAAAAAAAAACTATTCCATCGCATAAAATTTCGAGAAATGAAAATAAAATGAAAAATGTTCGAATTTCATGAGAAAATTGAGAAAATTCAAAACTGCAAATGAATTTTTGAAAATATTGACGAATTTTTTTTATTCTTCATCCTTTTATTAACCCAAAGAGTAAACATTAGCGAGGTGGACATTTGATTGGCAATGTGGCAGTTGATAAAAGGAATTTTTCATTTTCTTCGTTCAACAGTTCGAGCCGAAGACTCCAGAAATTATAGGCATGGCTGTGTAAACTCGTTAATGTCTTAGATAAAAAGGCAATGGAAGGCCAGCAAGGGCGTTGTGTGTATTTCAGAAGCGAAGAGTAATTTCAGGAATGCACGACAAACATTACACGAGCAATTCCGTATTGCGAGCAGTGGTATCATCCAAACTTAATCGTCGACTCATGTACACTGTCAGCCAGGGAGAAGGAACAAAGAATTTAAAACGTTGTATTCCCTACCGAAACGTCCAACTTGCTCTATTTTATCTAAATATGTTAATTAATAATTCGTGTCCAGAATAATTCATACATACGAAAATAACAGAACGTCTTTAGTACGAAGCGGAAAAAAGTTTTTCGATAATTCAAAAATGAACCAAAATTGTAATAAAAAAAAAAAAATTCAAATTCCGATGCCAACATCCCCATGAAGTTCGCAACGTTGGAATCCAATGAGAAATATTTATTTTCAACGACTCTGAAGTTTGCAACGTTGATATTCAACGAAAAATATTTTATCTATTTATTTTTTAATGAATTTTGAAATTTGTGGCAATTTTTCGTGTCGATTGCGTTTTTGGGTGGCAAGGGAGGATCGTTTTAACGTCCGGACCAAATATTGAATAATAATTACGAGTCCTGCTCGAGAAAAAACAGAATTTCGTTGCATTCCAACGATGCAAACTTCAGCATCATTTATTTTCATTTTGACGAGTTGTTAAATTTTCAAATTCAACCAAAATTTCCGAGCGGGTATATTTTTAGGTCGCGAAAATCGATCGTTTTTACATTTGTAATTACATTCAGCATTTTAATAATGAGCTTTGCCACAGAAAAAATAGAATTTCGTTGCATCCCAACGATGCAAACTTCAACGTCATGCATCCATCAGTGCAAACTTAAATTTTGATGTATCAAATAAAAGAATTATTTATAAATATAAATGAATGCACGTGTTTCGTAAGAGGCTCGAAAAAGTTTTCGGATACTTTGAGAGTGATCAGAATTTTTATTAAAAACTTATTTAACTTTCGATGCCAAAATCCATGAATAACGACGTCAATTTAAAAACACCAAGTTTTTTTTTCTTCATTTTCAGTTTAAAAGTACTGGGAAAGGAAAAATGTATGCATGAAAAAGTTTCGTAGCATAACTTGGGTTAATGCTGCTGCACACTAGTCGAATAAGTGCCAAATGTTCCAAATTTTTTTATTACGTGGAGTCAAGTGCAATAATTAAATGAATAATCGGTGGATCTGTATCGCAGCATTTTTTGAAAGCGTAAAACACACACACACATTTACGCATAAAATAATAAAATCGTGCATGGTTTAGCGTCTAAATTCGGAGCACCAGAAACGGTAACCCCAAAAAAATGGAGAACGAGTTGCGTAAGGAATGAAAACTGCAAGGCACTACGTACATTGTTTCATCTCACGACGGTTTTACCACCGACGTTTTTTTTTTTATTCCATTTCACCCGAGAGGAAACCAAGTGCTACCAGCAGCATGTGGGTGTACTTTTTCGTTAGCAATGAGGGTTCGATGAGAGGCGATCGGGTGCAAAGAACCATACGATGAAAACGGGAGATGTGAAAAATTCACACGAGGGCGCGAAAGGAACGTTTTAAAAAGTTTGTTGGACACGAAACGACGTTGAAATTTCCTGGTGCGCGAAAACAAAGAAGTTTCTAAATTATTCAAAACTCGCGAACAAAAATTCAACCATCTCCGTGTACAAACAAAAAATACTTGATATCAAGTTTGCCAAGTCGAAAGATTGAGTGACGAATTGAAAATTCCTTCCGGCTTAGTTAGCATCTTTTGAATTTATTATGCAGCGTAATATTCCTGATTTTACATTGTCAACTAAAGCAAATTTAAACTGCGTTCATCACGAATTTCTCCCTTCGAGTGTATACTGGGTCTTCTTGACCCCAAAAATTCTCTGTCCCCGATTGTTTGGCATTCAATGGCAAACGATTGTTTCGCACTGAAAACAAAATCTTGTTGGAAAAGATCGATATTTTGTTCAATACGTTCGACTAAGCGTTTTTTTGAATAATCCTGAAAATTGTGTCATCGCAGCAAGAAATATTCTAGAAAGTCTCTTCGGAAGCAATTTTTTTTTGTCGTTCCAATCGTAAATTTTGCTGACAATTCCTTTAGAAACCAAATACATTGCCAAAATAACGAAAATTTTGAAATTATTAATAAATACTTAGTTCACCGTGTTCAACAAAATATCGACGATTTTTAACAAAATTTTATTTCCAGTGCGTTATTTAATTGATGGCTTTTGCAGGGGCCCAACGAAAAATACTAGATCTTTATTCTTTTCTAATTAAATATAAACACCATGAGATTTTTCGAAGAAATTTTGGGTTTGGATTCTCGAAACAGATCGTTTTATTGTCTTGACCGAATATTGAATAAGAATCTCGAGATCTGCTCAAGAAAAAAAAAAAAACAAAATTCCGTTGCATTCCTACGATGCGAAATTGAACGTTGTATTTAATTTTCGTTTTCGTCCAAAAATATAGATTTGGGCCCAGGAAATGTGAATAATTCACTAAAAAAAAACGTCTTTGCAAAAAAATTAAGAAAAAAGTCATTTGTATCAGAATGTAACGATTTGAAAAACGCCTTGGGTCAGATTGACCCAATATGCACTTAGGTGTAAACTCGAAAGTTTATTTTCATCAACGTTACTACCCAACGCATTAATTTGCAATCAGAATGATTCAAAATTTCGCATTATCGTTGAAAAACATTGAGGCAAACGTTCTCGAACTATTTTGCACAACATTTTTTTTCCCGCTAACATGCTGTCCGTTTTTTTTATCGCTCAACATTTATCACGATCGCTTTGCATGGAAACTCGAATTTTATGGCATTCGACGTCGCGCGACGTCGTCGGTTCGTACCACCCTGTCAACAAGCCTCACCATTATTTTCTCTTTTCCGACTCATTTCTCTGATCCACAGGTTCAGACCCTCCACACAACAGCATTGCCCGAAGACAATGTGATCGAAAGCACATTTCGCATAACCATGATCGAAGTAATTTTCATATCGAAAAGCCAAGTATTTTCTTATGAGATTCTGTCACGCGGTTAAGTTCCACCACATTGTTTACATTGTGACTGACGAAGCGAGCGATGAGTTGGGTTGGATGAGTCTTTAGTTGGGCGAGTCAGAGCGCGGCCTCGATAAATTGAAATAATCCTTCAGCCGATTTCCAAGAGATCATCCTATTCGATGAAAATAATTTTCAAACTGATGGTCGCGTGGTTCAAAAGCCTATTTACAACATCGTAATGATAAAATTGAATTTTCACCAAAAAGGATATTTCAAAATGATTTTGTAATTCGACAGTCATCGATACACACTGGAAATTAAATTTTTTAAAAAATGGTCGATATTTTGTTGAACACGGTCAACTAAATATTATTTCGTAATTTCAAAATTTTCGTTATTTTGGCAGTATATTTGGTTTCTAATGGAATTATCAGTAAAATTAACGATTGGAACGACAAAAATTCGCTTCCGAAGAGACTTTCTAGAAAATTTCTTGCTGCGATGACACAATTTGTGGGATTATTTAAAAAAACATTTAGTTGAACATAATCGAACAAAATATCGATCTTTTCTAACAAAATTTTGTTTTCGGTGCAATAAAAAGTTTGCATCGTTAGAATGCAACGAAACGCTGTTTTTCTCTTTGCGAAGAAAAAACTAAATCAACACGAAAAATCGAAATGATTTATAAAATTCAGTGAATAATAAATACAAAAAAAAAACATTTCATTCGATTCCAACGTTGCGAGCTTCATGCAGCGTCGTTGGTATTTTTCGTCCGAGTCCCCATGTGAATTCCGAGTGCACGTCGTAAGGGTAAAGCAAAAATAATAATAATAATAATAATATAAAAAGCAAGTGGTTCAATGCTCGACGAGAAAAAATGTCTCTGCGCGTACGAGTGACAATTTTCACCCTGTCGACGCTCGGTTGCGTTCCACACGATGTTTCAGAAAACCCACCCTAGCCTCTCACGTATATTTCGCCCTTTCCTTCCACATCGTTTTTGTTTTTGTTGTTGTTTTCGCTCTCCATCTCCGTCTTTTCTCCCTCTTTCCCTTTCGTTATTTTTTTCTTTGTCCCGGTGGCTCGTCAACTCACGCAACATCACTTACGCACACGAGTCTACGCGCAACGATCGCTGCGTGCGATGCAATATACATTCGTATCTATACAAACTTAATTGTGTATATGGACTTCCGGTGTTACAAAATGGCGAACGAACTCTGTACACTCGTAGGGCATGTAACCCAAGATTACACTGATGGACTATTCGCATATCGCGTAAATACAATCGTAGACCAAACTCACATTCATTTTTCTCTCTCGGCTTATCTAAAAATACAGAGTTCAAATTCTATGGTGAAAGAAAGAACAAAGCGCGACTATCAACGATTCCTTCACCACGAGGCTTCACGTCCGTGTCGTTGGAAAGCAACCAATTTTTTTTCAGCATAAATTAAGTTTATAAAAACGTTAAGAGTTTTCGTATCGTTCCTGCGATCGCAGTTTTTCAACGACATTGAAGTTTGCATCGTTGAAGTTGAACGAAAAATATTCTAACCATTCACCATTTTTGAATTTTTTGGGATCTCCTCAATTTTTCTTTGCCAATCATTTTATTTTATTGAAAAGTTTTCATGGACCAAGACACTGCATTTTTATTTCGGGTTCTGCATGAAACATAATAAATTGAACAAATAATGAATTCCGTTGCATTCCAACGATGCAAACTTCAACAGCATGCTTTTCACGAAGTTGTCGCACGTGAATTTTTTTGCCTCACGTTTTTTTCGTCCGCTGTAACGAGAAATCTTCGATTCTTCGTAATTTTTTGCGGCTGTATATAAGACTAGCAGGGAGACAGCAGGGTCCAATGGATCGAGAGTGACATTTAAATTTTATATTTTTCGGCTACAACACGCTTTCTTCGAAACAGTAATTTTTTATCATATAAATTTCGAGTTTCACTAATTACTCCGCTCAGTTATCCAAAGTCTGTCGCGTTTCTATCGCGTAATAATTCAATTCTAATAAACGCGGTTATTACGATTTTATGGAGCGATAAAAGTCGGCGAACTAAGAGGCGACAGTGAGTACGGACGGTACCGAAAATTGCAGCGTAGTGTCTCTAACATTGTCACGTAATTTCGTTTATAGTAAGACAGTAGAAATCATTGGAGAACATGAAAAAAAAAAAATGATGTTGAAGTTTGCATCGTTGGAATGCAAAGAAATTCCGTGCTTTTTTCAGTAGAGCTCATAATTTTTATTCAAAATTTTCTCTGGACAATAAAACAATCCCCTCTTGCGACCTAAAAACTCAATCGACACGAAAAATTGCCATGATTTACAACATTCAATAAATAAGAAATATACAAAATGTTTTTCGTTGTATCTCAACGTTGCAAACTTCAGAGTCATACTCTCGAAGGAATCGAAGCAGTGAATCCTGTTTAGAATCCCAAGAAACAAAATAAGTCGTGGCGCAAAGCAATCGGTTGAAAAATGAGACTCAAGAAAATATCAAAAACGATTTGTCTAGGTAGTTGAGTTAAAAAATGGCGAGCCCCCAATGAAAAATCGAGAACGAGCTGATTTGCAATTGAATAATCAAAGGACTGATCAAAAAATCTAGCAGCAGCCTGATGAGTCTCCCATTATCCATCAATATTTATTACTTAATATTCAATATTTATAAATTATTATTAAATTGATTATATCAATGAATTGATATTTTTCTAATGATGCTGAAGCATGAATGATGCTGATGCATCGTTGAAATGCAACGAAATTCTGTTTTTTCTCGAAGAGTACTCTTAATTATTATTAAATATTTGGTCTGGACAATAAAACGATACTGCCTGCCACTTAGAAACTCAATTGACACGAAAAAATGCCACAATTTTCAAAATTCAATAAATAATTAATAGATCAAATATTTTTCACTGAATCTCAACGTTGCAAACTTCAGAGTCGTATTTTTCTACGAAAATCCCAATAAATTCGTAAGCAAAATGATTTTTTAAACGTTTTATGATTTTTTCACGATTTTCAGACGATTCTGAATAAGAAATCGTGATTACTGGGGTGACAGAAAATGGAAAAGTTTCCTCTTGAAAAATTGACGATTATAAGAGAAAAGGCTTATATACAAAATCGGGTAGTGCGCGGGTTCTCTGTATATATGTGGAAAAAGAGTGAAAGACCGGGACCGGGATAAAGGCAGAGAAAGAGAGAACGATATTACAAACCGACTGGTGAGAATAAACGTGTATGTGTTGAGTCTATGTGTGTTTCAACCGTGTGTATCGATCGCAGAGCACACGCCGAAAAGCGTTTGCGAGCGCCACCACCACGTTTGCCTCTCTCTCTGTCTTGTTCACGTTCGTACTCACTCTTTCGCACACGGGTTCGTAGGGAGCGGCACGACCGAAAAATCTCTTGGTTTGACATATATAGATGCACAAACCTCACTCCGAAGTGAAGAAAAGGTCCACTCTGACTCTAGTAATACGGTAAATACTGTGTAACCCGGTAGTCATCGTTTTGTCAGAAACTTAATTTAAAAAAAGCACGTTTATTGGGAATTGTAAAATACGGAAATACGTCGGGATGTGGGGATTCGAGCGATGAACGTTTTCGTTCTGAAGTATGAAAAAGATCAGAATTATAAGAATCCGGACACAACGATTGGTCGTAAAGCTGTCGTAAATCTTAGGGACGACAAGACGAACGTGTTTACGTTTTCTTTTCTCCAGAAACGATGGTGTAACTATCGAAACACAACTTCGTGAATGGAAATAGAAGGAGAGAGAAAAAAAACATAGCGGACTGGTCTGTACCGAAGAAAACACAATTCGATCTCTTTCACGTTCGAAAAAGTATCGCACCGTTGAGAGATTTTCCCTCGTCACGTACAAGATAGTAACAGTAACGAAGAACGCGCACTGTCAGACGGACGCTTCTTTCATTCACTCTCTCGTATTCCTCGAGATTTCATTTTCATTTTTAATCCCAGTCGGACGAGCGTAAACAAGTCTCGTGTTTTTGAGGTTACATTCTTTTTTGTCACGTGTCAATTTTTCTTACCTCGATTCTGGTTTCTTTTTGTTGTTGTTTGCTAAATGAGAAATCCGAGCGATAAACACACACGAGACGCACGACACACCGACCACGCACCACGGAGCCTCGAGCTCGACTGAGACACTATACACTCGAGGCTCCAGTCGTCGAGCGGTGGGGATAACGAGGGGGTAGGAAGAAGCGCGCGACGCCGGCCGCCATATTTAGATAACGAAATAAGTGACGGTTAGGACCTTTTTCTTCGACATCAAATGACCATTTTTTCCTCATTTTACTTCTTCAATATTTCATCCAACGATTGTTTATTTCCTTTCGCAAACACATATTCACTTCCAAGTCTCAACAGTTTTTATTTCATTTTTATCATGATGAGGACTCAAACGAATTAAAGATACAGATGTTACTTGTTTTTTCAGACATCATTTTTTTTTTCATCGACTTAACAAGATCCGATAGCAATTTGCTGTTTTTCTCTCCGGGTGTTCACGTAAGGTTTGGATTACCGAAATCTCCTTACGGCAGCCCATGAATGGCTTGGCGAGCCCAAAGATTGTTGGATAAATCGGGACACCCCCATTTAACAGGGCGTCAATAAAATAAAAGAAAATGCACCCTAACCAAAAACCCCGTGAGTGCAGGGCAATCAATTTTCTTTTTACTTCCATTACACGTAGAATTTTTCTCGGAATTTCAAAATTTCGTTAATTAGCAAAGTTGAATTTGATCTAAAACTGTAACACACAACGACAAACCCGCGAGATTGCGAGAATGTTCAGACCGTAAAGGAAATAGAAGTCTGGAAACGTGAATGGGAGCTTTTGTACAAACGTGAAAAAAAAGTCCTTGAATCGTTGAATTTCCAAGCATGTTTCTCAGTAAAATCTGCCCAAACTGTCCAAGCGGAAAGTGTCACTTGAGAAAATCGAAAAGTATAAGAAAACAGACAAGAAGATACGAATAAAATTGTTTATTATTAAGATGAAGGGCATTGTACAATTTATAATTGCGGAGGAAGAATAATGATGATTATCAATGAAATATCGGTGGAGATACGTCGATCGCCTTTTTCCTTTCCTTATATATATACATTCTCCATTTATTTAGAACAAAGGTAGAGAAGAAAAAATAACAAGATAAATGACAACGATGAATAATAATAATATTCCTCAGTCGTTTAACGAAACTAAATAATAATAATAGACTGTTGATTTTTTTGAGTAACAGTCGCTCATACCCACACACTGTCAAATCTTGCGTTCTTTTTTTTTTTTATTTAAACTCACAATGTCAGCGTTTGTCGCAATAAAATTCGTCCACACATTTTTTCCTTCTTTATTTATTCGCGTGCGCTTTCCTACTCCTGTCCACAATGCGTGTGACTAGTAATAAATGTTGCTCTCGAAATATATATCTATATATTTATATATGTACTTTATATAACTTCAATACTCACTCTCTCACTCTCACTCTTTCTCTCTCTCTCTCTCTCTCTCTCTCTCTCTCTCTCTCACTATCGATACGAATGTAAATATCTATGTTTTGTACAAAGCCACTGAAAATCCACGATTGTAAAAAAATCATTTGAAATTTCGAAAAAAAATTGATCAAGTAAATATTTTCGGACGATGACACACGGAGAGAAAAAAAATTACTAGGTATGCCACCATAGTCTCTGGTATCATATCGTCCCTCTGAGAAATTTTAGCAAAAAAATAATTTTTCATTCATAGTCTATCGGAAATGGCGGAAATTTTGACATTTTTCGGTCAAATTTTGACATTTTTGCCCCAATTTCAGATTAAAAATTACTATTTTCTTGCTAAGATTTCTCAGAGGGACGATATGTCACGGAGGAACAATGGTGGCATAGAAATTTTTGATATAAATTTGCATTTGGTTCCAAGGAAGTCTGTCAGCAGGATATAACGTTAAAATGACGAAAAATCGTGGTTACCTTGTCGAAAAATATACAATTGATCGTATTTATCGGAAGCATCGGGTATTTTTTAACAAAATTGGTTTTTCAGTGTACAATATATGAATCAAAACTCTGAAACACATCTCGTTCGATAATTTTCTGCCATTTTTCATAATGCTCTTTCGTTTTTTTCTTTCAAAGAATTTTCAAACTATCTGTGGAATGATTATTAAGGACCTTGGAGGGCAGGGCGAGAGGGGGGGGGGAGATGACGAAGGAGTATTATTTAAATAAGAAAAGATGAGAAAATAATTCGCGTGGATAACAGTATAGTCTTTTTTGTCCCTGCAGTGGCGCCGAGAAAGCCTTTTTAACAAGCGAGAATTATTATCCCTACAGTAAAAATCACGAGCAGTTTCTTTTTCATCGTTTTTTGTTTTTCTGTTTTTTATGAAATTTTTGTTAATGACTTCCTAATGAACATGGTTCCATTTTAATCGGCACGTATTTTCGTAACACGGCGACGTATTCTCGAGGCCGGAAATGATGATTTTATTAGTACCGGAAGCTTCGTACAGTCTTTACCAGTTTTGTTTGTTTTTTTTGTTTTGTTGTTATTTACGTTTTTCGTCTTTTTCTTCTCATCGTTCAACTTGGAATAAGACGAATTAAGGAGTCACGCAGTTAACGATTGTTCACGTAGCAATCGTCCTCAACGAATCAACCAACGTTGCCTCTTATTTCTCTCACAAAAGTCCTCGTTTCCGAACGATTGGCAAACGATATTTTTACTCATTTTAAATATCGATTCTTTTTCGTTCTCTTTGTCCGTACATTTGCGCATCTCGAGTTGCGCTTTTGTCTGTCGTTTTTTTTTCCTTTTTTACAATTCTGGTTTTCAGCTTTATCGGATATTTGAATTTTATCGAGATTTAAGGCCACTAGTGGATGATACAAATACAATATTTATATATAAATATTAAGACTAATGAATCGGCGCCTTCGAGATTTGGCAACCACGAAACCATCTAATTACAGTGTCGAGAAAAAATCGACAAGAAACTAAAACTTTCGCAGCAGAGACTTGATCAGCTTTTTCTCAGATTTTCCCGACTCGACACATGCAACGCTCTGACCTTCACGTCCACGAACAAACGCACTTATTGTCACAAAATTGTGCTAAGCTAATGAGTTACAGACTTCGGGGAGAATTCTTCTTTTTCCAAACCTGTCTTCTTCGCTTTTTCCGATAAATGCGCAACGCTCGTTTAGTCTAAATTTTACGTTTTTTTTCTCGATATTTCTTTTTATGAACACACTAGAGGGAAATTCGGTTCTACACGTACAGGTGAATCTGTCGAAATGGAAAAAAAACTAAAGTTCCCCGAACGGTGGAATGAACGATCGAGCTTTTTCTTTATTTTTCAACTCAATTTTTAATAATGCGTGGAAATTTTCAATTTTGTTCGCTTTTCGAAACAAATAACCGAGAAAAAATTCAAATATCGTTCCCAAATAAATTTATTCCCCTTCAGGGAATTCATGTCTTTGAGACTTTTTCGGATTTCTTGAGAGAATTTTATATAAAAAATTACTATGCCGCCATAGTTCCCTGGTACCATATCGTCCCTCTGAGAAATTTCAGCAAAAACATAGTAATTCTTCATTCATACCCTTTCGGATATGGCGAAAATTTTGACATTTTTTGTCAAATTTTGACATTTTTGGCCCAATTTCAGATGAAAATTTACTATGTATTTGCTAATATTTCTCAGGGGGACGATATGGTACCATCTGGAACTATGGTAGCATATTAATTTTTTATGTAAAATTCTCTCCGTGTAGGTCTCTGCTCGGTTACAATTCGATTTTTTTGAATCCACCGGTACACGGAGAGAAATTAATATAAAAAATTACTATGCCACATAGTTTTCTGGTGACAGTATCGTCGCTCTGAGAAATTTGAGCAAAAACAGAAATTTTTATTAAAATTCTATCGGAAATTGGGGAAATTTAACATTTTTCGCCCAATTTCGGATGAAAAATGACTATGTTTTTGCTAAAATTTCTCAGAGGGTCGATAGCGTCACCAGAAAACTATGTGGCATAGTAATTTTTTATATAAATTTCTCTCCGCGTATTTTTTTAATGATTTTCTTTTTATGTGAAAAAAAAACTGTCGATCCAAATATGGACACGAAAGCGTATGATATTTTTCTAGATCATTAATTCCATGTGTATTTTCATTTCAAATACTCTTTTTAAATGAATTGGCTGATTTTTTTCCTACATTCATCGTAATCCACTGGTCTTGCTAACTGAATTGTTTCAAATGATAATCAAAACTGATGGATTACAGATTTAAAAAGTCCCTGCAACGTCGTCGGAGCAATTTTAAATACAAATTCGTAATTCAGCATTCTGGAAAGTTTCAACTACGAAAATTTGTACACATTTCGAGCCAGCTAACTCACTCGAAGTGATCGCAATTGAAACATCAATTCCAAAAAGATAAAAAAAATCATTCTTGTTGTACAAAATTTACGAATTCCGGACGAGTTGGATAAAACAATAGCCAAAATGTATTTTGGATTTTTGGAAAAGTCTGTTTTGATTATGTGGCCTGTACGAAAAAGAGTTTATTATGGAATGTTTTTGTTACTTCTCAGCCAAAGTAACGTCGAGATAGTCTTCAATTTTGTCAGCGGATTCTTATGATTTTGCTTTCATATCAATTGTCACTGTCCGGTTTGGTCGAAACTTGACCGCGTGTCCTTACGATCACAAATAATCAAATACGCGATGCAGTTTTATTGAAAATTTCCCAAGTCGAAAAAAAATGAAAAATATTTTTTCCTCTTTTCCTCAGGCACACATTTCGTTTCGCAGAAAATATGATTATTTCGTTTTCCAAAAGTTTCAAGTCAACGGTCAAAGATTTTTTTCCCGGATGAGAATTCGTTTCAGTTTCTTGAGCACGTGACGTATTCCATTGAAATATTGGCGCCTCACGATCGTTTCATTGTTGCGAGCACTTCGAGTAACGTGTGAAATGGCCGAGTATAAATTTTCCAAATTCGTTACCGAACGTGTACGACGACCTTTATTTTCTCCTTGTTGCGGTTCAATAAAAAATCGTGAAGATCGTCTCTAAAAATGATTTTGTAACCTTAATTGTTTGCCAACGTGTGGAAACTTGTTGGAAATTGGCATAAAAAATGGTGATGATGGTTGAAAGTTAAAAAAAACAAGAACTAAATTTTGTTTACTGATTCAGTCTCGAAAACGGAGAATCCGCGAAAACGGAGACCGACATATTTCCGCATGACGTTTAGCGCGTGTTTTCTTTTTTGCTGCCGCGAGATCTCACCTCGCGCTCTTTTGGTTTTCTTCATTTATTCCTTCATGTATTTATGAAAAGACGTAGAAATTTTGTGAGCTAATCGAGAGGTATTCCGAAAGTATGGTGTGAGGATTTTTAAGCGCCGCTTGACTCTATCACGAGTTTTACGGACATTGGCAACATATGAAATTATTATTGGTTTTTATGTTTTTCTTTTCTTTTTTCTCTATGTCTAGATTTTCTTTTATATCTTCTATGGATATTTATGTTGTTGTCGCTCGTTTTTCTAAACATTGTTTTTGACTCGTCTCTCTGCTCGACGCGGTTTCTCATTGGCACGCGGATACCACAGTCCGAAGGAAATGCTCCTCTTCGTTCTTCGCTTGTTCCGTTTTCTTTTTCCGTTTATTCGGTGCTCCCTATTTTATCAGCCAGGACTGTTTCACGAGTCTGGCTTAGATCGTGTGTTACAAGGTCGACTCGTGTATCACAGCTGTCTCTGGATCGTTTATCTCGTCACCTATTACCGGGGCTGGCATCGAAGGTGACAGCGTTATCGACGACGTTTTTCTCACGGGTTTCGGTGACGCCTGTAATTTTTAAAAATTCCAATTATTTCTGCCTTTCTATGTTGCGTTTAAGGCTTCGAGTGGATACCTCCGATATATGACACTCAAGTTCGCAACGTTGGGCTCCAACGAAATATATTATTTCTATTAATATTTTCTTAAATTTGAAAAATCATGAAATTTTTCGTTTCTATTTTGTCTTTCGATCTCAAAAAAATATGGTTTTATTGTGTTGACTAAATATTTAATGAGAATCGTGGGATCTGGTCAAGGAAAAACAGAATTTCGTTCCATTCCAACGATGCAAACTTCAGCATTGTTCCAATATTCCGATAAATGTGCATTTTCCGTTTTTTTTTCACTTGTTAAAATTAAATGCCAAAATGTTCGTTGTCATCAGATGCTTTGGTTTTCGGTGTCAGAAAATTTTTGGGGTCAAAATGACCCAGTATGCACTCGAAGGATCTTTGTTATACGAACGTGATCGCAGTTCACGTCGTCGGAATCAAACGAAAAATGTTCTATCCATTCACCATTTTTTGAATTTTCGGAATCGCCTCAATTTTTTAAGGACATTTAGTTTTTTCATTTGCAAATTATTTTCTTAAATCGAAACTGCAATTTATGGCTCTACTTTTAAAAAATATAATACGATTCCGTTGCACTCCAAACGATGCGATCTTCGACATTATGGAAGCCCGAAATTCGCTGTATACACATTCACATTCTCTATGAAACTGACTTTACGAAATAAATTGAGAAATTTTTCATTATTGACAAAGATAATGGAAGGAAAACATTTTTCTTTACGTTCCAACGATACGAACTTCGAACCCGTTGAGCAGAATCACGTTTACACAGCAATCAATATTGTCACGCTCTTCGATCAATGGATAGAGAACATTTTTATGTTTTTTAAGGTGGTTCGTTACAAATTACTCGAATCCCAAGATTCGATTGATCGAATCGAAGAAAAAAAACGTCCATATTGTGCGAATTAACGATGCTGAAGTTTGTAACGTTGGAATACAACGAAATTTTGTTTTTTCGCGACCAGATCCCACGATTCTTATTCAATATTTAGTCAAGACAATAAAACCATATTTTTTTGAGATCCAAAGACAAAATCGATACAAAAAATGTCGTGATTTTTCAAATTAAAGAAAATATTAATAGAAATAATATTTTTTGTTGGAGCCCAACGTTGCGAACTTCAGTGTCATGCGAATTAGTGGTTTTGGTGTCCATTCGATTTTCTCGATAAAGTTTTTCGTTCTCTTTTCTTTTCCGCGGACCACACGTAAAATTCTCAAGTATTTTTGAACTTAAAGTCCAAACCCGGGTTGCCCTGGGCCCGTGACGAATTTGGAAATATTGATAATGCAAAAAGTACACGGTGGAAAAGATGAAAGTTTTTCAAACATGTGAAAAACGATTTTTTTCGCAATTGCATGAAACAAAAAGTATGGCTCAATGGAAAAGTACTGATGAGGGTGTTTCGAAGAAAAAAAGGGAGTATACAAACCCATTCTCGCCTGGAGGGGGCCTCGTCGTCCGAATAATGATCAGTTTCTCCAGTCTCAGTCTCGGTGGCGACGTTTCTCTTGTTAGGTTGGAGAGTCGCGTAATTCCGACAGCCACGAGTGAAATTATTCAAATTTTTTTCTTCGACAATTTTTTCCTGGCAAAGAATTTCTTGAGATTTGCTCTGCTTGTTGTTGCCGGTGTTGGAAGAATTTTTGTTGTTGAATTGAAAGGGTGGCATTCGGGAGACCCAATGATCGAGTCCCGAGCCGGCAGAGCTCGTGGATGCCGCGGAGCTATTGCCGATCGAATTGTTGGACAAACCTCGTCTCTGATAGAAAAGCATGTAGGCGGAGTTTGTGATGAGATTCGTGTCGGTAACGGTTTCGACTCGCGTGTCGTCGAAGCAATACCATTGAGTATCGTAAGGATTACGACAGTAAGCGGTATAATGTCCACCCTGAAGATCTTGTCCGTGATGATTACAAATGGCGTAAAGATCGTAAACGTTTTCGTCATATTTTGGCAAATTTGGTTGATTCCGCGGTCTGGGCTTTTTCCAGGGTGACCAGCCGTGGCCAACGAGGCTGTTGACGCTGTTGGTATGACTCGTAACGGTATGAGCCAAATGCGGGGTCATGTCGAAACCGTAGAGTGGAAAATCGACGAGGATTGTGAGCTTGGAAGTTGAGCGTTGTCGAGTTTGTTGGCGAAAGCGTTTCAGATGAATAACCAAAATGTCGGGCAACGACCATAAACCAAGTTTCTTCACGACTTCCTGTTTTTTGTTGCAGTAAGGACAGTGCCAAGCATCCTCGGCGCCGAGGATTTCAGCGCGGGTATAAAGATCGAAACATTCTTCCAGTGTCACCGCCCCACCGAGCTCGGAATTTGTTTTCAATTGTTTTACCGACGCGTGTTCCTCGATCGAGTCGCTGTCGTCTTGGATTATTTTGCTCTTGGTCGCGTCGTCCCATTCGAGAATGAGCTTCACGTGCTGCGGTCCAGAGTCGTCCGCACACAGCGACAAAGCTTGCTCTATTTGTTCGACGTAAAGAGGATGCTCGACCCCGGGATCTATACAAGGATGTTCATCCTGTATCGGCGTCGCCGCAGGATCGGCAACTCGAATATTAAACAAACCAGGATTTTGACTCGATGTTAAAACGTCGTCGCTCAACGTCGAATGCATTTCCTTCAATAATAATTTCTGCAAGTCCTCGTAAGACGTCTCTCGCGACACTTGCATCGTGTACGGACTCCCGAAACGCTCACGCAGCTCACCCTTCACCAAAACGTTCACCCACACCAACAGAATGTACGCTTGCTCCGTTGGTTCCTTCAACTGCGGTAATTCTATGCAGTAAAGCGGATCGTTTTCCGTTATTACCGACAACGGTTGGCAGTCCGAAAAAGTTCTGTAAAAAGACAAACATTTTATTCAACTATTTTCATTAATATAATGTTGAAGTTTGCATCGATTAAATGCAACCAAAACTCATTAGTTTTTATAGCATCGCACCAAATTTTTGTATCAGTGTCTGTCGACAATAACGGGAAAGTCTTGTTCGCCATTCGAAAAGTAAATTTACTAGAAAAATGCGAACGAGTCAATTAATTTTCAAAATAATGAATAAAAAATATATTTTTCGTTGCATTGCAACGACGCACACTTCAATATCATTCATTTATTCATTATTCGTCAATTATTTACCACAACAGATTTTTTACAATTTTTCATTTACACGGAGAGAATTTTACATCAATAATTATTATGTTACCATAGTTCTCTGGTACCATTTCGTCGGTCTGACAAATTTTACCAAATACATAGTAATTTGTCATCTGAAATTGGACCAAAAATTTCAAAATTTCCGCCATTTCCGATAGAGTATGAATGAAAAATTATTATGTTTTTGCTCAAATTTCTCAGACGTACGATATGGTATCAGAGACTATGGTAAGCAAGTGATGGAATTTTCCATGCATACCCTCTCGGGTTTTTACATGTTTCGAGTTTTTATTATTTCCACAATTTTGTACATTATTCCACGCATTTTTATTCCATACGATTCCACTCGATGGACCTACTTTTTCACGTGGATTCCGAACCACAGAGAGCACAGTTTATTCAAAACGCTTGGAAAAATTCCATTGGTGTCGGCGGCAATCGAAACCGGGCTCACTGAGTGTGAGCCGGGCACGTTATCACTGTGCCACTGCCTCCTCATGGTAGCATAGTAATTTTTTATATAAAATTCTTTCCGTGTACTCAATTTCTATATTAATTTTGTCTGTTGCAAATATTCATATTCGTTTGCTGTAAATACCCGAAGATGTTAAAGTTTGCATCGTTGGAATGCAACAAAATTCGTTATTTGTTCAATTTTTTCAAAACGGAGGCAAAAATTTCTATGCAGTGTCAGTCTATGAAGATTTTTGCAAATAAAAAACTGATTGCCAAAGAGAAGATTAAGGGGATTCTAAAAATTGAAGAAAAAAAGGTGAATGTATGAAATATTTTCGTTCAACTCCAACGACGCGAACATCGATATCGTGGTCTATGAAATTCGCAGTGGAAAATCAGATTTTACCTGTGAAAACCTTCGTCGTGAATTTCTGTCAGCAGCATGTGATTTTCATCGATGCCAGTGTCACTCGCAAGAATATCTCTCAGTTCTTTGACGTTCGATGCTTGATTAACGCTCACACCAATTCTCACTTGTCGCGGTTGTTGCGACGTGTATAACACATTGACGTATAGATTTATCTGGCGATGATGCTGCGGTACAGGCACCGATACACAGAGGAAAGGATCAAATGTATTTGATTGCCGATTACATCTCGGACACGTCAGGCTGGAGCGAAATTGAGCTTGAAAGACTGCGTGAACGAAAGAATTGTTGCATCGCACGTGATTCGCTAGAGTTTCCGCTGCCACGATAGAATCCGGTCTGCCGAATGAATTCTGAAAAAACAATAATTCTTTCGTAACTACATAAACATCAATGTCGTTAAGCTGGTGCATTCATAAGTCCACATTCTTTACGAATCGTGACGGCTTTTTGCACATTGATGTGTAAAAATGTCATTTGTCAGGTAACTGCTAAAATATCCAGCCGCAAGTTACCACGACTCTGAAGTTTGCAACGTTGAGATTCAACGACAATAATTTTGGATAGTTATTGTTTATTGAATTTTCAAAATCATGGCAATTGTTCGTGTCGTTTGAGTTTTTAGATCGCAAGAGACGATTGTTTTATTGTCCAGTTCAAATTTTAAACAAAAATTATAAGCTCTACTGAAAAAATAACGGAATTTCGTTGCATTCCAACGATGCAAACTTCGGCATCATCTTGGTTGTCATTTGCAAACTTTTGCGTGTCGGTTACTACGGAATAAAAAATTCGGACGAAAATAATGAAAATAAGATTTTGTGACTAAAAGTTCGAAATCAATTCAGAATTTCATTTCAATGTAATTTAATTTATGACTCTGAAGTTTGCAACGTTGAGATTCAACGAAAAATATTTCGAATATTTATTATTCAATGAAAAAGGAAACCAAACAGTTTTAGAAATATTATTATTTTCATTTTTCGCCACAAGATATTACCGCGTCTGCGAATATTTGCATTTAATATGCAAAGTCTCTTTTCTAGATATATGCAAAACTTGCTAACAGAGTCTCACGAACATTGCCATCGTGATTCTATTCTCTAAATATAAACGAGACAGCCTATCTATTCTTGGATATCTATATTTGACGTTACACATCGTGTATATTTATGAGACCGATAAGCAGCCTTTGACGTACATACAACGTTACCAGACTTACATACGTACTGTAAATCACCAAAGTTCAGAGCGATGAGAGGGAGACGGAATAATTACAGAGCACGGATCGGTAGACACGAAATTAAAACGTTTTTTTTTTTCACTTGGTTTTCGACAATGTTTGCCAGTCTCTGAATTTTCTAGAAATTATTAAATAATCCTTAACGAATCTGTATAAAGATTTGATATTGGAAATTATTCCTGATGTAAACGGGAGAACGGGTGGGAGTGGATTTTCCAAATCGTGAGGACTTGATCTGATTTTTGCTTCCAAAGAATTGGGTTTTTCTCTTGCTCTTTCCATATATTTTTTAGTTCGCGTGAGTGTCTGTGGCAATTAATTAAAAAAAGTACTAGACTTTAGAACATGAAAAAAATATGGAGGGCGTTTTTCTGAGAATACAATCTCTCGAAAATCATGTTGAAGTTTGCATCGTTGGAATGCAACGAAATTCCGTTTTTTTTTTCAGTAAAGCTCATAATTTTCGTTCAAAATTTGTTGTGGACAATAAAACAATCCTCTCATGGGACCTAAAAACTCAATCGACACGAAAAATTGCCATGATTCCCAAAATTCAATGAATAATAAATGTACTAAATATTTTTCGTTGAATCTCAACGTTGTAAACTTCAGAGTCATCTCTCGGAAAGGTTCCCAGCGGTTGGAAAAAATTGAGATTTTCCGAAAGAAAGTTGGAAATATTGTTTGTTGGGGATCCATTTTCTTTTCTTTCTTTAAAATACTGTTTTTACAAATGAACCAGATAAATGGAAAAAATCATCAAACTGTTTAGATCCGACATATTTTTGCGATAGGGTATTTTAAAAGTTTATTCAATTATTATTCTTTTATTTACCGATTTGAAACATTTGGTTATACAAAAACGACGCAGCTGAGTATACAACCGTAATAAAACATCAACAGACTTTCGTGTTATATGCACAATTGGTAATGTTACCCGCATTATAGGGCTTCGTATCGGATCATAATACACTTAGCCAGCTTATTAAATTTACCCAGGTCGATAATCATAGGATTATTTTTAATGTGCATGATTGCCGGCTACTCGTTGCTTCCGGCATCCACGATGACGTGAAATATTCCGATCGACTGGTCCATCAGAGGTAAATATTCAACAGACTGCACAGGAAAATAAAAATGTCTCAACTCTGAAAGCCTAGGAATTTTTTTTTGCCGAACGCAAACGCTCTAAGGAAATCAAAATCGACCTCCGTGCTATTTTTTTTCTTCAATTTTTTTTCAAAATTACGAGAATCGATTGTAGCACAAAACACTACGTTTGGTGAAGATTTATGAGCACGAACACGGTACTGAGAGAAACGAAAGATTGAAAAAAGTGCCAAAAAGGAAAATTGAGAAACGTATAAATGTTGATTTTCCGAATTTCCAGTTCAGATTCGTTCGACCGCAATGACCCAAGGACTCCTGGACGAACCGATTTCAAGAAAATTTCTCCCGAAGAAAAATGTATCGCTCGAAGCGTGAATTGTGCACTGAAAACAAAATTTTGTTGAAAAAGACGGATATTTTGTTCGAAACGTTCGACTAAACGTTTTTTTTGAATAATCCCAAAAATTGTGTCAATGCAGCAAAAAATATTTTAGAAATTCGCTTCGGAAGCAAATTTTTGTCGTTCCACTCGTAAATTTCACTGACAATTCCGATAGAAACAAAATATACTGCCAAAATAACGATAATTTTGAAATTATAAAAAAATATTTAGTTTACCGTATTCAACAAAATATCGACGATTTTTAACAAAATTTCATTCCCAGTGTGTTTCATAGAGCGACTTGATAAAATTTCCAGCCGCAGCGGAATCGTGCTCAATTCTCTCTCATGCTTAGCGCTGGAGAAAATCACAAATTTGTGAATTGGTGTGTAATTATCCTTGTTACGGTTGTTATTAGTGCCACGACTAATGGAACGTGCGATCGATTCTCCATAGCCTTGAAAATCTATCACAGGCTTTTCGGATTAGATCGAGGTCGTATACAAAGGAAAATATCTACCCACCGGAAGAATAAAAAAACAAGTGTCCAAATGGTGACGTAACAACAATGGGAGTCCAACGGAAATCGCGATTATTTCGGACTAACAATCGAGATCCGGGCACATAGTAGAGACGTGTAAATTTAACGAGTTACCTGACCGTCTCTATTGTTCCTGACACGCTTGATCATTCTCGATCCTACACACACACCACGCGTCCGCACACACACACACACACACACACACGCTCAGAAAATAGTCGATGGGTACACTCGTACTTGCGATGCACACCACTGCAACGATCAGTTGCAGCGTTCGTGACACTCAACAAGTGCAACGAGTGGCAAGCTTATGGTGGCAAAAATAATGCGATCGATTTTTTATTCTTCTTTCCACAAAAGCCATAAAAGCCCATCAAACGTTTGTGTCGTGCAAAATGCGAGTATATTTGATATTATATGACTGCACTGGAAATGAAATTTTGTTAAAAATCGCCGATATTTTGTTGAACACGGTAAACTAAATATTTTTTGATAATTTCAAAATTTTCGTCATTTTCGCAGTATATTTGCTTGCTAATGAAATTGTCAGCGAAATTTACGATTGGAACGACAAAAATTTGCTTCCGAAGAGACTTTCTAGAATATTTCTTGCTGCAGTGACACTATTTTTGGGATTATTGAAAAAAAAGGTTTAGTCGAACGTATCGAACAAAATATCGATCTTTGCCAACAAAATTTGGTTTCCAGTGTGGAACTTGATTTTTCATTTGACCAATTGTCGGTTAAATTATCATTCTTATATATTTTTGATGACACTGAAGTTCGCAACGTTGGGCTTCACCGAAAAATATTATCTTTATTAATATTTTCTTAAATTTGAAAAATCATGAAATTTTTCGTATCGATTTTGGTGGGATCTGGTCAAGGAAAAACAGAATTTAGTTGCATTCCAACGATGCAAACTTCAGCATCGTTATTTTTAGGGGTTGATTTTTTTTTCAAATCCCTTCGAACGGAGTGGCGGAGCAGCCGGAATCAATTTTTATATTTAAAAACCGTCACAATTTCGTTCGATGAGACGTGCCAACTTTTTTCATTTTTTTCTCGTCAGAATACTGTTGACAGTAAAAAAAAAAAAAGCGAATGGAATTAATGAAAAAACTTTCGTAAGAAGTCTGAATTGATAGGGATCAGTAAATGTATTACGTTTTTCTGTTATTCAAGAAGCTCCGATAAGAAATAGGAAATATTTTCGTAGTAAGATCGTGGCATTTCGTTATTGGCTTCGAGCCTGGCTTCTGATGCTTCCTGGTATATTTACAAATCTGTGGTGCGTGAACAAGAGAAAGAGGAAACGAGACAGCAACAGAAAGAAAGACAGAGGAGAAAGAGTTACAGATACACCAGGAAGGGGCTTCCTCTAATCGGATCAATGCAACGGTCATCCTCTGGTACACATATATGTGTGCTTAAGTTATGCACGTCGGTTCATTTAATACCTCGTATCATATAGAAACGTGGATCGAAAAATATTTAGTATATTTATTATTTATTGAATTTTGAAAATCATGGCAATTTTTCGTGTCGATTGAGTTTTTGGGTCGCAAGCGAGGATCGTTTTATTGTCCAGACCAAATATTAAATAATAATTACGAGCTCTACCGAAGAAAAAACAGAATTTTGTTGCATTCCAACACTAGAAATAAAATTTTGTTAAAATGCGTCGATATTTTGTTGAACACGGTCAACTAAATATTTTCGGATAATGTCAAAATTTTCGTCATTTTGGCAGTACATTTGGTTTCTAACACAATTGTCAGCAAAATTTGCGATTGGAACGACAAAAATTTGCTTCCGAAGAGACTTTCTACAATATTTCTTGTTGCGATGACACAATTTTTGGGATTTTTCAAAAAAAACGTTTCGTCGAACATATCGAACAGAATATCGATCTTTTCCAACAAAATTCTGTTTTCAGTGAACGATCCAAACTTTAACATCATTAATTTTTTCTTGTCGTTCAGTTTTTGGATCCATGAAAGGAAAATTTCTTCCGAATATTTCGAGTGCACATCTCCAAGAGTGCATATTGGGTCATTCTGACCCGAGGCGTTTTTCAAACCGTTGTATTACGTTAAATAATCGGTAATAACAATCATTTAATGCCAATGAGTCGGTGACAGAAAATTGTTCGGGTCAAAAAGACCCCAAGCACTCGGCGACGGGTCAACAAAGTCTTGGTGATTATTGATGAAAAAATCTTTTTTTTTTGCTCTTTTTATCCACGTTCTCTAACAATATTCCACAATATCTACTGCGAAAAGAATTTATTCACATCAAAGTTCCTGCGTTGTGTAACATTGAAAAATGCTGAAAGAAAAACGTGCAATTTCCATCCAATTTCGCAGAATAGTTTCTATAGGATCCTTAATGAGGCGCGATGTGCTGAAGCTATGAACATTCTTGGAGTAACCATGCTCGTTGGAATCGACTTGATTCCAGTCTCTCATAATTAGGCCGTCCCTATCCCAGACTCGCACTGTTAAGAATGTTTCTGTCAAGTTGTAGCAGAAATCATAATTATCGCGATAATAATAACGACAATAAAATAAACAACAAGAAGAAAAACAAGGAAATCGTTACACTGTAAAGAAAAATTTATTAGAAAAGATCGATATTTTGTTCGATACGTTCAACTAAACGTTTTTTTGAATAATCCCAAAAATTGTGTCATCGCAGCAAGAAATATTCTAGGAAGTCACTTCGGAAGCAAATTTTTTTCGTTCCGATCGTAAATTTTGCTGACAATTCCATTAGAAACCAAATTTACTGCCAAAATAACGAAAATTTTGAAATTATCAAAACCGTGTTCAACAAAATATCGACGATTTTTAACAAAATTTCGTTTCCCGTGTATGATGATAATTTGACAGATATGAAAATAATTTGTAGGAATTTACTATGAGCGATATCGTCACGAGCGCTAACTGGTGGCTGGAATTTCAAACTCTTCGAGAGTCGAGAAGATGTCGCCCTTTCGCGACTTTCTCTTTCTCTCAATCGTATACATAATTAAGAATAATAACTGTACGTCCCGACGCGATTGAATTTTTTTTTTCCGTGCTCTCCACCATGCGATGCAAAGCGAGAATGATTGTCAACCAAGTTTGTCACGGAGCGGCAGGCATTTAGTGAGTGAACAAATGTTTATTGTTTGTGAAGCGATTCAGAGTAATTTGAAAATTTCTTTTTATCAATGAAATATTTCCCGATGGAAATTCCGACGATATTTCTGTGACGATTCGTAGAAATAAAAAGATCGACGTTGAAAAATATTTCGTCACGTTAAAACGAGTAGATATTCGATCGAGTGATCAAGATTTCAGATTTCTATAAAAATGAAAACGTCCTATGAGGAATCGTCAAACTTTGCGGAAATCTTTTTGCAAATCTTCGCTATACGTTACCGATTGCATTTTTTTAATGATTTTTTTTTGTATTTTTCGTTCTCTGCGCATCGTCGCACGATCGAGGCATCGAGATCGAGTGTGGAATCGATGTACAAACACGGTCGTCGTCCGCCGCTATAATTGATGCAGATCGTGTACACACGCACTGCTCCAATCGCGCGGTGTACGCACGGTTCTTAATACTTTCTTGACGGGAGCAAGGCTCTCTCGTCAAGCTGGAGAAAGCTGAGCGAGCAAACAGAGTTCCTCGCGATTAGCACGATTTTATTGTCAAGAAACGCGAAAGCGGAGCACGCCGAGGTCAGCGATCTTTTCCGTTAGTTTTATGACTAATGCGCTAAGAAATAAAATATGTATAGTACATAATAACGATGATCGAGCGATTTATTTTTCCCCGACATCCGGTCAACTTAGAGCTAATTCTTGCCGCCGTACCCAGATAACAAACTCCCTGCTTGCAAATGATGTTGAAGTTTGAATCATGGCAATGCAACGAAATTCCGTTCTTTTTTCAGTTGAGCTCGGAATTTTTTTTCAAAATTTGCTCTGGACAATAAAACAATCTTCTCTTGCGACCTAAAAACTCAATCGTCACGCAAAATTGCCATGATTTTCAAAATTCAATAAATAATAAATATACTAAATATTTTTCGTCGAATCTCAACGTTGCAAACTTCATCATTGGTTTGCAACGATTATTCCGTCGATAATTTTTTTAAATTCACTTCTATGAGAAATTTAACTAAAAATACTATAAAGTGTTGATCCCGAGGTAACGATTTTCAGACGAATGTTCTCAATATTTTCATTAGCCATATCAGTCAATTTAAAAGAATAAAAAACATTTTTTTATCGTCAAACTTTTAACCAATATTGATTTCAAAAAAATCAACGCCACGCGAGTGATTAGGGAATTTTTTTCCCCCCCCAATAAATTATTCGATTTATTTCTTATCTCCCCTTATTTTATGTTTTTTTTTTTTTTCATTTCGAACAACGTTGAAAAAAAATGATTTCGTAGCATCAAGCTCCAGTGAAAAGTCCGGAAAGAAATCGAATTTTGAAGTTGTAGAACTTTGAATCAATATGGAAAGAGTAAATAGGAGACGAAAACAATGTGTGATATGAAAATAATCGGATGAGTCATCGTCACGAGATCAAAGTCTCGTGTGATGCCAGAGCGTTGCGTCACACGAAATGTGTATCAGAGTTGCATTCTCGAGCGATACATCGTCAGTGGCTTGACGTGATTAATTCACACATAAAATGTACTAAAAAGATTTTCATTCTCATTATTGCTCATGTGGTTACGAAGGCAGCTTCATTCCCTCGAGTGCTGCCTTCTCTCAAAGTCCAAAAATCACGTCCACAGCTTGTATAATAATTCACGAGCTATCGATGGATTCAATGAACGCGATTCCAAATAGCCGGAGGGTTATGAAATTCATTTACTTTCGTAACGACGAAAATCGTTATACAACACTTTGTGAAGGAAATTTCAAAAGACTCAAGTTTCCTATTAAAATTGTCGGTATTTTTTTTTATCGCGACAAAAATATTTTTTTCGTATTGTTTTCAAAAAAATTTAGAACTGTTTTTAATTTTTGCGGTCTGATGGAAAACGATGCTCTTTGCAGCACTGCACGTTGGGCTCCGGTGAAAAGACAAATTCATTTTTTTAACAATGCAAATTCCAACGTGCATTATTCGAATAATTATATTTTCAATTGTGTTGTTTATGGTGGCAAAGTTTCCAGAGTTCACTAGACCGTCGACTCTTATCCCTCGAGTTCTTGGGATTCCGCCCGTTCACCTTCAGTTTTTTTCTTTCCTGACAATGGCGTCGTTACAAGTTGGTAACTACGTGTCTAATGATTACTATCGAAAAATCCATGTGACAGGAAGAAATTGTCAGAATTTTCACACGAATAATATAATTTTTGAAAAATTCTAATGAAGACGATGATTTTCATGAAATTTAAAATAACAGAGTTTTTGCTTTTTATGATGTTGAAGTTTGCATCGTTGGAATGCAACGAAATTCCGTTATTTTTTCAATAGACCTCATAATTTTTCTTCAAAATTTGCTCTGGACAATAAAACAATCCTCTCTAGCGACCTAAAAACTCAATCAACACGAAAAATTACTATGATTTTCAAAATTCAATAAATAATAAAAATACTAAATATTTTTCGTTGAATATCAACGCTGCAAACTTTAGCTTCATGGATTTTTTTTGTTAAATACTCCGTACATGCAGAGTTCCTAATATAATCAGAGGGCCATCGGTGTCATGAGCTTGTGGCTAAATAATTGGTTCAACGAGAAAACGTAACAAGGGCATTCCCGTGGGTTATGTTTTTCCAATGATCAAGTTACCATGAAGGACGCCTTGCACTTATATGCGTCGCGATACAAGCAGATGACGACGATGACCGTGAAACGTAAACTTGAAGTAGGAGACGAAACAAAAGTGACATATGCAGGCGCTGCAGGAAACACCAATATTTGTAGAGAGTGACGCCGCTCATACCAACTACAGAATTTTTTCGAGTGAATCCCAAAAATTTACTGATTTGACTAACAATTTTTTTTTTTTTTTTTTCAAATACAAAAAATTTCCTTTGCGTGTTCGAGCAATTTTTCTACAGAAATTATTAACAATTGTCAGCATGTATACGCGACTCTCAATATAAAATAGACACGCACGCGTACACCCAGGAAAGAGCACCTACGCACTCTGTCACTGCTGCATATACAGAGAAGCCTCCACTCTCATACGTCCGAGTGCATCTTACGTCGATGCAACGTTGGTGCGTTACACGAGCTCGTGTCTTCATAAGAGGAATGTCTTTTTTTTTACGCCCCAACTGATTTCAATGAATTCCCTCTTGGTGCGAGGTCGTCTTGATACAGTGTTGAGGGAGAGAGTGACGGAAATGTCAGCGACGAAAATAATTGTGGTCGAAAAAATGTAGCAATTTTTTCTTTGTTTTTTTTTTCTTTTTTTTTNGTTTTTTTTTTTCACGGACGGACATTTCAGCTAAAATTTTCGTTCTTCCTCGGCGTGTCGCATACTCACACACCCATTCGCCCATACACACACCCACATAAGATGGAAGAACTAAAGTTAGAGCGAACAAAACGACCCTGCCTTTGGGTACGTTCCCTCCGCAAATAGAACCTTCGTCAAAGCCGTTATTCCGCTACGTGACAAATTATACAATAAGGGCTAATTAAAATGATCGTTAAAAATTTTTACGAGACGAGAAAAAAATAACGCGATTCCACGTTTCTTCACGGACTCATATATCAACATTCGTGCGTACTTTCGGGCACTTTAACATCGAGAACGATAAATATATTTATTTATTTATCAAATAATTCATTGAATTTGGAAAATCATGAAAAATTTTCAAGTCGTTTCATCATTCTCATGATATCCTGCACAAAATAATAAGCTCTGCCGAAGAGAAAAGACTAAACTTCATCTTCTTCCAAGGATGCAAATTTCAACGTCATGAATTTACTGCCCGAAAAAAAAAAAAATTAATATTTTCGCGATTCGTTTGTACGGAGTTGGGATCCTGGCCAAGAACTCTCACTCTAATAGGTTGTGAACAAACTCGCTCATGTGGAGCTCATGAATTTAGCTCCAAAACGTTTGATTCTCTAAACGTCCGAGAACGCAGGCAAACTATTGGAAATTTCTCAACAGGTTACGAAGTATGTGGCTTCGTTAAGTTAATCAATTTCTGTCAAATGGCAATGTCAACGAAATCGATATATCGTCAAAAAGTTTCAATGAAATTTGCTCTCGTTTGTGGGACCTCGAGGACGTAAACGGACCGCGATATTGTTGTGAAAATGCGATAGAGAGTGCGAAGGCAAAGCCGAATAATGATAAAGAGACCGACGTAGGCTCGGAGCATGACCGTGACCGATTTCACCGCGAGCGACCAACAGACAGACACTCGACCGAAATATTTTCGTGTTCTCGCGCGAGACCAGACCGACTGGACAGGCCCTCCCCCCGCTTCCCGTCTTTATCTATATCTCTGTCTCTTCCGCACCGCGCTCTTGTAGGTTCGTTTATTATTGTACTGTAGCCGTGCGTAACGACGCTTTTCCATTACAACTGAATTCAGCATTCGTAGACATTGAAAAATTCGAGAGAGTTAACACTCTTTACAATCGTCAAATATCGAGCATGCTTTCAAATTTTTAAAAAGCCATTATTTCATTTTTTTTTAACTCAAACAATTTTTTTTTTTAATTCTCTGAATAAAAAATAAAAATGTTAACAAATATAATTATTGTCGTCCATACAAATCGATAATTTCGAATAAAGTTAATTTTCATGTTCACCAATTATAATGAATAATTAATACATAATTAATTATGCAATTTTTATATTTTTTAATTCACCAATGAAATGTCTGCAGGAACGTCAAATTCTTTCCAAATGTAAATTTTTAAAAAGCCATTATTTTGTTCTATTTTGGAACTCAAACAATTTTTTTTTCTTCATTTTTTGAATAAAAAATGAAAATGTTAAAAAATATAATTATTGTCGTGCATCGAAATCGATAATTTCGAATGAAGGTATTTTTCATGTTTATCAAATATAATGAATAATTAACACATAATTAATTAAGCGATTTTTATATTTTTTCAATTCACCAACAAAATGCCTGCAGAAAGGTCCATTCGAGAACTGCACGTTATTTTTCCAATACTTGCGAATACTATTCTCCATTGAGCGATTTATCGGGAGAAGGGCAACTTTTGTGAAGCGATGATTCAAATTCTGACCCTTTAACGTGGTAACGTTGATACTTGAATATCTAACAGAGTACGCAGTCAACGCCACGTTACATGTTCTATTCTGGGTACGTGATTCTTCCGGTCGTTCGGTCGATCATACCGACTGCAACTCCGGATATTTTTGGCGCTCACGCGTATCGTCGCGACGCTCTTCCTCTTTCTCTTTATGTCCTTGATTTTTATCTTCCACGTACAATTTGTTTTTATTCGCGAGCTGCGAACTCTCCATTGTTCAAAATTGACGAACGTTCAATTTCAAGTTCCGGTATATTTTTTTTTTCAAATTTTCTCAAATTCCTGTGTACTCGGCGAATATTAAAAAAAAAAAGATTTTGCAGCTGCAGAAAATATTGGAATAATAACTTCCTGACAAATGTCACGAAATCTTTTTTTTTTCACTCTCGAATCGTAAGAACTCGTTTTTATCTCAAATTTAAAAAAAGATTCCGATAATTTTTTTATGCAACAGAAAATGCATTAAAAGACGGAACAAGAATTTAAAAATTTGTACAGCAGCAAAGAGTATCCTCTCGGATAGATGAACTCATCGACAGGGAGGATCTACGGATTCTTAGTGACAAAAGCTCTAGCGACGTAAATCTCGTCCCCGACCCTTTTCTCGAAGGAATTGAAAATATTCAGGAGTTCGCACGTACGCCTATATACGTGCCAATACCTTTTTTACTCTGTGCGTAGAGCGCTACCGAAGTTTTATAATGACTGTTCAAAACTAAGAGTCACGTCCGAGGAGAATGAATAATAATAAAATTTCAGAGAAAATGTTTTATTCGAATGAAGAGAAAGATGAAATTTCCGTTGGATTTGGAAGGGACGTCGATTATAGATCGTGGTGGATAATCAAACGAGACAATACGAATTTTCATGAAGGTTGTTTGCAGCTTTGGAACGCACCGAAAAACATTTTTATTCTTAGCCATTTTTTGTTTTTCCACATTTTTCAGTTGTTCTCTGAAATATTTAGCGTGCGAAATTATTTGCAAATATCGTAGTTGCACAATGCGTCAAATTCTCGAACTCGTTTATAAAGAGAAAAGGAATTTTGTTACATTCCAATGATGCGAGTTACAACGAGGTAGCAAGGCGCAGTTTTGAAAAAAATGAACATTATATATTTCTCAATTCGTACCAACGACCCAAACGAACAAATGCCCGAATTGGAAACTTTCTTTTCTTTCAGGAAAATATTAAAATCATTTTCCATTCGAGGACGAGTATCGAAATTTTTTCTCGAAACTGATCCAAAGGAATCGACAGAATTTTTCTGCAATTTTTCCCAGCACCGCGTTTTCGTTTTAAAAAATTAAAAAAAAAAACTTCATTTCGATTCATTTCGAAATTTCGAGTTCAGATTCTTCGATAGTGACTTCTGAGTTTTCCGTGTACGGAATTTCAAGCCAATTGAACGCGGAGAGAAAATACAAGGCTCGAAGGGATAACGTTAGTCGAGTGTGTATGCTAAATCGCACGTCCGTGAAACTGCCAGGTTCGCAGGCATGACTGTTTGTGAAACATCGTCGTCGTCGTTTGTGAACTATGCACGAATGCATTGAAGCACGAAAAATCCCTTACGATGAAAGACTGGCATATCTTTAGACGCAAAACAACGAGCTCACAGCGTTCTGTGTTTCGTTCGTTGCAGCAGCGATGAAGAAACATAAAGAAACGTGCACAAATTTATGTTCGTGCGAGATGCAGTTTGAGTCTTGTTAGAATGCACTGAAAACAAAATTTTGTTGAAAAAGATGGATATTTTGTTCGACACGTTCGACTAAACGGTTTTTCGAATAATCCCAAAAATAGCGTCATCGCAGCAAGAGATATTGTAGAAAGTCTCTTCGGAAGCAAATTTTTGTCATTCCACTCGTAAATTTTGCTGGGAATTCCGTTAGAAACCAAATATCCTGCCGAAATAACGAAAATTTCGAAATTATCAAAAAATATTTGGTTTACCGTATTCAACAAAATATCAACGATTTTTAACAAACTTCATTCTCAGTGTGGAGTTTGAAAGAAGTTAAAATATGAAACTCACAAGTAGGATAAACGCGACGGACTCGAGGGCAAAAACGAGAAGGAGATGGAGATCTAATTGCGGAACGACTAGCTCTGGAATAACGTTTTATGACTTCCCGTTCCGGTGAACTTTTTCCACCATTAAAAAGACTCGGACAGCAAAAAAATGACACGTTCGATAAATTAGAACGAGATCGAGCCGAAAATCTCAGAATTGTTTGAAAAAAGCATTCGGAAATGAATTCTGCAGTCACGGCTCATCTGTATTTAAACAAAAATCTTCAAAATTATAAATTCACTAAGTTAAAAACTGAAGAAACGATCGGTCAAACGATCTGCATTCCAAGGCAACAAGTCCATCGCGGAAAGTGGCACGTTCACGTTTAACGAAGCGTCGTAATCGACGAAAGGAGTTTTGTTGAAAATCAACACGAATACCCAGCCATCAATGTTCACGTTTATGCGATCGTCATTGTGGGACAGTAAAACCGGTTGATAATAATTTTCCAACGCTCCAAATAAATATTCTCCTTCGCTATATTCCAAATACGAATGAGACTGCTCCGCAATCTTCGAGTGTTGACGCACAATTTCAAAACGACTAATAAAATACACAAAATCATTTATTTAGCAGAATTTTTTTTCTTCTTATTTTTATCGTTCTCGTATATACGGACAGAATAAAAATCGAAAAATTACCGTTATACAGACTCGAGGCACGACCGCTAATTTTTGGCAATCCTTACTCATGGGGAAAACGAATCTTTCTCGTCGAGTCTCAATTCTCTCGTAGAATAAAATAAAATAAAAAATAAAATGAAAAATAAAATAAAATGTTCTCTGAACTTTGGACAAAATACAAGCAGCCAGACAACATTTTTTCCAAGACATTAAACTAATATTTCAACTTTTCCAAAAATCAATGTCCTTACTATCGAATTTTACCTCAATCGCAATTTTCGTTCGACAGAAAATTTGTCATTTTAATTGACGAAAAAAATTCCTTTTCGCCTGTTCTAAGAACTCAGAAAAGTCACGCGGCTACGCAAGCCTCTGCATGGCCCAACGGTCAACCAACAAAGTATTGACTCTCCTAAGGTTTCTCAAGTTTATGGCAATCGCTGAAGCCACACACGTTTTTCGCTTTGGACATGTTTATTAATGAGACTAATTAACGGGGCCGTTGAATGGTTTTGATGGAAAGAAATGGAAAAAAATTGAACCATATGGTTGATATGCGAGGCCCTTGTGCCCGAAGTCTCTTCGCAATGCATGTTCACCGGGGGTCCATTTTTAAAATGACCTTAGAATGCGTCCTTTTTTTTTGCTTCCACACCTGCATGTTTGCCCACGTCGTTGAGTGTAATCGAATTTTTGGGCAACACTAGGGAAAATATTGTAAAAACAAACTCCTGTTATCTTTATGGCTGCTTCTTCGTAGCCACACGTCCACTCCATACCCATCGCTCACGATATCGAAGTTCGCATCGTTGAAGTTGAACAAAAAATATTCAATTCCTTAATTATTTTTGTAATCCAATGAAATGAAGTTGCTTCGAATTTTTGAAACGTTGTTTTTGAATAATCCCAAAAATTGTGTCATCGCAGCAAGAAATATTCTAGAAAATCTTTTCGGAAGCAAATTTTTGTTGTTCCAATCGGAAATTTTGCTGACAATTCCGTTAGAAACCAAATATATCGCCAAAATGAAAATTTTGAAATTATCAAAAAATATTTAGTTCACCGTGTTCAACAAAATATCGAAGATTTTTAACAAAATTTCATTCCCAGTGCGCTACTGCGAAAATACGATCTGAATCTTGTCGATCTATATTATGGGAATATCGTCACAGAAGCGCAGGTACGCTCCGAGGAATTATTACCCGTGCACATCTCCTATAAGTGCATATTAGGTCAATCTGACCCAAGGCGTTATCCAAATCGTTGTATTCCGGTAAAAATGCATTTTTCGTTTTTATTTTTGGAAAGACGATTTTTTTAGGAAATTATCAAATTTTTATGACTCCAAATTTATTTTCCACGATAAACGAAAATTAAATGGCAAACAATCGGGGACAAAAAATGTTTGGGGTCTGAACGACCCAGTATGGACTCGAAGGGTTAACAAATTGAAGGCTATGAGCGAAGCCAGAAGTATTTCAGTTATTTTTGGAAGCTTTGTCATAACTGCAAAGTAACGAGTCATGTTGCCACTTGATTATTAAATGCTAAAAGACAAATTATTGGATTCGGCGTTGAACCGTTTGCTCGGACGAAATTCAAGGACGTCTCAATTGAAAAAAAAAAAAAAAAATTAAACCATTGTTCGGCCCTCATTTGTCTAATTGCAGAAAAATAAACTTTTGGCTACAAAATTAATGAGAAAAAATGTGTCGAGAGTCGCGTGATGTAAGTTTTAATTGCGTGTATCTTGCGAGTATTTTGGAGGACCGAAAAGCCCGTTGGTATACATGAAACCATCCAGACCAAAATAGATGACGAATTTTTTGTTTGTTAACGCGAGAACGAACCGGTGACGTTTTCATCGTTAGCTCTAAACTCTTTTACCATTTCAATCCAGACACGAGAATAAGACAGAGATCATCTCGCGCGAGAAGTGCGAGAGCTTCGAGGTCGCCCACCGAGTTAGACTAGACGTCGTCCAACACGATCATTTATATACAAGGTGGCACGAAACTCCTGCTCCTCGAGAATAATCCGTGAAATTTTCATGATACTATGTCCTTTGACATTTTTTTGTCGCAGACGCCGCGTGAATGAGAAATAAATAAATAACTGCATGCGAAAAAAAGTGATGAGAGTTTTACCGGTTTTTTTAAATACCTTCTGGTGTATAGCTATGGCTCTGAAGTTTGCAACGTTGAGATTCAACGAAAAATATTTAGAATATTTATTGTTCATTGAGTTTTGGAAATCATGGCAATTTTTCGTGTCGATTGAGTTTTTAGGTCGCCAAAGAGGATTTTTTTACTTTCCAGACCACATTTTGAACAAAAATTATGAGCTCTACTGAAAAAATAACGGAATCTCGTTGCATTCCAACGATGCAAACTTCAACATCATCTTGGTTGTCATTTGCAAACTTTTGCGTGTCGGTTACTACAGAATAAAAAATTCCGAAGAAAATAATGAAAATAAGATTTTGTGACTAAAAGTCGAAATCAATTCAGAATTTCATTTCAATGGAATTTAATTTATGACTCTGAAGTTTGAAACGTTGAGATTTAACGAAAAATATTTTGTATATTTATTTTTCATTGAGTTTTGGAAATCATGGTAATTTTTCGTGTCGATTGAGTTTTTAGGTCGCCAAAGAGGAATTTTTCACTGTCCAGACCAAATTTTGAACAAAAATTATGAGCTCTACTGAAAAAATGACGGAATCTCGTTGCATTCCAACGATGCAAACTTCAAACTGTAAACAAAATTTTGTTGGAAAGATATTTTGTTCGATGCGTTCGACTAAACGTTTTTTTGAATAATCCCAAAAATGGTGTCATCGCAGCAAGAAATATTCTAGAAAATCTCTTCGGAAGCAAATTTTTGTCGTCCCAATCGTAAATTTTGCTGACAATTCCATTAGAAACCAAATATATTGCCAAAATAAAGAAAATTTTGAAATTATCAAAAAATATTTAGTTCAACGTGTACAACAAAATATCAACGATTTTTAACAAAATTTCATTTTCAGTGCAACATCATTCATTTTCCGGGCACTTTGTATAATAATAATTATCTGTCTATGAGTATTTTCTGCACGAAATACATATATAAGTAGTTTTAACCATCGTTCCACCAGCGATGATTCATCTCTCCATCTCAGTTTGCAGTGTACTTGCCAGTTACACACATTAACATACACACACGAATAAATGCCCACCCACATAACACATACCACTAATACGACGTAGTCATTATGCTTCTCGTCGTGTTGTTCGTCGTTGCGTCATTTGTTATTGTAATCGGTATTAAGAGCTCGACATATACAGAGAGTCCAATAAAATGACGATAATACGTATGAGGCTTATAAACTTCTGTATCGATAAAACTTACACACCCAGAGGAAGCGATTAATACACGTTTCGAATCGACTACGATGTCGAATGCAACCAACTTTTTCCTTTTTTCCAGAACCCCCCAAAACTGACATGGACTTTCCGTTTCTCGAGTTCGTTTTCAAGTAGAAAAAGTAAATGCCCGAAAAATGTCGTCATATTAATATTTAAGAAAAGTTATGAACGAAATTTCAATATTCGTGCTGCAACGGTGCCCGTTTCGGTATAACGACGAGCTTTGAATTGCATTGGGCAGGTGACCCACTGGATTGTTGCTGGTTGGCGTCAAAAAACTTGACAATCCAAAAGAGTTTGATTCAAAGGACAATAAAAATTGAATGGTACACGTTGCAGTTGATCGGATTCCGAGCTTCATTCGATCGTTTGCAACGATTCACTGTAAACAAAATTTTTTAGGAAAAAATGGAAATTTTGTTCGATACGTTCACGTTTTTTTGAATAATCCCAAAAATTGTGTAATCGCAGGAAGAAATATTCTAGAAAATCTCTTCGGAAGCTATCAAAAAAATATTTAGTTCAACGAGTTCAACAAAATATCAACGATTTTTATCAAAATTTTGTTTTCAGCGTTTTATTATGAAAATTTAATTAGTCAAGTTTCAAGCAACTCGTCGAGTTTTTTTATCTTTCATTTTTTTTTTCTTCGAAGAAGAATATTCCGACTTTCAAAATTGCGTTAAAAATCTGGCTGCTCGATACGGTTTACGCTGCTCGATAGAAAGAAACAAAGGGGCCTCTATTCAGGTCTCGAGTAATGTAACGAGTGTGTCGAAAAAATGGCTGGGATTTTAATTTCGCATAATGAAGCGCGGGATAAATGCGAAGCCATTGAGCAGCAGCTTTCTCACGCATCGAATGACCCACATTTTTCATACGTATGGCACAAATTCTAGCTTGTTGCAAATGCATGCGTATATATATTTATTTCTTATTCTTTGATGATAGTCTCGACGATGTCGTCGACGACGACGTCGGCTAACGGAATGTCGCGAGTCGCGCGCCGTTATCTACAAGATTTGTGTCGAGTTGAACGGAAAGCTTCCAGACCATCACCTGAGAAGTCTCGTTCCATCTTTCGACGTCTTACACGGAAAAAAAAATTTTGTCGATTGAAACAAATATATTCAGTTGATAAAATTTCAGTTAATTCAACCAAATTATATTTAATTAAACTGCATCACTGTTCAGTTAACAAAATGATGGATGTTATACGAACAAAACGAGTCAACAAATCCGTTTATTTGAAAGGACCATTATTGTTTTAGTTGCCTATACAAATGCTTAGTTAGTGGCACAATATATTCAGTCCAACATGGTCAAGAAAACAACTGAATGAGTTTGTTTGGGTGAAATAAATATTTTGTTGTTTCAGATGGAATGTTATGTCTAAAATGACAGAATTTTTGTTGACTTAAACGATTATGTTCAACTGAATAATTTATTCAAAGTAACGAAACGATTTTCCAAATGAACATGGTTCAAATTTTGTATCGAGTAGATATAAAGTTGAATNTAATAATCATAAAAATTCTCTTCAGAAACAAATTTTAGTCGTTCCACTCGTAAAATTCGCTGACAATTCCATTAAAAACCAAATTTCCTGCCAAAATAACGAAAATTTTGAATTTATCAAAAAATATTTAGTTCGATACGTTCGACTAAACGTTTTTTTGAAAAATCCCAAAAATTGTGTCATTGCAGCAAGAAATATTATAGAAAGTCTCTTCGGAGGCAAACTTTTGTCATTCCACTCGTAAAATTCGCTAACAATTCCGTTAGTAACCAAATTTCCTGCCAAAATAACGAAAATTTTGAAATTATCAAAAAATATTTAGTTCGATACGTTCGACTAAACGTTTTGTTGGAAAATCCCAGAAATTGTGTCATTGCAGCAAGAAATATTATATAAAGTCTCTTCGGAAGCAAACTTTTGTCATTCCACTCGTAAAATTCGCTGACAATTTCGTTAGAAACCAAATTTCCCGCCGAAATAACGAAAATTTTGAAATGATAAAAAAATATATAGTTCACCGTATTCAACAAAATATCGACAATTTTCAACTAAATTTCATTCCCAGGAACCATCGAAATTTCTCAACGTCGATGACAACGTAGAAAAATAAAAAAATGGAATATGGCGTTGGAATCGTAGCGAACAGTTTGACTTAAAATTGATTTTTTTTTTCGTGGAGAACGTAATTAACGTGACTGCGCAGATTTTTCTTTGGCTTTTTCCTCCCGGAATTCCAGATTCTGCCTTTTTGTAATTTCAGCTGGCAAGGCATCAATTCCATTAGCATTAACTAAACATCGTTTCAATGAGACTGCCGACGTGTTTGACGTGTTAATTAATGTTGTGCAACGAGTTTACAAGCATCGATAGCCCATCGATGAGCTTTTTTAACACATGGCCCTCGCACCTCTTATTATTGTTGTTCGTATCGGCCCCCACAATTCGTTCAGTCACCGCGAGAGTTGCTCAGAATGGTGTCAATGCAATAAACGCTAAACACGCTTCCGATTTTTTTACTACCTGCAATCTCGATACGGTTGATTTTACAGTCCGCGTACACGAGCCTGTGTTTGCCATCGACGCAATGTCTTTTTTTAGCGATGCTCAAAATGAATGCGCGCATATTTGAACCACGAAAACCGTTCGGCCTTCTTTCCTTTTCTTTTTCTTCCACAGATTCACATTTTTGTGTGCTAACAATGTTACGCTTCAATCACACCACCTACGTTTCTTCTGGCTGAGGAAAAAGTTGTCCAAACAGCCAGAACTTAATTATCGATACGCGAGGAACCGGAACATCGAGGATGTTGAAGTTTGCATTGTTGGAATGCAACGAAATTCCGTTCTTTTTCAGCAGAGCTCATAATTTTTGTTCAAAATTTGCTCGGGACAATAAAACAATCCTCTCTTGCGACCTAAAAACTCTCAATCGACACGAAAAATTGCCAGATTTCCAAAATTCAATGAATTATAAATATACTAAATATTTTTAGTTGAATCTCAACGTTGCAAACTTCAGAGTCATCGCATTGGCGGGAAATGCCCAGTGCATAAGTAGTGCACTAATCTTAAGACAGATATAGGTCATGCAGCAAGTTGTTGACTGAATTCCATAATCGTAAAACGTATCGGTTCTATGGACAACGAATCAACGTGATATCGAGACTGATTGAAAAAAAAAAATCGATTATTACGATAAATTGGCATTTTATCGTCCAAGGTACGACATTGGGATACAAAAATATCTCAAGCAGTCAGTATCCAAAGAATTATCGCAAATTCTTCTTTCAAGTACTTTTGATCAAGTTATTTTTATGCTGTCAAAGTTCGCATTGTCAGAAAGCTACTAAATTCTGCTTTTTTTTTTTCTGTATTACGAAGTGGTCAATGGGAATTAAAAAAAAATGCAAAAAAAAAACGATTTGGATAAAAACATCGTTACAAAAAAGGAAAAATTCAACACGACGAATCTTTGCATTCAAAGTGAAAAATGTAGTCGTGAATTTCATCCNGAAATTCATAATTAAATATCGATCGAAAAAAATCTTTTGGAATGCTCAGTTTTTTTTCGATCTCCAGTTTTAAAAATTTATCAATTGTTCTATTATTTAGCGAATGGAAAAATAAAAAAAGATTTTCAACATTTGTATCGCTAGCCAGATATTTCGTTCGCTTCGTCATAGAAGGAAACTATGGGAAAAGGAAAAAATAATTATAACGAAATATCGATAAGAATCTTCGATTTTAATAACCACCAATAAATTTTTTCAACGATGATTTATTGGCGAAGCTCTGATTATATTTCTATCATAAATCGTGAGGAAAATGTTCCACACACACTGCGATTATGTTGTTTCTCATTGTAAATTCTATTAAAGAATAAAATAAAAATGCTAATGACGAAAAAACAAATAAGGCTTCGGGTGAATTTGCACAGACACGAAGATGTTTGCATATCCTGTAGTCTCAGAGATTATTGCAGCCGGTTTAAACTCGTGCGATATTTTTTAAGCGCAATATAACATTTTATAGACTAGGCGCCAGAACTGAAATCGTTCGATTCTTTCCGGCCCCGCTGACGATGTACAACGACTGATTACGCAGGAAAGAGAAATGACAATACACGTGGACGAAATATAGATGAAGTTCGTGCTAACGAAACGCGATACTACACTGAAAACAAAATTTTGTTGAAAAAGATCGATATTTTGTTCGATATGTTCGGCTTAACGTTTTTTTGAATAATCCCAAAAATTGTGTCATCGCAGCAAGAAATATTGTAGAAAGTCTCTGCGGAAGCAAATTTTTGTCGTTCCCATCGCAAATTTTGCTGATAATTCCGTTAGAAATTAAATATACTGCCAAAATAACGAAAATTTGGAAATTATCCAAAAATATTTAGTTGACCGTGTTCAAAAAAATATCGACGATTTTTAACAAAATTTTATTTCCAGTCTATTCAAGTTTTTACTCTCGGAACAGGGAAATAATTTTTGTTTTTTTTTTTATTCATTGGACAGAGCAAAAATAAATTAGGACGTTTACAGTTTTTTTTTTGTTTAATTTTTTGTTTGATTTAAGTTGCTCTGGCAACTAATGCTAATAATTTTCTTGTTCCACTTTAGAACATTCTCATTTTTCTTTCAAGTATTTCTGGTCTTCACACTTTCTAACCACGTGCCATTCATTCTTGGAATATTTTTTCAAGTAAAGGAACTCTCGTAGGTACGTTTCAACTTCAATTGCAAATCTGTGATGACTTGGTCATTCCAATGCTACTCGAAACGTGACTTTCACTATAAAATTAGTTTTTCTTTGTGCGATTACTGATTCAACATGTTGCTGTGCATTTGTTGCATTCGAATTTTTTCCTTCAAACGCAACGAAATGTATTTTCTTGAACAATTTTTCATTCAAATCGTTTCAATTTTTCAATTGAGTTTCCCGCTCGACACAGAGCAGCAGGAAATTAACTCAGCCAAACATTTGACGATGGTCCATGACTCTGAAATTTGCAACGTCGAGATTGAACGAAAATAATTTTGGATAATTATTATTCATTGAGTTTTTAGGTCGCAAGAGACGATTGTTTTATTGTCCAGACCAAATATTGGATAATAATTATGAGCCCTACTGCAAAAATAACAGAATTTCGTTGCATTCCAACGATGCAAACTTCAACATCATCGAACGACTCTGAAGTTTGCACCGTTGAGATTCAACGAAAAATATTTATTATATTTATTATTCATTGAATTTTGGAAATCTGGCAATTTTTCGTGTCGATTGAGTTTTTAGGTCGCAAGAGACTATCCTTTTATTGTCCAGACCAAATATGAAATGATAATTAAGAGCTCTACTGAAAAAATAACAGAATTTGGTTGCATTCCAACGATGCAAACTTGGACATAATTAGAAAGCTGAAAAAAGGATGGAAAGGAGGTTGAAATACCTTAATAATTTTGTACTTCTTCTTGGTAGCCTGGTTAAGATCCTCGTGTACTTTGTCGAGCAGCCAAAGCAAGAATTCCTGAGCGTCGTGTTGTAGATTGCCTCTGTATTGGCTGCCGTATTTGTCGACGACGCTTTTGAAGGCGGTGCTCATTTCTGGATCGTACTGGCAGCTCCATATAGCTTTGAGTAGGAGAGCCAATTGTTCAGTGATTTCGCCCTTGGTACCATATTTTTTCGAGTTGAGTTTGTTTCTTCTGGATAAATCGATTTTGTAAGTGTCCAGTACAAAATATTCAGCGAGAATGTCCGTGTGGGAGAGACATTGGAGTACGGCGTTCATGAAGCAAGTGTTTCCATGGTTTCTGAGTCCGATGACTCCGGGGACTCGATCCGGCGGTATGTGAGGAGGTCTCGGAGGTGGAACTCTAACGTCGTTTAAACTGGAGCCTAAATCGTGTCTGTTTGAAGTTTTGCTTTGTACGCTGACGCTAGAAATGTGCTGGACCATTTTGTTGAAGAATTTTTTCCACGGCGGACGCCTAAAAACTTTTCTGCCAGTTTTGTCGCTCGTCAAAGTTGCATGAAAGCTTTGAGAAGAGCCGATAGGCCCGACGCCACTGTCGTTTGTCATATTGGATCGTGTATTGTCTCGCGAGCTTGTATTATTGTTGTCCGAACGATTCCACTGTTTCGATCCAGTTCGCCTTCTTGACATTCTCGTTGTTGCACTTTGAAAGGGATTTTTCGGCAGTGTAAACGTACGTTTTAGGCTTAAATTATCGCGCTCGTTGCTTCTCGTCGAGACAACACTCGACTTGTTTATGAGACTTTGCGATTTCTTAACCTCATCCACACCCAAATCACTCTCCGAAACGGATTTCATAACAGCTACTGGTATTGTTTCTTCGACGAGGATGCTCATAGCCCGGCTTCCTCGCGCACGGATAATAATCCTCGTACGTTTTCGTTTATTTATTTATTGAGATATTTTCCCTTTGGTGCTTCACGAGATCGCGACACTCGACGGAACACACTTTTCTTACGTTTTAAAATGAAAGAAGACACACACACACATAGACACAGACTCGGGAAAAATAATAAAAAAATAAAGACCCGCGCGCACCTTCGTTTCGCACAAGCCCTCACATCACACACACACGTTACAAAACACTTCTTATTTTTCGGCTATTTTCGATTCTCCGGTATAATTTATTCACGATGTATTTTATCCGATTCTCTCAGTTTTCTCTCTCACGAGCAGAAACGCGTCGTTTTTTCTTTTCCTTGCATCGCCAACATCGAAACACGCGACTGTTTTGTTGCCCGATTGTTGGATTACATCGTTGCGGAAAAACGGAGTGTTACAACTGTCTTTAGTACGAGACGGCCGCCATTTGCCTTTTGCGCCAAGGGCTCGCACTCCGATTACCACAGAGAGAATCCCGCTGTGGAGGGAATAGTTGTCACAAATAAAAGAAAGAAAAACTTCCACGCGGCCATCGTTCGACGCGCATCCAAATGTGGAATCTTACAAACTTATCACCGCGAGAGACGCGTAGCGACCAAAATAAATATCGCAGCAAAACACTCGAGTTACCTACAGTCGGTAACACTCTTTCCTTAACGACAGTCGATACAAACCCGTCACGGTATTGTTGCGCCGAACGGTCGAGGGAGCCAAATAAACACACGCGAGTCAATTAGTACGAACGATGCACGTCGTGCGTCGTAACTGGCCAGTTCTGGCGACACTGCATAAGCGATTCACAAAAATTCACCCTTCGAGTGCATATACTGGGTCGTTTTGACTCCATCAAATATTTTCTGTCACCGCGAGTGTTTGGCATTCAATGGCAACCAATCTTTTCGCATTCGATTCTCGTTTTTGTCAAGAAATAAATGCAGGGCCATGAAATATGGATAAATTACTAAAAAAAAATTGAAAATAAAAAAAAAAAATTTAATTAAAAAAAAACAAAAAAAATGCGCACATAATAATTTAAAAAATTCGAATATTTTCGGGTTGATCAATTAAAAAAAGCCCCTGTCAGCGGATTTTTGCCATCGTCCTGCGTACGCTGACAGAGCCTTTTTTTTTTTTGATTAGTCAAACGATCACATCGAAGAATTTTAATTTCGAAAATTCGAGGTGACTGATCGCCCATCATCTTAAGAATCAAATGAATGTCCACGTATTGGTGGGTGTAATTTGCAGTCTGATTGAATATGAATACAAATTTAATTATCAATTAATAATAATGCAATTTCAAATGCGGTTATATATTCGATAATTAATATGCCAGGCAGACTCGATGATTTAATTACGACTGTAATTAATAAGTAAATTAATTTCGATGAATGTGAATATTACATGCGATGAAACAATCGCTCCGTTATTCTTTTGTCTCATAAAAAACGGAAATTATGTCGCCAAAATAATCACAATTTATTGTGTGACTTGAAACCGTACTGATAAAAAAATTTTGTTGGAAAAGATCGATATTTTGTTCGATACGTTCAACTAAACGTTTTTTTGAATAAACCCAAAAATTGTGTCATCGCAGCAAGAAATATTCTAGAAAGTCTCTTCGGACGCAAATTTTCGTCGTTCCAATCGTAAATTTAACTGGCAATTTCACTAGAAACCAAATATATTATGAAAATAACGAAAATTTTGAAATTAGAAAAAAAATATTTAATTCACCGTATTCAACAAAAAATCGACTATTTTTAACAGAATTTCATTTCTGAAACCTGAAAGCCTGAAACAGCATCGAATTTAAAATTAGTTTTTTTTTTTTTTTTAATATTTAAAACGTTATCCACCTGCCCGACCGTGTATTTTCGTAAACAGCGTCGCTACGCGTTTTTATTTGTATTTCGGAAAATTACGATCTAACGAAATTAGTTGCGAGTCCTTAAAATATTCTCGACCGTTTTTCACGATTCTCGAAAAGTATTTGAATTTTTATCAATAAATGTCAGAATAATTGGATAATTATTCGTGCATGTTCCTTCTGGTGTTACATGGACATTAACTGCTCCGCTAATTAGAAGTAATTACAACGTCCTGCTCAATTTATTCATCAGTCAGTAAATTATTTTATTTCATTTTTGTTTTCTCTTCCGAATCCAGAATGTGAGATCCTGCGATGAATATCAACATCGGAAAATGTTTTCCTGCTTTCATGTCGAGAAAAAATAGTTAATTCGATTAACAGGATCAATTTAATATTCTCATGGTGTATCGCTATGTGGCAATAAAATACGTAATCACGAGCGTGCGATGTTAACGACCGTTAACGACCTGACAATTAACCTGAACAACTTTGATGCCTGTAGCTTACGCTGCTAGCAGGACTATAAATTTTGAGTAGAGCCTCACTCGTGGCTACGATAAGATTCGCCGATATGAGGATGCGTAGTTGTGAAACGTGAATCGTTTCGAAAAATCGTTCGAAATTCAAAAATTAACTAATTTTGTCTCAATTTTTGCCTCGTTTTTCGAGACTTGCAAAAAATAATGAAAATCGAAACGTCACGTTTACAGAAAAAGATCGATCGATGACCTTGAATTTTCGTTAATTTTTACCATCAGAATGTAAATTCCCATAAAAAACGAAATTAAATTCGAATATGCACTCGAGATTTAAAGCGATTTCCATAAGAAAATTTACATTCTGCACTGTCAAAAGTTCCCAAAGTTCAAGGTCGTCCCCTTGATCATTCTTTAATGGTATTTTTCTGCTTTTAAACCTCCTCGTGTGAAGATTCGACATGGGCTACATTTTACGTGACATTTCGAGTAAAAAAATCGAGTTGCTCCGTCGATTTGACGGAAGGAGTTTAGTTGAAACTTTTTACTCCCTCAAAATATCAAACTTTTGAGAAAAACGCTACCGCAGCACTATTTACCGGAATACAACAAGGAGAGAATTTTATATAAAAAATTACTATGCTAACTATAGTTCCCTGTCACCATATCGTCCCTCTGAGAAATTTTAGCAAAGACATATAGTAATTTTTCATTCATACTCTATCGGAAATGGCGGAAATTTTGAAATTTTTTGTCAATATGGACATTTTTGGCCCAATTTCAGATGAAAAATTACGATGTATTTGCTGAAAGTTCTCAAAGGGACCATATGGTACCAGATATGGTAGCATAGTAACTTTTGATATGAAATTCTCTTCGTGAACAATTTGAAAAACGCCTCGGGTCGGTTTGACCCAATATGCACTTGTAGGAGATGTGCAGTCGAAGGTCAATAAGAATTGACCTTCGACGGATCAAGGTTCGAAGAATCATCAATAAGAATTGTCAACATCGAAAAAACATGAGTAGACAGGACTGGAAAGATAAAAAGGTACTTGGGGCTCTGGGACGAATACTTGGGTCTAAATCGAACGTTTGGACTCTTCGAGGTGGAAGTGGAGGCTTCGGCGAACCAAGTTATTCGTACAGATCGTCTCGAGGTCTTATCGATACTAACAGTGCTGAACGCGATTACTATGGATTAGGTAAGTCTCTCGTAACATTATGTGTCAATATTTCAAGCAATTGATTTGCATGTGTGTATAAAATTGAATTAAAAGTTTAAAGGGATCGCGACGTTTATCTTTGTGTCTAAATTAGCTGCTGCCATAATAAATTCATGCTTCGTCAGTTCCAAATGTTTTTTTAGTTGCCTTTCGAACCGTTTAGCATGATTATGATAATTATAGGGATTCGGAGCTCGAATAATTATTCACTATGATTTATTGCGCCGATTATTTCGCTCAAACTGCGGGAAATCGTTGAGTGTTACGATTGCGCGATGAAATGCTGTGTCCACGCGATTAACGCGCGTGCTCTTGCACAAATGCACTTTTTGCTTCCTCATTGTTTCGTAATGAGTTTTATTTTTTACCCTGATGACTTAGCCGCAAATGATCGTTTTGATAATTGGTCGAAAACGAGTCGTGCGGTTACAGTTCCGGTGGTAGGACGGTGCGCGAAAAAGAGTTAAGAATGCGTAGAGCTAATCGATTTTTATTGCTCGTTTATTCGGCGCTTGCAATTGTCGCTATTCTGCCTGAATTTTCTTCGTCCACCTGGAATTTCTCGGCTCTCAATTTACCCAACGACGTGCCCATATGGAGATTCACCTTTTGGAGAAATCGAGCTTTTTTCGCTCTACCAAGTTTCTCTCGACGTGGGCAACTTGTTAATAGCGAATTAACTCTTCTCGAGGCTTGCTGGCCCGAACCGGCTAGCAATCCAAACGGCTTTGCTCCCATCATCGGCGATAACGACGTCCGGATATTTCCGAAGTCACTCGTTCGTCACGGCACTTGTCGAAGACTCTCTTCCGTCGTCGGATTGGATCTCGAGCCTCGTGGAAGGCTTTGGGTTCTCGATTCTTCCGAAGATACCGAGTGTTCGCCAAAAATTGTTATTTACGATCTCAGACACAACGATCTCGAGGTAAAAAAAAATTCGTGCCAAATTCATGCAACAATCTCCGTTCAGACATTTTTTTTTTCAATTTTGTAACTTTGGCAAAATCTCGTCCTGACTTTTCCACAAAACATCCAGCGTACGTTTTCTCTTCTTTGGTTTCTTATCCGCGTACAACTGCGATGCCGATCCAGATACAAAACAATGTTCGTGATAATTAGAATGTTGATAATAAAATGAAAGTGCAAATATTTGCTATCCCGTTACCACTGAGTTCTCTGGAACAGGAAAAAAATAGTTTTATCGTAATTAAACCGTTCTGGCTGGTGGCAATGATCGATGGTTGCCTCAAAAGCAAAAAAGGCAAAACGTTCTCGAATCGTATAACTTTGAATCTTAACAAATATCGGAAACGCTGCATATAAACAAACGAATACGTTTTTCAAAACTTTGCTTTTTCGGTTTAATTTTACGAAACTTTACTCATTTCCGAGCTTTTCAAATTTCTTCAGTATAATTCTGTACTTTTCACTGTTGCACGCTGTAAAATCTCGTTCGATGAATCTGTACCCGTAAAGAATGATGACGAAGTTTGCATCGTTAGAATGCAACGAAATTCCGTTGTTTTTTCAGTAGAGCTCGTAATTATTATTCAATATTTGGTGTGGACAATAAAACAATCCTCTGTTGCGACCTAAAAACTCAATCGACACGAAAAATTGCCATGATTACCAAAATTCAATCAATAATAAATATACAAAAAAATTTTCGTTAAATCTCAACGTTGCAAACTTCAGAGTCATAAAGAATTATGCAATTGCTATTTTTAATCGTATGACATAATCGATCGGTTGACTCTTCGAAGTTGCTACTGCGTTAAAAAAAAAAACTCGGAATCCCGCAAAAAATTTTGGTTTTTTTCGGGTACAAAACGCTCAGACATGCGTTTCTGTTCGTATAGGTAGTCCGCACTGATTTACAGGGAATACCGAAAAATAATTTACGAAGTCTCGTGATAGATCCGGTTTATGGATTCTGGGGTCCCAGAGCTTACATCGGTGACTCGGGTGACGAGTCAATAATTGTCTACAGTTTGTGTGAGTTTGAAGAAGAAAAAAGATGTATCGTTTCGATAACTAGGAATTAAGTGATAATTCGAAAACAGCTAATATTTTATTCAACAGTCAAAAAAAGATGGTGGCGGTTGAGGCTGATAAACGAGCGTGGTATTCCCAATTTCAGTCCGACCGAGATGGCCATCTCGCGGAAGAGTGCATTTTTGTATTTGACTGATTCTCGATCCGAAGATCTCTTCAGCGTGGACCTCGAAGCCCTGAGGAACGAGGAGGGACCTTCGTTGATTTTTGAAAAAGTATAATTAATCCATAGCCATTGTTATAATTAAGACGCGATAATTAAGCGAGCGTGAGATGATGGAATTTTTAAGCAAAGTTAATTGAAGAAATAAAAATGGTTAACGAGGCGTTGGCACAGGAAATTGAACGAAATTCCAGCATCCAATGGGTGGGAAGAAAAATGGGCAAATCGTCAGGACTGGCAATCGATCAAAGGGGTGGCCTTCACTACTTCCTGGTCACGGAACACGCGAGCGTACGTTGGGACATGGAACACGATTTGAAAGTAAGCGACGAAAATTCCGCAGTCACGTTTTAGCCTCCCATACTTAAACCATAACGAGATAAATAAATCAAAAGAAAAAATAGATCGAATCATTTCCCGTCTCCCATTCACCCGCGATATGTCCTGCGATCCAGTCTCCCAAACTTTCGCGATACTCAGCCTTCTCTGACATTCCTTTTTTCAGGCCAACGGATACTCGATCCTTCTCCAGAGTACACAAGTTCCCTGTATAACTGATTACAGACTCGATCCTCAGAGGAACGTCTGGGCTCTCGTTAATCTCCAAAATCCCTCCGTCGCAACTTTCAGCACCATTTATCGAGGCAAATGGCACGCTAATTTTCGCACCGTGCGCATTTTCAAGCATAATTCGTTCGTGCCTTGATACTTGATATTCTTCGATCGAACAATTAAATCGATTCAATTTTTTCATATTGACAAAAGAAAATCTTGTTGATCACGTTTTTGTTCACTGAAAACAAAATTTTGTTGAAAAAGATGGATATTCTGTTCGATACGTTCGACTAAACGTTTTTTTGAATAATCCTAACAATTTTTTGTCGTTTTACTCGTTAATTTCGCTGACAATTCCATTAGAAACGAAATATATTGTCAAAATAACGAAAATTTTGAAATTAATAAAAAAATATTTAGTTTACCGTATTCAATAAAATATCGACGATTTTTTAACAAAATTTTATTCCCGGTGTAAATATATTTGTACACTTTTTAAATAGAAATTAATAAATATACTAATTGATTAATCAATCTTCTACGATCTTCCCAGAACCAAAATTTATTTATTTAGTTACAAAAATTATAAAATCGCATTGGCTTCGTCTCGACGGCTCTATTTCACGTTTTCCGATATTTTGTTCCCTGCGTTAATAGCAATGTCAAAATGCTTCACCATGTCATACTGGGGCATTTGGACCCGAAAAAATTCCTGTCACCGATTGTTCAGCAAATTCAATAAAAACCAAGGTTTAGCATTTATTTTCAGTTTTCGTCAAAAAAATAAAGTCACGGCCATAAAAAATGCGGATAATTTACTACAAAAAACGTCGCCAAAAAAAAGAAAAACAAAAAATGCATATTTACCGGAATACAACGATTTGAAAAACATCTTGGGTCAGATTGACCCAATTTAATTTTGAATGCAATGAAATTATGATCGCTTCCCATGAGGGCGCGTAATCGATGACAAAACTATGGAGATTTCGCAGTTGATTTTTGTCCGCACGTACCAGATTCGATCGTGTGTTATGTGCGTTCTTGATGTCGCCGCAGTTGCAGTTGCAACGCGGAGATTGTAACAAGGAGTTCGATTTCTATCGATCGTTTTAAATCAGACGTGTCGATCGCTCGGATACGAAAATGGTTAATATAATAAAAATGAGTTCAATGCGTAGCCTCAGGAGAGCGGGAGTAGCTACACATAGCCATTGAGACCATGCGCTGAAATATTAAGGGGTAGACGGTTCGACGTGAGTTTCTATAAATTAGTTTACTCAAAAGTTGAAAAAAAAAATGAAAATTTATGTAAGTGATTACAAAGCTAACTACGAGGAAAAATCTGCGTCTGTTTTCTGATTTTTTTTTTTTGGACCTTCTGTCAAACCTGTCTGCAAAGTTCCTTAATAGGTAAATTCGATGGGTGTGTCCTGTCGCATTTGATATCGTTGGTCATAAATCTGATGTGGAACGGCTTTCCATCCCACTGTACGAACTCATTACGTAAACTTCACCACATTATATCATGAAATGTGTGTGTATATGTGGATTGAAATAAATCGCGTGGAAAAAGGGCGTAAATGACGAGCCTCAAGAGTTGGTTGGAATATCGCTCAGGCCTTTCCCCGCGAAAGTGCACAACGATCTTGTTACTTTTCATTGTTTTATTTCTTCATTGCATAATTGCTGCTACATGCTTATCCGTTGCCACGTGACTATCGCAAGATCGCGCAGTGTGTTCATATCCTGGCAGAATCAAAGATGTATGGCTGGACTTTTGATTCGTTTCATTTTCATATCAAATTCTCGCACGCACGGAGAGAACATGTTACGCGATGAAAATCCGAGCGACATTTACTTATAATTGCTATTTGTTGTGTATACGATCCGGCATTGCTTTCCCTTTAAACAGTTCCGGAATTTTTCTATTCTATTTTTTACACGGACAGAATTTTATATCGAAAATATGACTCTGAAGTTTGCAACGTTGAGATTCAACGAAAAATATTTAGTTTATTCACTATTTATTGAATTTTGGAAATCATGGCAATTTTTCGTGTCGATTCAGTTTTTAGGTCGCAAGAGTGCACTGTTTTATTGTCCAGACCAAATTTTGAATAATAATCATGAGCTCTATCGAAAAAATAACCGAATTTCGTTGCATTCCAACGATGCAAACTTCAACACCATTCAAAAATTACTATGCTACCATAGTTCCCTGGTACCATAACATTCCGAGTCTGGCTATTTGTTGCTCAACTTCAAAACAAACGGACAGACCTTAATTACAAGCACGATGAGGAATTCATCGGTGGATCGTGCAGAGGTTTCGACAGAATATAAATGAATTGGAACGTGGGAATGCAAAAATATTGGATCGACGGAAAAATAGAACGAGCGAGGAATGAGCACTGGCAAAAAATAATTTTGGGTCAATTCGATATCGAGAAGAATGCAACGTCGAAAAATCCCTAATTTTTCGACAGAGTATTCGCTTATTCGTTTACCATCAAACTTCGATATTCAAAGGGTTAAGACATGACGATACTCGATATTTCCCGCGGAACAGCTGAACCGGTACTCGTCTATTCGAGGACGGAATGAACTGCGGAAGAAAATAATCAACGAGCTTGACTCTCAAATATTCATTTAATTGTATTATGATTTATTAACTTTCCAATTTGATAATTTTCATGACGTTGAAGTTTGCATCGTTGGAATGCAACGAAATTCTGTTTTTTCTTCAGCAGAGCTCGTAATTATTATTCAATATTTGGTTTGGACAATAAAACGATCCTCGCTTACGACCTAAGAACTCAATCGAAACAAAAAATTCCCATGACTTTGAAAATTGAATAAATAATGAATCTAGAAAATATTTTTCGTTGAATCTCAACGTTGCAAACTTCAGACTCATTCATTTTCTTTATCTATCTACACTGCTTATTTTGAACAACAATCATTTCGTAATTCGGAGCATCAAGAATTATATCACGGTGTCTTATAAAAATAAAAAATTGAACAAAACTCAGCCCAAAACGATAAGACGCTGTTGCGATGAAAAACGTCGAAAATTATTATTTGACGCTGAACGATCGATAGTACACTGTAAATGAAATTTTGTTAAAAATCGCAAATTTTGCTGACAATTCTGTTAGAAACCAAATAAACTGCCAAAATAACGAAAATTTGAAAATTATCAAAAAATATTTAGTTGACCGTGTTCAACAAAATATCGACGATTTTTAACAAAATTTTATTTTCACTGCGAAGGATCCTCCACTAAAATTTACAAGTACTCCGCGGATTTGACGAGAGGATGCAGGAGGACAGAAGGTCCTCCACAGCCAACGGTATTTTGCAAGTAATCGTGAAAATTACTCTCGAGTACCCACATGAGTCGCTTGTAGCCAGGAGCGACTTGAGTTGGTAAGCGATTATCGTTGCCTTTCTGTACGAGAATAAAATTGTCGGTGGTGAATTTAGTATCGACGTTCCATATAAAAATGTCAGATTGTCCTTTTTTGCGAAAAAAAATAGCACCGCCGTCGTCTGTGCCGAGAATAACGATTTGTGAATGCGTTGCGCCAACGTCAGTGATCGAGGTGCTCGTTGCTCGAGATCTCAGGTTTTCGACGTCAATGCTGTACATGCGACTCGAGCTCAAATACGAGAAGTACAAAATCGAAGCACCGGAGCTTTTGCGCACGAGACTGATGTACAGAACGTCGCGATTAGAGTTTCCTTGAGTTACCGCTTTCGGAAGAACGACGCGAAACCCTTGACGTTCCGTCACGTCGTAAACGATAATCGCACGTGTCGATGCGTCCGAAATGTATAGAAAAATCCCTCCGTCCTTTGCATAATCGACCACGAGATACTGCGGACGCGATGCTGAGCTTGTCCACATTTTCAAATCGATTATCCTCAGCACCTGATCAAACACGATCGTTAATCGGTTATAAATTTCGAAAAATTTCGAGGAAACTATAAGGACATTGTTAACTTTTGCATTTATTTGTTAATTATTTACTATACAACAAATTTCTGCACAAGAAAAACAAAGAGAAAATATTTACCGGAATACAACGATTTGAAAAACTTGTCGGGTCAGATTGACCCAATATGCACTTATACACTGAAAACAAAATTTTGTTTGAACAAAATTTTTCGAATAATCCCAAAAATTATGTCAATGCAGGAAAAAAAATTTTAGAAAATCTCTTCGGAAGAAAATTTTTGTCGTAATTGTTTCGAATTAGGCAGATAATCAAAAATTCAACATTCGTTTGACCAGTGCGCATTTCTTTTTCGCATTTCGATCGAAATATTGACAAGAAAACTGTGTCACTCGAATTATTATCCGGAATACAACGATTTGAAAAACGTCTCGGGTCAGATTGACCCAATATGCACTTACAGGATGTGTGCAGCCGAAGCGTTAATTATCTCTTCGAATTACGCAGATAATTGAAAATTCAACATTTTCGGTTCTTACTTTGGTTCATACTTTGTCTCGACTTTTTCGCATTTCAATCGCAATATATTGACAAGAAAACTGTGTCACTCGATTTATTATTTTCCGGAAATTGTTACAAGAAAATAAATTGACATACCTCGCCCGTTCTTGCGCTGATAGCGACGACTTTGGGTGGACAATACGGAATCGATTTTTCTAGTGTGTTGACCGTACCGACATCGAGCACCCAAATAATGTCTTGAACATCAAGAACAATGTCCACTGCGTTTTGCAGGGCTTTGCAATTGCCCTCTTGTTGCAATGCCCAAGATGGAAAGGGCGATACAACTGGTTTACCGGTCATCTCTCTTTTCGACAATTTCACGACGCCGAGGGTGATGGGGACTCCGGGTTTCCATCGTGGAAACACGACGATAGCCTCGTCTTTGTAAATCTGATTTCTTGTTGCGATCATGTTACGAGGAATGTACCGCCCGCTCTCCTTGTATATGTTTTTCACGTTAGCCCCGGGCCAATCCAGATTCGTTCCCGAAATTAGGAAAGACAGTTCGGAAATAAAACTCCGATCAATGATCGCACCGACACTTATCGCCCCGAGAATCAACCCAACACTAATCTTCAACATTCCTGACATTTTCGTCTTGTCACTTCGGTTCGGAAATATGTAAAAAAAATCTATTTGGATCGACAAAAATATAAAAATCGATTAGATCGCAGGAAATGGAGTAAATTCTCAATTTTCATAAAAAATACCGTCGCACTGCGGCAGAAAATTGAAAATTTTTTCGTGCTTAACAAAATACGTTTCCTTTCACTCCGTTATTTCGCTGTCTTCGATTCTTATTTCTCGAAAATTCCACATTTCGTGAGGTTCAGAAGTCAAAGATGCATCGGATTTTACACTGAAACTTTGTTGAAAAAGTTCGATACGTTCGACTAAACGTTTTTTTTGAATAATCCCAAAAATTATGTCAATGCAGCAAAGAAAATTTTGGAAGTCTCTTCGGAAGCTAATTTTTGTCGTTCCACTCGTAAATTTCGCTGACAATTCCGTTAGAAACTAAATACACTGCCAAAATAACGAAAATTTTGAAATTATCAAAAAATATTTAGTTTACCGTATTCAACAAAATATCGACGATTTTTAAGAAGATTTCATTCCCAGTTTATGTGCAGAAAAAAAAGGCCAGAATTCGCTTTCCCGACGTAAATCGAGGGTGAATATTTAAAATAAAACGAACTTACACGTAAATCGCAACTGACGACGAATCAAGGCGAAGGTTGTGAAGAAAATGCGACATGCAAAACACCAGATCGGTTTTATAAGGCACCGCGAAGTCGACATTTTTTGTTTATACGATTTCCCGTTTTCGAGGCAATGTTTACGAAGCATCCGATGCTTCCGGAGCTTCCGGAATTGTGCAAACGATCGGAATTTTCCAATAAGAACGACAAAATATAAACACCACATTGTTTTATTCCTCGTGAAATATCAAAAGAGCCGTTGTTGATATATACAACTATTTCGAAAACCTGCAGCAGGAAAGCGTTAGCTTCCGTTGTATCCGGAGCACAAGTTCCGCTTCATAAGCGAGACAAGAAATTGAAACATTTTTTTTTTTCGAGTCTTTTCCTTTCGCAATTGTTTTTGATTTCCGGCGTTGAGGCGTTACACAATTCGTGCTCATCTTTCGTTCGACTGCATGCAATATATAAATGTGGCCCGGGAATATGTCACGAGCACTCAGTCCCTGCGAGTGAATGATTTTTTTAATCGCTTGTGTCTTTTTTAAACGTTTTGCTAATTATTGAAAAAAGAAAATATAGTGAGAAATATTCGTTGAAAAAATTGACCTGAATAACGAGAAGAAACAATGATCCTGTTTGTGTCGATCATTGCCATTGCTTGTTTAACTGCCGCACAGTTTCACGACACAAAACCAGCGTTCGAATGGGTCGGTGGTAATTTTGATTGGCCGTGCGAAACCACTAAAAACATGTACAAGAGCACCGGACGATACATTAGTAAAAACGTCATCGCAACGAGGGCTGTTATATACAAGGACGAAGCTATCGTTACTTTACCCCGGTAAAATAATCATCGCCTTTTTTTGCGACATCCTTTTGAAGCATTTAGTGCGATGACCGACGTTTCCAAACGTTGAAATGCATCTGCAGTTTTTTTTACCAGCTCGGTAAATCTTTATATACACGGAGGGAATTTTATATTAAAAATTACTATGCTTCCATAGTTTCTTGGTACCATATCGTCTCTTTGAGAAATTTTAGCCAAGACAGTAATTTTTCATTCATACTCTGTCGGAAATTTTGACACACTGGGAATGAAATTTTGTTAAAAATCGTCGCTATTTTGTTGAATACGGTAAACTAAATATTTTTTTATAATTTCAAAATTTTCGCCATTATGGCAGTATATTCGGTTTCTAACGGAATTGTCAGCGAAATTTACGAGTGGAACAACAAAAATTTGCTTCCGAAGAGACTTTCTAGAATATTTCTTGCTGCGATGACACAATTTTTGTGATTATTCAAAAAAACGTTTAGTCGAACGTATCGAACAAAACATCCATCTTTTTCAACAAAATTTTGTTTTCAGTGCATTTTTTGTCAAATTTTGACATTCTTGGCCGAATGTCAGATGAAAAATTATTACGTATTTGATGAAATTTTTCAGAGGGACGATATGGTCAGGGAACTGGTAGCGTAGTAATTTTTTATGTAAAATTCTCTCCGTGATAATTTTTGAGAATTATTTGTTGGATAATTATGACCAGCGAGACATTGTTATTTAATTGACCATGTTGCTAAATAGAAAAAATGGAATTCCGTATGAAAATTGCGTCAAGTTTTAATTGATTAATATTTTTAACACAATTTCATGTAATTCCTTGAAAGTTCGTGGTTAACGGTCCGCTTCTTGCAGTTTCAAGTCCGGCGTACCAGCTACTTTGGCCAAATTACCATTGAAGAACAGACTCGGTATCCAACCGCTGCTCAAGCCATTTCCTAGCTGGTCTTTTCAGGAGGAACAAGACTGTGCTGCTCTGCAGAGCGCCGTTGATGTATTTCTCGACCCCCATGCTATTCTATGGGTTCTCGATACCGGTGTCGTTCAGTCTCTCGAAAATCCGATTCGTACTTGCCTGCCTAAGGTCGTTGCAATCAATCTCAAGACGGGAAAGGTAAGCAAGATCCATTCAGACGTGTATGATTGAGGACTTCCTGAGCACAGGACCAAAGAAACTTTGGTCAATGTCGATGCCATCGTTGATGAACGTCAATCAATGAATTGCAAACGATGCATTTTTTTTTTTCAATTTTAACCCTTCGAGGGCGTGCATCCTATAAGTGTTACATTGGGTCAATGGGACCCATGGCGTTTTTCATTTTTGTAGTAATTTGTAGTATCCAACATTTTATGGCCGAAAATTGTCGTTTTTTTTGGCAAAAACGAAAATTGAATTCCAAAAAAATCGTTACCATCAAACGGCTAACAATCGGCCACTGTTTGGGTCGATATGACCCAGTATGCACTCGAACGGTTAAAATCGACATTTCCGAACAATGAGAACTAAAAAATTTTGAAATGCAAAATACGAAAAGCATTTTTTTTTTATTAAACGAGCGTTTGCCGATTGTTACTTAAATTCCTGAAGGCAACAGCAGCGTATCAAGGTTTTATATTTAAGAGGCTAGTCTGCTTTAATGCGAGAAAAAATGGGTGCATCGTGGGTCGATGTATGTTTAGAATTTGGTTGTCTGTACACATTAATAATGTACATTTAGAGAATTTTATATAAAAAATTACTATGCTAACCATATAGTTCTCTCGTACCATATCGTCCCTCTGACAAATTTTAGCAAAGACAGTAATTTTTCATTCACTCTATCGGAATTGGCGGAAATTTTGACATTTTTTGTCAAATTTTGACATTTTTCGCCCAATTTCAGATGAAAAATTATTATGTATTTGCTAAAATTTCTCAGAGGGACGATTTGGTACGCAGGGAACTATGGTACACTGGAAATGAAAATTTTGTTCATAACCGTCGATATATTGTTGAACACGGTGAACTAAATATTTTTTTATAATTTTAAAATTTTCGTTATTCTGGCAGGATATTTGGTTTCTAATGAAATTGTCAGCAAAATTTACGATTGGAAAAACAAAAATTGGCTTCCGAAGAGACTTTCTAGAATATTTCTTGCTGCGATGACACAATGTTAGTGATTATTCAAAAAACGTTTAGTTGAACGTATCGAACAAAATATCGATTTTTTCTAACAAAATTTTGTTTTCAGTGTAGCACAGTAATTTTTTATATAAAATTCTCTCCGTGCATCAAGATTTAAAACCCCTTTTTTACCACTTTTTTTCTTCTGTTTTTCACATCATCAGGTCGTAAAAACGATTGCGTTAGACGAGATGGCGACTCCGTCGTCGCGTCTTCAGTACGTAATTGCCGATTACAGCGGCGACGGTCGTGTATTCGTATACGTTACCGACGCAGCCTCCCGAGCAATTCTCGTCTACGATGTGACTTCCGATCGTAGTTATCGTATGATTTTGCCGAAAATCGTAACGGCTGGTGCCACAAATCGTGACGCACTTTATTCCGTCCTTCTCCGTCGCCCAAACGGCTCAGCCTGCGTAGTTTTTACTTATCTCGGCGGAGACAGAATCTTCAGCTTACTCACTAATAAGCTTAGGAATGGGACTTCGGTCGGCAACGTCAATGATCTCGGTGTCAAGCCGCAGAAAATGGTTCTCTTGGGTACGGACAACGGCAGCGTTATGTTTTTCCGTTACGAAGGCCAATCGGCAGTTTATCGTTGGGACACGACTAATAGTTTCGACCTCGAAAATTTTCAACAAGTTTATTCTGGAAACGAATGCTCACTAGCGACTCAAGTCACAGCTGATGGCAAACGAGGGCGCGTCAGGATCATGCAATCCAATTTTCCCGACTTTTTTCAAGGCACCGTTGGCATTGGAACTGACCATTCTTTCATTGTCATTTAGAATATTCATCCGCGACCCATTCTTTTTTTTTTTTTTCAAGTCGCGATAGCTCGAGCTTGACGTTTATTATGGAAAGGCTCAGAAAGTTTATTTCCAACGTCCATTACTCTCTGTCATACACTGAAAAATCAAATCTATGTTGCATCAACAAAATCCGCCCTCGACGGATCATTCCAAATTGTCCAGCCTCGACATTCGATCGTCTCATCATTCACTCGATTTGTTGGTTATTACAACGTTAATTAACGAAATAACGCTTTTTCCCTGGATCGTGTTGGCTCTGCTAATTCGGTTACGTCCTGTAGACGTAAAATTCCCACTGAAAAGAAAATTTTGTTGAAAAAGATGGAAATTTTGTTCGATACGTTCGACTAAACGTTTTTTGAAATCAAAAATTCTCTTCGCAAACAAATTTTTGTCGTTCCACTCGTAAATTTCGCTAACAATTCCGTGAGAATATTGCCAAAAAAAACGAAAATTTTTAAATTATCAAAAAATATTTAGTTCACCGTATTCAACAAAATACCGACGATTTTTAACAAAATTTCATTCCCAGTGTGTTAATGTTTTTTTATACGACTAGGTAAATAAAACAATGATAAAAAAAAATCTAATATGGAGAATTGTATTAAATTGTAAACATGAAAACGTGATGTGTTGAAAAATAAATAAATACGAATAATAAATGAAATAAAATTGAAGTACATCTCGATAAAAATTTTCCACAGACCTGATACCGAATCAATCAGTCCCCGATTGGAACAATAATTATTATTACATTTTTTTTTTTTTCGTAACTATTGAGAAAACTGAACTTTTTGTCACTTGAATTTTGTGTGAATTTCAATCGCGCACTAATTACTTTATGTGGCCATAACATTTTAACGAAGATGAATTTTCGCACTCTACGAAATTACTTTTTGCCGCGTATATTTGCCAATGTGAAAAAAAAAGATTTGCGCTTGTACGAAATATTGTCGCACGGAGGTGTTGCGACATCGAGCGTTTTACCAAAAAAAAAAAAAAAAGTATAATGTTTTCCCAATTTTTCATATTTTTGTGTGCGTAACGATTCGAGTCGCCGCGAAAGCTCAGGCTGTTTTGGTTAACAGTAACAGTCCGTCTCTCTGCTGCGTCCAAAAATTGCGGCGAGTGGCACAAAAAAAAAAAATATATGTGTGCGCTCTTTCATTTTTCATCGGGATAAAAATGTAAAAACGCCATGAATATTTTTTTCCGTTGGAAATATTTGAGGACAGAGTCTGTTTTCACAAAAAACTGATATTGAATGACCCAACAGATATTTGAATATTCGGTGCTGTGAGTTGAAATAAAAACTCGTCGAGATAGATCGAGGAGTGGAAAATTCAGAAACCGCTCAATTTTCAATTCATTTATTAATTCAACCTCGACAATGGGAGCTGACAAAAAATTAATTGTATTCGGAAAGTGTGCCTCGAAGGCTGAGGGCAAAATTCATTATTTCGGAGTACGAAATTCTTCATTATTCGTGGGACAGAATTATGAGAGCTCACGTATAGTATTTCATGGGGAAATGTGGCATTTATAGATGATGCAGCCGCATGCACAAAGTGTTTAGATCGTATTTTCTTTCATTTGTTTTTTTTTGTTTTTTTTTTTTTAATTTTTTTATTTTTTATTTTTATGGGAACAGGCGAATGTATACATTTTATATGGAGGAAAAGGTATGGCGCATATTCGGGTATGCACATGTGAAAGTAGGGCTGGGTCGCGCGATAAATTTCATGTTGGCTATGCCGGCCAGTCCAAGCACCACTAACTCTTTGTCAGCATAAACCGTGTGTGTTACAAATGCTCGTATATGTCGCTTCTCTCTTGTGCACTGCGTCGCTTTTCGAACGGCTCATCGAGTTCCGCTATCTCTTTTATGTATATATCTTTGCCTTTTGTTTTGCATATATGTATGAAAATTCTCTTTATAAGTACGAAGCTCACCAGCAGGTCAAATGGAGAGGGGTCTGTGACCTCGCATATTTTTCTTCCTTCGATGCTTATTCAGAGTCGTTTAAAAACGACATTAATATTTGGATTCCAGGTGAATCATTAATTACGCTCAATTTCGATCGAAACTTCAATTTTTTTTTTTTTTTGTTCTACAACGAGAAAATGAAACGGTGCGGAAAGTGTTAATTCGGACGAGTGAAATGATTTATACACGCATATAAATCGAGCCACGCTGCATAGCCGAAGGTTCATTATTTTTGTATTTTCATTTATTGCTATTTATTTTTCGTGCTAAAGGGCAAAATAGCTGCTGCGCCCACGAGACGAGATTCGTTCGATTTTCATATGGCTAATAATTTTGTTTATTTACGGTGGATTTCCGCTGCAGCCTGTCTCATTAACCTTGAAAAATATCGGTATCAATAATGTTGTGAAAATATTATATGAACTAGAAAATACGACATTGTCGATATTTTGTTGAATAGCGTAAACTAAATATTTTTTGATAATTTGTTTGGAACGACTGAAATTTGCCTCCGAAAAGACTTTCTAAAAAATTTCTTCCTGCAATGACACAATTTTTGGGATTATTCAAAAAAACGTTTAGTCGAACGTATCGAACAAAATATCCATCATTTTCAACAAAATTTTCTTTTCAGTCAAGGGATTTTTATATGCCAACGCTCACTCTGTTCGTCAAGAGATTCTCAATGGATTCAGTCACCCGATTGTTTTCCAGCCTCCTCGTTGGAGTGTTACGAAATAAGATTTTTCCTACGAAAAATAATAAATGTGATGGAAAAATTATTATTTTGAAGTTTACTATCAAATAAGAAAAATCCACGCTGCAAATTGGTGGAAAATCTATATTGCGGGACACGAAATAATCGGCAGTGCATCGAAATTGCGCAAAAATTCTGACATCCTGGAGTAACGCGAATTTATCATTCCAATGCTCTGGAAGTCTATGGTTATTACTATTTCTTTTCGCTGATAAGACATGCGGTTATACAACCGAGCGATCAATAAATTTTATTCATTAAACTTCACACACAATTATTACGAAAATGAAACGCTCCGTTTCACGAAACTGGGCGCAATTATGAAATATTGATTCGTTATTTTCGTATGCGAAAATTGAAAAGTTCAGTGCCAAAAATTGTTACCAGAATTTTTTTAAATAACAATGCCGTTGCATTATAATATTCATTTTATTTATATATATATATATTTATTTCAATTCCTTCGTATACCCTTGCGGGTTTTTACGATCCCATCCCCTTATCCCCACAAATCACTAGTCCCCACTGCACTGTTCCAGAGTTCCGGGAGTTCCCCCCAGAGTGTTGCCCACAGCCACTCTTTCCTAATGCACTACTGTATCGCATTCGCACGAGGACCAGGGGAAACTGTGGAAAACCCTGGCCGATACAGGCGGCTATGTTTTCACTGAGTTTCAGTTGGATAGCTCCATCAGAAACTCAGCGAAAACTGCCTCCCGCTCAGCGATTGATTCGCCAGCCGGTACATGGCTAAGCGGTCACCCAACCAAGTACTGACCGCAGTCGTTGCTGCTTAACTTGGGTGATCGCCGGAGCCACGCACCGACCGCGAACCCATCGCTGTCGGTTCCGTTGCATTATAATATTTTTTTTCACTTTGATTAATTAATTTATTAATTAAAAAATGGAAATAACTGTGTGTCCGTGTGTGTGTGAGTGTGTGTGTGTGTGTGAGTGGAACAGAGGGTTGCTAATGATCGATATTTCCCAACTAGCTTTCGCAACACAATAATTCATGCGTTGGTGATGCAACGACATCCTATTGACTTTCGAGCTGGAGCCGAAGAAAAGAGTTGAAAAAGTATGTTACCATGCGTACAGATATATCGAATAGTCGATTATTCTTCGAACCTGGGACGCTAATTATATGACAATTACAGAAAAATCCTAACTTTTCTCTCGAGCTATTGGTCGTGGAGGTAAAAAACCGCGATCTGTAAGTGATAAGCGAGCCTGTTCCATTTAATAGCGTTTCGTACTTTTGTTTGAAAGAAAAAGATAATCGTGTCCGCAATTATTAGTGTAGTAGCCGCTGCGAGTTGTGTCAAAGCTACGTAATGAAAAATGGAAGATCGATTACCCTCGTTTGTTTATCATTCACGTAAGAACGTCGAATTTCCATTTATTCTTCCCTTTCCAAAGTTTTGAAAAACGGAAAGCTTCAGCTCACGTTTTCCTTAAGTATCGTGTCGTGGAATTTACTTCATGTCACTGCGGCATAAGAATCATTCACCACGAGCATATCCTGCGAACTGCATCGACGCTGAAAAGCGCAGTAGATTAGTTTAGTCTGCGGAATTATTTTTACCAACACTGCGGAATGAAATTTTACTAAAAATCGTCTACATTTTTTGTTTAATACGGTCAACCAAACATTTTCTTATTATTTCAAAATTTTCGTTATTTTGGCAGTGTATTTGGTTTCCAACGGAATTGTCAGCGAAATTTACGAGTGGAACGACTAAAATTTGCTTCCGAAGAGACTTTCTAACATTTTTTTTGCTGCAATGACAAGATTTTTGGGATTATTCAAAAAAACGTTTAGTCGAACGTATCGAACAAAATATCCATCTTATTCAACAAAATTTTCTTTTCAGTCAAACGAATAAACTCGAACGATGTTTCCTTTAGAAATCTGCTCGAGACTATGAAACTTTGAATACATGTGCATACAGGCCACTGCATTGTTTTGCAAACACCATCAAATTGGTCACGACCAAGGGTCCCCGCGCCTATTCAATATGCAGGCTTTCTTCATCCGCCTTTCACCGTCCAATATATATGAAAAACCTGACCTTCCTTTACAATTGATAAAAACGATCATTTTCATATTAAAAAAATTATTTAAAAAAAAATGGACTGATTTTCGTTACTGAATTTTTAAAATAAAAAAAACTGTCACGACTTCTCGAAATGATGAAAAAAATAATAACGTATCACGAGAGTGTGGCTGCTGGCGCTGCGGTTTTCTTTGAATACACGTGGCGTCGAGCCCGCAGCGTCTCTCGATTACACGTTACTCCAAATGATTTTGAACGCAGTGATTGATGAATCTTAGGAAACTGAGATTTAAACTCTTTGCATATAAATTATTTAGCAATTATGCTCAACGGCAATAAAATTACGAAGAGTGTGAACGAAAGTTTGATTTCTATGACTCGTAATCCGATAGATCGAAAGATATTTTCATACGCAACTCTCGTATATGTTTCCTCGTAACTCGATACTCCTTATTACTCAAAAGCCGACAATGTAACACGAGCACAAAGCGTTGATTCACAAGAAAAGCCAGACAGAGTTATACGCAATAATCATTCGCGTTGAAATTCGAGAATGGAGCGTGTAAAACGAACAAAGTGTCAGATACATTCCAGTTTCCTTCACCGCGACCTCAAGCCGTTATACTCTCACTCACAAATCCACGCGATGTACAAAACGACCCACAATTCTCTCGTGAACTATGAAATTCTCTCACCAAGGGGATATTGAGTTTAGCATTATTCTCGATTATCCAACTCATGACATTAAAGATATTACCACAGACAGATTCAACCTTCGGGTGTGTCTCACGATCCTGCAGAGTGCTGTTCGATCGAACCGATACTGACTAAACTAGCAATGAAACGCGAAAGTTCCCTCGTAAATCACAATGACCATGAGCACACAATAAAAAATATTGTTCGATCGAACCACCAACGATCTGGTTGAGCCGAACGGGCGTGAAATATTCCGGATTTACACGTTGTCGCGTTATTTCGCGATTCGGGAAAGCAGTCTTTGCGCATATTCGACAAAATAAATTCCAGACAAGTCACTCAACCGCATCGCAATTTGCTTACAAATTTTTTTTTCTTACATAATGGACAAAAAATATTTAATTTCAATCGACTCACGACCGCTGTAACTTTTCTTCCTCAAATCTGCGTTCCTTCGGTTTTATTTAGTCCTGAGTCTCGCGAGTTGGCCAGCAAATCGAAATTAAAAATTCTGAAATCCCGAGGCGAACAATCTTTCGGCTACACATCCGCTTCTGATTAATGACAATCAATCCATAAGTTCTACGTGAAATACGTCTAATCACATTTTCGAAGTAAAAACATTGAGAATCGTATGATTGAGTCGGTTTTTATTTAAAAACTTCTAAAACGTAAAACATTAATTTTAATGTTTATTTTTACTAATTATTTTGCCTCAGTTACCAACGTCCTGAGATTGATGTAATTTTTGTGCGAGTAACCAAAATAAAATGTCATTTTTAGCAGTAAATTTAAAAAATAAAAAATAGTCTGAAAAATAGATTTTCAGACTTTTGTATTGAAATAGTGAATAATATTGTAGTCAATAATATTTTTAAATTCACACAGTTGCGATTTTATTATAATGCCCGTACGTGAGATGAATATAAATGGTCAAATATAATCGATATTGATTATCAATAAATAGTATAAAACTGAGACTCAGGCAAAAAGGTTAATTGCGCTACTCATAGACAAAGACTCTAATTAGCAGTCGTGGTTTGAGAATATTCTCCGTTGATGTCTCCCAGCCGAATGTGTCGTTCGAGCCCTTTGACCCGAACTCCTCGATCGTCATCCAATATTCCCCCGCTCCAGGGTTAGCGATCCGGGCCTTCCGATACGTCCCAGAGTCGTCGATGTTTATCCCAGGGACTCTAAACATCTAGCCTAGCGCTGTTGCCAAGTGCGTATTCGTGGAATGTCCACTCGACGAAAATATATTGACTTCAATATATTTTCATGAATGTCTGGAAAGTATTTAGTAACGATCATTCAATCACTAGCAATAATGATATGACAACAACGTATCGTGACCTCGCAGTGTCCTGAGATTGATGCAATTTTTGTGTGAGTGATAAAATGTCATTTTTAGCAGTAAATTAAAAAAATTAAAACTAGTCTGAAAAATAGATTTTCAGATTTTTGTATTGAAATAGTGAATAATATATTTTCATGAATGTCTGGAAAGTATTTAGTAACGATCATTCAATCACTAGCAATAATGACACGACAACAACGTAGCGTGACCTCGCGGTGTTATAGGTTGACAAAATAATTCCGCGATTAAAACAAGCTTACTGCATTACGCGTGATCGAGATTTTACATACCGGCGAGTTCGAGATCGTTGATATTGTCTTACGAGTTTTATTAGACACGCGACTCATGAGGGTTCGCGTGTTTCGTCCACTTTGTCGAATGTATTAATATACGAGTGAAATTCATGCTGGGAGCTTTCTGTTTAATTTGTCATTGTAAGACAAGGCGACGTCAGCCACATGCCCTGGACTGCTGACAGATCAAGAAACTCGTCCCTAGACACACATGGGTCTGGAGCGTCCTATAGCTTTTTTTTTTTACTCTCATTGGACTCGTTAAAAAAATCTGAAAAAATTCAGGAAAGTAGTTTTGAATCTATAGAAAGAGAGCCTGCCCTGTGTGATGCAAATTATTGTTTACTATTTGTTATTTAATAGAATCAATAATACAGAAAACGAGAAATTCACGCGATTCGCCGAATGGGCTGGACACCCCAGATCCATCTGTGTCTATACCGAGAGTTAATGCCCATGAAAAAACAAACTTGCTAACGAAATTCCTGATTGGTTACGGTTGCTTGCCCTTCGATCCGGCGCGGGCAAAACTTGAACGGAAATAAGAAACTAGCGTTCAATTTTGACAGTTTATTCGAACGACATCTTGAGATACGGATTTTTTGAACGATGTCTCGAAATACCGATTTGCTGAATTTCACAGCTCTCTGAAACAAGTTTTGAAATTACGGAGCGCCGATTGCCCGCGTGGAATTTTTAAATGTGTCATTTTGTTTAACACTGCCAGGGTCACAAGATTCATCCTTTATTTTTGTGACTTTTCAAGTGTGGTTAATCTATATTGAATTCAGAAGATGATGCAAAGTAATATTCTGCAACGTAGCAGGGCGTACGTCAATTAAATTTCTGGTAATAATTCTGCGAGCAGTAGCTTTAGAAATTGATTAACTAATTGAGCCGTGCCATGTCCTCGGTAAATGGAACAAGTTTGTAATAACATATCGCATCGTATTCTATTCACGTTGGCGCCAAATATTGCCAATCCTTGATTATCCCGAGATATGCAATTACACGCAGAAGTTTACGTTCTCGGTCTACATGTGTTTGACCACCGCAGTCCCAATTAGATTTTTTCTCAAATAAGCACTTACGAGTACTCTGTGTTCACTCGTACGACGAGAAACTTGTCAATATGTAAGAATTTTTTGTTACTTTTTGTTTGAGAGCTCTAGGAGTTCATTACGCTCGCGAGATTCGCATATTAGCCACTTGGCAGGGGAAGGGTTTATGGGTTTTCGCTAATTCAGTGCATCACACAACTCCAAGATTGTCTTAATTTACTAAATTCCTGATTGTCTCCACCCATTCGACTCTCACTGATAAAAAAGAATGCCCGAGGGTCCGGGGGAACTGTGGAAACCTTGGCTCATACCGAAGTCGCTTCTTTTATCGAGTTCCAGTTGGTTTTCGAGAGAATTTGATTCTCTGGTCAACATGGGACACAGCGATCACCCAACCAAGTATTTCCCACATTTGTGGGTCCTTAAATTCTATATCGAATTTTGTATCGAAAATTACCATGTCACCATAGTTCCCTGCTACCATATCGTCCCTCTGAGAAATTTGAGCGAATACATAGTAATTTTTTATCTAAAATTGGGCCAAAAATGTCAAAATTTGACAAAAATTTTCAAAATTTTGCTCACATTTCTCAGAGGGACGATATGGTACCAGGGAATTATGGTAGCATAGTAATTTTTGATATGAAATTCTCTTCATAGTAGAATGATGTAAAATTTCGAAAGGATATAAATAAAAAGACATGTCATCTCCGGAATGTTGATAAAAACTGCAGAAGTCGTATCTTCCTGCAAATATCGATTTCACAGCGCATTTTATGATTAAAAATGGATACCGAGCGTCGTAAAGTGCTCCTGGGTAGAGGTGTAAAAAGTTTAGATGTTGGTGTAGCGATGTTCCCATGGTTATGACTGCCACCATGTTGGAATTCTGACCAACATAACAAAAGCCTCAATCCTCTGGTGTATTCGATGGTAATAAAGGTCTAATTGCAACTTCCACGAATCGATGACAAAAATGCTCTTTCGGCTTCGTATGTAAAGGAAGAGTAGGCATTGTCGGTATTCCAGTCAAGGAATGAAAATTGTCGAGGCAACATTACGAGACAATGTCGATCTTCGGAGTTCATTATTTGTCGTTATATTTCTTGATAACTCAAAATTTCGTCGGTTGTAGTAAGTGGGTGGACGATTTAACGGAATATGTGGCTGGAAGTTCGAAGTTCAATCAAGTGACGTTTATAACGGGACGTTCTGAAACAGAAAGCATTGAAAATCCGTTGGTCGATGAGTTACTCATCAAGTTGATGGGCACTCTGCCCATAATCAGAGTCAATTTCGGGCAAGATTTCAAACTTCCGGTAAACTTGGAATCCGCTAACACCAACAAAGAGAATACTCTTATCAACACGTCGCCGACTATCTTCATCATCGTGATAGAGTCTCATGATAGTCTGTCGATTCCACTGGCGAAAAAGTTCATCGATGCCGTTGGGGAAATGTCAACCTTCCAGTTTAGTCCGGAATACTTGCTGATCTCTGTCGTTAAAACGAGTGAGAGTCTTCGAGGAGTGCTGGAATACGCTTGGACCAGGAAAATGCTTGACTTTACCGGCCTCGAGATAGTCGAACCGACTCATTCGAACACGATCATACGTCGCGTCTCTTCACTGATTATTCATCAGTTAAATCCCTTCAAGAAAGAATACACCAGACGACATTGGACGGCCGGTGCGAGTGACTTTTTTCCGGACAAATCTAATAATCTGTGGGGTTATCCTCTCATCATAGGGGTGCACTCTGCACCGTCAAACACAATCTTTCAAGCGGATCCCAGCATGCGATTATTCCAAGCTTTGGCACAACAGCTCAATTTTTCGGTGAAATATGTTCTACTGTCTCCGTTATTTACTCGTAGAACAGGTGAGAGCTTACATGCCGAAATGCAGTCGAAAGATGTGGATCTCATGCCTATTTTGTTGGCGTACGAACCGGCACATCAGTCCAAACTTCAACTGACGAGAGCAATCAGAAGCGATGGAATATATTTCATCGTGCCTGTTTTGACAAGATCGCAACTCCACGTGTCAACGAATTTCTTGGCTGGATTTTTGTTGACGTCCTGCGTTATCTTCATTTTCTGGTTGGCCATTCGATTACTTCGAGTCGTTTCTTATCCTTGGGAAGTTGTGGTCATTACGCGCATAATATTCGGCTGGTCAGTCAACCAACAGCCCCGTCGCAATGTCGATCGTATTGTATTTACATGCTTATTGGCTATTTGCGCTTTTTATTCATCGACGCTTTATACCGCGATAACAGACTTCACCCTGGAAACGACCAGTGAAATAGAGTTCGAAACTTTCCAAGATCTTGCCAATTCGGAATTGATATTCCAGGGTTCTCCAAGACATCTGAAACAAGCTTCCGACGCCTTCGGCGGCCTCTCGGTCGTTCCGAAAAATCGATTTGTCGTAAACTCCGATGAGCTGTACTGCGCCGAAGTTCTGCACAAGTCCAAAAATGTAGCTTGCTTAATGGATAAAACTACTGCTTTAGTTTCTATGATGACAACTAACCCCAGAGGACCTCGCACCATGAAGCTTGCTAAACCATGCTTGGTCACCGAAAATTACGGCTTCCCCATAGGTAGACCATCACCATATCGTGCTACCATCGATAAATTAATTCTCCAATTCCAAAGCTTGGGATTTATTGAATCATGGTATCTCGATTTCGTCAGAGAATTGGAGAAACTGAGGAACGAAATCGATCAAGAAAAACCAAACGATGGAAACTCTTTAGAAATACGTTTAATCATTGTTGCCGTCGTTGGTTACTCACTATCTTTCATCATCCTGCTTGGCGAAATTATTTATCATCGCATATCGTTGTACATTAAATCAAAAAGGCGACCGCCTCCTCCTCCTCCTCCTCCTCCTCCCCGTTCTCCTCCTCCTTTCCCTTTCATCAATTAAACAGCGTTCGAATCACCGAAAAATCTTGTCGCGTGACAACAGTTACAAAGAAACTTTTTCAGTCAAAGAATCAGTCAAAGACAAAGAATCTTTCGAGCACCGAACCTCAGATTGTAATTATGCAATAATGCGTGAATGGAAAATCATTTTTCAGTGTGTATTCGCATTTCCTTGAAACGTCGATGTCTCTAATCATAATAAACAGTTAATTAATTTACAAATTACTCGGTAAATGTTGTTTAAACATTCTCGTACCATCACCTGTAAAACTGTAACTGCGAAACTGCGCTATATATCGCGTGTACGAGCAACTTCGTGAATAAAATTCTACTGCAGCTTTTGAGTGAAAAAAAAATCCACCAAAAATGTGTTTTCTATTCTCTCAATCATTCTAGTCACCGCTTTTTCCATTGATCCCCCCGTTCTCGCAGATCTTCGAGAAAAAAAAAAAAAAACAAACCATGACGGGGGTGCTACAGTTGCGCTGGTCATCGGGCCGTCACTGCACTGAAAACAAAATTTTGTTGGAAATGATCGATATTTTTGTTCGATACGTCCGACTAAACGTTTTTTTTTAAATAATTCCAAAAATTGTGTCATCGCAGCGAGAAATATTGTAGAAAGTCTCTTCGGAAGTAAATTTTAGTCTTTCCAATCGTAAATTTCGCTGACAATTCTGCAAGAAACAAGAAATGTACTGCCAAAATACCGAACATTTTGAAATTATTCAAAAATATTTAGTTAACCGTGTTCAACCAAATATCCACGATTTTTTAACAAAATTTCATTTCCAGTGTGCGAAAAATCCATATTTGGCGTTTGTATTAGGTTCGTGACAACTTTTTCCACTCGGGTCTCCAGAGGGACATAAAAGAGCACGGTTAAAAAATCAATGGTCAACAATCGGAAGAGTCTGTATTTCTCCAATAGCCACGGTCACCTACTGGCCAAGGTCACTGTTTTTCGCGTTATCAGCGCTTGTGACATAAATTCATTGTTTACGCAGAAGTAGTACGAAGGAATAAACATTTTTGCATGACGTGTCCGTATAGACTCAATACACAGACAGACGCGAGGCTCGCCGAAGCATTATTCAGTAATCAGCAGCATCATACTTCAGTTCCGATACTTCAGTTTCTGTAATTCCAAATATTCCAAGTTATTTTTCATTCCGCACGAAGCAACGTGGGATCGAGTTCGATCGCGACTCAATAACGGGTGATGGAAACGGCTCCGACGCACTATCGACGTGTCTGTGCAAGGCAAAAGTTACAATCAAATCAAAAGGACCATCGATTAAAAAAAAAAAAAAAAAAAA
>JBAJMU010000001.1:18778658-18856275 GCA_037952995.1 Hyposoter didymator | reverse complement strand
CCCTTGCGGGTTTTTACGATCCCTTCCCAAACACTTGTTCCTCACTATTCCAAAGTAGCTGAATTCGTTTCTTCCAAATTCCTGAATTCACGCTACACTTTTCATTCCCCACTGCACTTCCAACTTCCCCCCCCTAGAGTTTGAGTGAATGTAATAAAATAACATATTTATATATTAATTATATATTATTCATATTATTTATATTATTATTATATTTATTATAATTATATTATATTTAAATGGAATATAATTATAATAATTATATTATGTTATTTATAATATTATTTATTATATTGATATAATACGAAGTTATTGCCTATTTAGGAACTTGCTGACGGTGATATTAGTGACAGGATCATTGGCAGTCAGCACAATACATTGCGAGGTCCTCGAAACAATAGCTCAATGGCCTCTCTTGGACTTTGCTCTGCCTTACGATCCAGCGTATCTCGAACAATTCCGTCCTGAAAACGTCGTGCCAACGGGACTGGAGATCGCTTGGCACAGAATTTTCATTTCTACGCCGCGACTTCGAGCCGGTGTTCCAGCAACCTTAAGCTCCATCCCTCGCGATTTGCCTCTTGGCAGTAGCCCGCAGTTGCAGGCTTATCCGTCGTGGGATTGGCATGCCGCTGGAAAAGGAGATTTCAATTGTTCCGGCATGATATCGGTCTATCGTATTCGAGCTGATCGATGCAACAGACTTTGGGTTCTCGACAGCGGTATCAACACCTCCATCGATGACTTCAGAGTCGTTTGTCCACCCAAAATTCTCGTCTTTGATCTTCAGACTGATCGATTGGTTCGCCAAGTCACTTTTCCTCGAGAGGTATTTCTTTTTTACCCAGTAATCTCTGTAGTAAGAAAAGAGCTCCAATAGATATAAATTCGTTCCGTTGAATTCTTCGATCTCGGGGTTCATTGGCAATTAAACCTTCGAGTGCATACTGGGTCATTTTGACCCGAACAATTTTCTGTCACCGATTTTTTCACTTCTAATGGCAACGAATGTTTTGACATTCAATTTTCGTTTAGGTCAAAATATAAATTCAGGGCTATAGAGTCAGGACAATTTACTACAAAATACCGCTATTGCTGTTATCAAAATATTGTTGTTTGATTGAAAAAACTAGAAATTTCGTCTTTTCACTCGACCGCATATTGGGTCATTTTGACCCCAATTTTTTTTTGTTTTTCGTCACTAATTGTTTGGCATTTAATGGCAACGAATATTTTGGTATTCGATTGTCGTTTTCGTCAAAAAATAAATTGCGCACCATAAAATATGAATCGTTCATTATACAAAAAACTAGGAAAAACAAAAAATGCGCATTTACCAGAATACTATACAATTTGATAAACGCCTTGGGTCACATTGACCCAATATGCACTTCTCTGCACTCGAAGGCTTAAAAATTAATAGCAATTTTTTCCGATCACTTACTCTCACGTTTCCATGACCTTTTGTCTTGTCAAGAACAACTGCACCAGTTTTTCTTCGCGATTATTCTTATTTAGGCGGTTTTCCAATAATTCACTACTAACGAGAAATTTCTAGACGGATGCGTTTGAAAAAGTCTGGGTGCTATTTTCCTAACCATTTTGCCAGTGATGCACATGGACAGCTGACTGGAATTTTGAACCAAATCAAAATCAGCTACTTTAAGTTTTTTTTTTTGAAAATTTTGCGCGACTTTTTTTACGACCAGAATGAAATTTTGAAAACATGACCATCTCTCGCCTGCTCTTCCTTCACAGTTCACGCGTCTTTCAGAAAAATAAAACTACATTTCTTCTCATTTTTTTTTTATTTCTGATTTTCTGAAATTTCCTCTGGCGAATAATATTTCGATGCATCGATACGTGACCATACTTGAAATTATTTTTTCAACAGGTTCTACGACCCAACAGTCTGTTGACGAATCTAGTTATCGATGACACTGCCGCTACAACCTGCGACGACGTATTTGTTTATATGACCGACACGACGGGTCCAGGTGGAGTTAAAATTTTTTGAAAATCGAGGATTTTTGTTGTAAGATCGCAATAATTTTTAATTTTTTCGTAGGACTCGTAATATTCGATGGAGCTACCGATCGCAGCTGGAGGGTTCTACACGCCTCGATGTTCCCTGATCCTGACTATGCGACTTATCAGGTACGCAGGAAGGAAGAAGAGAACGAAGGAAAAAGAAAATCCAAGATAATTTGTTGTGGGAAGCATCACGACACGGAGAAAAATTTATATGAAAAATTACTATGCCACATGGTTTTCTGGTGACAGTATCGACCCTCTTAGAAATTTGAGCAAAAACATAGTCATTTTTCATGTGAAATTGGGCGAAAAATGTCAAATTCTCTCTATTTCCGATAAAACTTGAATAAAAAGTACTATCTTTTTGCTCAAATTTCTCAGAGGGACGATACTGTCACCAGAAAACTATGTGGCATAGTAATTTTTCATATAAATTTCTCTCCGTGTTTTCTCACACTGGAAATTATTATTCAACGAGATAATATAATAAAACAAATGTGGGACTTGCCATCAGTTAATTTTCTGGATTGTAAAATATTTAACGACATTATAAAATATGAAAAATAATTCTTTTCATTGCTTCTCCATATAGTGCACGAAGGCTGATCTTGATCGATTCTTCAATGATTTTCAGATCAACGGAGAAAGTTTCGAACTATTTGACGGCGTGGTGGGACTAGGATTTTCACCGAAACAAGGTCTTCTGTATTATCAGCCACTGGCCTCAGATCGTCTCTTCAGCGTGGCAACGTCAGCTCTGCAGGCAGGACCACCAGCCTTCGGTGAGCAGCTCCCGGTAACTCTCGTTGGAAGAAAATCGAGTCAGGGTTTGGGTCTAACAGTGGATCCCCGAGACGACACGATTATTTTTTCTCCGCTCACGGAAACAGCGATTGCATCCTGGCAGCCCCGGACAAACAGCCAAAAGTGAGTTTTTCATATTAACAAAAAATAAAGGGAAATATTATTTGAGGGAACGAAGATATAACGCTGTGATTTTTTTTGTTATCAAGGATTCTGGCGTACAGCCCGGAGCAATTGCAATTCGCCGCAGAAGTTCGATGGGTCGAGAGAGATAACGGCAATTTGTGGATTCTGACGTCAAGATTCCACAGATTTTTCATGCGACGCGCCGATCCGCGAGAGATTAACATCCGTTTATTAAAAATTCGCCCAGACACGAGAGGACCCAAACCATCGATTCTTCATCGTCCGATCGAGCCTCATTGGGGATATAATATTTATAACAACACTCTGCCTCATTAGAATCATAAAACATTATTCCAACACACAACATTGACAAAATTCAATTTCCTTAAGGTAGTTCAGTTTATTTTGGAAAACTTTCATCAAATTTGCGAAAAAATCTTACAACCTTGTTGCTGTGTCTTACGGAACCGTAAAAACATAAACTTTCGGGAATGAATGTCTAAAACATGAAATGTCGGGGTTCGAGGACGAATCACTTTTTCGATGCACGGAGCTGTGGATCGATTTGGATCAGTTTCGTCACGTGGTTCCTTTCAATTAAGAAAAAAAGGAAAAAAATCAGTTGCAAAGTTTCCGAGTTATTTCGCAAAATGTACATTTTTCTACTGTTTTCCATAAAAACGCGTTCAAAATTGAGTGATCTCGGATAGCCACTTGACAGTGCCCTTAATGAGATTTATGAGACCTTAAAAAAATTACGATCATATTTTTTATTTAAAACCAAAAAGTATTCGAAGACGAAACTCTTAGTGATTTCGGAAAAATGGTAAAAGATATCACGCTTTTCATTATTTATGACGTCGAGCATGCGTTTAAATCAATTAGAATTCCGATGAGTTATTTTCCAGCTAAACCATTTTTGGAAATGATGAGAAAAAAATTTCACAATATTCGGTACAGGGAAAAGTCTGGCAAAGCGGAACTTAATCTTGAAATTGAAAATCTCTTTAGTTCAATAATTTTTTTAATTACCACACAATTGTGATTCGGAAAAAGTAAAAATTCGATTTTTTTTTGCGGAGGTCCTCCAGGCTTTTCCATGCTTTTCTATACTTTGCTCGCTCGTCTCCGATTTCGCTGACAGTCTACGAAAAGACCAAGTTTTTGTTATCTTGATTGTACGCTTTGCTGATAGTCTCAGGAGCGACCGAATGTACTTTTGGAACGACAAAAACTTTGTTATTATTGGAAACTATTTAGTCTATCGTATCGAACAGATGCGAATGAAACTTTCAGCGAATTCACAGAATAAATCGTTCCGCATATTTGTCCAATTATAAAAAGTGGCATCGAGAGAGATTGTGGATGCTCGTGGGGCAGTCGAAAATATTGTGAAAAGTTGAATGCTTCCCTGGAAATGAAAATTTACTAAAAATCGTCGATGTTTTGTTGAATACGATAAACTAAATATTTTTTTATAATTTCAAAATTTTCGTTATTTTTCCAGTATATTTGGTTTCCAACGGAATTGTCAGCGAAATTTACGAGTGGAACGACTGAAATTTGCTTCCGAAACGACTTTCTAAAATATTTTTTTGCTGCAATGACACAATTTTTGGGATTATTCAAAAAAACGTTTAGTCGAACGTATCAAACAAAATTTCTATCTTTTTCAACGAAATTTTGTTCCCAGTGTCATGAGCAGCATCCAGATCGTATTTAAGGACAAAACTTCGCAGTATCTTTGATTATTTTTGAAAAGTCACTTTTTTCTTCGTCTTCGTGCTCAAATACACAAATTAGCGTTTTATTTTTAAACTCATCCACGATCGATACAAACGTCCAATGTTTCTATTCGTTTTTAAAGATCGAGGAGTCATGTTTGTAATTTTTTAAATATCGGATTTCTAAGCTACACCGGCAAACGTCTAAGAATGTATTATTGACTTACGCTCCGGTTAGGACCACGATCGCTACAGATATTGGTACCTTTCTCATCACGAAAAACGAGGTCAACAAAATTTTCCACGAGCGATTGATTTCCAGAGAAAAAAAAACCCAAGAACTTTTTTACGACGGGCGCCACGGTTTTAATTTTGCTTCAAATCGGTAAAATAAATTTCCAGGCGGAATCGTTTTCTTCTTTCGAACACACAACGCACTAATTATTCCCTCTCCACCGCCCCCGCAATGACCATGACTCTGAAGTTTGCAACGTTGAGGTGCAACGAAAAATATTTAGTACATTTATTGTTTATTGAATTTTGGAAATCATGGCAATTTTTCGTGTCGATTGAGTTTTTAGGTCGCAAGAGAGGACTGTTTTATTTTTCAGAGCAAATTTTGAATAAAAATTATGAGCTCTACTGAAAAACGAACGGAATTTCGTTGTATTCCAACGATGCAACGAAAAATATTTAGAATATTTGTTATTTATTGAATTTTGAAAATTATGGCAATTTTTCGTGTCGATTGAGTTTTTAGGTCGCAAGAGAGGATTGTTTTATTGTCCAGAGCAAATTTTGAACAAAAATTATGAGCTCTACTGAAAAACGAACGGAATTTCGTTGCATTTCAACGATGCAAACTTCACCATCATCCGTTTTGGCCAAATGTCGACAGGTTTCTTGAGTGGGTCCAGAAAAAAAATCCCATCCAAATTGAAGATCAAGTACGACGAAACGATTAATTTTTTTCTCGTAGATCCTTCGACCATTCAATTGAAATCGAAAATTTTGATAACGAATGCTCGAAGTAATAAAATCCTGAATTTTGAATCGAACTTACAATTTTTTATATTTTTCTTTCGTCTGTTTTGACGAGCCATCGAATGGCGCCTGAACAGCTGATTTCATGTTGCCGTGGATGATAATCGGATCGTCATTTACATAGGCGCAGCACGCCTCGGGTAACGTCGTCAACCGTTACCAGCTGGGGAACGAGGCACCATATGAATGTCAGCGGTTTTCATTGAACGATTCCCGAGGCCAATGGCATCACTCCTGTAAACCACTAGAAAATACAAACACTTGCTTTTACGAATCGTGTCAAGGTGATGAAGACAGTCGTAGGCGCGTTATAAAATCGCTAACAATTCGTTACTGTGTGTCGTACTAACACGTTCCAACAGAACTTCCCACTTCATTCAGAAAATTTCTCGTTAATCCTATGACACTAATTTTCTCCAATTCATTATTCTCCATTTTTTATACTTTATTTTTCTGTCTATACTTTAGTTTTTTTTTTTATTTTTTATTTATGTTTTTGATTTTTATTTTATTATCTCTAATCTTCAATTTTTATTTACTAATTTTTGTCTTTTTGTTATATTTCATTTTATTACTTTATCGCTTTATTTTGTAAGTCTCTGTTGTTCTCAGATTTTTTGGATTTCCATTGATTGGATTTTTCTATTACCTGTTTGCCATAAGAATTCGTTCATGGCATAACTATGCAATCAATCAATCAAACAATCAATCAATTCTCTAGTATTTTTGGCAGGAAGATCGCGTTTACAGAGAGGAAAAAAAATGTCGTCATTTTTTAAAGAACGATGGGCAAACTCTTGGGCAAACTAAATCACTTGACAATTTTAAGAAAATTCTATTTTTCGATATTCTCTCGAGCTCGAATCTTCGACGACAGTCGAGAGTCTTTCTGAAACGTTTTCGAATATATCGAATTATAAAAAACATGAATCTTTTGAGGCAATGCTCGAGGAGTGCTTGGCGAGACTTTTCACAATTTCAAAACAGATCGTCTATCGATTTGCAGCTTGTAACGTTTCACTGACTGGGATCAAAAGAACGGGTCGATCGTCACTCGGGTTGAATTTTATTCCAAAGCTGCAGAATATAAATTTATAAAAAAAAAAAAGTGCCTTCCGAAAAAGTGATGCTTCTCCAGAAAGTGATAGTGAATTAAGTAATTTCTCCAATTCTGAGCTTCGATCGATAAAATGGCACGAAAGAAAGACACTTCTGAAAAGTTACCAAAAAAAAAACTCCCGCATTTCACCTACTGATGCGATGTAATTACCATTTTTGTCATTTTCTATCCGCTCAGAATAACGAGCACAAATGGAACCAAATTTGTGCTTCGAATGTCATAATTGTAATACGACGCAATAAGAATGTTTGACAATCTAATATGCGACAACGTTGACCCTGACGATGTGTTCAAACGATATGATGTCATCATGGTTTTTTGGGATTCTCCACCAACACTTTCTGACTCGACTCGACGTTAACCCTGAAAAAATCCGATTCCTTTTTTCTAGCCATGAAAAAATCTATAGGTACATAAGAAAAATTGAAAAATAATTTGACAATTGCTGTAAAATATATTAATTCAAAAAATCCTTATGCCATGAATACAAGGTCGTGTGACTTATTGCCCAAGCATTCGAATTCATTCCAAATGTTAAAAAAATAATAATTCGTACGAAATAATTATTAAACTGAAATTCATTTTTTTCCACACATATGGTAATGAATTTTCATTAACATTCTCGTGTCTTTTTTCAATTGCACGGGAAATGAAATTTTGTTAAAAATCTTCGATATTTTGTTAAACACGGTGAACTAAATATTTTTTGGTAATTTCAAAATGTTCGTTATTTTGGCAGTAAATTTGGTTTCTAATGGAATTGTCAGCAAAATTTACGATCGGAACGACAAAAATTTGCTTTTGAAGAGATTTTCTAGAATATTTCTTGCTGCGATGACACTATTTTTGGGATTACTCAAAAAAACGTTTAGTTGAACGTATCGAACGAAATATCGATCTTTTCTAACAAAATTTTCTTTACAGTGTGTGTGATGACAATTGATTTCAAAGTTTGGACACGTCAAGTCGGTTTTTTTTTCTAATTTTCTCATGCACTTATTGTCATTATCGATAACGTCCACATACGTTTGTCATCGTTGATGGATAGCAGCGAGAAATTTGTATTCGGTTTCGACACAGCGTTTTGGTTATTCAAAGACTTCCTGGACACCGAAAGTTCGTGAGTTCCCGAAAGTGAGTACCAATAAAATAAAATTACATTATTTATCATCTAATTATTGAGTATCGCGAATGTTGAATAAAACATCGGTCTATCGCTAACGTGGTGTCTAAATTTCTACCATGGTGTCTATTTTTCGAGGAAGGAAAAAAAAATTGTTTCGTTGGCGTTATAAACTTTTCGTAGGGAATTCTGAAGGATATTGGATCTTTTCTTCAACTCGTATGAAAAGCATTAGTGCGTATTAGATAATTAAAAAGACTGCACGTAAAAACCAGTACACGGACACATGAAATTTATGCGCATTCCTAAGCCCTCTCCTCTTATGAGCCAGTGTTTTCTTCGATATTAGCATTCTGACAAATAAAACTTTCAGCGTGCAGCAAACTCATGACTAAGACCTTTCGTGTGTCCACGCGTCAGATTCTTTGTGTGCTTTATATATCTTCCACTTCCAAGAGGTTAACATTCATAGCTCGAAGTTTACTCCATGTGAAGGTTAGAAATATCACGACGAATAGATGTGAAAAAAAAATCAATTCACTGTTTCAAATAAAAAATACTCGAAACGAGACAAATTTATGGAAAAAATTTTTGGTTCCTTCTTTACGACTGAGCTGGACGTTGTTTCGGAGCAATATTCGTGTTTTTTTTTCTAGCTATTAAAACGTTATTTGGGCCTGTCGATTAATAAACGTTTTCGTGGCGATTATTGAAGCGAATTTTCGTCTGTGCCAAAAAAAAAGACAAATTTATGGGAAAAAATTTGGTTACTTCTCCATGTGAAGGTTAGAAACATCACGACGAATAGATTTTAAAAAAAATCAATTCACTGTTTCAAATAAAAAATACTCGAAACGAGACAAACTTACGGAAAAAAAATTGGTTTCTTCTTTACGACTGAGCTGGACGTCGCTTCGGAGCAATATACGTATTTTTTTTTCTAGTTATTAAAACGTTATTTGGGCCTGTTGGTTGATAAACATTTTTCGTGGCGATTAACGAAGCGAATTTTTGTCTGTGCCAAAAAAAAGAGACATGCGTCGTTCTCGTGCCACCAGAGGATCAGGTGTAACTTTAACATTTATTGGCGAAAAATAATCGTAGATAATCAAATAATCGCGAACAGTGTGACAAATTATCACAATTCTGAAAATCGTCCTGCTGTTGATAAATTTTAACGACGTTTCATAAGTATAGAAAAAAAAAAACATGATCGTATGTATCGACGTGAGCGCGTGATTGGAAAATGTTAATTGGTGGAAAAAACCGTGAGTTTGAGTAACGAAACAGCATAATTAGCCACTATCACAATTAGTCCTTCGCGAATGAGGAAGGCCTGAAAAAAGTGTGCAAATTCGGAACGTGCTCATCACTCCATCGTCTATCTGAACAAGAAAAAAAAAACTTAAAAGTAAAAGAAAAAAGTTATAAACAGATGAAACATTTTTTGACTCGCACACGTTCTCACTTGTTCGTCGAGTAATTAACAAAATTGTTTGACATTTTTTTTGGGGATTTTTTTGTTTACTACGACGAGCAACTTGGGCTGTTTTTGAGAAAATCTTTATTTGTCATTCCTCTGAAGCATTGGATATTCCGTTATCCGGCGTCTGGATAAATTTATCGTGACAGGACGTAGAATCGTCTACGAGAATGACAAAAATCTCAGTTCGTCTTCGACCGCCCAACCGGTAACGTCGTAGGTCCGGTGAATCTTACGCGCCATCCAAGTTTTCCGACAACATTATCGATTGCATTTGAAAATCACGTTTTCCGTAAATATTCAATACTATTTATGATTTTATTACATTTTATTTTTTCATTTAATGGAACTTGCTTCAGGAGGATCACGTGCGTTACTTGTCAGACAAAAAAGCAACTGAAATTTTCTGCTTCTTTGACCATCCAAGAAACTATCTCAATTTCTTTTGTTTTTATTATTAAAATTATGTGTAACAATTATTTCTAGGGCTTTACTGGCGTTTGACACATTAACAATCTTAGAAAATACTTCATCTAGCTGGTGCATGCAGCATTGTCAAACCTTCGATTGTTTACGTCGCTGTTACTCGAGTCAACAGTTTGTTTCACCCTTTGAGTGCATACTGGGTCCGTTACCGATTGCTCGGCATTCAATGGCGACGAAAAAATGAATTTAAGGCCATGTGGATAATTTACTATAAAAAAAAAACGTCTCTACATAGAAAAAAAAAAACAAAAAATGGAAATTTACCGAAATTCAACGATTTGAAAAACGCCACGGGTCAGATTGACCCAATATGCACGTATGCACTCAAAGGGGTAAACTTCAATTCCTAGGTTAGCTTCAACGGTAACAAATCTTTTTATACACTCTGGAAATGAAATTTTGTTAAAAATCGTCGATATTTTGTTGAACACGGTCAACTAAATATTTTTGGATAATTTCCAAATTTTCGTTATATTGGCATTTTATTTGTTTTCTAATTAAATTGTCAGCAAAATTTGCAATTGGAACGACAAAAATTTGCTTCCCAAGAGACTTTCTCGATATTTCTTGCTGCAATGACACAATTTTTGGGATTATTCAAAAACACGTTTGGTCGAACGTATCGAACAAAATATCGATCTTTTCCAACAAAATTTTGTTTTCAGTGCGAAAATTTTTCCATTTTACTTGAAAATTTCAACCCTCAAAGTTGGAATTCTCGTTTGTCATTACAAAATACGCGTGATCCTCTTTAAACGTTGAATTATTCGGTTAGGAATGTCGATATTGAATACGAGGATAGAAGTCTCGATTTTCTTTGGGTGAAAGTTCTTTGTACTCCAGTGGACGAGATATAACAAAAAAGGAATTATGTGCTGGGTTCGATGATTATCGTCACCAAAGAAAATAACGAAAAAAAGATATTGTTTCGCACCGTTGATTGGACCGGCTACCGGAGACTGAGTGAAACGCCGTGAATGTCTCGAAGACTTTAAACACAATCATAACAAAACGACGAAAGAACAAAGTCAATATTTTCTCAACATTAATCAGCATAAATTTTCATGCAATTTTATAACGCGTGAAAAAACATTATTCCTCGATAAATACTGAACGATTTCCGGTGTTGATTAAACATCGCAGAAGTAAAGAAAACAAATGCGATTAGCAATTATCATTTAATATTTTTCTTTCCCTTAAATGACGTGACTACCCATAATAAATTCTGTCAAGTGAGCGATCCGGTTAAGAGTTTCGTTTCATGTTGATTTTTCAAGACAAAACAGATAACAAAGTCATTTTTTTTCCACTGACTTGAATGCTCATTATTCTCATTACTTTTTGAACCTAAAATCAAACGCCCCGGTCGTGAGGAACCTTGCTTTTGGAATTACCAGCCAAACCACACGGAGAGAATTTTATATCAAAAATAACTATGCTACCATATTTCTTTGGCACCATATATCGCCCTCTGAGAAATTTTAGCAAATACATAGTCATTTTTAATCTGAAATTGAGCCAAAAATGTCAAGATTTGACAAAAAATGTGAAAATTTTCGCCATTCCCGATAGAGTATTGAAAAATTGCTATGTCTTCGCTAAAATTTCTCAGAGGGATGATATGGTACCACGGAACTATGGTAGCATAGTAATTTTTTATATAAAATTCTCTCCGCATGGAACTTGTCGATGTAAAAAGTGCAACGAAATCTCTGTTATCGTTGATCGTAGAACTTACAAATTTCAAAACATCGCGACGAATCATGTGACCGATTGATGAAAAACAAATTAATGCCAAACATTGTGTGAACGGACAGGATCCCATAATTATTCATTATTTACTCGATATCTTCACTGCGAAAACAAAATTTTGTTGGAAAAGATCGACATTTTGTTCAATACGTTCGACTAAACGTTTTTTTGAATAATCCCAAAAATTCTGTCACCGCAGCAAGAAATATTGTAGAAAGTCTCTGCAGGAGCAAATTTTTGTCGGTCCAATCGCAAATTTCGCTGACAATTCCGTTAGAAACCAAATATCCTGCCAAAATAACGAAAATTTGGAAATTATCAAAAAATCTTTAGTTGACCGTGTTCAACAAAATATCGACGATTTTTAACAAAATTTTATTTCTAGTGTTGATTGGCGTTTTTTCTCTTTGCCTTTTTGTTTGACTCAATAAGACGGAAGCATTTGATTGAATTTAATGTGATTCCGTGTTGTTTATCGTTCTTCGTAGTTCAACGGCATCATGCTCAAAGAGTCATCGGAATTCCGGTTCTTGTTAATTCCAATATTCATCGGATCTCTGGCTCTCTCGGCACTGGCAAACCCTAAGCTCAGAGTTGTTCACTCATGGAAATCTCTCGACTTTGACTTTCCAACTCAGGCGGATAGAGATGCTGCCATTCGGTCCAAAGCTTTTATTCCGGTTGGCGTGGTGCCGATAGACGTTGATGTTTATACAAAAGGTTCCGTACCATTTTGTTAAAAAAATTTGCATTCACCGACATTAATAAAATCTCCTCAGCAGAGATTGCACAGTTTTTACAAACAATAATAAAAACATCATTTACCGCATCCAAACGCTTTTAACGAAACAACATTTTTTCAATCTTCGCCGCAGGCAATAACAAATTAGGGGCCCACATATTCGTTACGGTTCCACGATTTCAAAATGGAGTCCCGGTCACGCTCGGATACGTCACGAACAAAACAAACTCTGAAGGCGATGCCTTAATCGCTCCTTTTCCGAACTGGAACATGCAGACACCTGGAGAAGACTGTTCCGGATTTACCAGCATTTTTAGAATAGCGGTGAGTAACGGTTTCGATTAAAAAACAAAAACACAAGCCAACGAATGAAAAGAGATGGTTCGTAGCGGCTGCAGAGGCTCGAATGAGTTCAAACACAGTAAAAAAAAAAAAAAAGGGCCAATGAAACGATTATACACGCAAGAAATACTTTGAATACTTTATTTCCAACCAAAATCTTCAATATTAGATTTTTCATGAGCCTGAAGTTTGCGTCGACGCAATGCCACGAAATAAAAAATAAAAAAAAATTAAAAAATGATACTGCTCTTTTTTATTTGACAAATCGATTCGTGAAATTAAAAAAAGGTAAGGAAAAAACTGAGAAAAAAAATTCGTTCCGGAACACCCCTGTCCAGGAGGTTGAATTTTTTTCTTTCATTTCGTGGCATTGCGTCGATGCAAAATTCAGGCTCATGATTTCTCTCGATTGGCTGAACGGATTCTGTTCTACCAAGGACCATTCGAAAGATAAAAAATCATAGAAAAGTCAATTCTAACATGAAATTTTTCTTTCGCCCCGTTTTTCAGTAAGAAACGATTTAAAGTTTCTGTGACGTCATCAAACGCGTCTCTCGATCTGTCAGAGGTGCCAGTTGTCATTTTAAAAAACTTTCCAGATCGATTCTTGCGACAGATTGTGGGTATTGGACACTGGCAAGATCCTCGAAGAGCAAAAGTGCCCACCAAAGATTTCCGTCTATTCGTTAGAAACGAATGAATTATTGAGGAGCTACGCCTTTCCGAAATCTCTGTACAAAGACGTTTCGCTATTCATTACACCTGTCGTTGACATTCGTGGTTCTTGCAACGATGCATTCGTTTACATCGCCGACGTTGCTTCCTTCAGTTTGATCGTTTACGATCACGACAATTCTCGATCCTGGAAAATCTCTAACAAGCTCTTTTATCCCTATCCTCACTTTGGAACTTTTGAGATTAACGGAGAATCGTTCGATCTTATGGACGGTATTTTTGCTCTGGCTCTTGGACCCATCAAGGCGAATGGTGATCGCATGCTCTACTTCCATTCATTGGCCAGCAATGTTGAGTCTTATGTACCAACATCCGTTATACGGTGAGTTACTTCTCAAAGTATTTACAGCGCTGAGACTCATTTTTACATTTATCTCTATTAAATGTTCTCGTATCTTTTCCGAATACTTATAATTAATAAATTTACTAGAAATTTACTGGAAAAAAGAAAAAAAATCGACAACGTATTCAACCCCTCGCACTGAAAACAAAATTTTGTTGGATATTTTGTTCGATACGTTCGACTAAACGTTTTTTTGAATAATCCCAAAAATTGTGTCAGTGCATCAAAAAGAATTTTATAAAATCTCTTCGGAAGGAAATTTTTGTCGTTCCACTCGTAAATTTCGCTGACAATTCCGTCAGAAACCAATTTTACTGCCAAAATAACGAAAATTTTGAAATTACCAAAAAATATTTATAGTTTACCGTATTCAATAAGAATCGACGATTTTTAACAAAATTTCATTCACAGTGCGAGTGCACGCACCTTCTGTAAGTGCACATTGGGTCAATCTGACCCAAGGCGTTTGTCGAATTGTAGTATTCCGGTAAATACGCATTTTTTGTTTGTCCTATACTTTTTTGTTATAATAAACGATTCGTATTTTATGGTGCTGAATTTATTTTTTGACGAAAACGACAATTAAATGCCAACCAATCGGTGACGGAAAATTTGTTGGGGTCAAAACGACCCAATATGCAGTCGAATTGTTGAAAAGATAAAATTTTCAGTTTTTTTCAATCAAACAACAATAATGTCTCTAACTTTTTTGTCATTCGGAGTTGGCACTCGATCCACCGGTTAATTTCTTCGTTTCCGAATTGTTTTGCTCAGATAAGACGCGCTTTTGAGATCTGAATCATTTTGTTATCGTCGAGATTCCGAAGTCGTTTCTTCATGCAACGCGACCCAACGCATTTGCGCTTTTTGGAGATTTATTCAGAGCGATTGAATTTTGTTTTTCTTTTCATAAATTTTGTTTTTATTTTTTCTAGAAACGAAGCAATGTTCGCCAGTAATCCAGAAGCTTCACCAAGATCTTTCAAATCGTTTTCACACCCAAGACCATCGCAATCGTCAGCCGAAGCCATGGACCGCAATGGTGTTTTATTTTATGGCCTCACCTCTCAAGTCTCCCTCGCCTGTTGGAACAGCCAAGATTTTCCTCAATTCGGAGGACACAATAGTGAAACGATTGTCACTGACCGAGAGAATCTACAATTTCCTTCTGGAATGAAGGTAACCAAGCGATTTACGATTCTCCACAGTTCTGCGTTTGAATGAACTTGAAATTTGAGTTTTCCATTTTTAGTTATTTTTTATTTTATATTCCAAAAATATTTGCCATGCCCATGATAATTGTTTTCCAAAAATTAATATTTTTTTCAATCACGAAATAGGATTCGGTCGCAGATTTCTTTAAAAATCACCTTCACGTCTCATTTTTTCAAACCATTTCTTCATTTAGTATCATTTTGCAATCAGGTTATAACTTCGAAACGCAACAACCGTCAAGAGCTTTGGATGATGACGGATTCCTTCCAGAAATTGATGACCGGTTCCCTGCAGCCGGGAGTAACAAATTTCCGTATACTAGCAGGATACATAGATGAACTAGTTCGAGGCACCAAATGCGAACTTTCGCAAAGGGAACCTTACGATAAAAATCGCATCATTTTCAATCGCCAGATTCCCGGTTATCATCGATTTTATTAAATCGTTCATTAGCAAAATGGAATATAACGGCCAAGAACTTTGGTTCGCCCGTAAGTTGAAAACAACATTTTGAAGATTACACATTTGAAACGGGACTTGAGGGAGGCGTCTCGCCCTATAGATAAAAATTGCAAAATTTTGAAAAAATTCATCGCATCATGTTCGAAATCTGGCAATCACAAGCGTTCTTTTGGGGAGCAGGATAAAAATTCACTTTTTACAGAATAACTCCGAAACTTTGCTACCGATTTTTTTTTTATTTTCTCTCAATCATGTGACGAAGTTCGTTGACAAAAATCCAGTGTATTGACCGTGCAGTTTCGGTTACTTAATTTCAAACGTCGATTTCCCGAAGTTGTTGTTTTCACGTTTTCGTAAGACACAACAACAATGTTACAAGAATTTTCAGCAAGTTGTATGAAAGTTTTCAGAAATACACGGGAGAGTTAACTTTTGAACGTAATTTTAAGGAAACTTGAAATTGTCTTCGAGGCCGTTGGTTATGTGTAACAAGTTGAATATGTATCGGACTTGTTATCTTGAAAGTACAAATAAAGAGTTCTGCTTGTTAAGTCGTAAAAAACAACAATTTCTAGAATGATTCTGAAGGAAGCCAATGCGTCAAGTTTTTCAAATGAACTTTTCAGTCACGTCGGTTTTTGGTTTAAACAAAACACAGACCGAGAAAAATATGAGAGGCATAATAAAAATTCCAGAACCATTTCCTATTGGATGACTCTGCGGTGGACTTGTCGATTGAATCGGCGTGATAATCTAATGAATTGATAAATGTTGATTAATTCAGTCCTCGCAGCAAAAGGAAACTCCTCACCAAAACAGAAAAAAACGAAAAATTTGCTCCTCGAATTGCCAGAACTACGAAAACGCGTTTCGTTGATCCGGCATCTCAGGGTTGAAGTTTTTTATTCGATTTTTTTCCGAAAAAACTGAATGAAATTTCATCCAGGAACGCAATCGACGAGAAATCTTCACGAGGACACGCAGGGAGACTTCCTGCATCAGCCAGAATTGCTAGATCTATAGAATGAATCACTACAATTGTCGATTATCATCCAACCTTCACCTGCTAAATTAATATCACAACTTATTATACATCGTAAGTAAATTCAAAACTCGATGGGTTTTTCGTTGTTTCTATTATGTTATTATTGAGTAGAAAAAAAAAAATTACGATGCACATATAAATTGCAGCCAGAATTTTTCAGAGAAGGGTCGATGCAGGGAGCAGCGATTGGACGAGTCAGTTTCATATTTGGAATGAAAGTTTCGCTTCGTCAAACGAGTATTTTGAATAATTATTATGAGTCAGAAGCGTAACGAGTTCTTCAGAGATAGGAACCAGCAAAGTAAACAACGATTTCGCACACTCACGAACGATGTCATCGAATTTTTTCACATTCAATTCCCGTTTCCATCAAAAAATTAATTCAGGGTCATAAATCTCGACAACTCACTACGAAAAAACGTCATTTCGGAAAAAAAAAACAAAAAATCCATATTTACCGGAATAAAACGAATTGAAAAATGTCTTGAGTCTGATTGACCCAAAATACACTTATAGTGGATGGGCACGTCGTGGTCGGTCGTTGTGGGGGTGTCATCGATAATTCAGCGCGTGGAAATGAAGTTGAAGAATATAATAATTACAGAATTACGAAACATCGAGTCGATGGCCTTATAAAAGGCACCGATTGTCAATATCGATTATTCTCACTATGTAATTAAATCTCTTCTGATGAGGAACAGTCGGAAACTTGCGTCAACATAATCGAATGAAAGTGTATTTGAATTCCACGTAATTTGTAATTTTGATTTCGCAACGTTTGAAACATGCCAACGTTCGTTTCGTCACAACAGTACTCGCTCGTGCATTATTCGGTGCACATTGTTATCGAGCTACATGCCAGCGACGAACTCGTTATCGGGAAATGCTTGTCGGAAACTCTTGGAATTTTCGCTCCTTCGATGTCGAAGAATGTCTCGGATTTGATAAAAAGCGATGAATAATTTTAATTTAAATACAATTTTCAAAATGTTTTCATTTAGTTCCATTCCACGTGGAATTCGAAACGTTCGAAAAAAAACATTTGCGAAAATGATCTGATGCGACATATTTTTGATTCGGTGACGAAGAAGCCGGAAAATCGATTTCGACGCGGAATGCAATTTTTCTTGTTAACCATTCAGGATACTTCGAAAATTATCCGTTCGAAAAGAAAAAACTTTTTTTTTTTTCTAATAACACGAAAATCGACTGTTGGTTGAATTGAAAAATGTTTTTGAACGAAATTCTCGCTTTTTTTGTTCATTGCATTTGGTCGTGGCTCATACTGCTTAAGCAGAATTTTTTCTATCAAGAATTCCGTTACCGTATAGTTTATGATGATTATGTCCTATTTAATTGTTAGCACGACGAAAGAAGTGAATTCACTGTCTGCGACGATGAGAGCGAGATCCGTGTTACAGGAGTGTTATGCTAGAATCACCGAACCACGTCGAAATTATGCAAAAGATTTTTAGGAGAGAAAATTTCACGATCATCCTCGCGAAATGACTGGGGATTTACGAAGCTGCACTTAGAGAAATCGATGCTCATGAAAAATAAGATAATGAAGTTTCTAATGTTTCGCATTTAATACTAAAGCCTGGTCGCTCAGACTAGAAATAAAATTTTGTTAAAAATCGTCGATATTTTGTTGAACGCGGTGAACCAAATATTTTTCGATAATTTCCAAATTTTCGTCATTTTGGCAGTACATTTGGTTTCTAACGGAATAGTCAGCAAAATTTGCGATTGGAATGACAAAAATTTGCTTCCGAAGAGACTTTCTACAATATTTCTTGCTGCGATGACACAATTTTTGGGATTATTCAAAAAAACGTTTAGTCGAACGTATCGAACAAAATATCGATCTTTCCCAACAAAATTTTGTTTTCAATGCAATTTCGTTATTTGAGAAAAGCGCAACGATGACAGATAATTACGTTATTTCAATTATAACATTGCAAAAACTCGCCAACAATGAAATTTACTTTAACAGGATAATCGATTCCATATCGAGAGGAATTGAAAACTCGGAATACGGAGTATCGCGTGCTATGTCTCGAAAGAATGAACTAACGAGCAATCGATCAGCAAGCACGAGCGAAAATGCTCGCGGGAGTGAATCGAGGAAATTCAAGTTGGAAGTGAACGATATTCCAGCGAGACGATGGAACAGAAAGATGCAAAGACCCGCGGAGGAAGTGAGAACCAGGGCAATGATTATAGCGAGTGTAAGAGCGAGAGCAAACGGTCGGGGTTACTTTCACCTCGACCATGCGGCGTTACAGCCGAACGGATGTAAAGATGGCGCCGTCAAAGCGTTTCCGCATTCAAACTTGACGCGAACAGGCTCCTTAAAAGATTTTACCTTCTTTCCCATTTTCTGTGAGTCTGTCTCTCGATCAGTTGAATCGACGTGTCATGCCATAAGCACGAGAGAGTGGACACGCATAATCTTCATCACTAGAGACTTTCGGCCTCTCGAGAAGAGAAATTCTCGCGGACCCTGGCGTCCTTCCTGCGGATTCTGCCGAGTTGCCTATTTTTTTCCCTCCTCGTGTGCCATTTTATTTTTTTTTTGTGCGCGAAGCATCATCAGCCACAAGATTCGGAGAACATCTCGAGAGAATTCGCCGCAGATACAAAAAAAACAGTGTGTCGGGTGGGGAACTATGTGCGCGAGTGTTTTTAATCGCGTGAGTCGCATAATTCGGTGGGAATGGACGAGGAAAGAGTCTCTTCGAGAATGAGCACCCATAAGTTTCGAGATATTATATGCCGACGATAAAAAAACAAGTCCAACAGCTTCAATCGAATGACTAATTAGCTAAAATTATTAATTATTGGCGGTTCATAATTACACAGTTAAGATATTTATAGCAACTGTGTGTTGATTTCTTTGCCCAGCAATTTTTTTCATGCTTGAATCAGTGCTCATTACTTTCCCTTAAAAATAAAGTTGTTCGGCGAAACGTTCGCGATCCAGCTCCAAAGATTCACGAAAATTAGTCAACATACTTAGCCAAATGAAATCGTGTGCCAAAACACAGCCACATTTGGATATATCGAGTAAGAGGGACGCTCGCCGCTCCCAACGAATTTCCAAATGCGTCAATCTTTTCTCAACGATCCTGCCAAGACTGTGCCTTGGAAAATTGGAATTAATTCGATCGATGCAAATACATCGATTGACGAATAAATTCGTGCATTCGAGACATTCAATCATTGGCTAATTTATTTCGAGAACTTGTGGTTTCTCGATACTCGTTAGCGAGACACATAATTCAAGTAAGACATTGATCTTGCTTTTTTTTTGCAATTTGTGCAACGTGGGAGAAGGAAAATCTTTCTCAGTATTCTGTGGATGCTTTTTTATTTTTTCATCCTCCAGGCATCGGGCTGTTCGTGTTAAAATCGATGGGATCATTAAATAGGCGATCAAAAATGATTTTCTTTTTCCACTTTTTCCAGGGCAATAGCAAAATCATGAGTTTTTTTTTTCCTACATTGACAACGTACGTTTTGTAGCAACTGTGTCAATTATGCATGAAAATGGCGAAAAACGAAAATATTACAGCGTTAGATTAGATGAAACTCGAACCAGGTGCTCCAAAGAGGTTTTTTTTAAGATTTTCGATCTGAACGAATTAACTAATTGACAGAGAACTGAGAATTTTTTGGCCCTATGACGCAATTTTTTAAAATTTATTTCATGCTCATGAATGATTTCGATTGGAATAATAATTGGATCGATTTTTTGTAATAGCAAAATATACTCAACGTCTTTCCTCGTCTGCAATAGTCGATTGAAATTTTCAACGATTTTCGAGTTATTTGTTCGTACGTTAGGACAGGAAGGGAAATTTTGTATTTTTTATTTGTATTTTTTTATTTAATAAACTATAATTTGTTATTGCAACATAAAAATAAATAGTTTTGACAATGAAACCAAACAATGGCACGTAGTTCCGTGAGGTAGTAGACGGTGGATCCATCGATACACTCTGTCAGTACACTGGAAATAAATGTTTTTTTAAATCGTCGATATTTTGTTGAACCCGGTCAACTAAATATTTCTGGATAATGTCAAAATTTTCGTTATTTTGGAAGTATATTTGGTTTCTAACGGAATTGTGAGCAAAAATTGCGATCGGAACGACAAAAATGTGCTTCCGAAGAGACTTTCTACAATATTTCTTGCTGCGATGACACAATTTTTGGGATTATTCAATAAAACGTTCAGTCGAACGTATCGAACAAATTATCGATCTTTTCCAACAAAATTTTGTTTTCAGTGTATTTATCTATTTACGGAAAAATATTTGAATGTTGGAATTTTCATTTCATTGGGTTGATTTTGAGCTTTTTTCTTTAGTTTTCAAATTTCAAAGACGAATGTTGCAAATGCGGAAAAGCACCATCTTAATTGAGTTACGCTTCTTGTTTGGTTAGCCTTTATCCTAGCCTTTATAGTGGATGCCAAGCGTGATATCAGCATCGAGTTGTGTCCGACTTTTCTGTCGGACCGAAACGGGAAAACCTGGCAATAAAAGTGCATTTTTCTCGCATGCACTTTTCAACGCCCAGTAGCGTTGCTCCAGAGAGCCACAAACGATCTCTGCACTCTCCGGCACGCATGTCAGTGTCTGTTGGTTCCCCGAGGATCGACATAATCACCGACTCTTGATTTTCATCGTAGTTTGATGACGAAAATTGGAAAAATCATCAAAAATCATGGCGTCGTTTTGAAATATTTGCCATTTTTTTTCGAGCTCATTTAGTAAGATGAATCCGAAATAATCAGTAGCAAAAAAGTGTCTGTGTTCCATCGAGGATAATGACGCGAAGAAAGAAGAAAAGTCCTGCCTACGATAGCGAATATAATCGGCTGTACGATCGACAACCTCCGAGAACTTCGTCACCTCAGCTGTTCCACCAAAACTTGCAATTTTGGAATGACCCGATATTCCGATATCACGACGAATTCCTACGGACTTATGGACTACGATCGCAAACGACTAGCAGTCTACGAAGTTACAACGAGATACGTAAGAGAATTATCATTTTTATTTTTTCATAAAAAACAATCGATGGGATTTACGAACCGATTTAGTTTATGAAAGCGTCAGATTACACTGTTTACACTTCGGGCGCCCGGATATTACACTCTGCGATAGTTGACTTATTAAGGGGGTTCTACGGTTTCGTCGGAATTGAGAGATTGTAATGAAACTTTCAAAGCAAGGAAATATTGCAAAGAATGCTCGCAGATTTATTAAAAAGTAACAAAATTCGGAAGGTTGACTGCCAAGTTACTAATTAATCAATTAGCACAGTCCATCACATAATTATTCCAAGTGTCACGCACTGAAAACAAAATTTTGTTGGAAAAGATCGATATTTTGTTCGATACGTTCGACCGAACGTTTTTTTTAATAATTGGCTTTCGAAAATGTCTCTTACAAAAAATCGGCTGCTGCAAAATTTTCTCATCTTGGCTGGCAGTCCAGCAGTTATCGAGATTTTCGAGATTCAATATTTCTAGATGGAATCGCAAATGTGTCTGCCATTATCTTTGAGTCGACGTTTTATTGCATTATTCGGTTAGACAAGCAAGCATGTGTGAAAACTCACAAACAATAATTAATCGAGTGAAATTAATACATTGAGTCGATAGGAACGAACGCAGACAGCGTTATCAAAGGCAAGTTGTCCAAAAAAATACGGCCACTTCACTCGGATGCTTCTTGTTTGCTAGATATGAGGGAGACGATGTCTGTAGGACGTGTTTCCGTTTGTGCTGTCTGAGGATGTTGACGGAGTTGAAAATCGATTTCATTTTGAAATTATATAATTTCAAAATTAAATTTTCACAATGCTGACATTTTTGTTTTTTTTCATAAAAGCTTCTTTCTCACATTTTTCTTCATAGTGAATTAATGACCCTGAAGTTCGCAACGTTGGGGTCCAACGAAAAATATTGTTTCTATTAACATTTTCTTCAATTTGAAAAATCGAGACATTTTTCGTATCGATTTTGTCTTCGGATCGGAAAAAAAGAAGGTTTTATTGTCTTGACTAAATATTTAATAAGAATCGTGGCATCTGGTCAAGAAAAAACAGAATTTCGTTGCATTCCAAAGATGCAAACTTCAGCATCGTGTGAATTAATTTTCTTTGTAACCACATTGTCGCGATGCTTTATGCAAAAAGTTCTGGAAAGTTAATCACGTTTCGCGAATCACGTTGAAAATTCAAAAAAAATCGATCTCCGTTATCTAGGTCGTCGTAATTATACGCATTTGCCAATGAAAATAATTGAATCTGATTGGGAAACGGTTGATTCCTTGGGAATGCAATAAAGGATCATAATAATTGCTGGGATCGTCTCCAGAGTTCTTGGCTGATAAAGACAATTTTTCTTCAGCTTTCTTCGTTCTTATTATGTTGCATTTTCATGGCTTTTTTTTGTCACTGGTATTATTGAACGCAAATAAACAGCGACGTGACGTTGCACAATAAGTCGCAGGTGAGACTCGTAAAAAATGGAGGTACAGTAAACGCGACGGGATTCTATTTCCCGACGTAATCAGCAGCCAACGACAGAAGCATGCGATCTCGAGGCAGCGCAGAGCCAGGAGGGAAGGGAAAAAAAATCACGGAATCTTTTCATTAATTGGCACCTTCCCATTAAGTAATCTAGTGAAAGTGAACAATCGCACACGAAAAGTTAGCGACGTTCCTCATGTCTCTTACGAGTCTCTTTCCTATTATCAAATGTTGCAAGAAAAAATAATGTTTTTAGGACGTTAGATGTGCAGTTTGAGCTAAAAGTTTGGTACGCTGCCCTGCAAGAAATATATTCGTCGTCTCTGTCGCTCGGAAATAAAACTAACGAAAAAAAATTCAATCAACAAAAAAAATTAATCGTTTGGAATTTTTTTTTTTTAAATCTCAACTCACAGGTTTTTTTTTTTTTTTAATTTGACGAAACAATCGATGAAATGGAAGCAAGGAAACGTCTCATTATACATGATGCGAAGAAAATAAATAAATTGTCAACGTTTGATAAAAATTCCTTAATATTTGTTTTCGTCTCTAATTAGGACATAAATTTTCTCAAAATTTATTCAGTCATCTCTGTTATTTCCCCATCAAGATTATAGTTCCTTCCTCGAATGCTTCCTCGAAGAGAATTCTAGACTTTCTCTGTGAGCAAAAATATAATGATCTACGTTTCATTGTCCCAATTTAGAGCTTATAGCAATTTTATCGTGAACGGATTCATATGCTTAAGGATATCCATCACATTAAATTATCTCCCGCGTCTGGTTACGAGACTGACATGCACTATCCTTTCGAACTTACGAGTTCGTCTTCCTGAAGAGATTAAGGCTGTACCGAAAGTACAATCACTTCAAAAATTCATTATTGAGAGTTATCTCATCGATTAATTTGTGGAATGTATTTTGATTGGTTAACAAAAATAAAAATGTTGACACGATTAAATAAATTCGTCAGCCTCTAATTCTACGTCGTCGAATAAATTTCTAAACAGAGATCGGAATTTTCAAAGTGAACTAATGAATAATCATGGCTTTTCTGTTTTTTACCAACTGTTAAGACATCCGACAATTTTTGAAATTGTAGCAAGAGCTCATTGGTTAATAAATTGTCTGGAACGAACTTTCTTGAGATTCGCTTAGGCAGATACGTTTATTAATCGACTCAGTGAATGACCTTGCTAGCTTTTGTATAGCCAACATAGTCTATAGTCACGCGATCATATTTTTCGTAATTGATGATTTTCTACTTCGTATTCTTTTCAGCAGATTTCGATTAAAAAAAAAAGACGGAAATTTTAATGAAATTTGCATTTTACAATGTAAATGATAAAAATCTATCGAATAACTTATTTCGAGAAAACTTTTAATTGTCGCTCTTTGAATGTGCGAAACTAATTTCCCATGGAAATGTTGGAAGAACATTTTGTACGTCTCTGGCTTTTCCAAACGTTTGAATAAATTTGAGTCTATTTGCAAAGTATTTAGAGTTGGGAATGTACCTGTAGAGAATATTTAAAGAAAGGAATGGAGGGGATGAGAGAGTGCAGGCTTCTTCCGCGTGATTCTTTGTGATATCCCCACGGGTGTTGTTCGATTCCCACGAAACTGAAGCCAGTGACCTGGCCATGTTAAGTGTGAATGGTAATGTATACCAATGAGGCAATCTTCTCGAGTGAAAGACTGGGCGAGAGCGAGGGACAATTAAATGACGATTAAGAGGAAAGGAGAGAGGTACAAATCAGGTGCTTCGGGCTCATCTTTAGAGAAGGGGACTTGTATGCACGACAGAATATTCTTTCCCTTTGGAGTCCACGTACGACCCGGATAATCCGAGATCATGGACGTTCAAGCCAGTTCCATAGTCGTATGTCGAACGATCACGTTCACTCTTACGCGCTCATCCTGGCACTCCTGCGAATTATTTCCCACCGGCAAATTTCATGTCTCACGATATCCACAGTTTTGTGATTTTTATTCGAGCAAGTGAAGTTTTTGCGACACCCTGACCAAGTATTCTATTCTTTTTACGTTTTCTTGCACTCAAAACGAAATTTTGTTGGAAAAGATCGATATTTTGTTCGATATGTTCGACTGAACGTTTTTTGGAATAATCCCAAAAATTATGTCATTGCAACAAGAAATATTCTAGAAAGTCTCTTCGGAAACTAATTTTTGTCGTTCCAATCGTAAATTTCGCTGTCAATTCCGTTAGAAACCAAAAATACTGCCAAGCTAACGAAAATTTTGAAATTATCAACAAATATTTGGTTTACCGTGCTCGACAAAATATCGAGGATTTATAACAAAATTTTATTTCCAGTGCGTGAAAAAAAAAAATTTATCGAATTAACAGAGAAAAACAAATGTTGAATTTCATAATTATTTATATAATACTGCCAAACTAATGAAAATTTTGAAATTATCAAAAAATATTTAGTTTACCGTGCTCAACAAAATATCGACGATTTTTAACAAAATTTCATTTCTAGTGTATTCATCCAATAAAAAAAAAAAAANAAAAAAAAAAAAAAAAACGACCAGATAAAAAACGATGATCATCGAGATTTTCCTTGAAGAAAGTTCCGATGTTGTTAAAACTGAAAGTTGAAACGTGATTTTTTTAACGAAATAAACACTGCGGCAGTTTGTAGAGCAAACGTGTTCTTATTTTTAATAATGACAAAATCAGTAAATTATAACTTTCTAAGCACAAAATAAATAGTGTCGTCATTGTCAAATCAACAAATAAATATCGTCTGAAAATATGGTCATTTTTCAATAAATTTTTTTCCATGGGGTTCCATGGTCGATTGTTGAAATTCTATGTTCGCTGTGTTTCCCTATAATTGCCATAATTTGTTTTTTTTTCAATATTGACGTTTTTATGAATTTCATGTGTAATCCAACGTTTTGCGGATGGCCTGAAATAATTTCGCTTTTGAGACGCTTATGAATCGTTTTATAAATCGATCTGCGGAGCACAGTGCACGATAAATTATTATTTTTATCATTAATAATGAGAAAATAGCGGATATACCGGATTTCGAATTAATGGAATTTCCTGGTGTCCATAATGTTCAATTGTTTTGTTGGGGATATGTTGCACGAATACGATTGCGTATTAACGATTATTATAAGTTTCTTGCATGTGCCTATGGCATATTTCCACTTATGCAATTTAATCGAAGTGGGAGTTCATTACTGAATACAAACTGCTGTGATTATCGTACACAATGGCGCATATAATAACAGTGTTAAGTTTTTAATCGAATAATATTGACACTATTAATTAAATTCCCATGCAGCAAACGCTTTCCGCCAGGAATGATTTGTTCGGTTCTTCTGCATACACGACGCTTTGTACCACAGTCAGAGCTGTTCTCTGTTGCCCCGAGCATCTAGTCAGAGAAAATGAGAAATCAGGAGTTTCCATGAGATTTCATTTTTCTTCGTATTTCAATTATACCCTTTCGAACGTTATGGCGTTCATTTCACGATAATAATTCTTGAAGGATTTTTCTTTGTCTGTATATTGGGTCGATCTGACCCAAGGCGTTTTTCAAACACTGTAAACAAAATTTTGTTGGAAAAAATGGATGTTTTGTTCGATACGTTCAACTTAACGTTTTTTTTAAATAATCCCAAAAATTGTGTCATCGCAGCAAGAAATATTCTAGAAAATCTCTTCAGAAGCAAATTTTTGTCGTTCCAATCGTAAATTTTGCTGACAATTCCATTAGAAACCAAATATATTGCCAAAATAACAAAAATTTTGAAATTATCAAAAAAACATTTAGTTCAACGTGTTTAACAAAATATTAACGATTTTCAACAAAATTTTGTTTTCAGTGAATCGTTTTATTCGGGTAAATGTATGCCCTTTGTGTTTTCTCTTTGAAAAGACATTTGGCACTAAATAAATTTTTCTACGGAAATAAAAATTGAATGCCAAAACATTCGGTTGCCATTAAATGGCAAAAAATGAGCAACGGAAAATTGTCCGGGTCACGACGTCCTATTATGCACTCCCAGAGTTAACGAGCCCTGTTTATGTGACCGAAAAGTCTAGCCCGTCGCGAGGGAATTGATGGTTTTCGCTCGCTTCCGTAGGTATGATGAATGTGATGCCATGGCTGGTGTCCATGACACTACTCGGTCTTCAACAGTTCGCAGCTCAAACAACGAACAACAATGAGGGTATCAATCAAATTTCGCAAGAGCTGGAAGCCCCTTTGCTTTCACCGTCTCAAATTGCAAACGATGGAACTGACTCTTTCAACATGGTATGAATTTCTGTTAAAGAAAGTGACGATAATAACTTTGTCACTGCGTGGCATTAACACCAGCAGGGCCAGCTTGGACACAGAGAGAATTTTATATCAAATATTTTATATCAAAAATTACTATGCTACCATAGTTTCCTGGTACCAAATCGTCCCTCTGAGAAATTTCAGCAAATACATAATAATTTTTTATCTGAAATTGGGCCAAAAATGTCAATATTTGACAAAAAATTTCCAAATTTCCGTGATTTCTGATGGAGTATGAATGAAAAATTACTGTGTTTTTGCTAAAATTTCTCAAAGGGACATCTGTTTCAAGCATTTAGTGCGATGACCGACGTTCCCAAACGTTGAAATGCATCTGGAGGTTTTGTATCAGCTCGATAAGTTTTTATATACGCGGAGAGAATTTTATATAAAAAATTACTATGCTGGCATAGTTCTCTGGTACCATATCGTCCCTCTGAGAAATTTCAGCAAATACATAAGAAATTTTTTATCTGAAATTGGGCCAAAAATGTCAATATTTGACGCAAAATTTCCAAATTTCTGTGATTTCCGATAGAGTATGAATGAAAAATTACTATGTCTTTGCAAAAATTTCTTAGAGGGACGTCATGGTACCAGGGAATTACGGTAGCATGGAAATTTTTTATATAAAATTCTCTCCGTGTAGTGTCACGAATGCATCTTTATGGCATCGAAAAAATATGAGAGTTGGTTTGCCTGTTATGTAAATAAAAAACAAATTCTGATTATTTTTTCTAGCCCCGATTGAATCCACCGGACGCGGATATTTTGGATCCAACGGGATCAATCGAGGGAGTTGAACACTTTCGAGACCCTGGAGGACCAAATGGCGTTCGGACAAACTTTGGCCAAGATGGGTTCCGAGTACCTAGCAAAATGTACGAGCCACCGATAGAGATGAACTTTGAGACGAAGGACGATTATCCTCCCGGTCCAGCTATGCAGCTCGTTGGTTCACGATAATTACGAAGCAAGTTAATCATACTTATCGAAGTATCTCATTGCAAACATCGATTCTTAGGTATACGCTTGGAAAACCGTGGACTTTGAGTTCGAGAGCGAGGCATCTCGTGACAGAGCAATCTTCGAGGGTAAATTTGTCCCTGAAAACAATCTGCCACTTGGTTTAGGTGTGTGGAGGGATAAAGTCTTCGTTACTCTGCCCAAGTGGAAAAATGGAATCCCTGCGACATTGGCTACCGTCCCGAGACACTCGAAGACCAAGAGTCCAAAACTGCGTCCCTATCCCAGTTGGGGATGGCATTACGAGGGTGAGTTTTTTCAACATGCCAGGAGATAATGAGACGATTGTTTTTCAGAGTTCGAAAAAATGTAAAACTGTTACTTTAATTTCTCGCAAATCATTTACGGTTCACAAATTATGCGACAGCAATGAGACTACGAAATATTCAGATTATTATCAGCCCAAAAAAAATTTTTAAAAAAATCAACTCTTTAAGCAACATACAAAAATATGACTGACGTTCCGTAAAGATTTCAACTTCAATAGCGATACAAGGAAGATAAACAGCCGATGCATCCCTTTTATAAACTCTGCACTGAAAACAAAATTTTGTTGGAAAAGATCGATATTTTGTTCGATACGTTCGACCAAACGTTTTGTTTGAATAATCCCGAAAATTGTGTCATTGCAGCGAGAAATATTGTAGAAAATCTCTTTGGAAGCAAATTTTTGTCGTCCCAACCGCAAATTTTACCGACAATTCCCTTAGAGACCAAATAAACTGCCAAAATAACGGAAATTTGGAAATTATCAAAAAATATTTAGTTGACCGTGTTCAACAAAATGTCGACGATTTTTAACAAAATTTTATTTCCAGTGTGGCTGGGGAGACGTTTACACGAAGATGATGAAAGCTCCGATTTTTTTTCGCTGTTTTAAAAGCTCGTCATGTTATTTTCAGGAAGTTGCGGTGGCCTGACGTCTGTGTTCAGAATTCAAGTAGATGAGTGCGACCGTTTGTGGGTGTTGGATTCCGGAACGGTGAATCTCACAAATACAGCTTATCAGGCTTGTCCACCATCGATTTACATATTTGATCTTCGAACGGACAGATTACTTAGACGTTATCAGATCCCGGAAGATCAGGTCAAGCAGGATTCTTTGTGGTCCAACTTGGTTGTCGATATTCGGAACAACGATTGCGAATCAGCAGTGGCTTACCTCTCCGACGTGTGGCGTTTCGCGTTGATAGTTTACGATCATGCAAAAGACAGCTCTTACAGAATTCAGCATCATTTCTTTTTGCCTGATCCATTGTCATCGAGGTACGAGCTTCATGGTATTCACTTCCAGTGGATGGATGGGATATTCGGCATTTCTCTGAGTCCCCTCGACATCAACAACGACAGAACACTTTTCTTCCATCCGATGTCGAGTTTTCGTGAGTTCGCAGTGTCCACGAAGGTTTTCCGTGATAAAACCACCGCCGAAAGCAGTTCCGAGAGTTTCGTCCCGATCGGCCGGCCACGAGCAAAGGACTTTGGTCACTCTTCAGGCTCGGCGATCGATCGCAATGGGGTCATGTTCTTCAACATGGTGACTCGTGATTCTGTCTGGTGCTGGGACACCAGGAAAGAATATATACCCCAGAATCTTGGCGTCATCGGAGCAAGCAACGTTTCCCTCGTATTCCCAAATGACCTCCGGGTCGACCTCGAAGAAGATCAAAGCTTCTGGACGATATCGAATCGCCTCCCAATGTATCTTTATGGACCGTGGGATCCGTACATCGTTAATTTTCGCATTTTTCGAGCTAGTGTCAAGGATGCGGTTAAAGACACTGTGTGCGACCCGAATTACGTCGTACCCGACTCCGAGCAAGGCTATGATGAGACTTGTTGAAAATGTGAAAGTATGAACCGCAACTATATGCAGAATATGTGAAACATGCACCAAGCCCGTAATCTATGCAGCCAGCGGGAACAAGTTGCAAGAAATTTATCCTCACGTTGAAGACGCACGACTGCGAAAGTAAATGAAAGTATATACTGTGCACCGTCGTACATCCTCGTCTCCCGCGACCGAGTTAGATCCTCGAGAAACTCGGCAAAGAAAGTTCCGAGTACAATATTTACGATAAATATTACCCAGTGCGAAAAATGCTTATGACAAGATGTTATTAAGCATGCGCGACGATGTTCGCATTTTTTTAATACCCTCTATGCTTCCTATTGTTGACAATTCTCTCACATACTCTGCTGGTTTCTTTCGAGGATGTTGCACTCTCTGATGCCCTCACAACGACGGTTTTCTCTTTTCTCGAGACTAAAACAATGCTGTCATCGAAAATAATTGATGTTATTCATTACCTCAGGTTTTAGCTACTGAAAACAATATTTTGTTGGAAAAGATCGATATTTCGTTCGATACGTTCGACCAAACGTTTTTTTGAATGACCCCAAAAATTGTGTCATTGCTGCAAGAAATATTGTAGAAAGTCTCTTGGGAAGCAAATTTTGGTCCTTCCAATCGCAAATTTTGCTCACAATTCCGTTAGGAACCAAATCAACTGCCAAAATAACGAAAATTTTAAAATTATCCAAAAATATTTAGTTGACCGTGTTCAACAAAATATCGACAATTTTTCGAAAAACATCGAAAAACGACAAGTAAAGAGTGATGAGCACGAAATAAATTTTTTTTTCGTCATTCACATTGCTTAAAAAATGTTTAATCACAAGTTGGTACTCGTCGTTCAAGAAAAAGGAGCTAATCAATTTGTAGGCTCGTTGGGAGCAAGAGTCTCAATTCCGGTGACAAGAACGTTGTTGAACAAAAAATGTTGAAGCAGTTTTTTTCGTTTCAAAGTGTGTTACGTCCTCCATTATCAATGTTTAGTTTATAAACATATGAATGTGTATTTTTTTTTTTTTTTAAATTATCTACATGACACAGTTACGGATTTTTAATGTATCAAATGGCAAAGATGAGACAATAAATTTAATTTTGTAGGAGATCGTTAATGATCAATTTCCGCTTGGGTAATGTCGGTCGGAGTTCCAACACAAGATTCTGCAGGGTTCGGAGGATCAAGCCCGAACTCTTCCATCGAACTATGACAACCAATGGAAATAGTCTGATCAGAACTGTTTGAAATGCCTCCGGGTGAGTATAAACTGTCGTAGCTGTCGACCGATTGATCGGGCTGGAGAGTATCAGGGCCTTGTAGCGCAGCAGCGTCGTTTTGAAGCTGAGACGGCCTTTCAATGGCCGAAGTTGGAAAAAGGTCTAAAAAGTCATTCTCACGTTTGGCAGTGGCGAAGCACGTTTGGAAGTTCGGATGGGGTTTGATGTCTTCGGGAATTTCTGTCGTTTGAATTTTCTGCAAACTGTCAAGTTTCTCGACAGAGTTCTTTTGCAATCGGTGATTTTCTTCCTTCGACCCGGAGGACAACAATTGATTCGCTGGGACAACCCGATCGTTCAGAGTGCCGAAATAGAAATGGGTGTAATTTTCAATGTCATCGTTGACAGTCCTCACGTCTGGAGAATCATTCGGAGATTCGATGACCATGGGAACCCTCATGTGATCCACCATACCGTTACTCCGCGGAAGATTTGATGGGTCGTCGTTATTCCCAGTCCGAAAAGTAGTGGGCGTCGTAGTCGATCGGGAAACGGGAACGAAATCACGAAAAAAATCCATTATTTTTTGCACCACACAAAAACCTGGCAACGCTGTTAAATGCTGCATATGTCTTGTGAATTCAAAACTGTCGGATCGGTGATTGTTCGATGCGAGTTCCTTCAACTCTCGTGTCCAGTATTCTAGTTGCGATAACTCTTGATGGCCTAGAATTTCGGTGATGCTCTTTTGAGAGTCTTTCTTCGATGTCCATTCTTCCCACTCACTGTCTCTTCGCTCAGTAATATCTTTGCCATCAATAAATTTTCTCTCCATTTCGTCAACGGGTCCGACTTCCAAGCTCCTTGCGGAATCTTCGTCCCTGTGCGTCTCTGGATCCATCGCAGTAAAACTCCTCGATTTATTATCCGGTGAGCTCTGCTCGTACGTTCCGGAGTCAGAATCAGTGAGAGAATCTTCAGAGTCATCCTGACCAGTCCCGATGTCTGTAAGTGTGAATTCTTGGAGGTACGAGCAACCATAATCGATCTCCGATGTCGTCCGAATCGATGGAGCATCATGGCGAAGCCTCATTCTCGCAGTTTTCATAATTTCTTCAACAACCCCATCCAAACAATTGGACACGTAAAAAAGTTCAGTCGAGCCCGGACCAAGATAAAAGCCACGAGATGTATTTTCCGGATTTGAAGAAAATGCACTTTGCAGTAGTGTGATGGTATTAGTTTCATCCAAAATATCCCACAGGAAGTTTTCATGGCGCCAATCGAAATTCTCGTGAGATGAAACTAAATTTGGTTCCCTGGAGCGCCGCCCGTTGGAGTCCCAATCGATGCTCATTATTGTCTCACGAATATTGGAAATTCTTTGAATGTTTCGTGCTCCATCATGTTGAATCTCCGTTTCATTACCCGATGGCGAAATGCTTTTGGCGAAACAATTTTCTAGGCTATCACGAGGCGTTTCTGCTGATGGAATATCGTCGATACCATTTTCATGTTTTCGAATGTCCACGTGATCCTCCTTGATGCTCTCGATTCGCGTTGTTGGTTGGTAGAAATTTTTCTGATTTTCCTGAAATCCCACTGGTTTGCTGTGATTCGATAATTCTTTTCTGGCATCTTGATTGCTTCGTGCCGTTGTACGAGCGTTTATTTTGGCGTAGTGGGACCTGGAACGAGTTTTTTTATAATCGGAAAAGCCAGAAGAAATGGATGCGTTGAGGGCATCGATTTGCATATTGAAGGCACCAAGTTTCAAGAAGCTTTCTTCCTCCGGCCGGAAAGGGGTCTGGGACTTTCGTACACGATCCGATTTCTCTCGTCTTGCTCTGTTTGCTTTTTTATCATCTGTCATCGATTTGGCAAAATTGCACAATTCTCCCAATGGCTGGGACGATGAGTCCGTTGCGTAGATGAGATCTTGAATGCCGATCCAATTTGAAAATGAAGATTTTTTTTTCTTAGTTTCCATTTCACGTCGGTCCTCCAGCAAAGTGAATTTGTTATAAATTCTCAGAGCCTCCATCTCTCGAGCTTCACGGTCGCTCATTTTTTCCAACTTCCGTTTCGTTTTTGAAAGTCTGCAGAAATTTCTGCCCCTCGTTGACAGGCTGTCAGAAACGTGCCAAAGCGATAAATTGGTGATTGGCTGTCCGAAGGATTCTCGATCGATCGAAAAAGCTGCTCTCCCCTTATCGCATTTCGAAGCACTTCCCCATGAGTCACTTCCTTGTGTTTGTGTAGATGTTGACACGCCAGCGGAACTGGATGGCAAATCATCGTCACGTGGTTGCACGTCGCTTTCCCTAGTCCTTCCAGTCTCATTTAGAGCTTCTTGCATCGGCGTTTCTTCACTTTTGTCCCGATTTACTGTAATATCATCGATTCTAAACAGTTGATAGTTTGCTGTTTGCATTTTTTCTGGATACTCCAAATGATCGGTCAGCACTGTTCTCCCTTCATTGCGGAAGTGACTAAAGAGCATCGTTTTCAAAGGCTGGCTGATGGGCTTTGTTGGAACAGACTCTCGGTAACCATTGATCGGCCATTCTGGAAATGGCGGGAAATCATGATCCAACGGAGCTCGATCAGTTGTGCTGGGGAACGTCGAGAAATTGTTCACTTCTTCCTGCGTTTTCTGGGATTCGCTCGACGAGTGTTCCATGTCACACGTGTCGTTGCTAGAATCGCCTTCGACGTCTCCTTGGCAGCCGTCGCTTTCGTCCGAAGATTCCTCGGGGTCACCACCTGCGTTTGGGGTTTTTGGCCTCACGGATCCTCCCTCCGCTTCCCCACAGACGCAACCTGACAGAGGGTTTCGCGAGGAAAATTCAATAACTTTTTGATCATTAGTTTTATCGTGAGAACCAACTTTACGCGTTTTCTCGTCGTCTTCGCTTTTTTCAGCCGAGGTTTCGTTCTCAGCGGACTCGTTAATGTTACCAACCCTTGGTGGGTCCACAGGCAGTGTTTCCTTAGTAGTCGTTACATTGTCCGTTGATGCGATTTGCGAGGCTTGGCCACTTTGTTCAGAACTCGAGAAAAAATTAGCGAGTATTCTTTTTTCTTTTGATCGACCAGACGACGTACTTTTTCCTAATCGTATGCGAGCCTCGTCGATGTCACTGTCTTTGATGTTCAGGATTTTCATCGCCTTTTCCGTAGGGGTTAGAGAATTATCGTCAAAAATACGATGGATTTGACATTCATCGGGGTCAACAGATTCAACGCTGTCGATCGACATGACCGTGTAGAGGGACTTGGAACGTTTGTTAGAGTCTTGCTCGTCATCGAATCTCGATGATGACGAGTGCAACGAGAAATTATCGAGATTTGTGAGACTCGCGAATCTTGGTGACCTTTCGGAATAATCTTTGTTGTGAGAGACTCCACCGAATCGTATATGTTCGGTAACGTCGCCAACTCTGAATAAACTTTGGTGTGCATTGAAATTCGCCTGTGTCAGTTTTCGGCGTAAGTTTTCATCGTGAAGATCAGCTTGGAATATCTTGACGATGCACCAGTAGTAAACAGCAGGAACTAAATATCATAATTAACGCCCAAAATCGATCGATAATCTCTTTTCAATTGATTTGAATTTAATCAAAATTATAAAAATAAAAAAATAAAATTGAAATGATTTTTTTTAGGGATTTTTTTGTGTAAATTTTATTTTCCATTCGAAGGTCAATCATTTAGAAAACAATTTTTTTTTTTATATCGGAGCGAAATATCATATTTCTCTTGCGTCAATTTTCCATTTTTTTTTTTTTGAATTTTATTCGAAATTCTTTCCTCGGAAAAGATTATTTTTTGGCAATAACGATTTTTTGTTATTTCATCGAAATCATAGTTGATGGCGTTCAATGGACATTACTTTTCGAATGAACGTTCATTTTGCTCGAGACTGTTTCAATTGGTTGTGGGCGAGCGGATTAATTTAACTTTATGGGCAAAGGACACATCGTTTTAGTTGTTGGGGAGGACATGACATTTTGTGCTTACCTCGAGGTATCGCTCTGACGATTATGTACTCGATAAATAAAGCAGTGGATATTGATTTTTCCAGCCACAACGTTAGGGTGATCACGAAACTGATAGATTCCAGCAGAAAATTGTCGAATGCACTGACAATCATCCAGGGAAGGAGACTTTTTCCACGGCACAAAGTTAGAATGGAATAAAAATTGACTAGATAAGTGATGGTGTAAATGTGCTGGATAATTATTCGGGCTTTTACGATCCAGCATAAAACTGCAAAAAATGAATAATTGCTTTAAATTTATATATTTTCACTGAAAACAAAATTTTGTTGGAAAAGATGGATATTTCGTTCGATACGTCCGACTAAACTTTTTTTTCAATAATCCCAAAAATAGTGTCATCGCAGCAAGAAATATTGTAGAAAGTCTCTTCGGAAGCGAATTTTAGTCGTTCCAATCGCAAATTTAGCTTACAATTCCGATAGAAACCAAATATACTGCCAAAATAACGAAAATTTGGTAATTATCAAAAAATATTCAGTTGACCGTGTTCAACAAAATATCGACGATTTTTAACAAAATTTTATTTCTAGGGTTCAGATTGTAATTGAATTAGCAAATTTTTGAGTGAACTGACTGATTTTTATGAATCCACCAAGATGCTGGCTCGACCTTATTGCATCAATCTGGTTCGTCCAACCAAATTCCCACTTTCTCAAGCTGTTCACCTGATGAATTTATAATTTTTCGTTAGAATAATGAATTTTTTTTTTTTAGTTTTCTATAGAAAAAAATGAGAAATCTCGGTATCATTTGATGGCCTCATTGATAAAAATTTGAAGCTTTACGTACGACACCGACTCACCAGACTCTCGGGGACTCACCAAACCCAGGAGATTCATGACCAAAAGTTCTGTCTGGAAAGGGGCTCCTGTAAGTTTCCCGACAACCGTTGGCATAAGGATTTTTTATTTCGTTTTTTTTTTCAATTTACTTCTTATTCAGTTGGGACCAAGTGTAAAAATACTGCAAATTTTGGCATTTCGAATGAAATGCGTAACCGTGAAATCACGACGTTGTCAACGCCAGAAAAAATGACGAGCGATCCAATATTTATCGATCGATTAATTTTCCTCTTCAATAAACCCCAGAGCAAAATTCAGATGGAATTTTCACGGAAATATCAATCGGACAGTTTATTATTAATTGAGTTCTACATGTTTTTCAAAAACAAAAACAAAAATAGCAGTACGTGGCACAAATGTAGGATTTTTATTCCGGGCTCGCAATTTTTCCCAAGACATCGAAAAAATCGTTGTGTTATTTATTAATAATCTCCCAACGATTGTTAATTAATTAATTAGTTATTTAATTAATTTTTTTAAAATCATTAATTAATTAATTAATTAATCAATTATTAATAATCTCCGAATGATTAATCCTCCGGATCGGGATGATGAATAAAAGAGACGACGATGGGCAACTACTTTTTCGTAATTCCTTTCGATCGCATAGTGGTGAAGGTGATCTCCAGTCATAACAACAACGAAAATATTAAATTTCAACAAAATCCATAAAAATATTTACAAACTGTGCATCTGCTTAGACTGCATGGATTTCTTTTTCCAAACGTATGTTTCGAACACATTGACAAAAAATTCAATGTTATTATGGAGCAAAACTTCCGACACCACTAATGGAAGAAAATGAAAAACTCACAAAATTACGTAGTTTTTGTGTTTCTGTCTATATTAAATAAATAAATAAAATTTAATAGAAGTCGCAAGTGTCAATTAACCTATCACTGAAAAGCACGAACCTATAAATTAGAGGCATGACGTCGTTGTCCTGATAAGACACACTTGGCCGTAGCAATAGGTTCAATAACCTAAGATCGAATAAATAGTAATGGATCGCACGTACAGTGTATGCAAATTTTTATCATCTCTTTTTATCGATATTATAGGAACGCGGTTTTGTATCGTCGTCAAATATGTTAAGAAAAAAATGATGAAACTATCCAGAGTCCAATCCAAACTCACACTGAAAACATAATTTAGTTGAAAAAGATGGATATTTTGTTCGATACGTTCGAGTAAACGTTTTTTTGAATAATCCCAAAAATTATGTCAATGCAGCAAAAAAAATTTTAGAAAGTCTCTTCGGAAGCAAATTTTTTTCGTTCCACTCGTAAATTTCGCTGACAATTCCGTTGGAAACCAAATATGCTGCCAAAATAACGAAAATTGTGAAATTATCAAAACATATCTAGTTTTCCGTATTCAAGAAAATGTCGACGATTTTTAACAAAATTTCATTTCCAGTGCACGGCCCAATTTCAACCGTTTTTGAATTTCAGGATCGCAAGTTTTCTTTCGGGCCCTTTGACCCATTGACCCATATACACCCACGTGGTGTGTACATCCAAAACAGATTTGAAGCTCACTCCTCTGCTCTCCCGAGACCTCTCGTGGTAAAACGATTCGCGATATTGAGAATAGAAGTTGCAAGTCGTACAAGTTAGTTTATTGATCCGGAATATTCTGCGAAATGCAATAATTAATTGAATACTATGAAAATTGCATTTCAAAGTTTTCGCAAGAGTTGGGAAACGCAGTTCCTTGGGAAGTGGCTCGTGGCGTTTGCCTTTGACTGGACAGATAGGTAAACGTTCCCGTCTCGAGTCGCTTCTGCGACTGTTGATATTTGTGTTCTGGGCAGGGAGCAGGCAGCGTTTCTAGTCGCGGTCATGCGACACATTTTCGTACTCTCGTGAGAGTGATCGTTGCGTTTGTCTACGTGAAAACTTGGTAAGTGAGCAGCCAAAGTCCAAAGAGCAAGAACTTGGTTAGTTTCGAGTGAAATAATAACCAGAGCAAAAGCGAAAACTCTTCAACAAAATATTGAGCATCGATGTTGATTTTCGAGCGGTGTGCCAACTTTTTGTCCACTGAGAAATAAATGGCAAAGCCCTAACGGACGGAGTATCAAGGAGCCAAATATTTCATCAAATTCAAACGAGAAACATCGAGGAAAGGTTCGACCCTTACAACCACGCACGTGGTTCATTTTTGTTTATTTTTATTCTACAAGATTCAAACGATTATTGATTTTCTGTAGCGTGGAGTTCGTCGTATCTGGATACGCTCATCGTATCTGGAAAAGTCGATCACAATTTGACATAAAAACTTTGAAAAATGGCTGACTTGCTAATCGTAATGATGTACAAATAATAAAATGAAACGATCGGTGAATACAATGACGTCTTCGTCCTGATAAGACTTTCGTAATGCTCGAAGTTTATCTAATATCTCAATTCACTCAATTTAATTTTGAGATAAGAATCGCACCTGCTAATCAATATTTATTGTGGTTCATATTTTTAATTTCCTCGTACGTTTTGGTTATATATAATGAAGGTCCTTCTGCTCGCTGATAGTAGATTCTGAGACTAGTATTTTCTTTTCACATCCACAACGATTTTTGAATCCACAAACTTCAAAGTAAGATTTTTTTTTCTTTTATTTTCAATTCGCAACGATTAATTCTTATTCGTGCTGCTTGAGTAGCTTTTTGTATTTTTTGGATCATGTCTTACGATAATTTCGGAATATTGTAAAAACCCTAGCTTTTTATTGTAAAAAGTTTAGTATTCTTGCAACAATTTTGTTTATGGCGTTACTTATAAGTTTGGAACGTTGATGGACGACATCGGCGTCGCGTATGAATTTTTATGCACGTATGCAAAATTTCGCGACGAACATCCACAAAAATTGTGCGATTTTGTTGCGATTTCTTAATTTTTTGCTGAAGTTATTCTTTCAATCCCGTAACTGCGATCGAAATTCTACCAACATTTTTTTTTTTTGAACCGAAATTTTCGTTCGTCGACGTACGTAATGAAATTACGTACGTATGAGTTCAGAAATTACATTTTTGGATCGATGGTGTTTCCATTCTGGCAAGACACTGGGCCAACCTCTGGATGTTAGAAAATTGTCAAATACTCCCAAAGTCTCAATTTTTTGTTGCAGTTTATTGCAGAGCGGAATGTCTCGTTTCCCATTTTTATTCTTGGCATGTTTCCTGTGTGTGACACTCCGTCCCGTGGCGTGTGACATCGCCACGAATGACGTCGTGGTGAGCTGGATACATTTTTTTCATATGTATTTTACTTGAACGTTTAATTGACCAATATTTTTTCTATGACTGTCTTTTAAAGATCCCAGAGATACCAACTGCCGTCTACAGTTTGTACGCGGACTGCGTGTTGCAAGGATATTTGGGACCATGCCCTGTAATACTTGTTGTTGCTACAATCTTTCATAACCTTCCCGAGGGCACAAGATATTTAAATAATTCAAGTTTGCTCATTGTAGAATCTGATGTTCGTTGACGGAAAATTTGACTGTAAGCAAGTCGCGTGCGCAGCTCCACTGCGTGATGGGTCGACAACCCACCCCGCGGTGAATATTGGGCCAGCCCTGAATGGTACCCATTGTGGTCCCCATCACGTGAGTATTCCATTCAGTGTGTGCAAGGTTTACAACAAATTTGAAGCCACAGCGAACTGGTTGAGAGCGACGACTCCGGAGTTTGCAACGTTGACATTCAACGAAAAATATTTGATCTATTAATTATTTATTGAATTTTGAAAATTGTAGCAATTTTTTGTGTCGATTGAGTTTCTAGGTGGCAAGGGAGGATCGTTTTATTGTCCAGACGAAATATTGAATAATAATTAAGAGTACTGTTCAAGAGAAAACAGAATTCCGTTGCATTCCAACGATGCAAACTTCAGAATCATTTGAAAGAGACTCTTGGTCATGTCAATATTTTACAGCCTGTTTTTCGTACCGAATGTCGTTTTCGGTTTTATGTGTTTTTAATAAACAAAGATGTAATAATTTTCATTCAGTTCCCAATTTGACCATCAGCTTGATTGCTGATCAGAATAAAAATCAAATTCATGATATTCTCGTAATCCAGTTCGTCATCACGTATCAAAATCACATGAATTTTGATGGCAGAATATTTTAATTTTTTAGTTGGTTGGATTTTACAAAGATCATGGAAGTGAAGTTGGATTTGTTTATTCTAGGTATGCATCGGCGAAGTCTGCATTGAATTACCGGAGGACGTGGAGCTGCCTGAGGAGATCGAAAAAAGTAAACGCCAGCTTGAATGTCATAGGGCAGATCCCAACGAAATCGATGATAGCGAAAATGATTTCGATGACACCGAATAGACAAGCGAATTGTCCTTCTCATTGTATTTTTCGATCTATTTCAAAAGAAACATAATAAACAAGAGCAAAGAATAAAAGCAACCGCGAAAAATGTGAGATCATGAACAAAATTATTTCCGATCGTAGTCAAGACCTATTTTTGATGCAATGGCCACTTACTTCTCGGCTTTGATACATGGAGAGAATTTTTAATAAAAAATTACTATGCTACCATAGTTCCCTGGTACCTTATCGACCCTCTGGGACATTTTAGCAAATACATAGAAATTTTTCATATGAAATAGAGCCTAAAACGTCAAAATTTGACAAAATATGTCAAAATTTCCGCGATTTCCGATAGAGTATGAATAAAAAATTACTACGCTCAAATTTCTCAGAGGGACGATATGGTACCATGGGACTATGGTAGCATAGTAATTTTTTATATAAAATTCTCTCCGCGTACGGTTACCGGTGAAGGTTCCATAAAATTTGGTTGCGCTTCGGGACTCGTTAAGGAGGTTGGCTACACACAACAATGTTGCCATGTTAAAAGCATGGGAAAATTCGAAATGATTAGAATTTCATGAAATTTGGTGAATATATTTTTTAGCATTAAATATGAATATACAAATTTTTAAAGATTTTTCTTCTGCACAGTTTTCGATTGATCGAACGTTAGAGTTTACATGCATATATAAGCATAGGAATCGGATATATATAGGTATATCTTTGCATAATGTAAACTCCAATTATTCGACAACTATGTAGACGAACAATTTGAAAAAAAAAGTGTCATCGTATTTGATTCTAAAGAATGTTATCACCAAATTTAATTACACTAGGGTGCATCGCGCGCGTTGGTTGCCTGGTGGCACTGCAGCGCTCCTTTTATTTGCGATAACTTGAACTTATACGACAGCGTCCTGAAGCCAATCTATTTTACAGCTGTTCGATGAGAAGAACAGCTGTAAAATCTTTAGGAGGCCTCAGTCTCCGTTTTTTTCTCGATAATCGTGAATAAAATTATTTTGTAAAACGGAATCGACGATTTGAAAATGAAGGGAACCAACTTGATCAATTCGAAAACAATAATTGTCACCAGTGACATTGAAAACATTTTTCGATCGAAAGCAATTGCTGGCTTTGTGTAAGTAGAACAGTTCTGATGATTAGTTGCAGCGAGGAATTGCTAAATGCTCCAGAAATTTGGAGTCACCGATCTTGTAAACGAATTAAGTAAGAGTTCGTTAATTAATTAATAGTCGTTGTAATTTTGATATTTATTCTTTGGAATAACAATCAACGTTAGTTTCGAAATTATTCAAAGTATCCTATTCAATTCCTGGTAAGTTTCAACTAAAGTTTCGAGGGAAATCTTCTCTCACATCTTCCGATTCAAAGTGGTCGTTTCCGTCCATCCGTCCGCGCGGTGAAGGACTCGACAGTGTTCTCTCGAAGGCGAACGAGACACCGATGCCTTGTTTCCATCTCCGAGGAGCTTACGAGAACATGGACAATATTCTGAGACAAATAAAATAATGGAAAGATTGGAAGTCACAGACTCAAAGGACGTCGTGAAATTCGTAATGATAGGCAATTAAAAAAATTAATTGGTTGCTAAATCAAATCTAATAAGTCTTGAGACTCTCAGATCTGATGGAGAACACTTGTTGGTCCAAATTTGTCTCGGAATTAAGGCTCAATTTAATTCCGACAGTAAAATAACACTTGCGATAAATTGTCTGTAAATCTGTAACGATCGTGACGTTTTCGTAATTTTTTTTCTGTTTCCTGTTGAGTACGTATAAAAGCGGCGTTATTAGAATTATCGTCCGTTCTAAGACGTGAGATTCCTTTACACACTTTTTTCTCATATGGATCTTTCCCATATTCACTAAGATTGATTATTCACTTGATTGATTGATCACTGAGATTTCGACTAATTTCTATTCGTTTAATGAGAACCATGGAACCGGGGCTTTGGTGTGGTGGCTAGCGTGCTAGCCTCTTAACCAGAGTCTCGGGAGGTCCCGGGTTCGATTCCCGGTGTCGTAATCTTGTCAGGAGAAAAATAAACACGGGCGTGACGAGCTCCAGACGTACATACGCGGCATACACAGGTACAGGTACTGGTGTGTGTCGCGTGTGTATAGCTGTAGTCTGTGTTTGCGTTCTCCTGTCAAGATGTGACGTAGCTCCGACGCCGCGAGGCGAGCACGGGACCGACTGTAGTGGCCCAGGTTTTCCGCAGTTTTCCGGGGCCCGTGGCGCGTACTAACGTGCGTGCCATGGCGAATGCGCTACAGATGAGGAAGTCGGCTGCGGCCGTGGATAGGGCCCTGGGTGGCTGGTTACTGACCCGGACCAGGCTCCCAGGGTCACAGAAGAAGGCGGAAGGGATGATAGACAGGATGGGGGAGCGCCTCCTTCGGAAAAACCCGCAAGGGAGAAGAGGCGCGAGAACATAAATAATGAGAACCATGGCTCAAATTTTTTTAAAGATGGCGCCGCCACAACATTCTTTTGCTCAATTATAATTTTTCTTCGGTCGAAATCAAAAGCCATCTACGAACTGTTCAAGCGTGCGAAAAAAAAAAAGACTTCGGACCGCTTGGGTCGAAAAAGATTCATGTGATCCGCGGAGAATTACGTATCAAATTGTGTTTCAGGGGAAATGATTTATCACATCGTTCCCAATCGAAGTCGAGACTTCCGTTCATCGTGAAGGACTCGATGTCGAATCTGTGATGCGACTTTCCAACTGCGAAAAGTACACGGGGACTAACGTGTCCATTACGGCATGAAAAATGTTGAACTCAATACAAAATGGAAAAGTTTGGAAATCGCTTAATCGAAGTACGTAACGGCAGTGGTACTGATTTGCAAATATTAAAACAGGTGAATACGTATTGTTTCCTGAGAGAGATGATAAAGACACTTTGAATACCATTATCTCAAGACAATTGTTCAAAATCGTGGAAAAGTTGTTAGTTACGAGGTTAAACGGTGAAACATGAATCGTAATCTCTACTCTCTGATGACACAAGTGTTGACCACAACGCATCTAATTACGCTCAATTGAATCTCGACCTAAAAAATACATTCATGATAAATTGTAAGGAAATTTTTATTGACAACGACTTTTTATAGATACTATTCCGTCTTCATTTTGACTATAAATACCCAGCGTGATTTTTGATAATCACAGTTTCTCTTGAAACACGTGAGGAGATTCGCCGAGAATTTTCTCGATAAATCTGTTTCCCAATCCACGACGTCCACCAGCTTCAGAATCTTCGATGTAAGTTTCCGGAAATTTGAAATATTCATAATTCCTTTTTCCGTCAGCACGTATATTTAAAATATTTTCCCATTTCATATAATAATTAGCAAATCAGAAACATCAATAACTAACTACAGTACAGGTTTGAAACAGCGTTTCTAGTGAAGATAATGCAAAGAGTTAAGACCATGCAAAACCTGGTCTTGAAATTCGTGACTGACTTAAAAAATAGCTAAAAGTAAACTCGTCGATCTTAAACTCTTTGTGACGTTTAATATCTATTAGAATCGTGATAAAATAATTAAATTTAAAAAATAGCGATTTATGGATTTATTCTGTCTCCATTTTGTGTATAAATAATCAGCGTGATTTTTCACAATCACACTTTCTCTTGAAACGTTATGATTCTATGATTCATATGATTATGATTCTATTTTAAATCCACGAGGTCCACTAGCTTCAAAATCTTCGATGTAAGTTTTAGAAAATTGAAATATTCAAAATTCACGTATTACGTACATTAAAATATTTTTCTGTTTCATATAATAATGCGAAAATCAAAAACATTAATAAGTAACCACAGTGCAGGTTTGAAAGAGCGTTCTAGTGAAGATTATTTTTGCATGGTCTTCAAGTCGTGACTGACTTAAAAAATAGCTGGAAGTAAACTTGTCTATATTGAACTCTTTGTGAAATTTATATATATGTATATATATTAGAATCGTGATAAAATAATTGAATAAAAAAATGGCGATTAATGGATTTAATCGAATTCGCGGGTATCTGCGAAAAATGAGTTCATTTTGAGAATTTGGCATATTTTTGGAAAAGGCGGTTTTATCCTGAAACGAAACTTAGTCAATATAGATGTTTCAAAAAAGTCCATGAAATTATAGTTTCATCGTTTTATTGTATTTTGTTACAGAACAAAATGTCACGGATAGTTTGCTATTTCCTGGCAGCGTCCATGTGTATTTCCATGGTGACATGTCTCACTACGGTAAGATGTAACTATCATTACGTTTCCTTGAATATCAGTTACCAACATTATTCTTTATCACTTCCCTTATTAGGAATATGCAGAAATACCGCCGGCTGTCAATGATCGAGACACACAATGCGTGTTAAAGGGTCTGCGTGGGGCGTGCACTGTAATTCTTTTTTCACACAATTCTTCATAGAAAATAAATGGGTGAACGACATTTTTCTAAATCATGTTTGCCAATCCTAGAACTACATGTGGGAAAACAATGAGGTCGATTGCAGTCATTTGCAGTGCGCTAGTCAGTTTACTACAGCACCTAAAGTTTACATCCGGACCGAAATTGGACTAGCCGATAATGGTACCCGCTGTGGCCTTAATTCAGTAAGTATTTTCCAGTCCACATGTTTTTGAACAAATTTTTACTTAAAGCAGAATTCCTCCTATCGGCATTTCTTCTCGTGGATGTTTCACAAGCTCTACCTCGTAATCAATAAAATTTTCAACAGGAAAATTGATTTTTTTCTCACATCAAAACGGCGTGGAAGAAAAGTTAGACGTTTATCACTGAGAATGAAATTTTGTTAAAAATCGTCGATATTTTGTTGAATACGGTAATTAAATATTTTTTGATCATTTCGAAATTTCCATTATTTTGGCAATATATTTGGTTTCGAACGGAATTGTCAGCAAAATTTGCGAGTGGAATGACTAAAATTTACTTCCGGAGAGACTTTCTCAAATATTTCTTGCTGCACTGACACTATTTTTGGGATTATTCAAAAAAACGTTTAGTCGAACCTTATCGAACCCATCTTTTTTAACAAAATTTTCTTTTCAGTGTAGTGTTGGTAAACACTATGTTCGCCATAAGCTTTTCCCTTTAGATTCCTATACGCTGTGCGTTAATGTAGATATACTTCTAGTCTCTTCTCTGGGAATTCTCTCGTTTCAGGTGTGTTTCATGGGACGATGCAGAGACTTACCATCACACATAAGCATGCCAAAGCAAATCGGAAGAATACCATATGTTCTCAACTGCCAAAAGCCACACAGATTACAACCTGCCGTTTATGAATGATTGAAGGCGATAAACAAACGTTTTAATTTGTAACCCCATGATTATGGGCCTTACGAAGAAATAAAGGAATTTTCGGGTCGGCCTGATTACCAACTCAGTTTCTCTTTGTAATTATTGAAATTCTACAAGCTTCAGTAATTCTAGCGATGAACAATTTCAATCAATATCCAACCCTTAGTAACACCCCTTAACCTGAATATACACACTACGAGGTCTGATAAATCGACAGCGTTTTTCTAAACATTAAAAATTTTGTTGAAACTGCTTTTCAGTTCGGCTGATTGTTTTCCCAGGTTGGTCGGAGTCTTGTGTTTCCATCACACTGCAATGAATACTGAATCAATTTGTTGTAATATTATCGGGCCAGAGAGGCCTCTAACTAACCGCAGAGGAAGCTAACGGATTTTCGCGTTTTGTATAACATTTTTGATATATTGTCTCTATGAATTAAAATGCACGTATGTAAAATTTCGCGCCTCAATATCCATAAGAACGGCGAGGTAGCTTGGGCACTTTAACTAGGTTAAAGCGTACAGACATGTCTACTCTTTGATGACACAAGTGTTGACTGAAACTCATTCAATAACGCTCAATTGAGTATTAACATAAAAATTACAGTTGGTGTCTGTAAATTGTGATTGGCATACACTTTTTATATATACTATTCCGCCTACATTTTGACTATAAATTAACCAGCGAAATTTTCGACATTCTCAAATTCTCTTGTAACGTAAAGATTCTCCGAGGCTTTTTGGGGACTGATTTTTTTCCAATCCCCGACGTCCACCAGCTTCAGAATATTCCATGTGAGTTTGAAAAAATTGAAATATTCAAGATATATTTTCTGTCACCACACATATTGAAAATGTTTTCCATTTTTTATAATAATGAGCAAATCTGAATCATTAATAACTAACTACACCGCAGGTTTGACTGCGGTGTAGTTAATGAAAAATAATCTTCACTAGGACGCTCTGTCCTAGTGAAGATTATTTTTGCATGGTCTTCAAATTCGTGACTGACTTCAAAAATAGCTAAAAGTAAACTTAACGAACTTTAACTCATTGTAACATTTTTCGAATGTATAAAAATTGTGATGAAATAATTGAATAAAACGAATTGTGATTGATGGATTTATACGAATTCGGGGGGATCCGTGAAAGATGTGTTCATTTTGAGAATTTGTTATTTTTTTGGAAAAAGTGGTTTCATCCTGCAACGAAGCTTAGTCAATGAAGATGTTACAGAAAAGTTCATGAAATTAGTATCATTGTTTTGTTGTATTTTGTTACAGAACAAAATGTCTCGTATAGCTTGCCATTCACTGACAGCGCTCATGTGTATTTCCATGGTGACTTGTCTCGCTATGGTAAGATGCAACTATTATTACGGTTCCTTGAATATTAGTTACCCACACTATTGTATATCACTTCCTTTAGGAATATGCAGAAATACCGCCGGCTGTCAACGATCGAGATGTGCAATGCATCTACAAGCACCAGCATGGAGCGTGCAGGGTAATAGTTCGTTCACACAGTCCTTCATGGAAAGTTTATGTCAAGACGACATTTTTCTAACTCATATTTTCCGATCCTAGAATTTCAATTGGGAAAACGGTGGGATCGATTGTGCTAGTTTGCAATGCGCTGGTATGGTTACCGCGGTACCGAAAATCTATATTCCGACAGACATTGGAACAGCTGAAAATGGTACGCGCTGTGGTCTGAATTCGGTAAGTATTTCCCAGTGCAAATGTTTTTCAACGAATCTTTACTTATCCTAGCCAAAAATCCCCTGCACCAATTTCTTCATTAGTTCATTAGAAATAAAAATAAAAAAAGAAATAAAAATAATAACGGGATCCTCTGGGAATTTTCTCGTTTCAGGTGTGTTTTATGGGAACATGCAGAGAATTACCATTGCACATAAGCATGCCCAAGCAAATCGGAAAACTATCAGCTACCTTCGAATGCCGGAAGCCAGCCCCAGGAATAATTATCGATCAAAGTAGGTAATGTGTGTAAATGATCGAGATCGATAAACAAACGTTTCATTTTTGTAACCCCATCATTGTGGTGCTCCCGAATATCGGGGTGAACTTGGATTGGTTCATTCTAGGTGAGCATCATTGAAGTCTGCATCGAATTACCGGAGAGCGTAGAGCTGCCTGAGGAGATCGAAAAAAGTAAACGACAGCTTGAATATCGTAGGATAGATCCCAACGAAATCGATGATAGCGAACATGGTTTCGATCGACAGCGAATAGACAAGCGAATTGTCCCATTTTTTTTATTTTTTTAAATGTATTTTGGAAGAAACATAATAAACAAGTGCGAATGATGAAAGCAGCGTCAGAAGATGAGAGATCATGAACAACATTCTTACAAAACTGAGTCAATACCTATTTTCAATGCCATGGTCATTTTCTTAGCTCTTTGAGAACGGTTACCAGTGAAGGTCCCATAAAATTTAGCTGTGCTTCAGCATTTGTTGAGTTTCACAAGCAAAGAACTTCAGCGACATGGTCACAAATAGTAAATAGACGCAATGAAAGGATACAACTTTATCGATTCGAAAATAAAAATGACCGCACCAGTGATATTGAATGAAGACCATTTTTTGATCGAAAGTAATTCTCGGCTTCGTGTAAGTAACAGTTCTGTTTATAATTTTCCGCGAGAAATAGCTAAATGCCCCAGAAATTTGTAGAAACCGATCTTGTTAAAAAATTCAAGCAAGTCCGTTAATTAATTAATCGTCGTTGTAATTTTGATAGTTATCCGTCGAAATAACAATCAACGTTGGTTATGAAATTACTCAAAGTATCCTATCCAATTCCTGGTAAGTTTCAAATGAAGGTTGAGAGGAAATCTTCTCTGACATTTTCTAAATCGGAGTCGCGGCTTCCGTCCATGGTCATCGACAGTGGTCTCTCGAAGGCAAACGAAACATTGGTGCCTTCCTTCGATCTCCGAGGAGCTTACGGGAACGTAACGTGTCCATTGAGGTAGACAATATTCTGAGACAAATAAAATGATGGGAAATCTGAAAGTCACAGACTTCGAGTACGTAATGACATTCGAATTTATAGGTATAAATTAAACAAATATTGAGACTCATTTTCACGAGATTGAAATATTCGAACCAAAGCAACACATAGTGTTCCATAACGCTCTATTAAATCCCGACAGTAAAGCAAACACTTGCCATACATTGACTCCGAATTTTGTGATGATCATGACTTTTTCGTCATTTTTTCCTGCTTCATGTTGTGCATATATAAAAGCGGCATTTAGTTGAATCAACGTTCGTCCTGAGACGACAGACTTCTCTGCACACTTTTTTTCGACGCATCTTTCTCATATTCACTAATTTTGCCGATGCCGCAATCTTCGAAGTAGCAATTTTTCTGTAGTTACCGATTGGTAATAGGAACATTAGACGGCCCGAATTCTCTCTTTTGTCAAAATTCGACAACGCATTCAGTTGATACGAATATATTTCAAGGCAAAATGATTCCTACTGCTTTTTTTCTGCTGGTATCTTTCATGTGCACGAACATGATTGCATGCGAGGAAACTCTGCTGGTGAGACGAATAAATATTTTCATAGCAATTTCTATCAGTTTTCAGATACCAAGATCCGATTGCATTATTTTATTCAGAAAGCCGATCAAGTACCATCAGCTGCCAAGCATTCGGACCAGCAATGTTTTGATCATGGACATCTTGGTTCTTGCATGGTAGAACTTTTTTTATTCAAATTTTCATACAATTGCTCGGAGCCGGAGAACTATTCAACGTGTACGTTTTCTAATCACAGCCGCTCATGATGAAATCTGGGAATATTAATTGTACTCGTATCGAGTGTGCTCTTCCAATTCACCCATTTGCTAAAAGCCATCGTGCTGTAGACATTGGACAAGCGAAGGATGGTACCCATTGTGCCGACAGATCAGTACGTTGTCTTCATGCCTTTAATGGCTTTAAGCCATTTAATTATTCCAATACAATTTTGTCCAAAGGGTTAACATTCCCATTGAGCTTCAAAATGGAGCGTGAATTTCATCGTCAGTCAAAATGAATATCAAGTTGATCCAAATAATCAAGTCCGTTAACATGCAATGAAATAAAGCCTCAATTTTTAAGTTACACTTTCCAGATTGCGGTAAAAATAATAACGGAAACGTGCTGTATTTGATTTTTTCTAGGTGTGTTTTCACGGATCCTGCACCAAAGTGGCAGAAGACGCGAAGATGCCGGAAGTGATTGGACAACTTCCATTTACTTTTAATTGTCATAGGACATCCCCGGGAAAACCTCGTTACTGGTCTGGCCCAGCATGAGACAGGAGGAGGAGAATGTCCTTGACTCTTTGAGTTTTTCAAAGAATGCTGTTAACCGGTTGAATGAATGACAGCAGTGTTGGGGAAATAAAAATCGAGAACGAATCATTGTTTAACCTCGTAACCATACGTTTTCTTTGGATAACAAATGTCTTAGCATCGTTGCACTATTAATCGATATATTTTCGTTACAATTTGGACTTGACATGGTATCACTTATACATTGGTAAAAGACTTTGGTTGGAACTAAAAAAAAATTATTTCTTTGAAGTAAATTAATTATTCGTATATTATTCAATAATTAATGATTGGCATGAAATAATTATTCATTTGAGAGTTACATCATTGTTTCATGAAGACAAATAAAAAATCATTAAAAACAAAGCATACAATTATTATTCGGCTATGTACGGTTTATTGAAACATTACATCGATATACTTCAGTCACGTGAATAAAGATTTGAAACTAGCTTCAGTATAGTGAAGACGACTGTCACGACAAATTTTCCTTTGAGTCCTTTTGGTCCTGCCACCGTATATCTCATGCATTTTTGAAGAGAAAATAAATTGAAAAATTAGGATACTCTCCATTGATTTTACTTTAAGGCTTGATAGTTGTTATAGTCGTTCAATTTGAGTAATTTCAAATCAAAATTCTCAAGAAACGGGATTTTTAAAAAAAGTGGTCGCTTGGGTCGAAAAAGACCCATTTGATCCGCGTGGAGTTGAGTTTGAAATGGAGTTCGAAGGGAAATCATTTCTCACATCATTCCCAATGGACGTCATCACTTTTGGCTAACGTGAAATACTTCAAGGCGAAACGGAACACCGTGATGCGTCTCTTCAAGTCCGACAAGTGCACGGGGACGTATAACCTGTCCATTAAGGCAAGAAAAATGTTGAACTAAATACAAAATGGAATGTTTGAAAATCCATTAATTTGAAGTAGGTAAAGGTAATGGTACTAACATGCAAATAATGGAACAGGTGGAAACGTATTACATGAGATAGATTATGAAGACACTTCGCCTGCTACCATTGTACCAAATTCTATTTTTTCTGTGGCAAAGCTTATGATTAAAATGCAGAATGTAATTACGAATGTAAAACGATCGATTTTCGCGACCTAGAAGTAGAACCGCTCGGAAAATTTGGATGAATTTGAAAATTTAACAATTCGTCAATGAAAATAAATATTTTTTTTCGTTGGATTCCAACGTTGCGAACTTTATATTCATGAGGAATGGACACCCTATATATTTTCTCTAAAAATTCTCGACTGCGGTAGGAATTGATGAGAGATTTATTTTTTGAAGCGCTCGCCGATCAAAATCTCCTGAATTGTCGACGGTCGAGACAGGAGAACGTGGAAAGTGAGACTCAGGGGAACAGATGTCGCTACCAGACAGAAGCATCGTTTCTCTCTAGTAATCGCGCATTTTTTACTTTAAAATAATTTACAATCCGGAGCATGGAACACACAGATCGAATCAGGGAATGTTCCGTGCTGCTCTCTACCATTTTTTTTGACCCGGCGAGCCAGATGCGAAGAGTAATTTATTCTAACTCAATTTGCAACGCGCGAATTGTTCCATACCTCTCGTGAGGTCAATTTAATTTGCCTCCGGAGCAATGAAGTGGAAACTTTTTTAAATTTTCAAGAAGAAAGGGCAATACAAATCTTGCCATCTCCGAGATATTAAGAAAGAAAACAATTTCCTAAGAATAAGAGAAGTCGAAAGTAGAGCGAACGAGCTTTTTTATTCCTCTTGCGCAATATCAATTGATCAAAATATTCTCCGAAAAGCTTGCTCGTTGTTAAACAAGATTTTTTCAATTTCATTTTTGCATTTAGAAAATCATGCATACAGATTTTTCATTTTCAACGCAATAATAATTCGTCATTGAAATTAAGTCCCGCTGATTTTAAAAATAGTTTTTATTCAATATTTCACGAACCCTCCGAGTGGCTTGCGAACAAACGCAATGTTGAAGTTCCCATCGTCGGGATGCAACGAAATTCCCTTTTTTCTTGGACAAATCTCAAGATTCTCATTGAATATTTGGTCAGGACAATAGAACGATTTTTTTTCAGGATCCAAAGACAAAATTGGTAGGAAAATTGTCCTGGTTTTTAAAATTTAATAAATATTTCATAGAAAAACGAATTCTTCGTTGAGGTCCAACGTTGCGAACTTCAGGGTCATACATTTTTTATTATTTTTTGAGGTGTTTTGTTTATCGATTTTTTTTAGGGTCCAAAGACAAAATTGGTAGAAAAATTGTCCAGGGTTTTAAAATTGAACAAATAATTTATAGAAAAACGAATTTTTCGTTGAGGTCCAACGTTGCGAACTTCAGGGTCATTGCGAACAAGTGTATGGAGACTTGAGCAGGAACAATTTTAAACAATTGCATTATCCCATGAATCTTTTAAACAATTATGATTTTCAATAATTGAAAAACGAGTTTTTTTGTTTGGATGAATGTTTGACAAGAAGATCTTGATGATAATGAATTGTGATCGGTGTTTCGTTCCATAGCGAAGCGTCAAACTCGTGAAATTGCAATAAGTTAATCTTCTTTTTTTTTTTTACAATTTTTTTGGCATTACTTTTGAGCCTCCAAAAGGGTTGAGTGATCCAAGATAACTCTGCACACCAAAGTTTCGCACTAGTAGTTTACTATACGTTTCTTCCAGCTCGGCACCTTTCCGGCGTAACATAAACTCTCGGGTGAGATAAACTTGCGCTGTTTCCAGAAGATGTTTGGAAAACCGCGGAGTGTTGTAGTGCAGTGCTTGTGACCGATCGATGTGTACTATCTGCTTACACGTACGTTTCGAGTTTTCTCTTTGTACGATCTATCTCAGCCGTTTACTTTTTCGCACTTGCTTCGTTCGTTACCATTTTTTCGCAAATATCTAATTACCGTATGTCAGGGAAAAGTTTTTATGCCCATCAAATTTTCTTCGAATTAATTCGAAAAATGTACTTGACATTATTTTCACGAAATTCTTTTTTTTATGTAAAAAAAAAAAATATGCTGATACGTCAATTTCTCAGGCATTCCAATTTGGGATTCAATGACAATGAACGCCGGAATTTATTGCAAGACATCCTTAAGAGACTCTATTCGAGGGCGCAACATCCCAAACGGCCCATTTTTCGCGTACATATAAAAAATAATTAAAAAAAAAAACAAATAAAACAAAGACGAGAAATTTGAAGCAACGCTTATTGTCTTAATTTACACTTTCTTTCCATGGATAGGCGTCTTTCCTACATGATTATAGGGACTGGAGTACGATGAGCAAATTGTAAAAAAAAAAAAATCACAACGTGATCGTTTTTAAATGTTCGATCATCAAAATGTAAAAAAAAAAAAATGAATAATTTGTTATGTATGTACAGTATTGCAGAGAGTTCATTATATTGGCGTCAAGACGCTGCCGCATCTCTAAATTAAGAGATTTTGTTCGAAGGTTCCAAAAAGACATGTAGAGCGCATTTTATTTAAATAAATAAATACAAAAGATAGAAAACTGCGATTTGGTGTCACGATCCCTAGACTTTTGCCATGAAGCTCAAAACACATTGTGTTGCATTGCTATAAATTTGCTCGATTTCGGTTTTCAAGATCTGGACAGCACGTTGTCCATAACATTGAAAATGGGTGTGGTTATTTTTAACAGAAAAACCGTCATGCCTTAATTGTTTAAACTTGTGTCGATATATTCTGACACGATCGTTCGCAGGGAGGATCTTGCTATTGATGCAATCGTAGAACTGCGCACAATCTTTCGAGCAACAGTGGAAGATAACGTCATCAAGGTAACCAATAATGTTATCACCAATCTTCGTCATTGTTTTAATTTCATCGATAAATGCATTGATTGGCATCATATCGATCGCACTACAGTTCGAACTCGACAGATCTTGGATTTGTTGGTGCATCTTCTTCTCCGCTGATGAGTAGCAATCCTTGATCTTGTTGTCATCACTTTTAGCAAAACTGACTCGTTCCTGAAAAGAGCATCGATCCATGACAATAGTTTAGGCCAAAGAATTTTGCGACTGAGGGAACGCGAACAGAAGAAAAATTGATGTCAGATTTGAATCAAGGGCAGCGGCTCGACGCCATTAAACTGCACTGAAAACATAATTTTATTGAAAAAGATGAATATTTCGTTTGATACGTTCGACTAAATGTTTTCTTGAATAATCCCAAAAATTGTGTCAATGCAGCAAGAAATATTTTATAAAGTCTCTTCGGAAGCAAATTTTAGTCGTTCCACTCGTTAATTCGCTGACAATTTCGTTGGAAACCAAATATACTGTCAAAATAACGAAAATTTTGAAATTATCAAAAAATATTTGTTTCACCGTATTCAACAAAATATCGACGATTTTCAACAAAATTTTATTCTCAGTGTGACGTATACATATTTTTTTGAATTCAAATTTTGGCTCATTTTTTTCTCACTGCAGTCGTTCAAAATATGTTTCCATCGCATTCTGGATAACAATTTTTATGGGCAATTTGATAAGTTTCCACAAAAATTTTCAGAAAATTTGTTCAATTGCATTTTTTCCTCTCACCAGAAGAGTTTGCAGCTTCTCTTTATGGCTGCGACGGATAAGCTTCCGGCAGACCTGTTGGTAATGGCTCATTTTCACACTCATGCGCCTAGATATGTATTCGCTATAACTCAACACAGATTCCGTTGTCTTCATGACCTCGAACTTCAATCTGTTAATTTTAGCCATCCCCGTGTTTCGCGTTTTATCTGCATTCTGTAATTTCGAAAATACTACATTAACCGAAAATTCCAAGACCCTCAGCTCGACACTGTCAATTTTTTATAATTTTTTTTTTTCCGAAGGATGACTGATTTGAAAAGTTCGTTCGAATTCCTTGAATTTATTTATTGCTAACGACAGGCATACACTTTCGTTAATTAATTCAAAACGAGTTTTTCGTTCTAGGAAGTTTATAATTTAGTGCGTATGCAATTCCTTCACTCGTTCGAACAAAAGTTTGTAATAAAAAGCCGAAAAGTTTCAACTTTTTGCTGTTAAGAAGGAATTTTTATTTGAAGCATCCGTCGAGCATTTTTTTCACGAAACAATCATCACGTCAAATAAAAATCAGTCAATTTTCAACACGATTGACATTCCACACCGAATAAGTCTGAAGTTTGCAACGTTGAGATTCAACGAAAAAAAATTAGTATATTTATTATTCATTGAATTTTGGAAATCATAGCATTTTTTCGTCTCGATCGAGTTTTTAGGCCGGAAGAGAGGATTGTTTCATTGTCCAGAGCAAATTCTGAACAAAAATTATATGCTCTATTGAAAAAAGAACGGAATTTCGTTGCATTCCAACGATGCAAACTTCAACATCATCATACTGAAGTCGTTCTGATATTATTAATAATTGTTACAACACCAACAAAATGACACGATTCATACGGTGCTCTTTGAAGTTTCGTTCTTGATTGTCAATTCTTCCGATGCTGTAGGTCTCGAGAAACTCACGATACAGAAGCAAACGATCGCGAGCAACTTTAGTATTACAGCAGGACCCATAGCCGAAAAAATTTGTTACCTCGTATAATATTATCGGAATAATATAAACTGTAAAAAACGAGATGGTCGGGGTTATATACACGGCGCGATAACTTTTTTCCGTGATCTGTAGAGTCACCAAATATTTGATCGTAATTATGGAAGGAAAAAAAAGCCATGGATCATATTTATTGCGTAAACTCCATTGAATGAGAAATAAATTATTCTAGTAAGGGAATTGTCATCTGTTGTGGTATTCTTATTTGTTCGTATAATATGAAAGGCATCACGACACTTTCCGAATATCAAATTGCGGCCTTACAATTTTCTGCTGTTGGAAAGTTACAGACACACATATTTCACGATTAGAGAAACTTTAGCAACCACCAACTTTTCACAGACATCATTCAGAACATCGAGTACACCCAGAAGTCGAAGTTGATTGATGGATTATTTCGAAATAAATGGAAATTACTATTCCCTATCAAGAGTCAAAAAATTGTCACATCTACGATTCAGAACATGTTTCAGCGAACCCATGTCAACTTTCCGGCGAATCAATTTTTGTGAAATTGAAATTTCTGAATCTGAAATTTCGGTTTGTCACATTTATCGCAATATAACAAAAAAATTTCATATACAATTTTTCTCAAATTTGTTATTTATTAATACAACATCCACAGTGTTTCAGGTTTTTTAAATCATCTGACGGTTCTGTATTTTTTTTCAATTCACTCATTCAATCTCGTCATTTACTTTGATTTGTTTAAAATGAATGCGTTCATTTTTTTTTATTGCTCCAACTGAATTTTTCGCTTTTTTGTCAGCAGAGATAAACACGATTTATGAAATTCTCGAAATGAAAAGAAATCGATCGATTCATCGAACATCGAAATCGACCAAATAGTTTATCCCCCACGAGGATACAAACGAATGAACGCTTATACATCGCGATATACATAAAGACGCAACTACCTGGGCTTCGGCTCATATTCAGGTAAAGAGCAAATCTCGGCAGTCTTTTAATTTATTGACTGCTGAACTATAAAAATGGTTGGAAAAAATGTTTATGATGAATCGTTCGTTGGATGTGTCATTTTGGTATCGAAACGTGATATTTACGAGCGATTATGCGGTTGGGGGTCTTTTGACTTAATCTATGGAAGAATGCAGCCAAATTGATAACACGTGCATATAATATTTATTTATTCACAGCTCCTCTACGTTATTTATAAATAATTAACGCCTGTTTAATACCATATACCAAAATCGATTTATCAAACGACGCAGAGGCTTGCGATAAATTGTGAAAACATACGCTTCTATTCAGCGAATACGTTTCTCGAACGCTGTGGCATCCTGCCTCCCATTTAGTCACGTATCAGCATTACGTGTGTGTCAAATTGAGCTAATTCTCTCAGAAAACCAATAATCAATGGAATATGGAATTCTCTCTCTCTCTCTCTCTCTCTCTCTCCCTCTTTTATCTCTGCATACCGATTCGAACCCTTTTTCAAGTAACTCTGTCCACTCATCTGTAATATTGCCCACAGCAACTCCTTAATAATGCGCTACTGCATCCCATATGCATGAGAGCACTGGGAAATTAAAGAAAACCTATTTCACTATAGCTTTTCATCGATTTAATTTTCAGCCGGATTCACACTATTGAAATTATAGAAAAACTGTCGTTTGCTCGACGCGATGAATGAACGTTCTGATAGCAGTACAAAAGTTACTGACAATCCCCACTCGCTTGAAAAATTATTTGCATCCCTTCTGATTAACAATATTCGAAAAAGAAAAGTGAATTCTATTCAGCGAAGAAAAATTGGAATTGCACAAATATCAACCAATAGTCAATCGCTCTTTGATGCTGTTGAATGATAAATAAAAAATTCGAACTTCAACAAGCTCTCAAGCCTAAAACGATACCAGGTTGGACGATCTGCCTATTGAGAAAATAACGCCGGGGACTCTGTGATAGTAAAATAAATATTGAACATTAGTTTTGCGATAAAAATCATTACGAATTTATTGACAACATGTGCATTGAAAATCATGAGTTATACACGAGGCAGATACGTAGACACGTAGATCGCGTGACGAAGAATTATGAATAATCGAGTCAGGTTGAATATAAATGTGCCAACTCTTTCAACATAATTTTCATCCTGATTGAGGATAAATATAAATTGCAGAATTATACTGGTGATTTATTTCCGGCAATTACAACCGAGGCATTTGTGTTTATACATAATGTACGAGCTGCAGAAATGCACAAACTAAATACATATGTAGTAGGGCGAAACTTCCCACTCCTATTCCGAAGCAATCGGGAAAAAAGGGCAAAGCTACATGGACATCACAATCATTCGTGTATTTAAATTTTGAAGAATATCAGCGACATTTTATTTGTCAACACGGGTCGTGCTCACTCGAATCTTACACTGGAAATAAAATTTTGTTAAAAATCGTCAATATTTTGTTGAACACGGTGAACTAAATATTTTTTTATAATTTCAAAATTTTCGTTATTCTGGCAGGATATTTGGTTTCGAACGAAATTGTCAGCAAAATTTGCGATTGGAACGACGAAAATTTGCTTTCGAAGAGACTTTCTACAATATTTCTCGCTGCAATGACACAATTTTGGGGAATATTCAAAAAAAAACGATTGCTTGAACGTATTGAACAAAATATCGATCTTCTCCAACAAAATTTTGTTTTCAGTGATTCACCTCTTACATTCTGTGACCATCAATTAATATAGATCTTTAATAAAGTTTCTCTCTCTCTCTCCCCCGCCCTGATTCTGATTATCAGAGTTTTGAGAATTGCAGAATTAGATCGATGCTTACCTGTTTAACATTCAAACTGATTTTGTGAACTGAAACAATGCATGAATAGTACCAGTGACGACGGAACCAATTTAATGTGCATGGTAATCACGAGCTGGTTGAACAGAGGTCGTTTCACAGCTGGGTCACCCTTTCACACGCATAATTAAACCTGATGTACTATTAGTCATCGAATTATTGTATACGCAGTGGGACATTGAACGTACTTGTTAGAACTTGCAGAAAAATTGACGTATTCCCAAAAAAAGTTAGAAAATGAAAAGTGCTGCTATGATTGATGGAAGAGGTATCGAATATCATCGAATTTTTGTAAAACAGCGGTTCTGTGGAATTTTCCAGAAACCAATTTGACTGTCGCAATGCTGATTAAAATGAACCGGGCTTACTAGAAAAATGAAAGGGAACTAACGCGCAATAGTCACCCAAGGTGTTGGCAATAAATCATCGATCAATCGATTATGACAACGCAACTCATAAAACCGATTAGTTCGTTGGAGAACAATTTGGAGTACACACAACGCAATCTATATTCGGGATGTGAAGAATGAAAACGTTTTGCGGTCTTGTTTACACATTTGGATAAACTGAAGGTCTTGCTCGCTTCACGAGCATTCCATTGCTATACGAACTTCAACACTTAGAAGTCGCTTAAAATGCGGGAGGTAAGAATATCTTGTTAACTCTTCACTGCTTCCTAAATTTATTTATGAAACCGTAAATTCCATCACCCATCGCTCTTTTTCAATCCAGCAGAGAGTCGCATTTGCTCATGGACTGGGGCCAACTGCAAAAAATCTCGTCGGTACAGACGACTGTTAACATTTTCGCTGAGACTCGAAATCTTTCTTCAGATTCGATTTTTTTTTATCAGCATTCCTCGATCGTAGGGCGAGTATTTTCTTTTATCAATCTACTGTCAAAGAGGAATCATGATCTTTGCCACGGTTGGACTTAAAAAAATAGGCGCGAGGAAAGAAAATTCACACTTCACATGGACTGGAACAATATAAGTAAAACAGACCTGAACCCTGGTTAAGACATTCTTTCAAAGCATTGAACGCGTAAAAACTACAAAATGGTTTAGTGATTTGATTTCATCGATACACGGAGAGAATTTTATACAAAAAATTACTATGCTGCCATGGTTCCCTGGTACCATATCGTCCCTCTGATAAATTTCAGCAAAGACATAGTAATTTTTCATTCGTACTCTATCGGAAATGGCGGAAATTTTGACATGTATTGTCAAATTTTGACATTTTTGGTCCAATTTCAGATGAAAAATTACTGTGTATTTGCTAAAATTTCTCAGAGGGACGATACGGTACCAGGGAACTACACTGGAAATTACATTTTGCTAAAAATCGTCAATATTTTGTTGAATGCGGTAAACTAAATATTTTAAAAATAATTTCAAAATTTTTGTTATTTTGGCAAAATATTTTGTTTCTGACAGAATTGTCGGCGAAATTTACAAGTGGAACGACAAAAATTTGCTTCCGAAGAGACTTTCTAAAATATTTCTTGCTGCAATGACACTATTTTTGGAATTATTCGAAAAAAAACGTTTAGTTGAACGTATCGAACAAAATATCGATCTTCTCCAACAAAATTTTGTTTTCAGTGTATGGTTGCATAGTAATTTTTGATATAAAATTCTCTCCGCGTACAACGGCATGAAGGTTTAACTTGGAATACAATTTTCAGAGAGTTACATTCACCCGCAAAATTGTTTATTCGCCTTCCACTATGCCTTCTTATACTTTTTCTTGAAAAATTGTTATGCCGTATATTCCTAACGTTTGCTGAAATTTTCGCAGGTAGGCTTCATTCTGATCGTTTGCAAAAATCCCGAATCCTTTGGACTGAAAATGTTTCGAGAGTCTTTATTAAGAATCGGTCATATTTTCAAGCATCATTATGCTCCTGGATTTTTCGTAAAACGGCTCAATCGCGTCTGCCGTTTACGCGTGCAGTCGGCACATATAACCTGCTACAATGTGCTTATGGGTGTATAACGTACGAATCACGGAAGCGTTGCGTTTTATGGGGAATCCAGTTAAAGGTGATGGATCACGTGGTCCCTCTGTGGTGTTCGCCAGCCCAGATACTATAGTCAGCTGCAAGAACATTCCTCGACGAGTCTATGGGGTTGGAACGACCCCATGATTCGACTCTGAAATCACGGTTGGTTATTTCAACTATGGCCTGCTTTGATTGAGCCTGGAATTCCAACTGCACTAATCAAACTCATCGTCCATTTATTGATCGTCAAAATATTAATTTTTGTCTGCATAAGCAATGGAATTTTTGCGATACCGCTTCATTGAAGTAATTGAACGTCAACGTTTCTTCTTTCAAACTTTCCCCAAGTGAGAAGATGAAAGCCGAGCTAGTAAACCATTTGCTGATGGTTCGAAGACTCACCACATCTCATCTGGCCAGTTCTTCGGGTTGCCCAGGGGAAGAGATTCCGTCCAACTTCGTTAGACATTCCAGGGAATGAAGTTCAGTCGATGCACCTGCGATACGAAACCGCTTTGTACGGTCGTAACTTGTTTTTTTTCGACAGGACTTCTCATGTGCTCGGGGCCTTCGTTTGTTGTCGATGCATCGAGGGATAGTACGTGTTCTAATGATATTTCGAAGTGTTATCTACTCGGCTCCAAATGTCAGGTCTTGTACGTCTTCGTATCGATAGAGTAGCATAGACCGATCCTCTCGAAAATGATGTACTCTCCCACAGAGACTATAAATTCACTGGAAATGAAATTTTGTTAAAAATCGTCGATATTTTTTTGAACGCGGTGAACTAAATATTTTTTGATACTTCCAAAATTTTCGTTATTTTGGCAATGCATTTGGTTTCTAATGGAATTGTCAGCAAAATTTACGATTGAAACGACAAAAATTTACTTCCAAAGGAACTTTTTAAAATATTTCTTGCTGCAATGACACAATTTTTGGGATTATTAAAAAAAACGTTTAGTCGAACGTATCGATAAAAATATTCATCTTTTCCAACAAAATTTTGTTTACAGTGTTTGATTTCAACTACTTCGGATTTATTCGTCATTTTATTCAATACACATCGATTGTCACTTTACTGTTCTGAGCACGGATGGCGAAATGTTTCGAAAAAGTGGAATCACGCTCCAAGGTTCGTGGAATAATAAAAATTGTGTTATAGGCAATGGTTCTGAGCTTGTCTCCTGGTTCTGTGGTTTTTTAGGTAGTCGGGAGTTATAAAACGCGAGCGTGACTGGCTTCAGACGTTCGTACGTACGGGGCATCCACAATTACATGTAAAGGTGTGTGTAACGCGTGTGCAGCTGTAGACAATGTTTACATCATCACGACAAGACGTGATACAGTTTTGATAACGTCGGGAGAACCACGATCTGCTTGTATCGCCAAAAAGTTTTTTGCAGTTTCCCTGTGCCCTCGGAAAATGCGACATAGTCGGGGGTAAGCTTACTGTAGTTTCGCGGAAGGGGGAACGTAAGAAAAACTGCCACCACTTCCACAATAGCTCAGAAAGAAAAGTCTCAGAAAGAAAATTGGAAAAATGTCGATTTTATTTTTGTCTGAAGGAAATTGTGCCTCAAAACGAAAGTTCAATAAGCGGCAATCCGATACGAAAGAATATGATGCGGAAGCGTTTTGAAAGATTTGATAATGACTGAGGTGGCTTGGAGCAACCAATATGTACGTATAGAGGGCGTACTCCATGGACCATAAGGTCTCTCGGAAGATTAAATTTATGCAGTATGCAAAATACGAGAATCCGGTTGGAATATCCGCGAAGATTTTAGAGCAATAGAGAAACCGCGAGAAGAGCGGGCGCCAACGACGATGCTTTACCAAACGAATTAAGCGGTGGGACAACTTTGGCAAACACACCAGGAGACAGAGAGGCAGGCAGAAAGAGAGAGAGAGAGAGAGAGAGAGAGAGAGAGAGAGAGAGAGAGAGAGAGGGAGAGAGAGAGATAAAGAGACAAGGTCTCCAAATCCCAATACGGAGGATGTTCGTGGTCTCTTTGCTCTCGGGGGTTTTCATATATGTTCAGGAATATTAGTACAACCATCGCAGCGAAATCCTCAAAAGGGAAAGATGTCCCGGGTGACACATTTGTGTGTTCTCTCACTTCTATCTTTATCGCTGTTGAAATTCATTTTTAACCCTGCGCCTGTTACCGCCGTAAATTCATAGTTCCTAGATCGTTACACTTATGACGAGTGAATAATAAAATCATTAGTGTCATGTGCCTGCTCCAAAATAAAATCGGCGATCCTTCCGTCGCATTTAATTAAACAACCTTTTTCCTCCAAACATTTTACACTGAGAACAAAATTTTGTTAAAAAAGATAAATATTTTGTTCGATACGTTCGACTTAACGTTTTTTTGAATAATCCCAAAAATAGTGTCACTGCAGCAAGAAATATTTTAGAAAGTCTCTTTGGAAGCAAATTTTAGTCGATTCACTCGTAAATTTCGTAGACAATTCTGTCAGAAACTAAATATTCTGCCGAGATAACAAAAATTTTGAAATTATTAAAACAATATTTAGTTTACCGTATTCAACAAAATATCGACGATTTTCAACGAAATTCAATTTCCAGTGTACAGAATTATGAATTTCAAACTTCTGATGGTCCGAGCTCGTGTAAGAGGTTTCGACGATCGAAGAACACGAAGTATCCCTACCGTGTGACGTGTGAGTAGAAACTTTGTGCGACTAGTTCGAAGCTTCTGTAGTTCAAATACTCTCACTGCTTAGGGCTGCCTAAGCGTCAGCTGATCACGGAGCATTCGATTTCCCAGCGATTTTTCATTGATGCATTCGACAGTAACAATAGCACTTCCGATTCATCAAAGATTTGCACGAGCTTATGGTTGCTGACACAAAAATGCCACGTTGCGAGCTTATGAACTTTTCGAGGCAACGAAGAACTTGAACTGCTAACAAAATAGCGATTTTTCCAGCCTTGGCTGTTCCTCACTGGAAATGAAATTTTGTTAAAAATCGTCGATATTTTGTTGAGTACGGTGAACAAAATATTTTTTTATTATTTCAACATTTTCGTCATTTTGGAAGTATATTTGGTTTCTAATGAAATTGTCAGCAAAGTTCACGATTGGAATGACGAAAATTTGCTTCCGAAGTGACTTTCTAAAATATTTCTTGCTGCGATGTCACAATTTTTGGGATTATTCAAAAAAACGTTTAGTCGAACGTATCCAACAAAATATCAATCTTTTCCAACAAAATTTAGTTTTCAAGTTTGTCATTTCATGCAAATTGTGGGATGAATCGGTAGCACGTGTTATCAGTGCCTAATATTTTCTTTATAACAATCGGTCTCCTCTCGCTTTGACCTCAATTTCATTCCGATCACCTCAACTGGACGGAACTCTGGAAATCGATACCAATACGAACTTGCAATGATCGAATTCTTTTTAATTGGCACTCTTCCGCGGTGAAGTACACGAGCATTGAACAATTTATTCAAAAAATTCTCTCTGCTATGCTGAATATTAAAAAAAAAAAATTATCAATACAAATACATATTTGAGCGACCGGCGATGGAAATTCCACAAAATGAATGATCGACTAAACATTCGGGTGAGAACAGAATGCATTAGTCATGAAAGCCATTGAAAGACAATCCTGTATTTTTGTAAGTGATTAACTATAAAAAAACAACGTCACTCTGTTGGCTGCTGCGAATATTAACCACAAAGAACGAAATTCACTTATTCCGTTGAATAATTGACACAGTTCAATCTTTATACCAAGAAATTCGACGCCAAGTTCGTGCTGAACATTATTAAAATCTTATTTCCTTCATCAAAAAAACAAGGTGGTTTGAAAAATCATTATGCATTTCGTTTGATCAGTTTTTCATTGGTCGTGGAGCAAAAAACGTTTTTTAATGGACGTTACTTCGGGAACATGGTCAAGATATTCAATATTTCATCTTCACAATATTGCGGGACATTTTTTTTACGGAATCTCGAAAATATAGAAAGAGGAGGAACCAACGTTCATCTCGTAACAGTTTCTGACTTTAATCCGTTGCATTTTTCAAACAACTCGGATTCCTTGAATTTTTAACCGGATAATAGTGTTGTAACTTTATTTATATTTCGGAATTTCCTTCCGTTAGAAAAAGCCGGTGCCGAGAGGTCGCGCTTCTTAGTCGAGGCAGCATGGATACATTTCTGAAATAGTTAACCTGCTCGCACAAAAAATAGAGTCTGCGAGATGGCTCCATGACAAACGCCGTCAAACTTTATTTTTAGTCTCGCTGAAATCTCGCTTTTTGTTGCTTTTCCGAGACTTCACGCGAAATGGAATCTTGCGAGATTATTTCCGAAACTTCTTGAAATTCAATTGGATTATTGGTCATCAAGTTAAACAGACAACGGTTATTGAGTGAACAATAAAAACAGTGGAAATGAAATTTTCTTGAATTACGTCAATATTTTCTTGAACACGGTAAACAAAATTTTTTTTTTTATAATTTCAAAGTTTTCGGAACTTTGGTAGCGTGTGTTTGCTTTCCAAATGGACTGTCAGGGAAATTTACGATTGGACTGACAAAAATTTGCCTTCCGAAGAGACTTTTTAGAATATTTCTTGCTACGTTGTCAACATTTTTGGGATTATTAAAAAAAAAAAAGTTTAGTTGAACGTATCCCACGCAACATCGATCTTTTACATGAAAAATTCTTTTTCGGTTATGGACTCAAATTTCGTGGAATCTTTCGGGGCAGCGAAAAAATCTCAGAGCACTTACTAAATATTTCGGAAACATTTTTATTTTCTGGAATTTCGTGGAATCTTTCGGAACAGCGAAAAAATCGAAGAGCAGTTCCTAAATATTTCGAAAACATTTTCATTTCGTAGAGATGATTAAAATCATTCCTAATTGTTATCAAATAATTACTAATTATGGCTAAATAAAATTCCGAGACAATTCTATGACTCCGTGTCAAGTTTGGTCACATTGAATTTGACCCGTCACTCAGAACGCGAGAGGAAGAATCGTGGCTGAGATCCACATTTATCCAAACGTACATACAGAAGTATTTGTCTCGCTCATTTAGAGGCACGCCGTTTTCTCAATGCGATTTTCCTCCGAGCGTTTCGTAGTCTTTCAAAAGGTTCGCTTTGCTGTGCACACAAAAGAAAAAGAGTCTGACATATACGAAGCGAAACAACGAGCTTCCGGTTCGCCCCACAATCGTGGCAATACGTCCAAACGTTCCATATACTTGGATGCAGTGTGAGTTGGAAACTCTGAGCGTGACAATTAATCTCGAGTGAAAACCATTCAAACTTTGGCGTGTACGGGATGCGAGAGACTAAAGAGTGCGGGGCACCGAGAAACGTAGGGATTGAGAGAAATCGAAACGTCGAGCGCGAGAGAGAACAAGCGAGAAAGACTACGGGAATCGCGAGGGAATAATACAAACTCGTATCACCAATTTCAAGGTAATAAACACCTTTTCTCATACATACGTAAACGTTAGCCGAGCAAACCTACTCGACGAACAAAGCTTTATCATCAATTTCATCCTTTTGTAGCAGGAGTATCTGTTTTCTCAATTCCCACCTTTTTTCCCCTCACTAAAAAAAAAATTTTGTTGAAAAAGATGAATATTTTGTTCGATACGTTCGACTAAACGATTTTTTGAATAATCCCAAAAATTGTGTCAATGCAGCAAGGAATTCTTTATAAAATCTTTTGGGAAGCAAATTTTAGTCGTTCCACTCGTTAATTTCGCTGACAATTTCATTAGAAACAAAATAACGAAAATTTTGAAATTATCAACAAATATTTAGTTCACTGTATTCAACAAAATATCCACGATTTTTGACAAAATTTCATTCTCAGTGCTGAATTTCACAACATAAATTCAACAAATTCTAACGTCTATACGATGAAAACAAAATTTTGTTGGAAAAGATCGATATTTTGTTGGATACGATCGACTAAACGTTTTATTGAATAATCCCAAAAATTGTGTCATCGCAGCAAGAAATATCGTAGAAAGTCTCTTCGGAAGCAAATTTCTGTCGTTCCAATCCCAAATTTTGATGACAATTCCGTTAGAAACCAAGTATACTGCCAAAATAACGAAAATTTTAGAATTATCCAGAAATATTTAGTTGACCGTGTTCAACAAAATATCGATGATTTTTAACAAAATTTTATATCCAGTGTAAATAATGAGATAAAAATTCAACCTTTCTGTTGTTTTACTTCATGAAGTATCTAATTTATTGATTTCCCTCACACTGGAAATTCAATTTTGTTAAAAATGGTCGATATTTTGTTGAATACGTTCAACTAAATATTTTTCGATAATTCCAAAATTTTTGTTATTTCGACAGTATATTTCGTTTCTAACGGAATTATCAGCGAAATTTACGAGTGGAACGACAAAAATTTGCTTCCGAAGAGACTTTCTAAAACATTTCTTGCTGCGATGACACAATTTTTGGGATTATTCAATAAAACGTTTAGTCGAACGTATCGAACAAAATATCCAACTCTTCCAACAAAATTGTGTTTTCAGTGCTGGTAATCCACGAGAAAGCAGTGTGTTAGGAGTGTGAAAATGGGAGGTCGATTTTGGGTTTGGAATATTTTCTCTTCACTCATTTCCTTGAATAAAGAAAAAAAAAGAGCTAGAGGGAAGAGTGAAACGAGGAATGAGAAAAACGCGGTGAGATTGGGAGAGCATTGTAGTCGTGGGAGTATAAGTGTGAGCACACTAGTTCCGCGCGCTTATGCGGCGAATATCAGTCAGTATCATGTGTCATCGTTTGAGCGATGAATGGGTTCGTGGTAGCCAGAGCAATGGACCGGTATGTGGAACGGTAAAAGAGAGAGAGAGAGAGAGAGAACGATATGCGAGAAGAAGAGATAGAGAAAGAGACGCGGAGGGAGAGATAGAGAAATTGGAGAGAGAGAGAGAGAGAGAACTGACAGACCGAAAGCGGAAGTATACAAAATGGGTGGCAGAACCAACGCGGAGCGTAACGTGACAAGCGCCCCCGATGGCGTGTCTTTGGACCACTCGCTCGGCAGGCCGTTCAGCAACAATACATACAAATATATACTCGATAGGTTTACATGTGTGTAACGGCATGTCAGATACATATGTAAAGATGTACATGTCCGATGTGGAAAAACGTCACAGTCGTATTGTAACGCCTCGCACGCTCCGAATGACTCTCACATACGCCCTTTAAACTTTAGCTCGTTCTTACTCACATCACAGATATGAATACACAGTCGCGTGTATGAAAATCGGTATCCATATAACTTCCATAACCAGCGTGTCGTGGCGCCCAAAAGCCTTGCAAATTTACGGCTTAAATTTCGCTGAGTAATTTGTCGGCATTAATAATGACCGAGTGGCGGATATATAGCTTGTGCGTTAACGCGGGGGTGGTTGGGTCCAGCCGGGCCAGTAGTTTGCCGCCGTGGCTATGAACATTCGTGAATGGAAATATACATATCTATATATTCATTAATGAATTTACGTATGTGCGCGAAATTGAAAAGAAATGTTGGGGTGAGTAGAAACAAATTGCGGAGGAATTCCGTTCAGTCCACAAGGTTTAAAATATCATGTTCCTATGCCGAAACTTTTCCTGTAATTCGTCAAAGAATCGACACTGCACAAAGTTACAAACATGCAGAAATTTCCTCAAATCGACGTTTTTTCAGTTAACACGAAATCTTTGATAAATTCATGACAATGAAAAATCGTCTCTCACATTTTTTATGCTGCATAGTCGAACCCGACGCTGTCACGTGACACACCTTACAGAACTTGGATGTTCGCCTCCATTAAGGACAGAAGCTGAGAGCAAAAGATGGAAAAGATGAATCTGAAAGGAACAAATCGTCATATGGGAAATTATGTGTTGGATGAGAAGCACGAAAAGCGATAGAAAATTTGTAACGATCGTTTGAGGAATGACGTAGAAAAATATAGTGCCTCCTCATGAAGCATCTTCAAAGGCGAGAGCGAACTTACGTGCATTACGGGGATGATTTGAGTAACTTTTTGTAAAAATCAGAAAGTGTAGTCTCACGCGAGAAAAGCCTCAATTTCGAAAATAGAAAAATACGAAATTTCCTCGGATATTTCTTCGCCCCTGCCCGTTTGGTAACGACTTCGAAACCACGAGCATACGAACACGAGGAGCGAACAGATTACTTTGGTTCCAGACCTTCCGTGTAACCGAGTACACGGGCGTCGGAATTTTTCGGTATAATGCCCAGTGGGAACGAAGCATGCATCGCTATATTGAACGAATGCAAAATAATTTCTAACCCCATTTATCCAACTATAAGAATGACCTCTTTCCTATGAAATTTTGGTGGTGAAAATCAGAAAGGCTTAATCAACTTGTCGAGACAACCTGCACTGGAAATAAAATTTTGCTAAAAATCACCGAAATTTTATTGAACACGGTCAACTAAATATTTTTGGATAATTTCAAAATTTTCGTTATTTTGGCATTTTATTTGTTTTCTAATTAAATTGTCAGCAAAATTTGCGATTGGAACGACAAAAATTTGCTTCCCAAGAGACTTTCTCGATATTTCTTGCTGCAATGAAACAATTTTTGGGATTATTGAAAAAAACGTTTGGTCGAACGTATCCAACAAAATATCGATCTTTTCCAAAAAAAATTTGTTTTCAGTGCAACGTGAATAACGCCATTTTATTCATCTGGCCATTGATGTAGGCCGCTGGAAAAAAAAATTTCTCATCTTTTTCCTCCTTCGCGATTCGATCGCTCACTCTCTCTCTCTTTCTCCCTTTCTCTGTTCAACCTTCAGCGCGATCTATATGAACATATATACATATCTACTTATTTCGCGTTCCATTATGGCCGCAGGAGGCGACTATATTGTTGACCCGAATGCGAGTAGAGGGAACACTACGGGAGCATACAAACGCGAACGGCAGCATTATCACACAATGAATTTCGCTGGTACAGCATTATATAATATACATGTATGTATATAATGTACTCGCACACATTCCACATGGATATGTGCGTAAACACGTATTATCTACCCACATAGATGTGAAATTCACACATACTCTATCTTTCTGCGTCCCGTCGACGGCGTCCAGCCATCGCCACCGCGATCTATATATACATCGCATTATATATATATCCAGCGCTCCACCTATTATTCCGCTGAATCACTTTATTCCGATTATTTCCAACCTGCCGGCGATAGGTTGCGATTTATGTGGCTGATATCGTCGTAGACAGTAAGACGAGAGAGAGAGAGAGAGAGAGAGAGAGACTTGTGCGAAACTCGGGCAGGAGGTACGCTCCTTAACAATATATGCTCTGCGGTTCGAATCTCGCTCGAATCTTTCTTCGTTGTTTTCTCTCTTGCCCCGCTTGGATACCGAACTCGGTACTCGAAAAGTTCGGCTTATTGCCAGAATGTCCCAGCAGCACGGATCGAACGAAAAAAAGAAACACACGATCCGTGGGCACGAGAGTATGTGTAGATCGCGCGAAAGCGAGTATGATTTGCGAAGAAAATAAAGAGAGACGAGGGCACAGAGGGGCGGAAAACTGACGAGACACAAAGAGAGAATTCGGCAAGTTTTTCATGGCCCTTCTCTTCCCCTGCTTCTCACGTGGAATCCCTGGGCCAATTCTATGGCGAGTATATATGCATACTCACTCCCTGCTTTCCAATAGAATTTCGTACAAGTGGGTCAAAAGATGTTGACGACCGGTAACTTGGTTTCATTTCCTTTTGCCAATATTCATATTTTTTGGCACGAATACCGAAAATATTGACGTATTGAAAATGATACTTTTTTTTAAACCCCCACTGAAAACAAAATTTTGTTGGAAAAGATCGATATTTTGTTCGATACGTTCGACTAAACGTTTTTTTGAATAATCCCAAAAATTGTGTCATCGCAGCAAGAAATATTGTATAAAGTCTCTTCGGAAGCAAATTTTAGTCGTTCCAATCGTAAATTTTGATGACAATTCCATTGGAAACCAAATGTGCTGCCAAAATATCGAAAATTTTGGAATTATCGAAAAATATTTAGTTGGCCGTGTTCAACAAAATATCGACGATTTTTAACACAATTTGATTTCCAGTGCCCTTCCAAAATGTTGATGTTTTTACGAAATAAAAGTTGCAGTGATTGATACAAAACATTTTTTCAAAACGAACTCACAGCCCATGTAAATCCACGCAACGAAAAAATCCGAGATTTTTAAATTTAACTAAAAATGTAGCCACCAGATGCTTTTTGACGACAAAGGATTCAAAATTTGTAGTGGAAAATAAAAATGAAGTACCAACAATTCTCAGTGAAATAACTCTCAACATTTGGGCCACTCGCTCCGTTCGAAATAAAAATAAAAAACACGTACGAGTAGTCTCCAGCTTTAAAACTCGTTGGAGCTTGCTAAGTTGGAAACACTTTGATCCATCGATCGTCACGTTGTGGCTGTTACGTATTTTCGTTCAGTCGAGAACAATGAACTTTCCAAAGTGATAAATTTCACGTTGCCAGGCTTTAAGATCCGTGACCAAGAAGCACCAAAGAGTAGTATATCATAGTGGCCAAGCTCGAAGGATCGAGGAAAATAAATGAAAAATAGAAAGAAATAAAAAGAGGAGAAGAGAAAAACGCGATGCACGAAGAAAGCAGCAAGTCTGGCTCGTGTATTGTCAACGTGTCATCCAGCGAGGCTGATCAGTGCGGACTTGAACTACTGGCAGCAACAAGCAGCTGTTCAGTCCGATCGGTACGGAGTTGGACCACTGCGAGCAGGGCTTATGAAGCATGGTGTGTACGGCTTATTGGGGCTCAGGCGTAGTCGAGACGTGCCTCGAATTTCTCTTTTGCCCTTTTCCTCCCGTCCCTCCGTGTATACAGCACATGACTAGAGCGATTAATATATCTGTAGTAGACTTCCGAAGCTAAACATATATACCGCACTCCGTTACAATCTCCTTCAGACATATGGCAAATTGCACCTCCCGTGGAAATTGATACCTCCTACTTTCGAAAGCGCGATAAGTTGTGTGTGGACAATGAGGATAGTTGTTGGTGCAGATGGAACGTGTTTCTGTACCGCGTTAGATCGACAATGTTCATGTTATACTTAGTCTAACAGTGAGTTCCGTTACTTGACGTGTACAAAAGGGAATATGGAATGAGAGGGAAGCAGCGCAGAGGTAGTCGAAGCAGCAAGAGCGAAATCGTAATCGTACGAGATACCGAGACATTGGAAACACGGAATCCCATTAAATTGCTGAGCTTCGCTCAGGAGCAGCCTCAATACAGCCGCAACACTTCAATATGTAACAAGCTGTCTCTGCACTACGACGATTTCGTACCAAACGCAAGGGACCAAATGGTGGAACAAGCTGCACAAAGCTATATTCTTCGAAAGGTCACAATTCTTAAGACCATCCAGTTGCTTCCGATGCCATTGATACCTCAAGTTGTTTTCATTCCTCTCCCGAAACTTTGCTTCGTTTTACCCGCATCCCTTACATCGGGAACATAATTGTTTGGTTACCTCCAGAGTGCTGGAGAATGCCAACGCTTCGGTGTAAGACTCGAGCTGAAAGCATCGAGTGGATTCGGGCGATAACACACAGACCCAATAAACTCATTGAAAGCACGCAACGCCAAAAGAGACTTGAGATTCTCTGACGTGAGATTCTTGTTCAAAGTCTAAATACATCGTATCGTAGGAATTCCAAACCTTAGACAAAGCTGATTTTACATCATGGTTCAGTGACTCCATTACTGGCTATCCTCTATGCCCCCTTTTCTTACTTACCACGACCACATCAATTGCACACTCCGCGCTGACAGGAATAACGACTGGATACTTGAAATCTTATAGTTCTGTCAACCGACCATTTGTATTAATTTCCACGATGCTCTGTAAATTGAATCTTGCATCCCTCGCATCCATGATGCGAGCGTCAATTCGTGCTGTTGTTTTCAAACTTTGGGAAATCCTCAAGAAACCATCCGAGATCATTTGCTTCATTAAATTGCGGCAGATGATTTAGCAGCGAATATGGAATTTCTCTTACGTTTATTTCCATCGCGTACGAAATGTCATCGGAAATGGCGACCCTACGTGGAAATCACGTCACAGCCAGACCAGCGGTCAGATCAGAATCCAAATTGAATGCCAAAGAATCGACGGAAGAAAATTGTTGTTGCTCATTTTGAACGACCCAGTATGCAACTCGAAGGGTTCGTCCTGCGTGGCCTGCACTGGAAATAAAATTTTGTTAAAAATCGTCGATTTTTTTTTACCACGATCAACGAAATATTTTTCGATAATTTCCAAATTTTCGTTATTTTCGCAGTTTATTTGGTTTCTAATGGAATTGTCAGCGAAACTTGCGATTGGAACGACAAAAATTTGCTTCCCAAGAGACTTTCTACAATATTTCTTGCTGCAATGACACAATTTTTGGGATTACTAAAAAAAAAAACGTTTGGTCGAACGTATCGAACAAAATATCGATCTTTTCCAACAAAATTTTGTTCGCAGTGTTGACGAGATATTCGAAACCCCCTGTATATGTGCAGACGACCATTGCACATAAAATTTACGCGCTCGTTTGCTGGAAGCACGTGTAAGTACGCAAAAACACTGGCCAAATTTGTCATTGCTTTGAAACAACGACGAGTCGGTCGCTTGTTTCAGATTAAATTAATCCTCTCCTCGCAAGAGGATTGTACAGCCAACTATTTTTGCTCACGGACCCTTGATCCCTTACCTTTGTGTCTTCCTGCAAATATTTGTAATGTTATCGTCATCCTTCATAAGAATTACTGCGAATTTAAACTTTTGTGTTCGAAACAAAATTATAACCCGTGCAGTGCTTGAGATGAGAATTAGGAAGCTGCTTGCCTGCAGACTTTACCTTCAGAACGTGCATAACAAGCAACATGGCGAGTATGAGAATTTTTTAATTTTTTTTCCATAACTGCAACTGAACCTAGAAAATGAATAGCGTCGTGCAGCTNTTTTGAACACGATCAACCAAATATTTTTCGATAATTTCCAAATTTTCGTTATTTACGCAGTTTATTTGGTTTCTAATGGAATTGTCAGCGAAACTTGCGATTGGAACGACAAAAATTTGGCTTCCCAAGAGACTTTCTACAATATTTCTTGCTGCAATGACACAATTTTTGGGATTATTAAAGAAAACGTTTGGTCGAACGTGTCGAACAAAATATCGATCTTTTCCAACAAAATTTTGTTCGCAGTGTTGACGAGATATTCGAAACCCCCTGTACATGTGCAGACGACCATTGCACATAAAATTTACGCGCTCGTTTGCTGGAAGCACGTGTAAGTACGCAAAAGCACTGGCCAAATTTGTCATTGCTTTGAAACAACGACGAGTCGGTCGCTCGTTTCAGATTAAATTAATCCTCTCCTCGCAAGAGGATTGTACAGCCAACTATTTTTGCTCACGGACCCTTGATCCCTTACCTTTGTGTCTTCCTGCAAATATTTGTAATGTTATCGTCATCCTTCATAAGAATTACTGCGAATTTAAACTTTTGTGTTCGAAACAAAATTATAACCCGTGCAGTGCTTGAGATGAGAATTAGGAAGCTGCTTGCCTGCAGACTTTACCTTCAGAACGTGCATAACAAGCAACATGGCGAGTATGAGAATTTTTTAATTTTTTTTCCATAACTGCAACTGAACCTAGAAAATGAATAGCGTCGTGCAGCTCGTCAGCAGATTAACAGAGTATGGAAAAGTATTAAACAAAGCGTATAACATCGAAAAAAGTGTCTCTGAAGGTTTCGAGCAACGGGTCAACTTTCTTCTAATTGATTCGTCGACTAAAATCTTCATTTAAACTTTTAACTGACGCGAAAACAATTTGTTGTTGTTTGTACATCCTTTTGACACGTTGTTTCAGCAACTTTCGAGATTTCTGCTTATAAAGTTCTTTTCCACCTTTACCAACATACAGAAGATCGAACGACATCGTCGAAATTTTAACATGTGACACCAAGTCGACTGGAGAACATTGGAGCTCATACTTATTGCTGAAAATATCAGACAATCCAGTTTGTGCTCTCGTCGATAGCTCGAAGAATAAATTTCGATAGTTTTGGGATTTTTCGAAAATCGAAAATACAGGAAAATACAGGTTCGTAACACGAAATCGACGTCACGGTTTTTGCGCCATGTATAAATTCAGAATAGAATTCGAATTTATCACTGATTTTCCGTCTCTTCGATTCCCATCGAGTCGAGGAGGCTCACTATCAAATTTCATCGTTATTAGTGGTCGATCCAGAGAACGAATCGGTTTTTGGTGAAGAGAATTTTCATGTGGAAATATTATCGAAAATTACGGCCTCGTCCGAAAAAGACCGAGACTAACTAGTTACGTTGATATTTTTTTAGTTAAGCAGAGCAACCAAATAAAAAATTACCCAAAAATGTTAAAAAAGAAAAATCGTTTAAATTTTTTTATTTAAAATAAATAAATTGCTTTCACGTATTGAAAGGAATGTAACAATCTCAGCGTGCTGACGGGAGGTTTTTGGAAATCATGAGTGCAGTATGGAATTGAAGATCCGCACTTAGTGCTTCTCTATTTGGTTGTAACATTTATTTCATTAATTAACAAAAGAGCAAACAAAATTGATAATATTACATGAACGAACGACTGGGTCATTTATTGAAATTTCCTTCTTCCCTCATGCTCTCATTTTTTTTCTTATCTATACACGTCTCGTACATGTTCTTAATTAATCAAGTTGCATAACAAATATATCGAATAAACGGCGTGAATATTATTCTCACAACCCGCATGCACCGTGTTTGTTTCGTCTTTCTTCTCACTGTTGTTTCTTCTTATCCGATTATTACTCGTGTTTTACCAGCCGAGGTACATTTTTATTTTTAGTCGGTACTTTTAATCTGTTATTAACAGTTTTTCTTTTTTTTATTCGTTTCGTTTACATTCTCATTCAATCGCATACAGGCGACAATCTCGGGTATGAGTGTGTGCGTTAGTGATGGATTTCATGCAATTTCCATGGGGTATTTTGTGGTTTATCGATCCATATGTCCAGCAATGGTGAGCTGGGATGTCAAACATTTTAGAAAGCTTTTCAATTTAGAATAATAATAATTAGTCAAATAAATCGTTGGACTTGTTTGATATTCCGCAATTTATTCAGCCTCTACAAATGGCAAATCGAATGCTGATGCTGGCTCCGACCGATGATTTTATTTGCGAAGTGGAACGAGGTCCACAGAAGTCGAAACATCGATAAAAAAGTGGAAAAAAAAGCATTTTCTGCAGCGAAATGGAATTTTTGGTTGTGAAGAATTGAATCAAAATGAAATTTAATGTTTAATTTTTTTTAATGTCCAATTTCCGCTGAGCGTTTTTTTTTAATTCTCAGAGAATTGTCTTTGTAGTTTTATGTTTAATACGTATACAAACAATTACGCCTGCTGCAACGATTTACAGCTGACAATAACACGTGCAAGTTACATTCAGGGCAGATGTTGCATTTACTCCTCTCGTCCTTCATTTTACGAATACACATCTGCACAAATAACGCCGAAAATTTGAGCTTGACGTCACAACATTTTTGCCATGATTCTCAAAGTGCTATTTGACAAGTTAACCAACGAACTAATAGGCTTGATGCTTATGACTTACATGAGAAAAACACAACTGTGCGAAGAACTTCTTCGTCGCATTTTTAATTGAACGGTGTGTCAACAAACATTACCAAATTTTTTTGGAAAAGATTGATATTTTGTTCGATACGTTCGACCAAACGTTCTTTTTGAAAAATCCCAAAAATTGTGTCATTGCAGCAAGAAATATTGTAGAAAGTCTCTTGGGAAGCAAATTTTTGTCGTTCCAATCACAAATTTTGCTAACAATTCCGTTGGAAACCAAATAAACTGCCAAAATAACGAAAATATGAAAATTATCCAAAAATATTTAGTTGACCGTGTTCAATAAAATATCGACGAATTTTAACAAAATTTTATTTCCAGTTTACTCTTTTCCTATCAAAAATTTTACGGTGTGGTTGGAACGTTCGATTCTCTTTGCAAAGAAACTCAAAAAGTCGAAAAGATGGTTCATTATTGCAATGCAACTTGGGGGGGTCGATTTTCCGATCAAGCTCAAAAAAGTTGAGAGTAATTTGCTCACTGCCTTTTGAGAAACGCAGTAGCAGTTTAATCCTTCGAGTCCAAACTGGGTCATTATATCACAGCAACAATTTTTTGTCACCGATCATTTGGCATTTAATGACACTGAACGTATTGGAATTGAACTTTCATTTTCGAAAAAAAATATCCTCATGGCCACAAAATGTGGATGATTTACTACGAAAAAACGTCTGTACAAAAAAAAACCAAAAAAATGTCGTTTAGCGTAATACAATGATTTGAAAAACGCCTTGGGTCACATTGAACCAATACGCACTCATAGAATGTGTACGCTCGAAGGTTTAATACGAATGACACACAGAAATCTGACGAGTTTATGAGAATCCTCAATTATTCCGTCGCAAGTTTGTAGAAATATTTCTGCCCACTCGAGCCCACATTGCATACGCTAGGGGAGGTTTGG
>JBAJMU010000001.1:18757080-18778592 GCA_037952995.1 Hyposoter didymator | reverse complement strand
TCTCTTTTTTTTTTTTTTTTTTTTCAACTTCCATTTGAAAAACACACATTGGCTTTTCGATATTGGACTTTATAACCGTGAAAACTTGAGCATTTTTATCGATGTAATTTTTACTACGAGAGGAGCAAGATGAAAGACGTGGTTTGAAAATATTGGTGGTTGTGTGAGATACGTAGGCTTCGTGCTCACACGCCATTTATCTGTCTCTTCTTTTCTCTGCTTGAAATTTCTTTACTTTGTGTGCCAAAAGATTGTGCTTTTTCACTTTGCTCACGAGGCCAACGACTACGTAGTGAAATTCTCTCTCGCTCTCTTCCTCTTTCGTATTCGCGTTTCTATCTCGAAATGAATTGACGATGGAAACGTGAATGGGGTAACGAGTAGTTTCAATTTCGAAAGTCTCGCAGTGTCGTGTCATAAAAGGAATCGTAGTCTATGCCCACCGCGCAGCCTGCGCGGAAAATGAAAGAAAACACGCCGTGTTTGGGGGGTGAACACGTGCTACTATGATCATCATCCTTTTCTCTACATGTACCCTTAGAAAAATATATCGAGTACGATCTGCCACAACTTTGCACCAAATTTCCTCCTTCCGTTCATTTTTCTCTCTCGCAATCTGACACACTCGATTTTTCGTAATTCTCGGTATCTCTTTGGCTCCGATATCGAGGAAAAAGTTATATCGTCACGATGTCATAGATGTCACGATGTCAAAAAATATTCAAAAGGATTGAAAAAAATGCTCGATAACCGAGGAGTTGGGAAAAAAAAAAAAAAAAAATTTTAACAAGTAGAAATTTATTTTTGTGCCTCGAACAAAACAATGACGATTTTTTATCAATGTCCCATGTGTACGAGATACAGATTTACAAATGCATTTCCGTTAACGTTTATTCCAGTGAAAGGAAGTGGTGCATTTCGATACTTTTTTCGATTCAGCTTTGAAGGACAGAGAAGACTGAAGAAAATAGTGTGCCAGAGCGATGAGTATACGCTCGAACGAACGACGTGAGCTTTTCGAAGCGTGGGAGACAACAAACGAAATGAGGATCTTGAGAACTGGAAAAAGTGGATTGCAAGAGATGTCAGAATGAAGGAAAAGAATGGAAGCGAGTTGGTAGTAGAATTGGAAGGATTTCGAATGAATTTTGACGAGGCAGAAACGTTGTTTTATTTATTCGTATGGCGTTAGGAATGGACCGTTTCCGCATTTTGCATCGTCCGTGTCCAGTCACAGGAGCCTTTTTTTTTCTTCATTAAATCCGAATCTTTCTTAAACGTTTTTTATTCCGAATTCGATGTCAACGCATCAACTGATTCAGGAAACGATTGCCCTACGATCTCGAAGATTTGTTATGCACTACGAAATACTCTCGAAGCTTCTAAGCAGACGGAATAGACAGGAAATAACAGAAAGCGCCAGAGGGAGAGGGAAGGTCGGATACATAGACTGACGCACACAGGAAACTCAGCCAAGTGGTTCAGGATCCGTAAGTATAGAGTTTGGATCACTATGGGATACTCGCAAATCCATTGTGACGCTACCTCGGGCTAGAGAAATACCAACCTCACTCACAAAGACCGTATCTCTCTTTCCTCTCTCTCTTTTTCTCTCTCTCTCTCTCTCTCTCTCTGCCTACAGTGGGATTAAGGAAAACCATGCATTGACTGCGCGCAACCCAATTTATCCAGCGTACCCGCAAGCTTCGATAGTCAACGATTCTCTTCCCTTTGCGGTTGTCATCTTAGCTCGGAGTCTTCTTGATCTTCGTTGTGAGCGACAGTAACGAGGAATAGAATTCATTGGGTTGAGTCATTGCTGATGGACTTTGTGCTCTCTGCGTTACTCGATTGAGCAGTTTTCAATTTCCCAAATGTTTGCCTGTCCTGGTTGATATTTCGTTTCGGATACGGAGTCAGCAAAGCTCTCGACCCATAATGATAGTGGACTGAATTTTCCCCTGCGCTGTAGACTCTCCGAGCTTCTCGTTAACGAGCTCTAATCATGGTCCTCTTCGTCAAAGCTAAATCGAAGTTGCACTAAATAGTTGATGCAGTGTCAAATATCCGAGCTTAGAAGTCGTTCAACCGATCTCCCTCGTTCCGCCTTGATAATCGCGATACTCTTCAATTTTTTTCTATTTTTTTTTTCACCAATTTCTCGATAAATCATGAAAAATTGAATAAAATGACATGGACAAACTTGGAACAAGTTCGTTCGCGTACTTTCGGGATCAGTAACATTACGCTGACAGAAAAATGCAAATTCCCAGCTCTCGAACACCTGGTTCCTGACAATTTTTGGAGAGCTACACGGTTTCAACGACGAATGCGAGCAGAAGATCTTTGTCGGGATTTACGAGTCATTTCACTTCGATGGTTACCACGAATTTTTCTAAATGAAGCACGAACACTTTTCTGACATTGTGATAAAGATCGAGTTTTGTATTTGGAAAAAACTTACACTGAAAATAAAATTTTCTTGAAAAAGATGAATATTTTGTTCCGAGTTTTGTTCCATACGTTCGACTAAACGTTTTTTCGAATAATCCCAAAAATAATGTCAATGCGGCAAAAAAAATTTTAGAAAATCTCTTCGGAAGCAAATTTTTGTCGTTCTACTCGTAAACATCGACGATTTTTAACAAAATTTTATTCCCAGTGTAAAAATTTGACAATTTGATTTGATGGAAATCGATCAAACTTTATTCCAATCCTGCGCCCGTATCATACACTGTAAATGAAATTTTGTTAAAAATCGTCGATATTTTGTTAAACACGGTAACCTAAATATTTTTTGATAATTTCAAAATTTTCGTTATTTTGGCAGAATATTTGGTTTCTAATGGAATTGTCAGCAAAATTTACGATTGGAACGACAAAAATTTGCTTCCGAAGAGACTTTCTAGAATATTTCTTGCTGCGATGACACAATTTTTCGGATTATTCGAAAAAACGTTTAGTTGAACGTATCAAACAAAATATTGATCTTTTCCAACAAAGATTTAAAAAGTTTTGTAACGGCAGTAGCAGGTTCGAACGAACTGATGACGAACCGTGAGAATGTTTCGAAAAGTTGTTTCTTCTGTCGAAGCCCCGAATGTTATAAAAAATATTGGAATACTCACAGTTGATTACAATATTTTAAATAATTAGTAATTAACGATCCTCTTCAAGACGACGTAACCGCACGTCGATCGGAGGAAACGTCCACTACTACTTTGGGATATAATAGGCAGTGTATTATGCACGCATCAATATCCTTGAGGAATTTGCTGTTGTCAATAGCCATTGAACGTTGAATCGCCTTTGCAAAAGGCTAATTGGACTTGCAGCTTGTTGCTATCGTGCTTTCGTAATGTTAGTCGCGCCCTCCACTCGAACGACGTTCCCCGAAGATGGATCTCTCTGGCCATAGCTCCCACCAGGCTCCCATAGCTCGTTCCATAGGGATATCGGTTCCCATTAAACAAAAGGGCCTAACTTGCATAATTTCACCATCAAGTAGCGAGAGTTGCGTCCTAGTTGTTTATTCGGCAAAAGTGTCACATATACCAACGCCAACGTGTCACAGAATTTACTATTCAGAAAATTCGAACGTACTGGAGGAGACTGTCGTATTCGCTTCAAAAGACCTATAACAATCGAAGGATTCGTCCGTTGTTGAAGGTGCGCTTTCAAAATGAGTTAATTAAACTGAAATTCCCTAATGGTGAATCGTTCGAGTGTATTTTCCTTCCGATACGTTCGTTACATACAAAAAGTTTGAATTTGTCGTTACGCTTCGTTCTGCTCGGGGTTGATAACGTTCCTTCCGTCCAGATGCGGCAGATGAGGTCATTGGGACTTGGTAACGGAAGGAAAATGGCTGTATTGATATTCGATAATAATTTTCCACTGCTGCCTCATTCAAGCAACTGCTTGCCTTTCGTAAAACAAGACAAAACGAAAGATAAACAAAACGTTATTATCCTCGATGCGTCATGCTCATTTATTTCCTCATACTTTTCGATCGTGATCCCATGAGGAGGGTTTCCGGGAAATAACGTAGTTACACGATCTCCTGCACGCGAAATCGTCACCAAGTGTAAAAGACCCACTGACTAAGGTTTTTGTTATTAAATAAACAAAATTTATTCTGAAACTGTTATTGCTGACGCACCACACTGGAAATAAAATTTTGTTAAAAATCATCGATATTTTGTTGAACCCGGTCAACTAAATATTTTAGGATAATTTTCGAATTTTCGTTATTTTGCCAGTTTATTTGGTTTCTAATGGAATTGTCAGCAAAATTTGCGATTGGATGGACAAAAATTTGCTGCCCAAGAGACTTTCTACAATATTTCTTGCTGCAATGACACAATTTTAGGGATTATTCAAAAAAACATTTGGTCGAACGTATCGAACAAAATATCGATCTTTTCCAACAAAATTTCGTTTTCAGTGCAGGAGTTGTTCGAATAAAATTAAAATTCAAACTGATCTCAATTACAAAACAATAAATATCTAACACTATAGAAATGAAAAAAAAAATAGTAAATTAAGCAACAAGTACGAAAGGAAATAATCGCGGTATAAGTAATAAAATTTCGAACGAGTGTCCACGGTGGAGATTTTTGTGGGCGCGTTGCTCGAGTCATTCAATTTTCATAATCTCGCTAGGTGGTTTGTTTTTTTGCTTGTTTCTTTGTTTCTTGTTATTTTTTTTCATAACAATATTGTGGAATACAAGTTGTGGATCGATACGATAATACACTAAACACTAAACACGGGTGCCTTCGTAATGCAGGCTTCATTAAAATATACATATCTCATTTATATCGTCGTTATGAAAGGATGAACCTATCAAGGTCTGTTTTTTTTTTGTTTTTTTTTTCTTCACTTTGAAGTCGGTGTCCGTATGACTCTGGAGTTTGCAACGTTGAGATTCAACGAAAAATATTTACTATATTTATTATTCTCTGAGTTTTGAAAATCATGGTAATTTTTCATGTCAATTGAGTTTTTAAGTCGCAAGAGAGGATTGTTTTTTGTCCAGACAAAATTTTCAACAAAAATTATGAGCTCTACTGAAAAAAGAACGGAATTTCGTTGCATTCCAACGATGCAAACTTCAACATCGTGTGTTCCGTCAACAGTACAATATTTGTAATGGAAAATTGAGCAGTAATTGCTCGCGTAATGTTACGCTCTTCCGTATTTGCTCGTTGTTACATTAATTAATAAACTTGTTTATTGTACTGCTTCAAAACAAAGCATACGTTTATTTTTATCTTGATGTTTTTGGATCCCTCGCGAGCAGCACTCGCGTAGGGAAATTACACGTGAAACTTTGTTCACCTTATATTATACGTATATATTCATTTGTATATTTAAGCGTCAAACCCGAGTCGCTTTTTCTGTTTATTTCATTCACGCTGCGCATACATTCATCCTTTGATTTATTTTCAATTTTTCGTATTATTTATTTATTTATTTATCCATTTTATTCCTCAGTATTCTCTAGATTTTTATTTCTCACAAAAAATTCTTCTTGTTTTTTTTTTTCTTCATAATTCTCTCTCTGCTTCTCTTCCACTTTCTCCAACTTTTAGCCAATTCGTGCACACTCTACAAGTCATCGCATTTGCTTGAAATTCTGTTTGCCGTAGGTTTTGCGTTACGCTGACTAGTTTCAACTTTCTCCGCCCCTAACGAGAAACCCTCATCCTGTCGGGGAAGAATATTTGTTGCTGTTTCCATTGTTATTATATTTATTTAATTGTTTTTACAAGCGTGTGGTGACTATCGGACGAGCGTGTGCAAGAGACCGAGACAGACGAACGTCAGGCTGATAAAACTCGATGCCGTTATCGCCCCGTTTTCCGATGTCACTGAAACAGACCAACCAAAAACCAGAAATTACATATTTATATGGCTAACCATGAGAAAATTAGCAAAACTCCGAAAACCTCGTTTCGAGGAGATGAAATAATAATGTTTCCATTTTAAACGTTGTGGTTATTTTTCGACACGGAAACTTGACCGTCTTCAAGTAAAGGAACGATCAAGCAGCTGGAGCGTGAAAGAAATGTTCGGGACAGTTCCGATCGAGTCACTATGAGGACGACTGAAGATAAAAATTATCCAAGCATGTCAAGATTAGCTGATGACGACGATGCATTCATTACACTGGAAATAAAATTTTGTTAAAAATCGTCGATATTTTGTTGAACACGGTCAACTAAATATATTTGGATAATTCCCAAATTTTCGTTATTTTGGCAGTTTATTTGGTTTCTAATGAAATTGTCAGCAAAATTTGCGATTGGAACGACAAAAATTTGCTTCCCAAGAGTCTCTCTACAATATTTCGTTTGGTCGAACGTGTATCGAACAAAATATCGATCTTTCCCAACAAAATTTTGTTTTCGAAGTTTAGCGAAGCTCAGACGTTGAGAATTTATTTAGAGACCCGAATCGGGTTCCTCTTTGCACTTGGTTCGGTCCCGATGTTAAATTCTCGTCAAGAAATTTCACCTCAAATGATAGAAAGAAAAAGAAAAAAAGTTTGCTCGAAAGTACAAAGGGAGTACTGACTTATACATAATATCTTACACGATTTCGATATTTTTCGAAAAACTAAGATTTTCGAAAAATTCGAAAACCCATAAAATTTAAACCGTCCAACCGATTATTCCCAAATTCAATACCAACCTTCCTATTAAGATACTCTATTTATAAAAAAAAAAATTGATAATAAATCTCGAAATTTGCGAAAGTTAGAGTGCCGACACCATTTTTTCGAAAATTTCAAAATGCCGTAGAGTCCGTATTTTTTTAGCTGTTCTGACGAAATTGTCCGTGAACGAAGAGCTGGTCTAGACTAACATCTGTGCAAAACGGGAGCCATGTAGCTCAAACCGTTCTCGAGTTATGAACATTTGAATTTTACAGTGCCAGAACATACACACACACACACACACACACACACACACACACACACATACACACACACATCCGGACATTTTTTGTAGATATGATTTTTCGACGTTTTGGGACATTTTAAGCACATTGACATTGAAAACTGAAGAAAAAAAATTTTTACCGTCACATAGCTTCCTCTATGAGGAAGCAAAAAATTGAAAAAACAACGTCACACTTATAATTCATCAAATTGTAAAAATCCGTTTTATCGTGCAGAGAACAATATCGATCTTATCGAAATATAAATAATTCCAATTAATCGTGTAACTATAAGTGAAGGGCTCAGGTCAAAGTTGATGGTTTTTTATGCTCTGCTCGTTTCAATTGGTGTCTTTTAGTGCAAAAAGGCCCACATTTCGAGGCGGAAAGGATATACAGTCGCATGTGCAATCCGTATACACATGTCAGGGAGGTCGGCTTGGAAAATACATCGGGCAATACATCAAGGGGTGAAAAACGATAGTCAATATTTCTCGCCTGGAAACGTCAGTACGACACGAAAGGCAGCTGTTGCTGTAAAAGAGAAAGAGAGATGGAGAAACAGAGGCTACATCGTCGGCTAATACCTTCGAGTATATATCTTACGGTACTATATAATAAAAGGGGTAGTAGTGGCAGCTAGCAGATATATCCAAGCGGAATAGTGAGCCAAAATGAGAGAAGAGAGAGAGAGAGAGAGAGAGAACGAATAAGAAGAGGGAGAAAGAATTGAGTTGAAAAGCCCTGATGTATACGTACAGCGGTTATAGTAACCGAAGAGTAACTGGGCTCCTGCGGCCCAAGAGAGGAATGAAGAACGATAGAATCGCGAAACTCGAAGTGGTCGTAGCAGCTCACGGTAAAACTCACCCCCTACGATATACAGCTCTCTTTTCCGTTGTGGGAAAAGTCAATTTCCTAAAAACAATTCCGTCCGACGCTGTCGGGAGAAGAAGAAAGAGAGCGAGAGATCGCGAGAGAGAGGGAGAGAAAATTTGTATAGGTTAACGTACCTGTGTATATTTTTAGTGCTGAGAAGCAAAGTGGATCAAGTTCTGCGCTTCCTAACACCGCTTAGTCCACTTTGCTTCTTAGTGCGTTACACATATCCATGAAAACTCTTTCTCACGCACACAGGACTGATTGGTATACGTGTGAATGGCGGAAATCGGGGTCGGAGGTAACATGCGAGGTCAAGAAAGCTGATGGGACCCAAAGGGACTGAAAATAGTTCGAATGAGGTGGACGAACCAACGAAATGGAATTATTACTGCGGCCTCCCGTGAGTACGCTATACTCCCACCGCAAAGTAGATTCCAGTCACGGCTACCACCGCCAGAGACCCGTCACAATATTACCACTTCGAAACCAACTTACGAGCTCGTGAAAAGTATAAAGCTTCCAGTTCTCTACGACCAACCAATGTAACAATCGTCAGGATCTTACGAGGCTACTTCATATCCAGTATTTACGACTTTGGATTAACCCCCATGAATTTATGTGTGAGCATAATCACGAAATCCATAGAATAATCATGAATAAAAACATCGATGAATATCATAATGAAAAGATGCGAGAAACAATTTCATAATCAACACATTACGAATTTAAAAAATCGATATTTTGTTCGATACGTTCGACCAAACGTGTTTTTGAATAATCCCAAAAATTGTCTCAATGCAGCAAGAAATATTTTAGAAAGTCTCTTTGGAGGCAAATTTTTGTCGTTCCATTCGTAAATTTCGCTGACAATTCTGTTATTAACCAAATATACTGCCAAAATAACGAAAATTTTTGAATTATCAAAAAATATTTAGTTTACCGTGTTCAACAAAATATCGACGATTTTTAACAAAATTTTATTTCAAGTGCTGGGCCGTTTCTATTTTTCTGGCACTTACTCAACGGAAAAAAGTTTTTGTGTCTGTTTTATGAACCGAGAGCAAAATGCAGAGAAAACCTGATTACCCGTTATCCTCATTACTGTAACGTATAAATAAATGAATTTCAAAAATCATCAAAAATAAAATAAAAATATATATTTCAAATGAAATGGAATTCGATTTCGTGTTTTTCGAATCGAAGTGTATCGTCATGAGCAGCTTACAAAGATACCGGATAATTTTTTCTGTTTATTTTAAAAAATATTACTCAATTTTTTCGAACAGCCAAGATGGAAGAATTTTTTTTTCACTTGCGAAAGGGGGGAGGGATGATATTTTTTTACGGAGGGGAACCATCGCTGATGGGATATCTTCTGTTCCGAAAATTCGATCATTCGAGCTTCCTAGCCGCATCGACACGTTTAATATCCTCAGAGAAAAAATTACTCACCCCCACCCCGTCCCTTTCTCTCTGTCTCTCGCACTGTTTTCACTGAACTTATGGATTTTCCGCTCCGTTCGAGAGCAGCGGAAATTAAATTACACACACCGCGCTTTTCGATCGTACAATGGACATATCAATTATGATAAATATTCGTGAATTGCGATGCATCAATTATCCATGGAAATAACATTAATCGCGGCCATCATTTCTCGGAACAGAAATTTCGCCATGGAGCCAACGATTTGCATCGATAAATATGCTATTTGCAAAACGTTTTACGAATGCATATGGAGAGCTAAGTGCGAGGAAAACAAACGTTTGTTATTTCAAAATCGAAAACGCATTCATTATCGAATTACTTTTTTAAAGCAAATGCACACGCGTTCTCGCAAACCCAATAAAATTACGTAATTCGTGTAGAATTTGTTGACGAATTGCAATAAACAAATGGAAACACTTCTGGATACTCGCGTGCACATCGACAAATTCTTTTGTCTGTAATCCATTTTTTTAAATCGAATGCCAATAACTTCCGAAAAAATTGGTCAAATGAAAGTATTTTTTTGTTTTTTTTTTTTTCAAAATATTATTCACCCATCGTCTTTTTTGAGAAAAAAAAATTTTTTTTTTAAAAATGTCGACAGTCCTTTCTCTATTTTCAGCTACTAATTGACATGTTGACATTTTTAAATCTTCACGAAAAAAAAAATAAATAAAAATCTTCACGAAGACTTCGATTGCGTTAACGATTTTCATTCGATATCATTTCCGCAGTTAACCATTCAGAAATATAACTTTGTCAGCAAAAATCTGATTAGATTGACAGATTGGATTATTGGAATTATCGCAAAGACAAAAAAAAAAGATTTTCACCTGAAATTTTACATCGAAAGCTGCTACAAACGTCAAAAAAAGAGAATAAATAAGAAAAGTAAGAAAATGCGACTACTGCTGTTCATATTTCCAAGTATTTAAGGAAAAAATAATTATTAACAGATGAACAACGAATGATGACAAAAAAAAAAATGGAAAAAAAAGTTCATTGAATACAAAAATAAGTTACAAAAAGGTCAACCCAAGTATAAAAAATGTAAAGGTCCAGAAGTGGCTGACCTGGTCGTTGGATCATGCATGTGATTCCTTAAGAAGCTGGAAAAGTGTGCGAGGCTCAAACGTATTTGAATAAGGGTGAGTGGCCCGAGTGGGATTTTCTTATCTCTGGAGCACGAAGACTTCGAAGGTGAAAAGAGGTGAGAGAAACACACGGAGGGATAGGATTGCTAAGCGTAACAAGAAAAGCGAGACTGTGAGGGAGAACGAGTCGATAAGCGAGCATGAGAAGTTACCACATAGAATTTCGTGAATGTGATGTTTTATATATATATATCTTCATACGTGCGAGTGTGAGGCTTTTTAAATGGGGGTTATACTTGCGTACACATGAATGGATATGAGTGCATATGGATATAGCAAAAAGTTGAATTGCCTGGTGGTTTCCCGAAGCTTTCGCGAAGTAGTAGTTTACTCGGGAGGGTAAAACGTCTCGAATAATCAAGTATGCAAAGGTCTGATAACAACAGCTCGTAAGGCTTTTGGCACGAATGCATTCCCTACCGATCACACTGAGCACATTTCTTTTTTTTTTTGCTTTAAATTCAAACGAGCTTATAAAAAAAAATGATAACCACATGTTCACAGAATAAAAAGGTTTCTTATGGAAATGCCAGTGGGTTTTGCAATACAATTCCTTCTGCGATTAGTTCCCGGGCAAGAAAATAAAGTCAGCAGCGCGAGGCTTTTTATTTAATTTAATTTTCACTAGTGCTGCATGCCAAGTTTGAGGCAATTATTTGATTGATGGCAAGTGAGCAATGCCTTGAGAGATTCCCAACAAAATAACGCTCTCGTTTTCTTCACCTCATAGCTTCTCAATGTTCAATTGAAAAATCATGACAAATCGACGTTGGCAATTCGTTGAAAATCTTTGGAATAACGAAATAATTGGTGGGACGTTGAAATTTTTTGAAAATATCGATAAAAATATGACATCATCGAATTTATCAGTTGAAGGCTCCGAAAAATCTGTCGTTGCGAATATTTTCCTACATCAATTCCTCTGTCTAGCTTTGCGAGTGTGGAACAATTATTTTACCTTAATTTCTCAATTGCGCAGAACATGAAAATTTCTGGCAAGTTGATCACCATTTCCTGCATACATTTTTTTGTTATTTTACAATAATATTCATGCTGAATTGCGTTTTGTTGTTAGAAACATCAAAACTCAGTCGTGTGAATTTACAAATAAATAAAACATTCCTCAAACCACAATTTAGCTCGGAAAAGTGATTACCGAAGGAGCTAAATCATTCGACGTTACTCACGAGATAATTCATTCCAAGCTAAAGTTACTTTTAGCCACAGATTTGAAGTGAAAATTTTTGTTTCTCGTGGATTACGAAATCTATCCGATTGGCCTGCGTATTAAAAGTTGCTGACGATTCTATAGTGACTACTTTTAATAAATTCGAATGAGTGAAAATTATCTAAACAAATATGCAAAACATGAAAATTCCTGGCACGTTGATCACCATTTTCTGCATATTTTTTTTTTTTTTGTTATTTTACAATAATATTGAAAAATGAAAAATTCCTCAAACCGGATTTTAGCTCGAAAAAGTGATTACCGAAGGAGCTAAATCATCCGAGGTTACTCACGGGACAATTCATTCCAAGTTATTTCTAGACACAGATTTAAAGTGAAAATTTTTGTTCCTCGTGGATTGCGAAACCTATCCGATTGGCCTGCGTATTAAAAGTTGCTGACGATCGTAGTAACTACTTTAAATAAATTCGAACGAGCGAATATTATTTATACGACTGTATACATGCCGGAAGTTATTTATCTGACTAGCAATTACGATTCTAGCGTTGTAAACATTTTTGCTATCCCAGCAAAAATATTTTCTCTCTCCGAAGGGGGGAAAAGTATACGTGTGTTTCGTCCGACGACTGTGCGCAAAGTGCAGCAAGAAGTAAGGGCTGCACGAGGAGCAGGAAGACGATGGAGTTGGCGAGGTGCAGTGTGTAGTAATATACGTGAAAACTACTGAAGCTCAATTGCCATATACCTGAGCAGCAGTCATCTATGCTCGTTTTGGCTCAACGAAGCTTCGAGCACTTGTGTTACGTGCACATGTACAGATACGTACAGTCTTGTACGGCCTCTGGCATGTACTGCGTGTACAACTTGCAGTTTCGACTTACAGCATTCGCCAACTATACATAACGTAGGAAACGTGTAACGTGACTGTATATGCGTGTGCATAGATATATAACTGGTGTATGGTGCATTGCTAAACTGTACGTGATATTTGCCCAGGGCTCTCTCATTTCGTACACACTTGCCTCTACGTACGAGCTCTATAATTATACTTTAGATATACGAAAATGTAGAGAACCTGAAGAGATCCCTTGGGAACTATATTCTAAAAATATAAAATAAAAAACGTGACATTCCGGTGTAACCTCAGCTTCTTTTTACTCCAAGTGTTTGTATGTATGTAAAAAACGGTATTCGTGGTAATAAGGAACAGGCTAACATGCATCTGTGCGGTCTTTTAATTTCACTCATTATTTTTCTCATTATTCTACGACCTCCCGAAAACATTTTACCATTTTTTATTGCTTAAGGATTCTTGTTTATTTTTTGCAATTACACATTGAATACGGTTAACTTGAGTGTGTATTATTTTTCAATCAACTCACATTTTTCAACAGATCAATTTTTTTTTATTTGGACAACCAGTTTAGCTGAACTTGAGTTTTAACGAAAATATCGTCATGCTTAACCCTTCGAGTGTATACTGGGTCATTTTGACCCCAAAAATTTTCAGTTACCAAATTTTTTGGCTTTCAATATTCGTTCTTGGAAAAAAACTACAAAAAAAAATCAAAAAATTCGTATTTACCTGAAAACAACGTTTTGAAAAACGCATTGGGTCAGATTGACCCAGTATGCACTCAAAGGGTTAAGGACCGAGGGGATTTTTTATTCTATCGACGACAATATCCTTGTGAAAAATCGAAGCAGGTTGATTTTGTATTTCGGACGATTAGCACTGATGTGCGATTGGCAAATCGATTTTGTGACGAATATTTAAACGCAGCTGACGTATCTCGAGGACACTACGAACGTCTGCACTGGAGAGGAATGTGGAAACAATGTAGATGGGGGAGATGTTAAACATTTGTCGTTCTGACGTTGCGGAGAATGTCGGAAATGTCAGAATCAAGCCTGGATTCAAGGGAGGCATGTATAACGCGATATATGTGTGCATAAGGCTGGGGGCAATTGCAACACGAGGACAATCCGAGGGACAATCGTTATGCTGGTTTTGTTGATCGGTATGTCATCCGCAGAATATAATGCAGTTTAATCGAGATAAAAAATAAAAGAGTTTCTCGTACCGTCCCGTTTTTTACGAGATTTTAAAATCGCTTATCAACATTTTTTCGTCACACATATTGCAACGGTACACTGAAGACGAAATTTTGTTGGACAAGATCGATATTTTGTTCGATACGTTCGACCAAATGTTTTTTTGAATAATCCCTAAAATTGTGTCATTGCAGCAAGAAATATTGTAGAAAGTCTCTTGGGAAGCAAATTTTTGTCCATCCATTCGCAAATTTTGCTGACAATTCCATTAGAAACCAAATAAACTGCCAAAATAACGAAAATTTGAAAATTATCCTCAAATATTTAGTTTACCGTGTTCAAAAAAATATCGACGATTTTTAACAAAATTTTATTTCCAGTGTAAAGTTGTTTTTTCCTTGCTCGGAAAGTCGACGCCGTACATGGTGAAAAATTGGTCGAAACTAACGAGCAAATGGTTTCAAGTTTTTTTCAATTGAAAATTACTACCGGTAGTGACTGTTTCATGGGGAAAAAGCTTCGAATTCGTGATCGGATAGTTCAATCTAGTTCATAAAAAGTTGACCATCGGTTTTCTTTCTCCGGTTTCATACACGTTTTGATACTTGCCGGCGATGGGAAACGTTTCTCTCCCCAAAAAACTTGATGCAGCGGTTGTTTGATTTTTCGCAATGGAGGCTTAATTTCGGTAGATTTGTCGATTCAACTCACCTCTTTCCGGTACTGGTTCGCGGAGTCCTGCGCCCAGCTGCAACTCACTCGTTGCATTGTAAATTTGGGGTATCTCCACAATGCAGCGAAGATTCAATTGCCCGTTGACGTAATGGAACGGCTGAAGGGTCAGCGTCAGGTCATTCCACTGCAAGTTATTCAATGCTTGATGCTGTTGGTCTTGCTGATGAACGTTGTAGTTCTTGGACGAAGTCAGTCGCTCTTTATTGTTATTATTTGGTTTGTACTGTGACAATCGCTCTGTATTCGGTTCTCCCACCTACGAACAGTGTGAGAATGAGATTAGAAACGAATGAATGACGTGAAGTGACGTCAATATTACGCTGAAAACAAAATTTTGTTGGAAAAGATCGATATTTTGTTCGATACGTTCGACCAAATGTTTTTTTGAATAATCCCTGAAATTGTGTCATTGCAGCAAGAAATATTGTTGAAAGTCTCTCGGGAAGCAAATTTTTGTCGTTCCAATCGCAAATTTTGCTGACAATTCCGTTAGAAACCAAATAAACTGCCAAAATAACGAAAATTTGGAAATTACCCAAAAATATTTAGTTGACCGTGTGCAACAAAATATCAACGATTTTTAACCAAATTTTATTTCCAGTGTATTTCATCCCTCAAAAGGTTTACAGAAAATTTTCGAAATTATTATTCCAAGTTATTCACACAGGGATATGTCGTTAGCCACTGCTGAGGGTTAACCATAGGCTGACCATTTCCTTGATTTTTTCATGACGAAGTCAATCGTTCTTTGGTGCAGCGTGATTGGTTAACGGGCCGTTATTCGTGAACGATTTCGTTCAATCGGCTGCACGTGTTTTATGTTTCGAACGTGATCACGAAATAAGGGATTAAAATAATGAAGTGTCTTGGAATTCGGTTGAGGTGGAAAAAAAGGAAAATCTCAGTCTTTGTGATGTGCAATTTAATACACTGGAAATAAAATTTTGTTGAAAATCGTCGATATTTCCTTGAACACGGTTAACTAAATATTTTTGGATAATTTCCAAATTTTCGTGATTTTGGCAGTTTATTTGGTTTCTAATGGAATTGTCAGCCAAATTTGCGATTAGAACGACAAAAATTTGCTTCCCAAGAGACTTTGAACGATATTTCTTGCTACAATGACACCATTTTTGGGATTATTCAAAAAAACATTTGGTCGAACGCATCGAACAAAATGTCGATCTTTTCCTACAAAATTTTGTTTTCAGTGTAGCAGCTTCAAGGGCGAAGGGAAATCCTCTTAATGCGAGTGCGTTTGAAAAGCGAAAAGATTTTCTTTGAAATGATTTCTTGACGTTTCGCAGACTGTACGTTTGTACGTGCGCTTCGTTTGGATTAAAAAAAAGTCTGCTCAGCATTTTTTCTGGCATTATTTTTGAGTCGACGAAACGAGTCGATAAAAGAAGGACCTGCGCTACGACGCGAACTGGACGAGAGACAGCAACACGTAAGAATCTCTGGGGAAACGCCTCGTTGAGATACGGAATTCGAGAGACGCGAGAATCAGCATTTTCACGAGAGCTGATGATAATTAACGGAAATCGAGAGATTGAAGGGGATGGAAAAAACGGATGAAGCAGCCTGGCCATCGAGGCAGAAGATGAAGTGGTTCGAGCTACAAAAGAGGAACAGTAGAAATTTGTGGACAAAGTCCGTGCGGAACGACCTTCTCTCATGCTGCAGTTGAGAGTAGACGATTTTGCGCACGTTAGTACTTATTCGTGTAATCAGGAATCGCTGTTAAAAGCTTGTCCATTCGCCTGTGAGAAAGTAAGCGAGTGAAAGAGACTGAGCAAGCGAGAGAGAGAGAGAGAGAGAGCGCGGTCTCCCTCATCATCGCTTTTTATGACTTTTTTCTTCTCAGCAACGCGTTCTTCGACTTCGGGCAAGTATTCGTAGAGATGGTAGTCAGCCGGTAGTATGAAGTAGACGAAAGAAGGTAGAGCAAGAGAGAGAGAGAGAGAGAGAGGGAGGGAATGTAAAGAGTTCAAGGAATTTAGAAGACTCTAGTCTCGGAAAAGAGGAAGGATCATCTGTGAGTTAAAAGGCGTCGATTGAGCTAGCCCAGCTCTTAACTCTGTTGTTCTTCGAAGAAAAGGTGAAGATCGTTGCTGAATTGATTCGTCTTTCACGATTTACAGCAGACTCTTTCTATACCGAACGTCTCAGTTATATAGACTTCGTGTTAATCATGAACCAAATACTTACCAAGTTGAATAAAAAAAGAAGGCAAATTTTTTTCGTTCGATCGTGCGATGACGCTTTCCCTCACGAAGAATTTAGTGGAAGTATAAAAATCCGATCTTCTTTACGATCGTAATCTGGCAAAAATGCTTGCACAGAGTGAAGTTTTATTGAATGTTATTGGAAATAGCTCAACAGTCATGGAATAGTCACTAAATTTATCATCCGGAGGGTAAAGCGAGAGGCACTGTGGGAAGTAAATTAAAAAAATGATTCCAATGTTTCCAATTATGATTCAAGCCAATGTGGTAGACTCGAGCAAGCCATATACAGTTACAATGGCAATCGCAACACTATACTCCATTTCCATTGCGAGGGCATCGATATTGAAAAATCCGAAGCCCATTTGATCAAGTTCGGACGAACGCAGCGTGGGTGAGTCAGGAAAACTCGTCGTTTTGTTTTTTTTTTTTTGTATAAAATTACTTGAGTTTGGTCGGCTACAGAGAAGCACAAAGAGTGCTTTACATACTCGTTGAGGTTTCATTGATCCGATTCGATTTTACAAGTGCTGTTATTTTTCTCTGTGTATTTCGCTCAGCACTTTGTCTATGATCTCGTCAAAGGAACTACTAAGCCACCGCTTTCTATACAAAGTCATCATGATTTATAATTCTCTTTACGATCGTGTTCCACAGTCGATCGACTGATTTCCCATTTTTCGATACACGGTGAAGACTTCATTCTTGAGTAACGATTCCCTTGACCGTAATCAACAAAACTCCAATTCCGTGACACCCTTTCTGCTCGGCTCGATTCTAACCTCGACGACAAGCTTCTTTGAAAATAAACATAATAATTATTATTATTGCAAAATTGCTAGGATTTGAGGTCAGGTGTCATTCGATCATACGGCCGTTCAGTCGATTTTTATTGTGTCTTATTATTGCATATTGGGTCAATCTGACCCAAAGCATTTTTCAAATCGTTGTATTCCAGTAAATATGCATTTTTTGTTTATTTTTTGTAGAGACGTTTCTTGTAGTAGATTATTTATATTTTGTGGCCTGAACTCATTTTTTGACGAATCAAAAAAAAAAAAAAATGGAATGCTAAAACATTACGTCATTTTTCAAATCGTTGTTATCCAGTAAATATGCATTTATTGTTTATTTTTTGTAGAGACGTTTCTTGTAGTAGATTATTTATATTTTGTGGCCCTGAACTCGTTTTTGACAAAACAAAAAAAAATTGAATGCTAAAATATTTTTTGAATGGCAAACAATCGAAGACTGAAAATTGTTGGGGTCAAAAAGACCCAGTATGCACTCGAAGGGTTACTCTACCCAGGGATCGAATTTCAATTTCGCTTGCTCAAACGTCCTTCGGTCTGCTGGAGANACGAATAAAAAAAAAATGGAATGCTAAAACATTTCGTCATTTTTCAAATCGTTGTTTTCCAGTAAATATGCATTTTTTGTTTATTCTTTGTAGAGACGTCTCTTGTAGTAGATTATCTCGTAGATTATTTATATTTTGTGGCCCTGAACTCGTTTTTGACAAAACAAAAAAAAATTGAATGCTAAAATATTTTTTGAATGGCAAACAATCGAAGACTGAAAATTGTTGGGGTCAAAAAGACCCAGTATGCACTCGAAGGGTTACTCTACCCAGGGATCGAATTTCAATTTCGCTTGCTCAAACGTCCTTCGGTCTGCTGGAGAGCAAGGAGGCTTTTTCCAACTCGATGCAAAGTTAACGACTGTGGCTGATGCTGGTGTAAGCGTCAGGATTGAAAATATAGGGGAAATGTGCGAAACATCATGAGGGAGGAAGAGGAAACGAACTACTTACGAGGAAGCAGGAGACTGAGGAGGCTGTTGGATATTTATAGTACGAAGAGACAGAAAATAAAGGGGGGAAGCGCAGGGAAACATCGGAACCAGTTATCCCGTCTTCTGTAACTTTGAAACTATTTTTCAACCACAAGCATTCTCGAGTATTTCGTTTGTTTGACTTTTAATTCAGACACGCGAGGAACTCTTATTCCTGCTTTTTCCCTCGTCCGATCATTTCTCTTCTTCGAGGACTTGATCATTGTAGCCTGTTCAATTAGAGGAGACCTAAGAGAACGCGCTTTTGCTACGTCCAACCTCCATTTCCGGCTCACCGGAAACGTCGTCCGGAATGAAAGGAATTAATGGAAGAGAAGCAGCTAGAGGGCTTCGAAAATGAAAAAGTGAGAAGGAAGCTCCGGTTCATGTGGACGTCTGTAAATTCCACAGTATGCCTTCCAAGTACTACAGACTTTAGAAAGTAAAAATTAAAGTACCATGAAAGACATAATAACGAAACGAGAAACTCTTTGCAATTCTTGACAGTCTTTTTGTCAACCTTCTCAAACTCAAAAATCCTACACACCGGAAACAAAATTTTGTTGGAAAAGATCGATATTTTGTTCGATACGTTCGACCAAACGTTTTTTTTTTTTAATAATCCCTAAAATTGTGTCGTTGCAGCAAAAAATATTGTAGAAAGTCTCTTGGGAAGCAAATTTTTGTCGTTCCAATCGCAAATTTTGCTGACAATTCCGTTAGAAACCAAATAAACTGCCAAAATAACGAAAACTTGAAAATTATTCAAAAATATTTAGTTGACCGTGTTCAGCGAAATATCGACGATTTTTAAAACAAAATTTTATTTCCAGTGCAAGTCTCATCGAATCACCATTTAACCAATAGCCTGTAAGTTCAGGATTCATTTTGTCTCGCGCATTTACCGATCTCTTTCTGCGTCTAATGCCTGGACCGAACTTCATTTCAGTCTCATAGAAAATTGGCATCTATGCTGCATGTTTTAGGTTGGTCGCGCAGCATGTACTGTAATTAAAGTTGACACGAGACAAAAGGATGCAAGCTCCTGCTATATATCAATGGCAAGGTAGCTGGAACAACCGGGTTGAGGATGAACGTCACTGGGGTCCTGTCTCTTGTCACCTCCATTTATTGTAAAGACGTAGCACGATGTAGATTTATACACGAATGTGTGCACTTCATATATACTCATGTGTGTTATCACACGTTTACGTATGTGCGCCTACATCCAAGATGGTGGAAACTTGGGACAAGTTCAACACCTCGACAACGAGCAACTTCTCTGGCTTCGTTGAGATGACTTTGTACAGTCTATGCTGCTCACTTTCTCTATCCCTCTCATTAACAAGTTTCAAACTTGCGGCTATATCTATTTACACTTACAACGAGCTTCGGTTTTCTTCTCCTCCAACATGAAATGTGTGGATCAGGATCCTTGGCTCTCGCTAGATCTAATGCATGAGCATACGATATTCTCGCCCACGTTTTGACGTACACCTTCCCCAGGACTGCCTCCAGAACATCCTGAATATGAATGTATCAAGAAGGCCTCAAAATTGCCACCGCACGCTGTCAGTTTGTCTTTTTTGAGTTAATAAACGATAAAAGTAGTTGCTCCAAAAATACGAAATTTGACAGAAATAGGTCAAAGGTGATTGAGCCTTAAAAATGAGGCAGAAATTATTGAGTTATAGAACAATAATTATTCTCAAACGACTGTATGACTCAGTACAATATGATCCAGGCCCCAGCAAATTTCCTCATTTTTACAAAAGATTTTCAGAGAAATTCTTTCACGTGCGAATAAAAGCGGACTCTGGATTTCTTGTTTTACGTAGAAATTTCTTTTACTACCTCATGGGAATAGATTTGTATTCATGGAACAAAAAACGGTGTCTTTTATTAATTTGTTCTGAAATGAAATCTACCGAGATCGTTTTATAGATTGCGAAATCGCGAGGGTTTTATGTTGGTTCACGAGGGATATATCGCGGCTTTTATCAAATATCCGTAAAAAGATTTGTTATGCCTAGGAAAATAGATCGAATGTGAATTATAAATCGTATTGTCATTTCTTCAGTAAAGGTTTTCAACGCGATGAGCTCTGACGGCATTTTTCTTGATAAATTAATCAAATTATAGAAATCTCACGTCCAATTACTAGATCGTAAAAATTCGTGAACGTGACTTGAATGTGAAACTTTGCTGACGCTGTAATAACTGCACAAATTTGTCGGGTTGAACAAGTTACTTCTCATGTTAGGAGGCAAACAAGGCTTCCGTAAAGTTTTCAAATTCCAAGCAATTATAGCGCAGCTCTTGCTCCCTCGCACACGCAGTCTCCCCCTCAACGATATCTCGACAATCCTCATCGTCTCATTGGAGTTTGATAGCACCAACTTGAACGCGGCAGTTATCTCTATCGCATTTTCACGACAAAGTCGTCTGTATGTGCTGAGGAGGAGTCGAGGCTCTGTGAAAGGACACACGAGAGTCTTCTTACAGAATATCCTTCGAAATCCTACTTATATGTATGCAAATCCTTGCGAAAGGATCGTTTAGTATATATAGCCGAGGATAGATACAAAATTTCTCAATCCTCAAGCGGATACTCGGAGATGAAATTATTCCCAAGAATTCTCGTTCAATCACGTATGACTCTTGAAATATTTTCCATCGACCAAGCGATCACGAAACTTTTATAATTTATGATTCCGCGTTATGAAATATCGATATTTATCGCTTTTCGGAAATATGCAACAGGTCAATGAATACACTGGAAATAAAATTTTGTTAAAAAACATCGATATTTTGTTGAACACGGTCAACTAAATATTTTTGGACAATTTTCAAATTTTCGTTATTCCGGCAGTTTATTTGGTTTCTAACGGAATTGTCATTCAAAATTTGCGATTGGAACGACAAAAATTTGCTTCCCAAGAGACTTTCTACAATATTTCTTGCTGCAATGACACAATTTTTGGGATTATTCAAAAAAAAAA
>JBAJMU010000001.1:18708831-18757071 GCA_037952995.1 Hyposoter didymator | reverse complement strand
AAAAAAAAAACGTTTGGTCGAACATATCGAACAAAATATCGATCTTTTCCAACGAAATTTTGTTTTCAGTGTATTTCGGTGTCAAAAATAATTAGTTGCGTTAATAAGTAATTATTTGGAAATTGCATTAAAACGAGTGACGTCGGGTCGTCGAATGCCGTTTGATAATGTTCGATGAAAGTCTGTTCATCCATGGGAAACTGAGCCAATTCTGCATCGTTCAAAAACGCATGTCCGTTTTCAACCTGACGATACGCTCGCGTGTGCCGGTATCATTAACGTTATCTCTCTTTCTCTTCTGCCCCGATTGAGCATGATTCTAAAAGGTATAGACCAACGCGGTGAAGGACTCACGGAGCATCGAATGCTTTGAATCTTTCAAAGAGACTGTCCAGCACTCAATGTACTGCTGAGCTTGAAATCCATTTGATTACCTTTCTTTACCCTGCGCAAATGACACGAATAGTCCGCGCTGCGGTTACCGCATTAATTCAACAACGTCATATACATGTATCGCTCTATTTGAACCGCTCTCGCCCTCCTTGTCTTACTCCAATTCCCTGTAATCTTTAACTCTTGCATGTCCCCTGAATTTCGGGCAAAAGCACTCGCTGTAATTAGTCAAAGCCCCTGCTATGCGGAAATCAATAAATCAACGCAAAAAACACACGTGATACTTCGATGGAAATGTGTTTTCCATTCTATTCCGTTCTTATATAAAACTGCCATCGATCTTGGCCTCGCGGGTCACACTCAAAACAAAATTTTGGCGGAAAAGATCGATATTTTGTTCGATACGTTCAACTGAACGTTTTTTTTTAATAAACCCAAAAATTGTGTCGTCGCAACAAGAAATATTCTAAAAAATCTCTATGGAAGCAAATTTTTGTAGTTCCAATCGTAAATTTAGCTGACAATTCCATTAGAAACCAAATATACTGCCAAAATAACGAAAATTTTGAAATTGTCGAGAAATATTTAGTTCACCGCATTCAACAAAATATCGACAATTTTTAACAAAATTTTATTTCCAGTGCATAAACAATTTCGTTGTCGATGAAAATGACAAGTGCCTTTGATTTCCCACAATCATCGAATGAATTATTCTTCGTGTTTTTAGTTTATTTTTTAATTATCGGTGAACTTTTTTAATTGGAGCAGAGCTGCACAGTGTTATTTTTTGCTGGCATTCTCGTGATAAACTATTCATTGGAAAGTTTCATAGCCAACAGCGTATCCTGATTCATGAGCTTTATTCCTGTCAAAGATTCATCAAAATCGGTTCAGTCGTGCACGCGTGAAAAGCTACCAAAATTTTGGTGGCCTTTCAGTTTTTTATCAGATTTTCAACCACACTACGCTCACAATTTTTTTCCTGATCGAGAAACACAAAAACAGGACAAATAACCGCGGGATTATCATATTTATTAGAGCTTGAGATTGCCACTCGGAGGTTTCGAGATAACAGTCGGAGAGTTCGATAAAAAAATTTCATGAAAGTCGTACGCAGTTCGAAGAAGATTTGAGCTTGAACATATTTTTTGCTAAGTACGTCCGAAGCCACATTCTCATGGATACGAGGTCGGGTATGATAGATAAGCAACAAATCAGTTTACCGTTTACAGAGGTCGTGGAAAAATGAGACTGGAACTATGGAAATTCTTTATTTTTTCTAAAGATTGAAAAAAAACATGCACTGAAAACAAAATTTTGTTAAAAAAGATGGATATTTTGTTCGATACGTTCGACTAATAGTTTTTTTGAATAATCCCAAAAATAGTGTCATCGCAGCAAAAAATATTTTAGAAAGTCTCTTCCAAAGCAAATTTCAGTCGTTCCACTCGTAAATTTCGTTGACAATTCCGTTAGAAACCAAATATGCTGCCAGAATAACAAAAATTTTGAAATTATCAAAAAATATTTAGTTTACCGTATTCAACAAATTATCGACGATTTTTAACAAAATTTCATTTCCAGTGTGGTTTTTCCACGTGCGTCGTGATGCAGTGCAAGAAGGAATATTCGTTCCTTGAATAATTCACTTTTTTCCAGCCATCGCGTGAGTTTTTAATGAGAAAATTTGCTCTTTCGGAAATATTTTTTCGTCCGATGGTTTGCTCTGCAGAAATTTATAGTCAAAAAGTTGAATGGAAGGAAAAAAACGAGAGGAACGGTGAAGATTTATGATTTCCATAAAGTAATGAATATGAAAATTATAATCGAATTTAGCTGATGTGGTTGGAATGTGACTTCTCATTCCAGTCTATTGAAGTTTTAGAGTGACGAAATTTTTTCAACACTTGTCCTTGGTGTGTTCTTTCTCAGTGCCCTGCCCGATGTAAGCCCTCGCGTTAGAGTCTGTATGGGTATTTCTTCTTTATTGCCGTTCTTTTTTACGACAGCCTAGAAAACGAAAGAGCTTTCGAGAGAGTGTCTGTTATACACCTCCGGAGCTTGCAAGATGCGGAGAAGAGTGTGAGAGGCTAAAAAGAAAGTTGGAGAGTGGTCGAGAGAGATATCACAGTGGTGAAACGGAAAGAATTCCGTAATTGAAGAGGGATCAACCAATAAAAAGCTCGTGGAATGAAAGTTGCGGATTTGGTTTACGATTTTCACGACGGAGGTAAAAAAAATTTCAGCCGAGTTCATTTTCATTCTTTTTTACATGCACTGAAAACAAAATTTTTTTAAAAAAGATAGATATTTTGTTCGACACGTTCAACCCAACGTTTTTTTGAATAAACCCAAAAATTGTGTCGTCGCAGTAAGAAAAATTCTAAAAAGTCTTTTCGAGAGCAAATTTTTGTCGTTCCAATCGTGAATTTAGCTGACAATTCCGTTAGAAACCAAATAAACTGCCAAAATAACGAAAATTTGGAAATTATCCAAAAATATTTAGTTCACCGTATTCAACAAAATATCGACGATTTTTAACAAAATTTCATTTCAAGTGTGAGAATCGGCGTTAAAAATGGCAAAATTAAAAATTCCGTCAACGTCAATTACTTAAACAAATCGCTATGATCTTCGCGTCCAATAAATTTCCAATAAATCAAAAATCCAACAATCAAATACTTCTCATGTTGACTGCGCTTTTTCTAAGCGTGAAAAATATAATTATGTGTTTGAATAACGAGAACTATGTATACTGGTTTTGTCTGAAGTTTACGAACAAACGGCAAGCAGCACATTATCGATTTTCGATGAATACATTGTGGCGAACCCCGTGCAAAGTTGGTTCGACAGGCATTTACTTACTATCGTTTGTAATCGACGCCAGAGAAGAAAGAGAGAGAGAGAGAGAGGGAGAGGAAGATCGAAGAGAGAGAGAGAGAGAGCGAGAAGCAACAATAGTACGCGCCCCTCCATGATTTAAATAATGTGTATGTGTACCCATTGCTCCCCCCTCTACAATTTTGATAAAAATCAAAAGGGAGCGACTTAGTTTGCTTCGGTAAAGGTTACGCCGTTCTAACGGCAATCAGTGGGTATATATACGCGGAAGAATAGTGAATATACAGTGTAAAGTTAAACTCCAATAGCGATCTCTCTCGCACTCGTATCTCGATGGCTGAATTGGGAAAGATTTACGGGAATCGAGATACTACACATCCTTGGTGGCTGGATTGCTCGGTGCAAGTTCTCCGTGGGGTGCAGGGGCGGAAGGGCGTGTGGGAGGAGAGCCGACGTATTTCAGGTGCGAACTGGCCAAGTGGAATTCGTTATGGGCGAAATTGCTTACGATTGTGCAGTTCGAGACTGGCTGCGATACTGCGAGGCGGTCTGCAGGGAAAAGCTTTTCTAGCAATTATAATATACCTATATATCTATATGTTGATAAAAAAGAAATACTCCTTGACCCTATACACAGCAACGAGTTTAAAGTGAAGCAAGAAGTGAGAACTCTCAGATAACTTTTTCTCGCACTTCATCCAGATAAGCCGAACATCTCATGGTTAAGTAAACTCGTATATCTTTCCCCCACACTTTTTTAACATGCAATAAACGCAATAAAATTTCGAGCAATATTTCTGACTCTTATTTTTTTCGCCTCATTTTTCGTTATTTCTTCGATTACACTTCATTTCATCGCGGCTACACTGAGGATGAAATTTTGTTAAAAATTGTCGATATTTTGTTGAATACCGTAAACTAAATATTTTTTGATAATTTCGAAATTTTCGTTATTTTGGCAGCATATTTGGTTTCTAACGGAATTGACAGCGAAATCTACGAGTGCAACGACTAAAATTTGCTTCCGATGAGATTTGCTAAAATATTTTTTGCTGCATTTACATAATTCTTGGAATTATTCAGAAAAACGTTTAGTCGAACGTATCGAACAAAATATCCATCTTTTTCAACATTATTTTGTTCTCAGTGTACCATTGAGCCCACACTTTATGCGAAAGAGATAAACTTGAATTTTGTTCAACGCACTCATTTCATCTCGATTGCATCACGAAAAGTCTTGGAATCGTGAGTTTTTATCGTTGGGCCCCTTCCTCCCATTGGTGGAGAGAAGTTTCATTCGCGTCGGTTAGATCCCCCGGTTACGAATCGAGGAAAAGGAATTTAGCGAAATGCAAATATTCGCTAATTAGTTACGCTACCAGGAATATATTTAATCGTCTTTTTAATGCATTTTTTATGCACTTTCCAATAAAAATCGAGACGTACGATATAAAGTTTGATTCGCGCGTCGGGTTTTCCTCGGAGATCGCAATAACACGTATGGAAGGAATGAGCGGGTGAAAGTCTCCGCGGCAGTCGGTGAGCGCATAATTCGAACAGTAAATTCGATCGAACCGAATTCTCCGTTCAAGCCTTCGAGCGTCACTTGTCTTTCTCTTTTTACTTCGCCATTGGATGGCTCTGTCTCTTTGCTTGGCACATAGACACACGTACAAACAAAAAGAGACGAATGGGAGGGAAACGACAGTAGAGGCTGAATTTACAGCTTTGGGATTTTCCGAATTTTTGTAGGTGAATGTACGCCTGGTCGTGTTTCCACGCAGTATATAAGAGCATCTACACGTACACATACATAATCGGAGGCAAACAGAAAAGCAGCGAGCTTGAGCGATAGGCTCGATATATAGAACGTACCGGAGGTCCAATAAGTTCACGACAGACAAACATAATGGGACGTCCAATTGGAGCACTGGAAATGAAATTTTGTCCGTCGATATTTTGTCGAATACGGTGAACTAAATATTTTTCGATAATTTCAAAATTTTCGTCATTTTCGCAGTATATTTGGTTTCTAATGGATATTGTCAGCTGAATTAACGATTGGAACGACACAAATTTGCTGCCAAAGAGACTTTCTAGAATATTTCTTGCTGCGCTGACGCAATTTTTGGGTTTATTCAAAAAAACGTTTAGTCGGACGTATCGAACAAAATATCGATCTTTTCCAACAAAATTTTGTTTTCAGTGAGCGCGAATCAAATCATTTTCTGCGAGTAAACAAAAAGAAAAATTTCGAAAAATTCCGAACAGATCCTTTGGTCGGATAATTACCGGGATGAAATAATTGAAATCACGATCGTTTTCCATTTATCGGTTTACACATCGAGACGACGTGGTCTTGGGATCAAAGAGAAAAGGGACGTTCCGTTCCGCGTGGGAGTAAAGCAGTAGGAATCAGAATATTATGTCATTAGTGTTTCAGTGATGCTGTACCGGCCGCGAGATGAGACCGAGCGAAGGAAGACGCAAAGCTGACGGGCTACACGCCAAAAACGAGAATAGTATCACGATTGTTATCAAACTAGCGTATACCTGCAGGCTTAACGTACCTTTACGTCTTACATCGCATGGCTTATGCCATTCCACGTTCATTTATATACAGACGTTATATATTTGTATATAGCCTCAGCGCGGTTGCCGAGTACGTTCAACGTCGGTTCGCAGAGAAGTGGGATTCCCGTATTCGCTTACTCGGAAATGGAGGTGATTAAACTTTATGGAGTCGATCGGTCGGCAACCGACTCCGAATCTGTTTTCATCTTTCTCTTACCCTCGCCCTCTTTTCTCTCCGTCCATCGGGCTTTGGAATTGCTTCACCTCTCTTCTCCTGCCACACTCGAAAACCGAGACAGGGGGGCGTTTGATTGCAGAAAGTAAAGCAGAGCGAAGAGAAGCGATGAAGAGAGAGCGAGAGAGAGAGAGAGAGAGAGCAAGAGGATAGAAAAGGAAAAGGAATTGAGGAGTTACATGTGAACCCTGGACAAAATTACCCTCGACACGGGTCGATCGTTTTGCGATCAGCACGGAAATCTCTCGACTAGATAGCTTTAAGCTTCTGGGAGCAAGCNAAAAAAAAAAAAAAAAAAAAAAAAACGTTCACGTTCATTTTTTTTATCAGTCAGTATCGCACACAAAGTTCAGTCTCGTTACCGTGGGCGCGGATCCATGACCGGGGCATAGGTCCAAGACACGGAGGTGGTGAACCATCGGGTCGCAAAAATCCCAAAATAATGTATGACAATCGCTTTGATTATATAAGTGACAAGAAAAAACATTGAGTACAATGGACAACGGCCCCACAAACTGTCAAAAGTTACCTGGTGACCTGATATTGATTTTTTTGTTGTATTTTACTTAAAAAAAACGCAATTACATTTTTTGGTTTTACAAGTGACAAAACGTGGCCGAAGTTAATGAAACTCGGAAAATATACAATATTTCTGGAACTTTGCCTCGGTCTCCTCTAGAAACGTCGTTTTTATAGGAATGGATATAGTAACCATTGAGCAAACCGAGCACTGCGATATTATTCCATGTAACATTGCACGAAGGAGAGAAAGAGAGAAGGAGAGAATGTGGTGGAAAACGGTAGAAAACATGGTGTGCAAAGGAATATTCAAAGCATTTTTAAAGCCCGGAGGATGAGCTTTTTACGTACTGCAGCAAGCAGGAGATTTACATTTGTATATGATCTACATCGGTATTATCACCGTCATTTTTCGTCTAATAACCATAAGGGTATAAGGGTAAGGGTCAAAAACGCCAGCCTGTTATCATAGTCCCATAAAGTCCTGCGGCTGAACGAGGTCCTGCTGTACATTTATGCGTACCACCATGTATATCTATACGCTGCCACTTGCGAGAAGAATTTTTATATGGTCTCTCGAGAGATAGCGATGTACCAACGACATTTCCGTTGTTTTGCTGGATAAAAGGTTGAACGAGGCCACACACGACCCTTTCAACTTGTCAGGAGCTTCGTAAGAATTTGTTCGAGTAGGATATACGAAGGTTTGGTATTGCGTGCTAATGACACTGATTGAACGATCTTTCTTGATGCTTTTCTTCATACTGATGCTGAACTCTTGTCCCCAGCTTGACAGTACAATGAATTACTGTGACCGACACTCCATTTACGTCAGCAGCTCTTGGTTCTCGAGACAGGATATCAATTTGTTCTAAAGGAATATTCTTTTCAATAGGAAATAAGAAGCGAAGAATAAGAGGAGGTTCCATGTTGGAGAATGGTTTTGCACTTTGACGAAAATGATGTGCTGACGAGTCCTGATTGCATCGTGGAAAGCTGCGCCTACTATAGCAGGCAGATCAAAATACTAATAACACCGGCAAAACGTTGCCTACAAACTTGAATGTCTGATGCGAAACGCATTTCGATAACAAGCCCCACAGCCTGCAATTCACAATCAAGACGAATAGAGGGATCAATGAAGTAGGAAGGATAGCTATCGTCTAGCAATCATTGGCACAATGAAACTCAATGCTGCACCCCACCGCCCGTTCATGTACTACATGCAGCAAAGCTTCATCCGAATATGATGATCAGAAACAATCGATGCCTTCAGGCTGCGATTTGCAAATAGTATTGGAAAGAGTCTTGATTCCCTGTATTATTGGCATGCACAGTTTGGTTTGATGTTAATGTTATGCATCGAGGTAGCAATGTTGAAAAGACTACATAACAGTCAAGAATATATGCTCCGGATGGTATAACATTTAGAAGGTGAACCTAAGCCTGCATTGAAAAATATTGCATATACAAAATGGCTAAGTTAACTCCCTAGTTACTCGTTCGATCGTACAGCTATTAGAGAGTAACGTGTCCATTACACATTTTTCTTTAAGCGATACAGATATTATTAGCCATTACTGTGGCCCCTATACCACGTTACGTTTACTGCAATGGCACCTCCTGCTACAGATTCCCGGGTGGTTAGTAAAATGCCGCAATATAAGTTAATGCAGGTGTGTGTTTATGTATAAGAGGGAAAGAGAGAAGCACGTGTGCTCGTGAAACGTTATCCCTCACACGTTTCGCTAGTTTTCTGTTTTTTCAGTAACGCACGTCTACCTCTTTGTATATGCGGTGAAGTAGTTCGGATAACGACATGATAGGTGGTGGTGGTGGTGAACTCTCAGTGTTGAACCGGTGGACGAAGGATGGTTAGTTGGGTACGAGGAGGAACAGCCTAGGATGGAAATACTCGGAGCGGTTGGTGGTTCGCGCACAAATATCAAAGCCCACATTGCCATCATGGGAAACGCTCGCTTACACTCGCGCCTTCGATAATGGCCACATTTCGGAATACTGTATATCTTCTAAACACGCATATGTATACAGGCGTAATAGTCGATGAAGTTGGGGGCTTCACCGAGGTAAAAATGTGCTAGTTCTCAGCCTCTCGTGTGTTCCGCGAAATTGAGGTTATAATGCTTATGTGTGAGTATAGCAGCAAGAAGCGTTGCGAAAAGGTGTATATAGGAAAAGAAGAATTTTGTGCAGGCATCCGTGTGTATCCCGCTTCTCGTTCCCTCGTTTTTCTATCTCCCACAACGCTTTTCCATCGTAAAGCGTATACGAATGTGTCGTTAAGCGAGTATATATAACTCTCGCTGAAAATACGACATAAACGTACATGCCTGGGTGCAAATTTCCAGACCATTGGATCTCAGGACTGCGTATAGTGATGGAGAGAAACTGAAGCGATGTATTCTATCTTTTGGTGATATACACGAGGAAACTCTTGGATCCTGTTTCTGCTGTCTTATTTTATCTTACATTTGTCTCCTTCTCCGATCCTTCTCCCTATCTCTCCCTTCTGCCTCATCGTTGCCTCTCTCTATCTCCAGCTCTTGTTTCTCTGTGAACGGTATATGCTTGATGTCGGTGTGTGTTTCTCATTTCGTCAAGCTCTCTTCCTAGTTGCATACCGCGCCTGGGTTTATGCAGTACAGTGCGCACCATCACCCGATTCTCAACGAAGCGCTAGACCGTGAAGGTCCTGGAGCACAAAAGATAGAAAGAGACGAGCAGAGATTAAAGATCACGTGATCTCTCATAGCTTTTAACGATTCCGCTGTAGGGATGTCGCCCTTGGCACTATTATACTCAGCGGTTCCTACCACTAATGCTCTTTGCACCACAACGGATGAAGCAAAGTCGTACACAGAATCAAGTACTGCAAAATCATCCGCTTCAAGGTCTCCACTATCGCGGGCTCAAACCGACGAATGCCTTCATCCCTGTTCACGTCTAGATTTCCAGCTCTCTTCACTCTTGTTCTCTTTCTATCTGTTTCTCCTTCTTTTCCCGCCTTAGGCATAGACATACAAACAATTGTCTATATATATGTAGACTACAGTCCATCGCATTGCCAAGTATTCGCTCGTCACGTTCAGCACAGAGCAGACTGGTGACTTCAAAGCCTTCCGTCATTATGATTCTCCATCCTCGTTCTCCAATTCACTATATCCTGCAACGGAAACATCCTCTAGAGCTTCTCCATTCGTACTATATCTCGTTCACCATCTTATCCGCAATAAGACGCAGCGTGTGTTTGCAAACACACAAATGCATAAATGCATTCGTGCATTTCTCCAGATGACAAAGTCGCAGAATTGTCTCTGACTCCTTGCATCTCCATGCAATCCCGAATATTACAACACACTCGCGCCACTAAAGTATGATCATCTGTACACTTTGACATCTAATTGATGCTGAAAATCCTGCAAATCCATTGATCTGCGTCCATCCACAACTTTCACAATTTTCATATTCATGGCAAAATAAAATGGCATTTAAAAACTCATTTCCAACATCGGAATTTGCATATTTGTCGGAGCACCAACCTGTTGGGGTGTTGATTGCTTCATGATGACTCGATGCGAATGAGTAATCGGTCATTCCTCCTGCCACTTGTCAATTAATTTCATCTACATCTCGATACATCGTTGTTTCCAGCTCAAACGGAACACGTAACGTTCCAGATTGAGCTGCAGACTAGCATGATCAAACTTGGCTGTTCTCTAGCGACATTACACGCTATATAGACATCTGATAGGCTGACCGCGTGTCTAATCTCTCGAGTAGGTAGTCACGTACCAAGCTAGGGACACGGAAATCGGAATACTCAGGGTTTCTCCCTCGTCTACTACGCCAAAATAATTGACTCTACTTGCACCAAATATAGACAGAGATTTGCCTGAAATTCCTTTAGGTCCAATCCAGCCAATCGCATTGATACATCTAACTAAATATTGTGAACATATCTCTTAATTATAGCAACCATCTTACGAAAATTAACTCCATCTGACTTCCAACATGCAATTTGAAAATCTTCGTTACTCCGTCCCATGTACAAACATCAATCTTGAGATTTACTGTTGTGCCTGACACAGGTACGCAAATATGCATGGGAGGAGACAGTGTGAGAGAAGCGGACACTAAATCTCGAAGACTTTCGCTAGATGTCCACCATCAAGATAGTTGCAGGACCTCAGGGATTAAATTTAATTAAGAGCTTCAGCCACCATCTCGCTACTCAAGAGATTTCTCGAAGAATTCGTACAGCACGAAGAATTTTATTGTTTTGGGAGGAACTTACTTTATCCAAAGAGTCTGTACAGATAATAAATTTTAGTTATTTGAATGTAGCTGGACAGTCAGGTCTTTGTAATATTTTGGATGCTTATTCGCATTTATTTGACCAATTCGTGTGAGGGAAAAAAATAAACTTTCAAACCGCCAACATTTGCAATTTTTCAATAACGAAATTTGTGGTGATCAGGTTATGAAATTGTGGAGGATATGTTCAGATATTTTGACTGACCGAACGAATGCTAAGTGGGGTACGGCCGGTCACTCATTAACTAAATCAATTCTTAAAGGTTTTTGTGATTCGATTCATTTCTAATGAAAATGATTTTTTTAAATAGATTTTCAGCATTTCAAAAACCAGCATTTCCGAATGAAAAATAACTCACCTGTATAGTCGAAGAAACTAGAGTTTTAACTTTTAATTAATCATCAGGTAAAATTTGTTTCAATATCTTTGGGTTCATTGATTCTATTTTTTCAATATGATTTTCGCTATTGTAGTACCTAATTGATTTATAACTGTAAGTACAGCAATGTGTGTTTGTGGCGTTGACCTCGCATTCTAAGACTTTTTGCATATTTGCTTGCACTACCGTCGCGTTCACGTCTGACCCCTTTGGCGTTAACTACTGGTTGCTCTATAAGCTGAGCCACAATAAAATCTATACATATAAATATATGGGAACATACATTGTGCTGGTGCTGCGTGCTCGGCTTGAACTCGATTTTCTCATATCAACAATCTCGTAACTCGATACTCGACGTCCGACGAAATCATACCGTGGTAATACAAAAGAATCCATTGCTTACGTGACAGCGACACTTTGAAACTTAATTTGTAACTACATCAAGAATGCGTTAGTACGTGCTATTGTGGCGAGCATGAAAGTTCAACGAACCTCTATGAAAATGTGCACATGGCAGTTGACATGGAAACTAATGGAATAACGTTATTTTGTTGAGGATTAATTCAGGTAGTTCGATCAGGCTGGTGCATGAAGAAATATTTGAGTTTTCTAATCTGGAATGATTTTCAGGATCGAGCCACGCAGGAGCCGTTCAACCACGAAATTGAAATCACCCCAAATGTTAATGGAATATCGAGTGCCAAATTTTTGCACATAATGCTCCATTCTTGCGAATCATCATTTATTTTTTAAAACGGAAGCGATAGAAAATAAAAATTGGTTAAAAGTTTGGTAGTATTTAAGGAAACTTTGAAATTGACTCGATCCTCTAATAAAAAGTTCATGGGCACAAATGTATCGAATATATCGAAAAAATTGAATCCATTGTTGACATTTTATTCGTGCCGTGATTGGTCGGTCCGGTTTCGAGGCCCGCTGCCAGTTTCACACTCGCAGTTCCGCTGTCATTTTGACAGTTGCGTGTATACGCGTGCGGTTACATGTTCCTTCCGGAATGAATGGAACATATATCACGCGTCGGGAGGCCTCAGCTTCCGTTTTTTTCTCGGAAATCGTGAATAAAAACTTTTTGCCCCGTGGTGCCGAATTTCTCGGTCGCGTTTTCGTAGTTCTGGCAATTCGAGGAGATGCAGGGAGTCGCCCTGCGCGTCCTCGTGAAGAGTTTTCGTCGATAGCGTCGCTGGATGATTTTTTATTCGCTATTTTCGAAAAAAGTGATTTGGAAAATTTCGACCCCGTGGTGCCGGGAGACCAAGACGCATTTCTCATTGGGGTTCGGAGGGTCAAGTTTGTCGGCCGAGGCGAAGCCGAGGATTACATGTGTTCTGAGACTTTCCTTATTTTCCTGCCCTAGGTGTGTAATATACTATTTTTACTGCGGTTTGCAAATGAAATGGGACCTTTTATTTTTTCCCTCAGAATTTTTTTTTTTTCGAAGGGGTTTATCCACGATTTTCGGGAAAAAAAATGAAAAATTACTGGCCTCTATGGTGATTCGAGGCGATGCAGGGAGTCGCCCTGCGCGTCCTCGTGAAGAGTTTTCTTCGATAGCTTCGTTGGTTGATTTTTTATTCGCTATTTTCGAAAATAGTATATTACACACCTGGGGCAGGAAAATAAGGAAAGTTGCAGAACACATGTAATTGTCGGCCGAGGCGAAGCCGAGGCCGACAAACATGTGTTCTGAGGCTTCCTTTTTTCCTGGCCGAGTAGTGGATACGATTTTTCTGCCCGACGTGGCCGAAAGTAGCCACTTTCGGCCCGGAGGACAGAAAAAAATGATTTGGAAAATTTCGACCTCGTGGTGCCGGGTGATCAAGACGCATTTCTCATTGGTTTCGGAGGGTCAAATCGATCTTTTTACTGGGGTTTGCAAATGAAATGGGACCTTTTATTTTTTCCCTCAAAATTTTTTTTTTTTCGAAGGGGTTTATCCACGATTTTCGGGAAAAAAAAATGAAAAATTACTACCCCCTATAGTGATTCGAGGCGATGCAGGGAGTCGCCCTGCGCGTCGTCGTGAAGAGTTTTCTTCGATAGCTTCGTTGGTTGATTTTTTATTCGCTATTTTCGAAAATAGTATATTACACACCTGGGGCAGGAAAATAAGGGAAGTTGCAGAACACATGTAATTGTCGGCCGAGGCGAAGCCGAGGCCGACAAACATGTGTTCTGAGGCTTCCTTTTTTCCTGGCCGAGTAGTGGATACGATTTTTCTGCCCGACGTGGCCGAAAGTAGCCACTTTCGGCCCGGAGGACAGAAAAAAATGATTTGGAAAATTTCGACCTCGTGGTGCCGGGTGATCAAGACGCATTTCTCATTGGTTTCGAAGGGTCAAATCGATTTTTTTACTGGGGTTTGCAAATGAAATAGGACCTTTTATTTTTCCCCTCAGAATTTTTTTTTTTTCGAAGGGATTTATCCACGATTTTCGGGAAAAAAAATGAAAAATTACTACCCCCTATGGTGATTCGAGGCGATGCAGGGAGTCGCCCTGCGTGTCCTCGCGAAGAGTCCTCGTCGATTCCGGTTTAAAAAAAAAAAATTATTCACGATTATCGAGAAAAAAACGGAGGCTGAGGCCTCCTGACGATTTTAGAGCCGTTCTTCTCATCGAACAACTTTAAAATAGATTGGCTTTAAGACGCTGTCGTATAAGTTCAAGTTATCGCGAATAAAAGGAGCGCTGCAGCGCCACCAGACAACCGTTCGCGCGCGTTAGCGCGCGTGATGCACCCTAGTTTAATATAAAGGTGATCCGAATTCGTGCTTGATATTTCGTATAATTTACTCTTGGCGAACAACTGCGCTGGAAAAGGACAATTTGCCTCGTGGAGTGGAGCAGTTTGCGCTATTTGTTTCGGACCAACGATTAATGTTGAACTTCGAGAATTCGACTTAGCGAGATATATCAAAAGCGTGTAATTCGAAAACTCTTGCATTTGAGTACCAAAAGCTGGGCTCACTGTCCAAGAGAAAAGGTTCTATATACATAAGACGATAGAGACAGATATAACAATTGTAATTATTCGCTCAGTGGAATAATTAAGCTGCGGTTTCTACGGTAGAGCTTCGAGTACAACTGTCGAGAGGTTATAGCGTATACACTCTCGGTATACACGCTCAGTTTGTCGAAAAGTTGGTTCAGCCTGTGTACGTACTGGCAGCAGCGTTTGGGTCGAAACATTTTCGGTTGCATGCTCGACTCGTCTCATAAACCAGCTACTTTTTGGCATACGGGTAAAAGGCTCTGTGGCTAGGCCGAACCTCCCGTTTCCTCGTGGTTTTCTCCCAAAGCCCTTACAGGACTCCGACGTTTTATTGCTACAGATGCTCTCCTCACAGATTGCAGTCGCGTTTGGTGTACAGGTTCGTTAGTCGAGTGAAGGAAGAATTCTACTGGCGAACTAATGAAATGAAGAAACTCAAAGGATTTTGTTTCCATATGAAAATGCGAGTGTGCTCACTGCGTCCTGTATATGGGCAAGATTCAGATTTCATCAGATTTTGTATGGAACCGGGTTGTTGGATTCGAGCTAAGGCAATGAAACGACGAATGGGTTTGGTGTCAAAAAAATGTGGCATTACTCATTGGGCATTTTTTGTGGTAAATTTGAAAGGAAGCTACGGAAAAAAACTTCGATGATCGCTTTTCTCACAGGAAGCGAATATGTATCGATGGTTTGAGGATGTACGGGCTACACGAAGCATTTTGAGAAAGGGAAAACAAGTAAATATATTGGACCGGAAATTTATTTGCGGCTGAGCCATGATGGTGAAGAATCAAGAGTCGATGACGAGGGCTCGGAGGGTGAAGTTTTACAAAAGAAGGATGGAAGTTAAAGTAGATGGTCGAAAGATGAGAGTCCAGGGTTGTAGAAACAGCTGAACAGTGAAAAGGAGAGAAGTTATTGAAGTGGATTTAGCTTGGGGCGGAAGGAATGTAGAAAGACAATCCGCGTGTCATGTATAGGTAAATAGATGGAAGAGGTATCATTAGGGTATAAGGGTGAATCTCCATAGTGATGCTGAGTAAAGTAGCAGCAAAGTGAGAGAAGCTGGCGAAGGAAGAGGAATAGATAGAAGGAAAGAGCTTACGGACATGGAGAAACGTCCAAGAGGGTTTTTGGAAGGACGTCATTCCAACGGTTGTCTCACCAGCGACGATTCTGTCTGAGGTTACGGAGGAAGGAAAATGTATATATCGTGTTGAGACAGGGTGCGAGATCGAGAGAGCAGAATAGTGAGGATCCGAAGAACCCTAGCGTTCGCCTGAGAAAACAATGGATCTATCTGCATCCATAGGTTCCCATTACGTGATCGTACGGTGAGCGAGGTTGCCCAGAACTCTGAGTAACACACAGAGTCTTTCTCTCCCTTTCTCCGTCTCTCTTACGTTTCCCTTTGTGATGGTATACGAGAGAAGGTTGGTGCTAGGTGGGCGTCCAGGCACCTCTATCGGCTCGGCTTGATAAGTGGGTTCTCCCGTAACGCCTAATGGAATTCTCAGGGAGAACGCAGCCAGAGCCATTGGACGGCTACTGGGAAGGACAAGAGGATTCACTCGCTCCAAAGTTGTCGTTGGACTTGTCTCAAACGGCCCTAGTCCCAGTGTTGGGAGCATATCCTTGTCTCTCATCCTGCCAGCTCTATTTAACTCGTTGATCACGTGATGGCCTTAATACTTCATCTATAATACTGGATGCTTTTCCATTGGGGTATGTATCGGAACAACTTGACAGTTTAGCAGTATCACATGCAACCTGCGCACACTTCACTGGCGTACGAAAGTGGAATTTTCGATTCGACTACTTCTCCTCCTCATCCCTCTCAGTTTCCCTCTTGGTTCAGCTAGAGTACACTTCGTGGTGAACTGCATGTGTCGAGGCTATCGGGTACCAACGGTGAGAGAGGTCTTTCGGTAAGGCACGTCAGTAGCAATGCTTCCGACGACCAGACTACGACGGGTCTGTGGCCTCCCAGACAGCTGGACTACTGTTCGCTTCGAAATTTCCCCGTTCTATCCGGTCACACGTTATAGAGCAATAATACAAAACAGGACTTGGCGCTGCAAAACGGTTCACTGACCCTTTCGATACCCTGGATGATCTGAGAATTATGATCAGCTTCAGCAGCAATTCATCCGAAAGGGCATCGCGTATGTCAAAATGATATGGAACTAGCTGGGATTGCGTCAATGCACCACTTCAATGTTTACAAGCTGCAGATCATTAGTATCAAGTACGTGCTACATGTAGTGACGGTGCCTGCAATTCACTACCAGTGTACTTGCTGGTCGAATCGAACTTAACCACAATTAGCCCTCTGCCGATACCCACCACCATGTTATATGTTCTCTATGGCTGCTTTACTCTGGTTACGCTACAACCACGTTTGTCTAAATAGTAATAGGCATCGCTCCTTCTGATACACGTAGAAGCAACGTAACCTAACCACATAACGGCTAGGAGTCTCCGATGTGGTCAGAGGCTTCCTCGAGAGAATTGGATGAAACTGGTGTCTCGTGTAGGCACCTATGTCGAGAAGAACCAAAAGGAAAGAGAAGAGCCAGAGATATAGCTGGTGGAAGAGACTTGGAATAATTATCGTTTAACGTTCACCCGCGAACTTAGTTCATAAGCATGTTCAACTGCCGCTAGTACTCCACATTGAGAGACTCGGACGGTATGTGTTAATGTGTTTCGTCCCGCACTGTTTGTACAACAGCAGGAAATGCAAGACAACCAGAAAGCCAGCATTGAGGGCGACTTCTGGTACGAATGAGGCTCTTGCTCGGCGTTTGATTCGCTCTGCTGTACACGCATATTGCGTACCCAAATACTAGGTACAGATTAATCAAATATTATACAGTGGAGCTGGTGAACAGTCAAAGCCTCACAAACCGTAACTCAGTCAGATGAGGAAAACAGCGAGTGACAAGAGAACAGTACTGAGTTGCTCTATGTTCGTTCTATGTTTTGTGTCGCAGTCTCGGGCGAATGTACCAGTGTCCTATGTAACATGTCACACTGGGGGTTCTCTTTCCCTCTTCTTCTCCCTTTCCCACGCTCGTTCTTTGTTTCGTCTGTGTTGTGCTCCGATGACGATAATAGAGTTGATTAGGCCTTGCTACTCGGTATCAGACGAAATTCGAGAGAATGAAACCAAGCCAAAGGGAACATGAGCATTTGTGAATACAATCGCGACAGTTTACCGGACATCAAAGCCTCTATATGCATGTTCCTGGCGAATCGGGACACGCGAATTTACCAAGCATTGTACAGAACATGAGATCACCAATGTAAATATACTTTCATATAGATAGACAGGCAATCATCAACTTTGTTTGAACGTTCCCCGTTCATGTTGCCACATCGAGTTTACGTTCTCCTTTGTTCTGCCAGTTTGGTGAATCAAACTCAAAAAACTGATAACCTCAGAGTCATTTTCTCATAAAGATGTCTCGTTACATATACGCGCCATCTTAGGAGAACATTGCAACGAAATCCAACTGCGTTACTGACTCGGAGCAAGTGGTTTGCATATTGGGTCAATCTGACCCAAGGCGTTTTTGAAATCGTTGTATTCCGGTAAATATGCATTTTCGTTTTTTTAGTAGAGAACTTTTCTGTAGTAAATTATCAATTTTTTATAGCTCTAAATTTTGTTGTTGACTAAAACAAAATGCTAAAACATTCGTTGCCATTAAATGTCTAACGGTTCAGAAGATTCACAGAATATTTTTCAATGAAATCGATCACCACAAACATAGAAAATAAGAAATAAAAAAACAACCAGCTTGTGACAATGATTTTGGCGTGTGATGAAACGTCGTGGAACCACATGAAGGCGTCCCTCTCGTTATGAAAAATCAGACAGACAATAAAAAGCCTTGAAAAACATGAGCACGGGAAATGAGCCGTGACCTAAACTCAGACAATAAAAGTCCCATTGAACATGCACGACCCTTTTTTCCTTTGGAGGGTATGTAAATCCATGTGATTAACGTCATTGGATATTTTTACGAGCTTGCTGATTAATTGGGTTCAACATCTCAAAGGGACTCCGCAGAGAACGATGAAAAAGTCCAGGGACCTTCCATTCGAATACTGACCAGATTTATACCGCATTTATTATTATTTGTGCGACTCCTTTCACCCGGGTGAATGCGATACGATTGAGAGGACAATGGGAACTTTTTAAAAGTCAATGCTTCTGCGTGTACACGACTAACAGGAAAACCTACTGTTTGAAATACGAGCAGGCAATGCAGTCTTTACTATGTAGGCTATCTGCACCTGTATTATAGAAATGCTGTAATAACCAACAGGAAACTCGGTGTATACAGTTCACGTTGGCGAGTCTTCCTGTCTCAGTTACAAGCGCAGGTCGCGCAACGTTTCGAATGTAAACCTGGTCGTTTCTCTGGCGATGCTGATATACATGCTGTGAAGATGATCCTGCACCTGACATTGGGAACGAAACAATTCACCCTAGTAACGGGTGGGGAGGTACAGAGCCAGAACAGCAACGCGTAGGTCGTGCCCAGGTGGAAGCTGCTAGTATTTACTAGCTTTATTAATGTAGTACTTGCATACATAACGCATAGACGAAAACTCCGACAATTCCATGTTAGGCAGTATTGCTGTTCTTGCATCAATTAATGGGAAGAGGTTTATCGCTTGGCGTCCATACTGGGTCGTTTTGACCCTAACAACTCTCTGTCACTAATTGTTTGCCATTTAATGGCAACGAAAACGAAAAATGCAGATTTCCGGCATCACAACGGCTTAAGTCAGATTGACCCAATATGCACTTGCAAGATGTGTGCACTCGAAGGCTTCAATAAGGTTTTAATTGTTGCAACCATTCTAGAGCGAAATTCTTCATTGGAGTTATTGAGTCAGAAGTGGAAAATGGCAGATTAGTCGGCGCATGAGCAATGTAACAAATGAAATACTTTTCAGGAGTGATAAGCCTGAGCATGGAAAATGGAACTTTTGTCTGAAAGCTTTGCAGCATCTAGTTTCGTCAACCATCGCTCTTCGTATCTGGATTTCTCGAATCCCTGGAGCGTACAAATACGCGTGAAATTGCCCATGCATATAAACTCCATTCAATTTTCTCCTAACGTTTGTGCCATACGGTATAGGAGTTTTGAAGCAGGCGATACTCAGAGCACAGCGTGGACTAACGCTGTGTTATCCAAGAGGCGGGACATCTCGAGTTTCACGAGTAGAACAAATGACATGTCGGGTACACGTCTTCGCACCTCTCACTGGATTCCCCTTTATGTGTGAAGAGGCAAACTGGCAAGGAGAAACCGGACACGGAGATGGCCTGGATCGAAATGAATTATATACTCGGAACAAGACTAAGTAGGACAAAGTAAGTAATAGATCTCCCTTCACGAAGACAAAATAGAGGATTTTTATTGAGTTTGGAGACTCAAGGTAATTAGCATATCGGTCGTAACATTACATCAACCCTCCGAGTGCCCACATCCTATAAGAGCATATTGGGTCAATCTGACCCCAAGCCTTTTCCAGACAAAAATTTATTTTTCGACTGAAACAAAAATTAAATGCCAAACGGTCGGTCACAAAAATTGTTCGGGTCAAAATGACCCAGTATGCACTCGAAGGGTTAATAATTTTCCAGAGTTACGAAAAAGGAAGGGTTAAAGGGTCAGCGGCAACGATACGCATCATATAAATTGATATTTTGGTGCGGTTGTTTGGGTTACAACATATGGCAATATTAGATCGAAACGTTTCACGCAGCACATGCTGCAACCATTTGTGATAAAATTCAAACGAGAGTTATTTTTATATGTGTGCGTTACTATCGCAGTGGTTTTTTACGCACGTATATATTTTCGATTTTAACAACTGTGCCGAAAACACGAGTAAAAATGGATTCTCTATCTACAGATATAAATGTGTCTGTGGGTCTATTTGCATCGAACTGTTAAAATTCCGATCTGATAGCTTTTTTCGAATTTCGCTGATACACGTAGATTGCTTCGAAAGAAATTGCACCACCAGTAGATTTATCCCACTGACATTTGTTTTTGGAAGTTTATCGAGAAAGAAAATCATCAAAAACTACAATTTCCAAGAGATTTTGTTTGTCCTCCTAAAGTCTATAATTTCTTTGAGATTTCATCGATATCTCATCATAATTAGGAGCTGTACAGCTTACGTGGTCGTGAGAAAAAAACCGCCAGGGCAACGGAACGACAAATGAATGAGGGGACAGAGGCGAACCGTGTTCTTTGTGATGACCTTGGCACATTAAGGGCATGTGTGCTCCCTCAATTATTGTTTCATACATCATATTGCTAACCATTCACATTTCGTTGAATTCTGAAATACTCGATGGGTCCCAGCGTTCGTATGATCGTCCGCCAGCTTCCGAACATATCGCTGTTTGATCACCATGGATTTCTGGTCATAAAAGTGTCTGAAAGTGTTTTTTTCTTTAAATTAGTATGCGTTATGATTTTTTGGCTATGAGATCCCACTGCGAAACGAACAAGTTGCGAAGAAAGTGATAAAATGAAATAGTGGAGTAGCATCGTAACGGGAAAAGGGCGGATCGAAACGACAGGCGTTATTTGAGAAGCGATGAGGACTTTCGCACGTTCTCGTTTTCAGATCGATCGTACAAGAGCGGTAAATGTAAAAAGCACAGATATAGGAAAGTACAAGGAGAAACATTCGCAGGGTTCCAGAAGAGGGAAGGAAAATAGAGATGCTGTCGTATTTCGGCCGTTTCCTCATACATGGACATACAACGAGTGCGGTCGCTCGTGATTGTTCCTTTCTTCCTTGCTGCTTTCCAGAGAATCTAGATTTCTTTTCTTAAACGATTTTCCTGCTCTCCGGCTGATTCTCTATATAGATTTTTCGAGAATGTACCTTGAGAGCCAACGACGCATTCTTATCACCGCAAGATCGCCGTTATCGTTTCGTACCACTGTGCCATGTATACGTCCTGCTTCTTATATGTAGGCCGGAAGATTCGATCGTTTTCCTTTTGCTGCTTCGGAGCAATGGGCTCTTTTATGTCATATGCCACTATACATACAAGCTCGAAAAGTAACATGGCACATGTAGCTGTATCCGGAATACGAACCCTGAGGCGGTGTGGGCACGTTGTCGTTTTCGTTTTTCTATCGGTCACCGCGTCTATTCGCTCGGCCATTTTATCAAACAGGGTCTAAAACTTGGGTCTCCCAAGGTTGGTCCTCTATGCGTGATTTATCGTTAAGTCAAGTTTGTCTGTGTGAGAATGGATGATGAGGAGCGGAGCCACGTATGTAAAAGCATGGTGCGCTGTCCTCTATTCAGTTAAGCGAGGCAGAGAGAAGTAAAGCGACCGTTGGAGCGATGTTGGGTGCAAACTAATGGTCCATCAGATCCTTCCATCCAACAACTCCGAAAGCTTTCGAAAGCTATGACTATATATTGTCATAGGGTTATCCAGACAGCGGGCCCAAGAGGACCGTTTACTGAACGTGGCTTTAAAGGATGATCAAAGGTCGTCTGTGATGACCCGTAGGGTTTCAGAATTCCGTATGACAATATCCTTGTTCCACCGCTCATACCAGTACGCAAACTGAGCGCGTGTGTTGTGCAAGCACCCATTGAACCGTGTCCGACCGACAGGATCGCGATACCGCTCGTTTCCATTAACCCTGCAACTTTCAAACCGGAAAGATTGCCTTGCGTCCTCATGGCGCACGTTGTGACACTTTCCCTCACTCATCGATTAAAACGCCGATCCCTGCCAAACTGAAAAAGTGCATCTCGGGTCAATCTGACCCAAGGCATTTTACAAATCATGTGCATCTTTTGTTTTTTTTTTTGTATAGTGAATTATCCATATATTATGGCCTGAAATTTATTTCTCGACGAAAACGAAAATTAAATGCGAAAATATTCGTTGAATACCAATGAATCGGAGACAGAAAATTTTTGGGGTCAAAATGACCCAGTATGCACTCGAAGGGTGAAAAAAATCTGGGATTTTTCCCGTTCATGGAAAAATAAAATGATATTCAAATACATTTGCTTCGAGTTATCCTTGATCTTAGGACTTAATCCGGAAAAATGTCTCATCGTGCGATCGACATATAAGGTGCAAGTATCGCAAGCGTCGACTGGTTACTTGTTATTCACGACGAAATTTGAAACGATGACGCCACGTCGAAGCTTTGAGTTTCGCAAACTTTATTTCAAATTCCTTCTCTATCCTCTGCACTGGCAAATGAAATAAACCAATTGTACCAAAGTGTGTATGTGTGTGTGTGTATAAGTTATTCGGAAAAATATGAGCGGCTGCTCGTCGTCTCGGTATGAGGCTTTATGAGCTCATTCCTTCTCGGCGTCAACACGATTCGATGTAAATATTTATACGTGCAATCTCCACAATCCGCCTCTTCCATGCCTGAAAGTTGCTTGCTGCATACCAAGGTGAACTCGTGGAAACGAGGGATATTGCAACTTCCATTGTAAATCCTCAAGTCTTAGTTTAATTTCGGTTTCGGTATATACGTTAGATATACAAAGTCACAAACGGCGTGAGATCGCACTGCGGTTACGACGCAGCAGCGCAAAACCGGGGAGCCCAGAAAAAGTGGATAGACGAGATACAGAGAAAGACAGAATGAGTGAGAAAGGCTGAAGGAGGATTAAACGGATCCGTCGCACCCGTTAAATTTGATTTAGAGGAGCCATCCGTGTATTCTCCTCTTGACTCCTCTCTCTCTTTTGCTCTCTTGGTGTCTGTACGAGATAGGAAGCATTTGGAACACAGCGCAGCTCGCTCGCTGTACTCATCAAGGCTACCGGCTATAACCAGTCTCGTCTCTGCGCTTCTGGACCTCTAGCAATCCTATAGCCGTATAATACCGACATAGAGAGCAAGTGGAGGATATGGTTGTGGACTTAGACGTTGGTGGGTTTGACATCGAAACTAGTATAGAGACACTCCCTACCAAATTCGAAGGATTTCTCTAAGCGATCTCTCCTCGGAAGAAGGCTAGTCTTCTCGCGCGAGAGACCACAACGAAGAGTAAACGGACTCGAGGATTACGGAAGTCTTAGCCATGCTACGGGCTCCAATTAGTTAGAGCGGTATACTGTTAAGGTGAATCTGAAATATATTGAAACCAAGATCCGTAGTTTTCATTTGCATGGCATCGCCATGATCCTTTCAACGCGATCCCAACTACGAGGTCCTTCTGATTATGCAAAAAGGATAATGCATGCAGCGAGCAGACCAAAAAATTCCGTTAGGTATCTCGTGGCTTTTTGAATGAGTTGAGACTGAAAAATGCTCCTGATTTTCCACGAGAGGAATGCCAAATGTCTAGAGATCACGAGGCACCAAGCCTACAAAAATTTTTGTACACGTTTTGGATACAAAAATGCTGTAGTATTCTCAGTATAGTAGCTAAAGACTTACCGGTTGATTGTTGAGTGTGAAGGAAATGATAGCCCGTGGCACCGACGGTAGAGCCGTGCAATTTGCTTTCAGGGTGTCCCCGGGGTCATAGCGGCTTTGCTCCGTTGCGATAACCGGACTACCCGTTGGCAGAGCTGAAACAAAATGATAATTTTCTTAAAGAACGCCTCCGGTCAAACATCTTCCTCCGTCATTCTCTTTCTTTTTGTATCCGCTGGCTTGGCTCTCTTTCAATGGTGCGAATCACCACGCAAGGGCTTCACGACAAGACCGTTGTTAACTTTAACCCTCGTCTAACGAGTTCTAGTTTCGACCTTTTTATCGATAAAAAAAAACAAGGATGGCGACTGCGTCATTGCCTTGCCAGGGAGTGTACGGACCACACAAACATGTATATATACGAGGCATCGAAAACGTGACCTTTTTTCGGCGTGCTCACGTGACCTGTAGTTTCGATATCGCGACATTTTTTCGCTGTCGCGAACAAGTATGCCGGAACTTATCCAATTTTCATAAAACTTGGCTGCGCCATGTGGACTCCTTTTTTGGAATAAGTCTCAAGGAATTTACGGAGCTAAGCAGAATCATTAGCTACGATGTCGCAAGAAATCAAATTAACTCGCACACTTCCGACTCGCTAAAGCTTATGGAGAGTTTATACACGCACATGTGCACACCTTTTCCTAAAGCTTCTACACGAACCTTCCTTCGCATAGCGTTCGTGCGCATACTGGGTCGTTTTGACCCCAACAATTTTCTGTCACCGATTGTTTAGCATTCAATGGCAACGGATGTTTTGGTATTTGGTCGGAAAATAAATTTTGTGCCATAAAATGTCGTTAATTTACTACGAAAAACCGTCTCTACGCCTTGGGTCAGATTGACCCAAGATGCACTTATAGGAAGCGTTCACTCGAAGGGTTGACATCTCACGTGTAACTTGTTTGTAATTCTACGCAGTAAAGGGTCGTTCTTTGCTTTCTGGATGTTTGTTATTTTGGAATAAAAGTTGGAAACAGCGGAGCAGACATCTTATTCACACTGACTCCAGCTGAACTCGTGATTCACATGCAAGGCCTTAATTGAAAGCTTTGAAATGTACTTTTCGTTTTTCTACTAAATCTACGTTTTTTGATTGAATTCTTTTGATTGCATGGACATTTTCCAATGAATAACTATGACAATTAATCGTCCTTTCGGATAGGTTTGACCATTGCCCATTGCGCCGCAATGGTTTGCCCACGATGCCACGATTTTCGCTTTCTGTAGACCATACGTGCTGCCGCGTACGTGAATGGAATTACGGTCCGGTTTGCGGCCGGTAAAACCTTCGAAATTCGAGAATTCTCCATCTCACTCTGTCTTTCCATCCGGCCATTCCCGTCGTCTCTTCCTTTTCCCCTCGCTCCTATCTCTCTCTCTTTCTCTCTTTCTCTCTCTCTCTCTCTCTCTGTCAATGCACGAGCATGTCAATGGCAAATGAACCTTCCACAGCCGCATTTCACGAAACGATAGGACGATTAATCGAATCGTCGATTCCGGGGTTTCCGCGATCGCAACTCTACCCCAGCCCTCCCCTCGTTCCGCGCTTTGCCTTGTCGATCGGTGAACTTCCTCTATAGAATCTATAGCCAACGCCGCGTAACGAATAGAGATTTGGTGGATGCCGCCAAATGGATGAAATTCCCCAATCTGCTGTGGTAGACGATTCGGCAGGTTGGTAAACACATTCGAAGACAAATATTCTTGTGGAATACTATGTACCCGTAGAACCTCCCAGAATCGAAAGACTTTTTCTTATTTTTTAATTCAAAGAATTGAACAAAAAAAAATATCCTAATAATAATAAAAACCAAAAATTCATTCCGCATTTATTTTTTCAGTCAAAAGCTTCAGCCCCGTCGTTTGCTATCGCTACGGGAGTAAAAATAACTCCATGTCTGATAAGTGCAACAAATTGAACCGAATATCATATTTTTTACGGTATTAACGAGCACGGCGTGGCAATTATTGCACGAACATTTGTTTCAATTTGGCTGATTGTAATGATAAAAGCCGTCTCATGGGAGTAGCTGGAACGATTGAACGGTCGACTCGTCAAATTTCGATACGATAGGCAGTTGCGCGAATTTTCGGTAGCAATTTTGTCAATTACCTTGTTCTCTTCTTTTTTTTCAACTTGTTATGAAAAAATGTAAAATAATTCTATACTCTTGCTGCATGCGCCGAGGCTCCCGATGCCAACCACGCGGACAGAGCTTTTCAATATTTATAACGCGCGAGCGGCCTGTTCGCCTTTTTCTCTTTGTTTCTCTGCTCCTCCGCGTTTTCCTGGCTCTAGCCTGACACACTCGCAATCATTTTCAAGCATGAAACATGAAACTCACATTTTATTAAATAGTATCGAGATCACCGTGACACGACCACATGCCGGAGGTACTATGAATATAATGGCATGAAATATCGTCAATTTTATATATTCCTGTCAAGGAATATAAACAGAATTAGTGAGTTGAACCGTGGCTTGGCATCGCGAATACCAGACCGAGATGTACAAGAAATCACGTCACGGCCTGAAATATGAAAATAAATATCAAACAGGGTACAAGGAGAAAAGGAGGCAGGAAGGAAAGACACTGAGAGGTAGAGAGCACGAGAGACGAAAAGAGGGATCGCGTTCTGAAGAATATTCCAGGGAGTTAAGACGAGCGAATGAAATTACGCGTTTTAAATTCCTGATGCGTTCGTTCGTCGAACCAGTGATGAAAATTTTTATCGCGTTCCACGGCGTTTTTCCAGTAAATGAGGACCGTGAGCGGGCAAAAAGAGAATAATCCAAAAGGTAAAGAGGAAAAAAGATGGAAATAGATAACAGAGAGAGAGAGAGAGAGAGAAGAGAGTGGAGGATAAAATGGAAAAGAAAGGACAAAACCGAACGTGAAAATGAATATGCGCATCGGCAACACGCAGCCTGGTACTGCACTTCGACTAACCCCTTCAATTTAACTCGTTCCTCCTTTTTTTTGAGATTTTTCCATCGCCGTTAGAGCTTTTCTGTGGCCATGCATATGCGAACGATCTAAACGAGACCCAGTCCTGCCCCAATCAGATCCGTCGGTTGCTCGACCGCGGGGTGGTGATACAATTAGTCCGGACAGCGCAAAAATCACAAAAAGATGAATGCAAAACGTCCTCTCGGGCGTCAGTCTTTTCTCCGAGAATTTGAGCAGACAAATTTTTGTTTATGCTCGAGCTCCCATCAAAGGAAGTCCATGATTACAGATTAGGGCCTACGTCGCGCAGTTGCATCACTGGGCCGACGTCACCATCCGACATCGGTGCAGCGTTGATCCAAAGCTGAACCAGCATCGCCTTTCGCTTGTTTGCGACGAACGAATCTGCCAAAAGCGGATTGGCGTCAGTCACGAACGGTTGGTTGTTTCTCACGAGTTCATACTGCTCGGGGATCGACGTTTCATTGTTGTCCAGCGTTGGGAACAAGTTGGTCGTCGCGTTGAGTGCCAGCGCGGTCATTTCATATATTCGAAAATTTCCTTTGGCGCAAGATGATTGTTACATGCTGCAATCCAATTCAGACTCGACAACTCCGATGAGAGCAACTTAAGCCAAACGCACGCAGCAAAAACCTGGTAGGGCTTGGTTTCTAAAAAAATTCAGGCCTAGGTCGAGCTGCTGGTCATCGCATTCTGACGATGCATCTCAGCACAGGGTGGACACCAACAAACACAACCGCTCCAGTGTGTGAGTAAACGCTGCTCACCAAAACGATTGGTGCCTGTGACAGCTACGACTGGGCAGGTCGGCAAATGCTAATGTTCAGTATCCGCACGTTGGTTCAACATAAGCAGAAATAAAGGCTCGGGTTTGGACCCGACTTGGGGTCCCAACCGGCGTCCACCCAATCCCAGGCCAAGCGGCATCCGTATACATCGAAGTCTGTCAATGTTTTCGGGCGAGGTGAAGACCGTTGAAGGTGGAGAATCACAGGCAACGTTTCTCGACACAGAATTACGTTTTCACGCGATTCGTCCTTCCACCACACACGCACACACATGATCAATGATACATGGATCGGTGTGGTGAATGCTTTGTTATAAATCAAAGTTACTGCGTGCAGGTAGGTCCCCAAATTCTTTGTATCGCTGGAATATGCAATACCCATTCCCCATAGGAAAATTTAGGCAATAAAATGATTCATGTTGACAAATACGGAAGAAAAATATTGACAGAGCTCTGGAAAAACGCTAACCGGACGGATGAATCATTGACTCTTAGTGCAAATATCGAGCAGGCACTGGAATCAATTAAAACAAACAAAATATTGAAAATGTATAGGAATGAGCAGGTGGAACCGAAAACTAAAGAAATAAAACGTTAAAAATTGCGTTTGTGTCATACAGCACACTGCCAACAAGGCACTCTATTAAATTTTCAGTTTACATTGAATTTTGTATTACGGAACCTTTTGTGACGGTATGGGGATGAAAAAACTCGCGTTATTGTCGAGTTATTGATGTTAGTCTCTCCGTTTCATAAAAGTGCTCCATGCACTGCCATTATTATTGCTTCCGTGTATACTTTAGGAAAAACGTTACGAAAAGCAGCTGAATATGTTGAAGGGGCTCTTTCTCCACTTCGTGGTCCTCTATCAAGGAACCAAGATGAGAGAATACGAAGTGTACAGTCTGGGGAGGAAATGAGAGGCTGTCGAAGGAGCCGCGAGAAGTTAGGTCGTCACCACAAAGTGATCCCGGCGCTCTGCTACTTCTCACTTCCTCCCTCACTCTCTCGCGCACTTGCTTTTTCACTCTTTTGCTATCTCTTTCCCACCAAAGCCGCAAGACATGTCTTCGACGCGGCATCGTACGAGAGTTCGCGTTTATATATAACCATCATTCTGATTAAACTATTCTGAACCGTCTCCTGAAAGATAAAAGGATCACATAGTAGAGAGTATGAGATATAGAAGGGAATGAGGAAGTTAGCGATGCGACGTGGAAGAGAAACTCTTCTGGCGTGAAAGACCGAACAGGATACCCCACCACAAAAATGAGATACCGTGGATGGTCCTTAAAAAGAATGAGCTCGGTTATCCATTTTCAGGTATACTGTAGCATGGCCTATATGCACAGCGAAAACAATGTGTTGACGCGAGCTGGAGTATTAAAATTTGGTGGAGAAAAGCTTCCAATGTACATGAAAAAAAAATTCTCCCTGGTTATGCTTCAGACTCTGACTCTGAAGTGAGCTGCGCCTGAGAAGTGAATTCTTAGGCAGTCTCAATAGGCACCTAGTCGGCATCTCTGCAGTCAATGTTTATGTCAAGTATGGCGAAGTTTACGTGATCAGGATCGGGTCCTGACTGGGTTTTCGTGCGGGCACGATTTTAAATTTCGGTCGGGCAACAAGGGCGATGTATTCTGTAAAAAAAAGGCAAGGCTACTTACAAACAACGGTGAGTTTTTTCCAGTCAACTTCGGTGGTGAAATACGGGGAGTCGGCTGTTGCTTCGCACGAAAAGTTGCCCGCGACTGCGAATTCTACGTTGCGAATTGTCACTTGACTCTCGTCCGACTTTGACAGCTGCAACATAAAATCAAAGCCCATTGACATGTCGTACTGCTTCATTTTTCAGTTTTTATTTCAATGAATTTTTTCTGATGTGTCGTTTAGCAAGAAATCTTCAAAATATTTGTCCTTTTCAGGTTTCACGTGCATACACTGGAAATAAAATTTTGTTAAAAATCGTCGATATTTTGTTGAACACGGTGAACTAAATATTTTTTGAAAATTTCGAAATTTTCGTTATTTTGGCAGTACATTTGGTTCCTAATGAAATCGTCTGCAAAATTTACGATTGAAACGACCAAAATTTGCTTTCGAAGAGACTTTCTAGAAAATTTCTTGCTGCGAGGACACAATTTTTGGGATTATTCAAAAAAACGTTTAGGGGAACGTATCGAACAAAATATCGATCTTTTCCAACAAAATTTTGTTTTTAGTGTATTATTATATATGAAGACGAATTAATCGATGGTGAAGGGTGCCAGGATCCAAGCTGTAAAGTAATCCATAAATGTTTTCGCGAATTCACCAACAGTTGACACACGTATCAAGTGCGTGCTCGTCTTTTTAAAATCAAAATGTTATTCTATATAGATACAAATGTATGGATGTATGCATGTATGTGTATGCATATCTTTCCCGTTTAAGTGATGTACCGATTGAAATGCCTGGCAGGTAGAATAATGAAATGAGCAGCAATTTAAATTCATGGTTCGGCGTATACGCTCTTGTTGGGTTCATGGTTCGCATCGAATACTCTCTCACACCTATATTCCTCCCCAGCAATACCGCTTGTAACGCTTGTCGATTCAAACGTCCCTTGTGCATCCTATTTACGGTTGAATTTACATATGTAGGGAATTCCATGCTAAATGAACGAGCCAACGGTTGAAAAACGATTTCTACGGAATTTCATCAAATAATGTATAATTGTTCCAAGAGTATGGTGTCAATTCCAATTCCTGATTGACCAAGGGTTTGTTAACACTCGTTGATGAATATTATTCTGACATTTTGGCACTTTTTACAGATTAACAGTATTGCACAGACAAAAAAATCATGAAAAACGAACGAGGCTTGAGACAAAAGAACAGAGTGACGAGGCCGAAGCGAATTTTTCAATCTTTTTTTATACATCGAAAAACTGAACGCAGTTGAAAAGTATGAATAATTTTGGTCAAAATGATAATAGATTTATTAATTTATTTTTTGTGACTGGGAAGCACATTCATTGACAGGATTCTCCGGGAAATAATGATACTTGTATTTTTATTTTCGACGGTTTCCAGCGTCAGTGTAAATGGCCATATTTGCGTTGACTATTCAGGACCCGGCACGGAGATCCTGTTAAAGGCGACGGTAAACAATTGGGTGCAAACGATAGTTCTGCAAATAGTAGAGGACGCGGTACCAGGCAGAGAGAGAGAGAGAGAGGGTGGGAGAGACAGGAAGAGAAAAAGAGATAGTGATCGTGAAAGTATTCATGTGTAGGAGACAGAGAACAGCCTCGCCAATGGGCAGAAGAGCCAAGATCCGAGTGTTAAATTGACGGTTTTATTCGACAAATCGGGTAGAGATAGGACTAGAAGGGTCAGTGATGGGATGAGGGAAATCGCGGAACGCGAGGATATGGACGTTTGGCCCCACAGAGATAGCGTGTGCGATCGGAGAGCCCGCCGGATTCTATGTCCATATGTCCATGTCTATATACATTTATGTATACATATATATATATATGATACGCATAATACTGGGCAATTCACATCACGCCCCAGCCACTCCTCTCCCCTTCGCTCCCTGATGGACAAGTAGTTCGAAACTCTCAAGAGTGCTATGTGTCCAAAATTTTTCAAATCAATCTACGGAGTGATTTAAAAAATTGTGCAATCTGTTAATCCTTTTGAAACGATTATTATTTGACTGACTATCTTTATTCTTTATTCTCCGAGCCTCCTTTTCATCCATCACCCGATGCAGCATTTGAGCAATCCCAGATTTAATGCATTGGGAATAAAATTTTGTTAAAAATCGTCGATATTTTGTTGAATACGGTAAACTAAATATTTATTTGAAATTTCAAAATTTTTGTTATTTTGGCAGTGTATTCGCTTTCTAACGGAATTGTCAGCGAAATTTTCGAGTGGAACGACCAAAATTTGCTTCCGAAGAGACTTTCTAAAATATTTTTTGCTACGTTCACACTATTTTTGGGATTATTTAAAAAAACGTTTAGTCGAACGTATCGAACAAAATATCCATCTTTTTCAACAAAATTTTGTTTTCAGTGTGCAAAGTCGAAATTCAATATTACTCGTTCGTAAATTTCTTAATTTTGTAGATCAAGAAACTCAATTGTTGTTGACATTGCACTGGCATAAATAACGAATGGAGAAACGACCAATTACTGTGACTCAATAGAATCGAGTGACGACTTTGAATTTCCAGCAATTTTCACTGTTTACAATTTCAATTTTTGAAAAAAACGTGTCTTTTTGGTCACAATTTTAAATTTTATTTTTACTTCATGAAAAAGTATATCCTGCACAGTAGAAATGGCAGGGAAGTCGAGTTAATCACTCCCTTCATAGTGCCGAGGTTTTTTTTTCGATTCTGTCTGCGATATTTTTTGCCAGGGACGAAGCCAGAGGCTCGGGCTCGGTTCAGCGCAATGTCCATGCAGTGGCATCCTCTTATAGGAGTGTAAAAGAAAAAAATCGATGAGCAAGTAGCAAAAAGAAACGAAGAAGAAACACGAAGAAAAGAGTCGGTTTTGGAGAGACCGAGGAATGAATAACGCTCGAAAGCTTGCTCGAGATTAGCTGCCTTTATAGCCAAAAAGAACATTCGCGTGAATGCTTTGACACCGAAAAGGTGAAAACGCGAAGCCGCGTCCGATTGTCAACTTGAAACAAAGAAAAACATGCAGAAAGGAAAAAATAGTAAGCGAGAGATGAAGTTGCTACCTATGGATATAAATTAGAGTTTTTCTTTGAAATTATTATTCAACAAGAATATAACAAAACAAACGTGGGACTTGCCATCAGTTAATTTTCTGGATTTTAAAATATTTAACGACATTATAAAATGTAAAAAATAATTCTTCCCATTGCTTCTATATACACACTTGAAATAAAATTTTGTTAAAAATCGTCGATATTTTGTTGCATACGGTCAACTAAATATTTTTGGATAATTTCAAAATTTTTGTTATTTTAGCAGTTTATTTGGTTTCTAACGGAATTGTCAGTAAAATTTGCGATTGGAACGACAAAAATTTGCTTCCCAAGAGACTTTCTACAATATTTCTTGCTGCAATGACACAATTTTTGGGATTATTAAAAAAAAAAAAAAAACGTTAGGTCGAACGTATCAAACAAAATATCGATCTTTTCCAACAAAATTTTGTTTTCAGTGTACACCCTCGACCCTCTCCTCTCTCCCGTTACTTTTCGCTCATTGATGGAATAAACTGCAGGCAACGATATAACAATTATCGAAAATTTGTTCGAATATGAAAAATACTTTTTGGAGTAAAATCGCGATCCCTATGAATGTGGATTCAAAATTCCGTGAATATATTGTGTTCCATTTCCACTACTTACATCAACTTCGAGTCCTGGAATTCCAAAGACTTTGATGCTGGGACTTCCATTCGGTGAGAATCGATAAAACTCGTGTTTCCCCCTGTACCACTTGAGGGAATATAGCGTTGCATTTTCAAGAACATAATGGCATCGTAGGGTTGCTTCTCTGCCACGTTCGACGATCTCCGGTATCACTTCTAGTCTGGTATCTCTCAGGCATTTGACACCTTGTGTTCATTGTAATAGTCGATTGGAACAATCCAGGTGAACCGAGAAAGAGAGCAGAGAAAAAAAAGTCGCAATTAGATGCACAGTTTGGTATAGAAAAGTGAACGAACGTGTTAATTTGTAAACATCGACAGGGTGAGTGATTGAAAAAAAAAAAACTTAATCCGCTATATTTATAAAAATACTCAAGAGTCCAGGAAATATTTATGCTCGTGAGGTAGCGTGTGCAATTATCGCACGTAACAAGAGACACGGAAAATTATTCTTTTCTCTCTTGTAGACCTTCTAGCGTCGTTTCTGAGAAGTGTCGAGCTGTTGGTGGAGCAAAGCTCTGATGACGGAGGGTTGAGGGCTTGACGAGCACGGAGATAGCAAGAGATAGAAATAGCGTTAGAATGAAATGAGTGATAAAAAAACCAAGAAAAAACTCTCTCTCTCTCTCTCCCTTTCTCTCTACACTATAGAGAGAGTAAAAGCGAGAGAGAGAGAAAGAGAGAGAGTGTGATAAAAAGATAGATGGATAGGAAGAGAGAGAGAGAGAGAGATAGAAACGGAGAGAAATGAGAACAGACAACGATGCATTAAGTCTAGTGTACATCATTAGTCCGCTTTTACTTGTAGCGTACATGGTAGTGGAAAAGAGTCCGAAACATAGGAAGAGCGAGAGAGAAAAAGAGCGAAAGGGAGAAAGTGTAGTGTGAGAGGAATGGGAGATGCCGCGCGTCAGCGAGAAATTGCAATTCCAGCAAATGACAACCTCAACCTCTTCTCAGTTGATCTCTTGCAACCCTGGATCTATGTCCCTCTCTCGCTCTCTCTCTATTTTACTCACTCACTGACACACTCTCCCTCTCTTACTCTATTTCTCTATCTCTATCTCTCTTTTCCATGCAGTTTTGTTTCTGCTGCTGGTTCTGGTGGTGCTCATGGAGCCTGAGAGTACCTACATACTCCCAGCGGGCTCCTCCAGAAGTGCTCGCCTCTCTCGTGGTCCTTTAGCCTCATCGCGTTCATCACACGAATTGCTAGATCATCCTCTCTCGCAGTTGCGGTTAGTTCGCACAAACACTTCTAAATGTATTCGCATATATATACGTTATATTTCTTCATCCACAAACATACAGGAAAGACACGCATGGGATAATTGTTTTTATTGTTGTTATGCAATGGAATAAATTTATTATTATACAATGAGTCTCCGTTCGACAACACACGTTGTGAGCTCTCTACACGGAGAGAAATGCCGGGAAATTTATATCACATATTACTATACGCCACCATAGATTTTTGGTGACAGTGTCGTACCCTCTGAGAAATTTTAGCGAAAACATAGTAACTTTTATTTAAATTCTATCGGAAAAAGCGGAAATTTGACATTTTTCGCCCAATTTTAGATGAAAAATTACTATATTTGTGCTAAATTTTCTCCGAGCGTACGAAACTGTCAGAAGAAAACTATGGAGCATAGTAATTTGAGATATAAATTTTCCCGCATTTCTCTCCATGTACAAATTCCATCATTCTCACAAGAAAATTATGAGCATGATCCAGTTTGTTGTCCCGATAAGCCAGTTGAAAACCAATGCAAAACCCAACTATATGAAAAAAAATGAAGAAGTCTCATCCGATCAAATGTACGAAATCGAGATCGCGTGCAAAGAAACAATTCTTAATTGGAATTATTTGAAAAGCCAATTGTAGGTGGTGGCTGGAGATTGAGAAATTAGTTCGTCACAATTTTGTGTAGAGATTGTTAAAAACCAATACCATATATTGCCAAAATAACAAAAAATTTGAAATTATCAAAGAATATCTAGTTCACCGTATTCAACGAAATATCGACGATTTTTAACAAAATTTCGTTCCCATAGTGCGCCTTGGGTCACATTGACCCAATATGATGCACTTATAGGACTAGTGTCTACTCTCATAGAGTTAACATGTGCTCACCATTCTTTCTTCTTCGGCGTACGTGATCAGAAAGCCCCATAAAAATTTGGAATTGCGAAAACGAGAAGGAGCGATTTATTAGGCCGGGCAAAAAAGAGTTTTTTTGAGTTTTTTTTTTGTTCGTTCAAAATATGGAACGATGATGGTCACAGGGGCTGGCCGAACGGTTATTAAAACTTCGTTACAAACTTCGGACCTCCGTCGTCTACAGTTCTTATGGGAAGTAGGAAACTCCTAGCAAGAATATAGAAGGACGAATGCAAAAAGTAGATATTTCTTTTTTATATTGCTGAGCAAAGTGCAGTCCGTCGGTGCTTGGAAACAGAGAAAAAGCTCGTTGAGGCAGCGATTCTCCGTCTTTTTCTCTCGACCTCGCTCGTGCTCTCTCCGTTGGGCGATGAAAGTAAAATAATTAGGAACTCGTTTTTCCTCCACTCTTTTCAGCTCTCGCCCTCCCCCAACTACGCGCGCGCCGCGGCACCCGTAACGTTTTCTTTTAATTAGCCCCTTTAAATTCCGTCAAACTCTCCGCGCCTTTCACGCCCCTACACTTTCTCATATATTCATGCGCGATGGTGTATAAGACACGCGCTGCCAACTTGGCAGAAGGACCAAAGTATCGGAAAAAGAATTCTCAATCTCCCGAACGCAATATCAATCGCTTCGTGCCAAAAGGGCGAAACGCACGAGTGGGAAAGTAGAAAAGAAACGGTGCTAATATTGTCTAACGTACAGACCGCCGATATATGTGCAAAGGATGACGAGAGGGTTCTTCCTTCTCATTATTATTTTTCCCCGTAAAGGGCCCTCGTTTCTTCCGGTAGGGAAACAGCTTGGAAAGTTTTTGGCCAATTCACGCGAGCTTTCGTGACTCGAAAACTCGAAAAGGCCATCCCTATTTCTTTCCCCCTTTCTCTCTCTTACTCTCTGCTATTTATTCCACTCGTTCGTTCACCCTTCCGATCTTTCTATATCGCAGCCGTTTTCCCTCATCTCCACATCCACATTAACCATTTTTTCTTAAACTAGACGAAAGTTGCAACGTCCAGTTCTTGTACACATCAGTGCCACTTGCCAAGCGTGAGGGAGATGGAAAATGTTCCACCTGTTCTCTCATCTCTCGACACGCTTGACTAATTAGACTCCTCTTTTCGAGTAATTAGTCGTAAAAACGCACGGAGCGGATTCCATGTGCTCTGGAGCGTGAAAAAAGGTGACTCCGTGCAAGAGGCAAAGAGAAAAGCAAAAGAGGAGGTGAAGAACATGAGCACTGACCGTTTAAGTTTGTATATGTGTGTGGTTTGCGCATTCCGAGGGCATGTGATAGTGCGCGGTCGACTTGCAAGTACTTCTGCGATAACGAAGATAGAACTCGGAAAACGTGTGGAATGAGATCGTTGAACCTTGGCCGAGGATGAGAAAGAAAAATCTTCAACGTCGCGTGCTCTTATCACTCGGGACTCGTGTTGCTCGGCAATAAAGAAATTCTCGCGGAGATGTAGACAATCAAACAGCTTTCGAGCGAATGTTATGACGCGACCAAACTAAATCCTATCCGAAGACGACGATGGAACAAACGCATTCAAGATCCACAATGTCTGCCTGACAAGAAAGCATCCGGGACCATTTCAGGACAACCGGAAATAATAAATAACGTTCGTTTTTTTTTTCCTGCCTCAATTTACATCCAACATTTGAATCAAGTTTTAGTTGCTCCCGTTATTTTCAAAACATACAACTCAAGTCTTTTGTTAATCGTGTCGAACCGTTTTCAAAATCGAGACCTTCGAGTGTATACTGGGTCGTTTGGACCCCAACAATTTCCTCTCACTGATTCTTTGGCATTTAGGGGCAACGAATTTCATTTTTAAAACCCAAAATCGGCCGCCCATTTTTACACTCCTAACAGACGGCTTTTTTGTGTATTAATCTTCCGAATGCACACTGGGTCATTTTGACCCGGACAATTTTTTTCTCACCAATAATTGTTTCGCAATCAATTGCAACGAATGTTTCGGTATTTAATTTTCGTTTTCATAAAAGAATCAATTTAGCGACATGAAGTATGGTTAATTAACTACAACACCAAAAAATGCATATTTACCGGAATACAACGATTTCAAGAATGCCTCGGATCAGATTGACCCAATATGCACTCGAAGGGTTTGACGTTAAAATGACGTGAATGGAATTATTGTCGACGTATTTGGCGAAATGTATTCAACAAGAGAGAAACAAGAACCCAAGTATCGATAATATTTCTGAGCAACGTTGAGAGACTTGCCAAAAATGAATTTTAGTATCTCCTCGTCTCGATTTGTTACTGACTGAGCACCGGTGTGTTACGAGTTGTTTAATGAAATTGCTTCACATCGAGCACCGGGAGCAAGTAGTTTAACGAAAAACGAAGAGATAAGCTTTCTTCGGAGTGCGAGCTTTAGCAGCTATAAAGTTTCTTCGTTTCGAGTCATTTTATCGTTGGAGTACGAGTACGAGACGGTTTTAATTTCAGGGAGATTGGTCTTGATACCGTATCCTGTGTTTTCAACATAGTAAATCTTATCTTGGTTATTCTGCTCATTTAATGTACTTTGAGTTTGATGATCCAAGACGTAGTCGAATGGTACTGTGTGCGGAAGAAGGTACAGTAACGAAGCAGCAACGAAAGATGCATGGGGAGTTGTCATTATTCGGTAGTTGTGGTAAAACAATTGGAGTTGGAAATTTAAGAAGCGTATTGTGTGCGAGCCCTCGCGCAATGGAGCTTTTATCGATCGCGCGGCAGCATTGAGTCGTCTCGTATCAATTTTAATGCCGAACGGATACGAGTCTATGTAACAAAGTCAATATATAGCTCATATGTACACACATTTGAAAAGTGCAGCGTATACGATCATGTATATATTGAATTTCCGAACAATGAACAAAATACGCATAACCGAGCATAATAGACGAGCCGAGAGAGTTCTCGACGTTGTGATATCGATTCTCATAACCCAACGGATGAAAGATTTATACCCATGATTGAGAATCGGCTCATTCACCAAACTCCTCCTGCTCCGATCCAGAGCATCTATTGCGACCCGAAGCTACTCTCCCCGCGCGATGTGTGCCTCGCTCCAAGCACACACCCCATTTGAATATGAATTCCGATCGTACGCTGGCACGATTTCTTTCCGGCTTAACGGACCGTTGGCTAATACGAAAACGTCGATAAACCGCGGAGAGGGGCACAGAAGCCTGTAAGCACAATCTTCGTACATGTGCGAATTAAAAGACGCAAGAACGAACGTATGCATGTTTCTGCGCACCTATGTATGTCCTGTGGCACGATATGTACCTTATCTCGGATTACCTCATTTCGATACCAATCATGAAATTACCATTTTTTCTTCTTCTGCACTATTCTCATCTGTACCCTAACGGTTCTGACATTGTCGAAAATCTTATAGGATTGACTTGAAGCCCTGGAACAAATATGAAGCGATTTTATAATTTTTTCATTATCACAGGAATTCGTTGAACTTTCAACGATCTCTACACAAAATTTAGATCAACTAATTTCTCAATCTCCAGCAACCACCGACAATTGACTCTTCCAATACATTCCAATCGAGAATTGTTTCTTTGCACCCAAATCTCGATTCCGTACATTTGAACACTGGAACTGAAATTTTGTTAAAAATCGTCGATGTTTTGTTGAATTCGATGAACTAAAATTTTTTTGATAATTTTAAAATTTTCGTTATTTTGGCAGTATATTTGGTTTATAACGGAATTATCAGCGAAATTCACGAGTGGAACGACTAAAATTTGGTTCCGAAGAGACTTTCTAAAATATTTCTTGCTGCATTGACATAATTTTTGGGATTGTTCAAAAAAACGTTTAGTCGAACGTATCGAACAAAATATCCATCTTTTTCAACAAAATTTTGCTTTCAGTGCGTTATTCCAATCTTCGTAGTCCTGTAAATATGTCGGTTTATGAATCCAGTCGATGCACTTCTATTTTCTTCTGCACCCAAGGAAACGTCTCGATGGGATTATTATACAAAAAAAAATGAATCAAGGACTGACTATCACGTCCCAGAGATTCGTGATATTCAGAGAATCAGGGACACGAAGAGACTAGTGATAAAAAAAAAGAAAATTTCGTAAGGGATGATTTTGTCTGATTCTGTCGATGAGACGCATCAAGATTTTCTTCCTCGGCTCGTTTATTAACGCTATTCTTGCAGCCGGCAGGAAAACTAATACCCAGCTGGTAATAACTCCTTCAGGTAGAAGTGCCGGAGCTTTCGTGATGAAGGAAGAGAAAGGGAGGAGGAATGCTTGCTCGCTGAAACATTAACTGGAGGACCGAAGGTGAATTGAGTGGGGCAGGAATTTTCATGAGCGATGGGGCTCTTGGTTGTTTTTTTGCTCGTTTTATTGGAGCATTGGAAAAGCGTATTTTTCAGGGTGAACGAGAGAAATTGGGGTCCAGAAAATAAATCTTGATTGACGGAGAAAAAAAAAACTAGCGATGCTGGTTCGCTGTGTTTGTGAACAGGAATGGAGAACGATCGTCTCGCCGGAAATCCTGCATGGTGGTTTTCCACGATCATCCCTCCCACATATCCCAACAAATGTACATATATTTCTCGTACCCACACACATACATACTGCATAAAGTAAGTTCTTTGCTTTATTTCTTCGTTTTCGTACATCCCGAAGAGCCAAAGAATTTGGAATGGGTTCGAACCCCATTGTGTACGACGGCTTATCGTCATTCTGCCGGAATAACTCTCCGAGGCTTTCTTCGGATCGCTAGTATCTACGAATCTTACGTGGTCTTGCATCGTACAAGGAGTTTTACCAAAGATACATCACACGAACGTACAACACGGCGAGTCACCGCAAAGTCCTTTGCCTTTTTTTTATCTCATTTTTTCCATATTTTTTCCAAGTCTCATTATGGATTTTATTTTTATTTGCATTTTACCTACGAATCTAATTTTCTGTGGCCTAAAAAATCATATTTTTGGAGTGAGGAATATTGATTTAATGCAGTTATTTGAGTCAAAGCAACAATAAAATCTTTGTTGGAATAAAAAGAATGACTTGGTGACCGTAGATTCCGTCGATACACATTTATTGTTGATCCAATCAATTCACTTTTCAGCAGGCCAATAAATTCGTGTAATTGAGTTAACGAAATCGATAAAAATACGACCATTTGTCCAAATGAAATGGGTTCGCACGTTCACGCCTGGGAATTCGTTGCTGTATTTACGACATTTTATTATTTTACTAGCTGCCCTTCGGCTTCAGAGGCCGTAAAAAATATAATTTCCCGCTTTTCTTCTAAATTACTCGAAAAAATATTTCTAATAACGAGCTTTTCAAATTTTATTTTATTGATGCAGAAAAAAAGGTCGAATTTTTTTATTTTATGACTGATTGCAACTCCAGCTACTCCTGATGGTTCTTTCTGTTTCTGAATTAGCTCTCGTTGCCTATTGTAGAAAGAATATATATTTTTAGAAAATACTCGAACTGCAATCGTGTTTTTCGATTTTTGCACGTTCTTTATTGATTTTCATCTCCAAGATCATTAGATTTTTAGAAAAGCCATGCCACGAGCACATTTATTAAATTAGCCCTCCAAGGCACACATCCTATCGGTGCATATCGGGTCAATCTGACCCGAAGGCGTTTTTCAAACCATTGGATTCCATTCAATATGCATTTTTTTTTTGTAACGACGTTTTTCGTAATAATCAACTTGGCGCCGAGCCGCTGCCGCGTCTCTTGATATTTTATGGCCCTGAATTTATTTTTTGACGAAAACGAAAATTAAATGGCAAAACATTCGTTGCCATTGAAAGCCTAAAAATCAGTGACAGAATATTGTTTGGGTCAAAACGACCCAGTACGTACTCGGAGGGTTTATTGGGGAAGCTCTAGACATTAAGCAGCAAGATCATTTTTTCCAGCTTCAATTTTTATCTCCATGTGATTATTATTTTGAGAATGTCTGAATGACTTTTCAATATCGAATGCCTAACAAAAGCTGTTGGCGTGCTGAAAAAGTGTAAAAATGCAAACTGCAGCTCGAAACTACTCACGATACGAAAACTTGTAATGCAGTAATAACAGTTTTTTTTTCACCCATTAAATCTGCGATGGAAAATGGTCAAATCTTGGAAAAAATAATTTCTCTGCCTTTATTTAATGCTTTCGAAATAAAACTACAAAAACGAGCTGGTACTGCACCCTTTCACGAGTAGCCTACTGCTTCGGTAAAGGGCCTTTGATAATTAACAATTAAGGCCTGCGCCTAGTTTGCATGAAGAATACTTTGCGAAACACGGGAACTTCGACCGAGTTTACAAAGCATGCGTATTCGCACGATGTAAGCTCGTTTAAAAGTGATGAATTAATAATTATTTTTCTTCCTTCCTGAAGCGAACATCGCGATGATATTAATTTTTCTACGAGACGTAAGGGGCGAAGCTTTTTGATCCTTCTCATCAAACTAAGTAGGAATCGTATTTGAGTTGCTTAACTTTATCCTGAAATTCGTTCTTTTTTCTCAAACGGTATGTCCTCCGGTGTACATAATTATAAAAATAAATAAATTAATAACGATTCAAGAAAAGGGATTTTTTCTCTCGCATTCGCTCAACATTCGGTCGTCCTAAGATTAATTGTTTTTCGTGTGTTTATTAATTAATAGTTGGTCGTCTTACCGAATTTTTGAAGTGTTAAGCAGCAAAGATATTCGGTCGTTGCAATTTTTTTTTCTCTCATATTTTCCATCTGGCTCATTTTGTTTGCATTCAATTTTTTAATTCACAGCTTTGGTCCAATTCGATGTTTGCCATTCATCAAATACCAAAATTTCTCATCCCTCGGCGATGGACAAATAATAATAATAATAGAAAATGTTTATCATTATTATTTTTATAACTTTGAAAAATAATAAGAAACTTTTTTTATTGTGAGCTTGGCGTTTTTGCGATCGTACAAAATTTGAGTAAAAATTATTTAGCTCTGAATACGTGCTTGCTTTCGGTTGGAATTCCATCATTCCAGATCGCTGTGACGTTATGAATAAGACACCGTTGAAAAAGAGGGGATGGGGTTGAACAATGTGTACAAAGCTCATACTCTTGCTATCCGCACCAACGAGGAGGAAGACACTTCGGTAGCATTTTCGCTGAGATTTTTTTCTCTCACGGCACTCGGAGGCCAATCAGCCATTCGCAAGGGTCGACTGTCGCGGGGGCTCGAAAAGGAATATATTTTCTTAGGAGCATCAAATACGTACCAGGGGACTGAACTCGTTGGTGAAAAAAGGAATTCTCCACTGAAAGGATGAACGTAAGCGAAAGGAACTGAGAGAGGCTAAAAGCGAGGAAGAGAGCGCAGCAATGTTCGTTTGATGGTTTCCTTCCTTATTCAAGTTGAGAATACAAAACAAACGTCTCTCGGTGTCTGTGGCATCGCCTTCGCTCGTAATTACCTTCTGGTTGCGGGTGTCAACCACCCCAAGGCTGCCTACACCCTTACACAATTTCTTCTATACATTTCTCTCTCTCTCTCTCTCTCTCCCTCTCTCTCTCTCTCTCTCTCTCTCTCTCTTGTGGGTGTTGGGAGTAATGTCTCAGATCGAGAGATAGGGGAGAATGTGTCAACGAGGGTGTGTGTAGATACTGAACAATGTATACACATCGGAATCTCAATAAAGGGACGAGAAAGCAAAATACAGTGACAGGTTCTTCTTCCCAACTTTGGGATTGAGGTTGAAAAACGCGTGATTCGCTAACGATCCAATATGCGTTAGTAATGACGATAGGAAAACTTTTTGTCAAACTCAAAAGCGACATCGCGCCTTTACTTCTGAAACTTTTTCTTGTCTCCTCATCGCCCGTGGATTATGAAAGTTAATATTGCAAAGTGGCTTCACGTGGTGATTTTTTACTTTCGAGAAAGTCGTGAACTTGCTGAAAATTATGTAAAAGATTATCTACGCTGTAAGCTCTTTTCTTATCAATAAATAATCCCCAGAAGTTTGGGCTTTTGAAAGATTTTTACTGCCTCGAATGGTGAGAAATAAAGACGAGGAAGTGTACCACGCACTGGAAACAAAATTTTGTTGGAAAAGATCGATATTTCGTTCGATACTTCCAACTAAACGATTTTTTTGAATAAACCCAAAAATGGTGTCATCGCAGCAAGCAATATTTTGGAAAGTCTCTTCGGACGCAAATTTTTGTCGTTCCAATCGTAAATTTTGCTGACAATTCCATTCGAAACCAAATTTACTGCGAAAATAACGAAAATTTTGAGATTAACGAAAAATATTTGGTTGACCGTATTCGACAAAATATCGACGATTTTTAACAAAATTTCATTTCCAGTGCGCAGCTTTCGGGCTCGATGTCTCTTCGGAAGTGAATTAAGGAGCTCGTGAGCTTATTTGAACAAAATTTTAACCAGAGGGTCCAATACAGAGTTTAAAAGTTTGGTATCTTCTAATCATCTTGAAATTGAATTGAAAACGATTTCTAACAATTCATCACTCGTCCATTGAATGAACAATGAATCGGAGCAAAATGAAATTGTTTCGTGCGATAGGTCGAAAAACTCATCGACACATTTTCATTCGCGAGGATGGTGAGTTCGATGACGCACTCGATGAAACGCGAAACGCACGGGATATAACAAAAAAAAAGGAAAACGGAGAGACAGGGAGGATAACGCTGCGGCGACAAGAGACGAGGCGGCGCGGCACGAGGCTGAATTCGATGCAGGATTTCAACGTTGATCAACGCTGGAAGAGCAGTGACCAACGGGGAAAAGGGGACACTCTCGATGCATGTGGAATAACGACAGTGCAACGGCTGGGTCATCGTTAAAAGAGCAACCGTGAATGGGAAAAAAGGAAAACGAAAAAAATGTCGAGACTCGATGAGAGCTCTGACGCGGGGCGTCGTGTTGCCTGGCATTCGGGAATTGGCGGTGTGGCGCCGTACAGTAAATGAAAATGTAGCATCGCGAACGCATATAAACGCCAGCGAATGGCACCAATTGGGAAAACGCATGGTCGTGGTGCGACGCTCGGGAGAGAAAACAAAATCCTCCTTCTCGTCGTCGTCGTCGTTGTCATTGTTCACGAGACCTCCGCACCATCCTTTTTTTCCGCGTCCATTTTATAGGCTTCCCCGGAATTCATATTTCTCGGCTACTTCATACTTTCCACTCTTTGCTTACCCACAACAAAAACCTTATTCCGTATTACCATTTTGCTCGAGGAATCCTCGTCAATGTTCAACAAATATTTTCCTCTTTCGATATTTAACCCTTCCGATTCCGAAAAAAATCGGCTGGTTATCCGCACGCGAAATAATCATGCTCGATAAAATCTTGATTGGACAATCTCAACAAAAAAAACCTTTCCCAACGCAACAATGATCGACGGTCACTTTGTTTCTAATTTCATTATTTATTTATTCCCGAGTTTTGCAGAAACCTGCTGCAGGAGTGGGGAATTGTTTGAAGCTGAACAACTCACCGTTAAAACAACATAAACGTGGACTGTCTTGAATTTTGACTATTTGTTTTTTTTTCGACGAAATTTCAATTTTTAGAAAAAAGTGAGAAAATTTTTTCGTCAATTGCTCGCAAAATTTTGTGTTATTTGAATAGAATTTTTTTAACCATTCAAATGTACGTGACATTTTCAAGTCTGCCTCTTTTCACTTTTGCGATCTATCGTCATTTTTTAAATGCACGTACATTTTGTGGATTATCGTGAATTGTAAAAGTTATATTCCGTGGAAGGTCCAACATTTATTAACAAATTCGAGGTAATAACCGAAGCAGGGGACAAATTAATATCTGACACTCATTAGCATGAAAAATCGCTAAGCAATGATGTTAATTTTTTGTGGGAATGAAAATTGGATTTCCAGAAGAGAAAAAAAATGAATCAGGACTTAACGAAATATGAGGTTTGAAGCCCTCGACAAAGGAGAGGCTTTGAAGTTTCCCGACCATTTGTGATCGAACATTTTGAATTGCTCGGATGAGTGTAACGAGAAAAAACGAGGGAAAGCATTTTATTTGTTCCAGATTTGTGGACTCTGTAAATAATTGGATGAATATTTTGTTTGAGGATCACAAAATGTTTGACATCTTAGCCGCGAGCGTTTTGTTTTGTTTTTTAACAAAAAGCTTGTCCGTCTCCAACTGTGAAATTTGATGAATTGCATTCTGCGGATCGTTATAGCCATCAGACACACACATACGCACGTAAATATTTTTCTTTTCAGTTGCAATTTTCGGGATCAATATAACGGATGCTGGTAATTCGCAGAACTGCATATTCGAATGGAGAATGAAAGCATAGCGACTCCAGAGGATCAAACACTGTGGAATTGTTTTAAAACGAGAGAGAGAGAAAATAGAGCCGATGGGAAAGGCAAATTCAGGGGAAATGTGCAGATCCATGCGTGGTCGGCAAATTGACGAACAAAACTCAGAGTATCGACCAACTTTTCGTCATATTTTTTTTTTCGATTATTATTTGCAAAACAAAAAACCATTTTGTTGGATTGTTCTAATCTTTATGTTTCGATGGTGCGGCAACGTTTTTGGAAAACAAAATCTTCAGAACGATTTTTATAGCAAGTTTATAAACGTTTCAGAACGATGTTTATATTGGGAGAAAAACAAACACCGCGTGGCAAAACGTTGCATTCGGTTCGTTCGCATTGTTGTTATTCCGTTTTGTAATATTTTTAGCTTTTTTTCATTTATTTTTTTATCCTTCACGTGGATTGATGTTTGTAGAAAATATTTCAATCATCGTGCTTCACCATTGAGACTGATCGTGAGGTTGTTACTGCGTCCAGAGTGTGCCAAATTGCACTGCCTACACTGAGAGAAATTTTTGGTTTAGACTACCATATTTGGATGTTTCCCTGAGAGGATAATAATACTTTGAAGGTAATGCCAACCCAAAAAATGGGGTTTGATTTACCATAATTTTTCTGGTAGGTTGCATTACATGCGTATATTAACTGCTACAATCTCCGTGGCAAACATATGTTGTGTACTGGTGACAAACAAATAGTAGTATTTTTAGTAGAAACGATAGACACTCCTCAATCAACAACCCAAATTGATAATGCTTTATTTTATGAACTTGCGGACTGTACCTGTGAAATCGAATTTGCCATTTCACGAAGTCAAATCAACGCTACTACAGCCAAGAATGCTATACAGTGAAGAGAATGAGTCCTATACAATTCATTTCGAGTAACCATACGCTATTTTAATCATCCTCAATTGTTAGTAAAGTCACATTTTAGCTTAGGACGAGAGGTCAGTGTGCAGGTTCGTGCACTGACCGGCTAGTCTTCCCCGGGATGGGTCATCATCTTCAGATTTCCCAGTCTTGCGCTCCGAGGAGATAGCTCGACTCGGCATTCGGAATTGAAGAAGGAATTAGGGAACGGTACGGAGCTTATAGGCGTACGGGCGATACGTCGCTTGAGCGAGATCGTTTCAGCCGTAGCCCTCTGGCGGATGTCCCCACTACTAGAAATCGTGCCATTGCAACGCTCGCTATTACTATAATAAATCGTCACATATAACTGGAAACACAAGTTGCCGCGAGATTACATTCATAGTTCCTGATACGAGATATTTTAATAAGACGTACTAATCAAAATTTATCAGATACTTGGTAAACATGGTAAAATCGATAGACAGTAGATCCAAAAATGCATATGCTACAGCATACCACACTTTTCATGCCTAGAGCAACTTGCTGAACTGATTACGGGGATTGTTTGATCGTTGTAAAATATTTGACTATAACTTCTAGTCCTTTCTAAATAACACATGGTGACACGCACCATTCGGTTCATATGCTTAGATAAACAATACAACTATAATATAATCAACTAACTAATAGTTGTCCTGACAATTTTTTATGGTAAATTTCACCATAGACCGTCCAATAATACGTGTATTGTAACGAGTACCAGAGTTTTTTCTCTCAGTGTAACTGATACATTTGCGACTTTTCTCCAACGAGCATTTTTACGTTATTAGAATCGATTGAACATTATTGCAGGTGCTTGTGAAATAATTTAATAATTATTCGGAAAGTCGATAATGTCTGGATGTATAGTTATTCACTGAAAACGAAACTTTGTTGAAAAAGATGAAGATTTCGTTCGATACGTTCGACTAAACGTTTTTTTGAATAATCCGAAAAATTGTGTCATTGCAGCAAGAAATATATTTTAGAAAGTCTCTTCGGGAGCAAATTTTAGTCGATCCACTCGTAAATTTCGCTGATAATTCCGTTAGAAACTAAATATTCTGGCAAAATAACGAAAATTTTGAAATTAAAAAAAAATATTTAGTTCACCGTATTCAACAAAATATCGACGATTTTCAACAAAATTTCATTCCCAGAGTTCCTAAAATCAAACACGCGGTAACTTCAGTAAATTTAAAGTACACGAATGGTGAAATATATTTCATTCGGAAAGACAGTGAATTAAATATTGAAATATTCGGAAATACGATAGAAACTACAGCGTTCGAAGTGAATAGAAAAGTCATTCATTTTCTAGAAGCTATTACAGATAACACGGAAGCAACCGCAGCAACCAATTTAAATGCGTTTCTCTGTCGGACTGGAATTTATAGGAACGCGTTGTCCTAAAATTTATTGGCATTAAATGAAATTCATTCGGTTTAAAAACGAGTTGAATGAAAATCATGGCATTTCTAGTCCACAATGAATACAATTTTGGTTTTAACGAAGCTAAACGAACTTTAGTCCACACCTCGTGTATCGTCATTTCCGCAAAAACAGACGAGGACGGAGTTATCATCCGGAAAAAGATAGTCCGGAACTCACACAATTCTTAGTCGCATTCCCGCGAGTAGTTTTCTCAAGCGTTAACGCGAATTAAAACGAACAAGAACAGAGAAAAAAAAAGAAATTAATTCTTTACGAGCTTTTGGCTTCTCTAGCTCGTAAAGCTTTTGTCTCATCGCTTTACCTTTCTCCTCTCTGTCTCTCTCTCTCTCTCTCTCTCTCTCTCT
>JBAJMU010000001.1:18663994-18701398 GCA_037952995.1 Hyposoter didymator | reverse complement strand
GTTAACCTAGACATCGGAAACTATGGAGCCGTCTACCTAGATAGCGAAAATTATGGAGAAATATACCTGGACATCGAAAACTATGGAGCCGTCGACCTGGACATCAAACACCTTGGAGAAATATGCCTGGACGTCGAAAATTATGGAGCCGTCGACTTAAACTGCAAAAACTATGGAAACGTCGTCCTGGACATCGAAAACGATGGAGTCGTTGACCGATATTTGAAACTGATACTTGAAAAATCCAACCTGGGCAACGAAACTTCTCACGAAGCGTCTCGTATTTTGTGAATCAATTTCCTCTTGCTCCATACTGACGACTTACAATTTAATTCCAGTGTGCTGTTTCCTCTGGGCCATATCATTAAACACTGTTGAAGGAACTAACTCATCTTCGAATTGGTTTATTTTTCACTATTCTCTCATGCACAAGAAAACAAAATTATTCTGATGGGAACATATGACCGCACGCGTATACACGCAACTGTCAAACTGACAGCTTGAACTTTTAAATTGAACTGCGGGACTCCGAATTGGAGATTTCTCAGCAGCCAATCACAGCACGAATAGAATGGCAAGAATGGATTCGATATATCGATATATTCGATACATTTGAGCCCATGAACTTTTTATTAGAGGATAAATATGCTTCCGAAAAGTTGATAAAAAACTTGCTCAAGATTTATTCTAAAAGAGCTGAGGCTTTTTATCACTTCTCGTTTATAGGGTCGTAAAGGTGAGCACACGACGATGTAGTTCGATGTGGATTATAAAGTGGGGTCAGAGACGCTCTTTCGCGTAGAGGCGAGGAGGAAAAAGAAGCAATTCCAATATTTCATAAATACACAAAGAACCGATCGTATCGTGAGGGAGTTTTCGCTCGGCAGATAATTCGACGATTCTCTCTTCTTTGTCCGCGTATCCTCAAGGGATGAAATATTTCCGAATGAATGCGAAAAGTGATAAAGTACGTTGACAATCGTATCAATCACTTTGCAGCGATTTCGCAAGCAGAGGGAGAAAAGCGTGAGGAATCTGTGAACCGGACAATGTCTGTGCGGAGCTGAACAATTGTACACCATTTCATTCATTTCTCTTTTCTTTTCCTGCACCATAGAAATATGTACGTATGAAAAAATATATCGAAAGATATACGCGAGAGCCTTTCAAAGCTGCGGGATTAAATTTTAATTGATAAAAATGATCAAACGCTTCAACTTAAATAGCAAAAGTGGTCGTAAAACTTTGCCAAGCAGAACGAACAGGGTGAACTGTCATTTTCGCAATACCAGCAAAGGGAACGATTCTAAATTCTGTAACACAAGCGTATTCCGTTGCACAGCAATTCGAAGTGAAAAATTCAAGAAAAAACATGACATGGTTTTCACCATGAAAACAAAAAAAAAGAACCGGTTTAGTTTCCGGAAAATCGTTGTTACAGAAATCTTTAAGGATTTCAGAGATTTTTAAGATTTTTCGACACTAAATGAAAGAATAATAAAATGGTCAAGTTCAACGAATATTTGAAAAAATATGGACAATATGGCAAACAGGACGATTTTGAAGTTTGCATCGTTGGAGTCCAACGGAAAATATTTTCTCCACCCACAATTTTAAAATTTTTTGGAATCACCGCAATTTTTCTTTGACATTAAGTTTTTCATTTGCAAATAATTATCAAAACGGACACTGCGTGTTTATTTTTCACGCTGTTTTCAAAAAATAGAATCAAACAATTAATTCCTCCGTTGGCTTTAAAATAATTAAAGCCTATGTTTTACGCTCCGAAGCTCCACAGCTATGAACCATTTTGTCTCTTCGTAGAATCTTTTGCGAATAAAATCTCAAAAATTGCATGGAGCAAAAAAAAAGTCAATTTATTCAAAAAACGTCCTTTAAAATGAGAAACAGTTGTAAAAGAATTGAAAAAATCGAGAACAACCGAGAATATCACCTTTAAATGTCGATCAATTGATTTCATGAAAAAAAATAAAAATCCTCATCAGTCCTCAATGAAATCACGAGAAGGAACGAGAAAATAAAAAATACAAATTTCGCATCAGTCTCGTATATTTACTAGATACATGTATACGTTAGCGCTTACAATTCCAAAGAGCGAACACGAACGCGCTTGAACTCACGAAGAAAACGTTTTCCTCTAGCGCTGAATTAAAACGGCGGAAGCGGGCAAACAAAATAACAGCAGAGTTGCATTTTTCCAGCCGCACGAGAAGGATAGAGAAAATGAAAGAAAAAAAAAAAAAAAAAAAAAGGGAAAGGAAAACAGGGTAAAGGAGTTGTATACAGCAAACGTGGCGTTATCGCGGGCTCTTTCTTTCTTCTATTCTCTATCTATTCTGTGTGTACTTGCAACCCTATTGGGGTATCCACCCCTAACAGTCGCTAGCCAAAAAGTCAGCCAACCATCTCTTTAGATATAGCCAACCTGGCCAAGTCCCACCACCGCTCTTTTTGTCCCTCTGTCTTTTGTTCTCTTTTTATCTATCTCGTTTGTGTGTACATTCCTACATGGGCGATGTGTGTACACGTAATTACACAGGTGAATTGGCTCGTAACTGCTGACGCAAACTCTGTGGTATGTACCCGCACATGCTGCACACAGATTCATCCATTCGATACACGATGCCGTGGAACATTGTTCGTGTTTGCAATTTACATCATAAAAACTTTTGAAAATTCATTGTATTTTGGTGAATTATTATTTTTTTTTTTTTTTTTCATATTTTTCGAATCCTTGGATTTTTCGATTGATTCTCACGCGATCTGAGACGAGCAGCATTTTTACGACGTTTTTTTCATTGAAATGCAGGTTCGAAAGTTCTTTTTTATTTTTACTCGGTAAGGACCATGTACTTATGAACATTGTACAGGTCTGTCGGAAGATTTACGATGTCGCAGTTCGATGAGAGAGGATAGGGGATACTGTTTATATATAAAGATTCGACGTCGAACGCACATTGAGCTTTCTGATAAGGAGCGAGCAAATTTTCGCTGACTCGGAAGTTTAATAACCATAGGGAATGTAAAAAAAAGGAGCAAGAAAAAAGGGATTAGTTAATATGAATCGGAGAATCAGGCGAGTCCTGATTCCACTTTTTTTGATTTTTCGGTTTACTGTCTTTTTTATTTTTACATCGCTCCCTGTACATTGCTTTTCCACACTGGGACTGAAATTTTGTTAAAAATCGTCGATATTTTGTTGAATACGGTGAACTAAATATTTTTTAATAATTTCAAGATTTTCGTTACACTGGGACTGAAATTTTGTTAAAAATCGTCGATATTTTGTTGAATACGGTGAAATGAATATTTTTTGATAATTTCAAAATTTTCGTTACTTTTGATAATAAATTTGGTTTCTAACGAAAATTGTCAACGAAATTTACGAGTGGAACGACAAAATTTGATTCCGAAGAGACATTCTAAAATATTTCTTGCTGCATTGACACAATTTTCGGGATTATTGAAAAAAAACGTTTAGTCGATTCAACAAAATTTTTTGTTTTCAGTGCATCGATCATTATGAATTCGATTGGATAATTCGAACGCAGATCCTGGTTTCCTGGATGATTTCCTTGTTGCGTTTCTTTCAAAGGTTCTCACTCGAAATCTTCAAGTCCCAAGTTTAGTCATACGCTTTGCATTGTGTCAGAGGAGCCTGGCGAATGGGAATGAATCGTAGAAAAGTCTTCGATTCCCACTGCTTTCAAAAGCATTTAATAAAACTCTGAATTGGCAACAGCCACTTGAGCATTGGTTCCCAAACGCGAGCAGAAAAAAATTCGCATAAATAAACGCACCGGCCTCGTGGATAAACTTTTGTTCCTTCTCTCGCGACTGCAATAGTGAAGAAGAAAAAAGAGCACGAGAATGAGATAAAAAACTGCACACACCCGCGGTTACCGTTGACGTTGTTCATGGTGGTGGATAATCGCTCTGCAGCCTGCGTTTTAAAAAAGCTTAACAGCAGCTCTTTCCTTTTTTTTTCATCCTTCAGTTTACTTTTGTTTTGTTGTCTTTTCGTCACTACTATTGTCTGCCTTTCTGTCTCTCAGTTGTTCTCGCTCCATCTCTCACCAACTTTCTCTCCCTGACAGTCTTTACACAAGTCTCTGTTCACTTCACTCTTTGAAGAGACTCATTTGCAGCAAAGGCTGTAAGCACAGCGTTGGAGAATTGCTCGCTTCGCTCTTTCACCTGCGTTCCTTCATTCCGGCATTGTGCGTCGCCGTACACAACGATTGAGGCATTAACTGCGGGTATACTAACGTTTCCAAGTTGCTACCCTATAGCGCCAAAAGCGATATGAAGCATTAGTTCGTTCACCACAAATCAGAGGGACGCGTATACGTGCAGTTTGTTTCTCGCCAAAATAAGGGCGTTAAATAAAAGTCGCGGTGATATGATTTGCGTGTTGGTTTGATTTTTGGAGCAATCGAATGGAGACTTCAGATGGATTAAAACCGCGGCAGCATAGAACATTCTATACCCGGTCTGTATACAAATGATCCTTTTGTCTCGATCCCTTCAAACGGAAAACCCTGCCCGTGAACTTTCAACTACACGTTATTCGTTCTCCGCAACACAAATACGCTGTTTCACACACGAGCATGAACCCATGCAGAGAATGAAGAGAGCGGGCCAATTCAACGTGCACAGATCCTACGGTGTCAACGAGGCATCCATGGAAATTTGTTCATCAACATAATATGTTATAACTATACATACACACATGTGTGTGTGTGTTTGTATAGAGAAGGTTATCGTGGGAGATTTGGTGCAACGCTCTCACACGCGCGTCTACTCTTTTCATCATTGTTCGCAGTTTCCTAGATACAATGGCTGCGTGAAGATTATCGTACGAACAAAAGATGACGCGCTCGCGGTGTGACGCTTTTGATGCATTTTGAAAAATCGATGGCTGGCACGTTTTTTGTATGCGTTATGGAGATCAAGTCTGGCGAAAAAATGAGCAGGAACTTTGTATGAAATATAGAAAGGGCTAATTCACTGATTTCATATGAATCAAAAGAAGGATTTGCTTCTCGTGCTCGTTGTGAATAAGCTATGCTGTTTTTAAAAAAAAAATTCTTTTCGCTTCTCCACTAAATTCAACGACAACGAGAGGCAAAGAGGCTTGAATTTATGGAATAGCTTAATATTTCGATTAAATGGGAACAATAGAAAAGTCCACTGAGAACAGAGAGAGAGAGAGAGATCGAATGGAGAAGCAAGAAATGAGGAAGATAACGGAATGGACCAAAGACATTTGAGTCACGTCCCGGGAGAGCTTTTTCGTATAGGCAGAAGTTACGATAGTCAGGAGGAAGAATCAAAAGGTAGAGAAATACTTCTCCTTGAGACGATGAACTCTGCAAAGAGATAGAGTCAATATATATATGTATATACATTAATAAAGTCACTTGGAGAAAGCAAGTGCGATGGTTCTTAAGACAGAAATCCGAAGATCCGTAAAGTCACTTCTTCCTTTTATTTGATTACTCTGATTTGTACTAATGGGAGATTGAAGAGAGCGGAGAAAAGAAATCTTCGAGAGGTAAAACGACAATGTGGCAGGAAAATAGAAGATTTGACGGTCGTTCGTTGGGTTTCATTAAAAGTTAACTTCATTCAGGATCAGGAAGGTTAATGTGAATCAGTGGAACATGCGGAAATACGTAAGGCGAAATAACGGTCGGAGGGAGCGGAGGAGAGATGCATACACTGCAAGCTTCGGGACGTCAAAGTGAAGGAGTAAGACTCACAGCCCTCAGGTCGGTTTTAGAGACACTTGGTGCAACAACTGCATGTCAGTTTGGAGCCATTATCCAAGCAAGGATATCACTTTCATTGATTAAACCGATCAGACGGCTTAAAAGGGACCAGCTTCTCAAGGATTCGATGTTACGTTGATGGAGAGATTGCGAAAATAGGGGTCTCGTTGCAAGTGTTGGTTGCATTCGAATCCAGGTCCCTTGCAGCACTAATTGGCATGTAATCAGTCTCAAAATTATTGGACGAACGTCTTTGGCTACAAAATCATTCAGTCCGTATTTATTGTGAGGTTGGGAAACTTAGCTAAGTATTTCCGCAAGTTTGACACCGCAAAAAATGATCGAAACTGCAAGTAGCAGCGCTGCGAACCCTTTGCACAGCAGCAGGACGAAAAAGCGTGATCTCTGTAACCCTTCGAGTACGTACTGGGTCGTTTTGACCCAAACAATATTCCGTCACTGGGCCATAAAATCCAGGGCCATAAAATGTGGATAATTTATTACAAAGAACGTCTCTACGAAAAAAAAAAAAAAATCCAGATTTACCGGAATACAACGATTTAAAAAACGCTTTGGGTCAGATTGACCCAATGTGCACTTATAGGAAGTGTGCACTCGAAGGATTAAGTCTTCGAGCACGACGCTGAAGTTTGGATCGTTGGAATGCAACGACATTCCGTTTTTTCCTGAGCAGATCTCAAAATTCTCGTGCGATATTCGGTCAGGACGAAAAAACGATTTTTTTGAGGATCCAAAGAGAAAATCCGTAAGAAAATTGTCACACTGAAAACAAAATTTGGTTGAAAAAGATCGATATTTTATTCGATACGTTCAACTAAACGTTTTTTTGAACAATCACAAAAATTTTGTCATCGCAGCAAGCAATATTCTAGAAAGTCTCTTGGGAAGCAAATTTTTGTTGTTCCAATCGTAAATTTTGCTGACAATTTCATTAGAAACCAAATGAACTGCCAAAATAACGAAAATTTGGAAATTATCCAAAAATATTTAGTTGACCGTGTTCAACAAAATATCGACGATTTTGAAAAAAATTTCATTTTCAGTGCATAATTTTTAAAATCGAACAAACAATCAATAGAAAAACTTATTTTTCGTTGGATCCCAACGTTGCAAGTTTCAGTGTCGTGCTTCGAGCTAGAAACTTGTTACCTGATTTTTCCCCATCCCTTCATGCACGAAGTGTGCATCACTGAAAACAAAATTTTGTTAAAAAAGAAGGGCATTTTGTTCGATACGTTCGACTGAACCTTTTTTTGAATAATCCCAAAAATAGTGTCATCGCAGCAAAAAATATTTTAGAAAGTCTCTTCGAAGGCAAATTTTTGTCGTTCCAACCGTAAATTTAGCTGACAATTTCATCAGGAACCAAACATACTGCCAAAATAACGAAGATTGTGAAATTATCAAAAGATATTTAGTTCACCGTATTCAACAAAATATCGACGATTTTCAACAAAATTTTATTTCCAGTGTATTTTAATAAATATTATAAACTTTCAGACATCATTTTGTGAAAGCTTCTGTGTAACATACACTATTCACAATACACACATCTTGTTTTTGTTAAACGTGTACAATGACACGGGGAGGCGTATAGCTAACAGCGCATAAATGGAAAATAACAAGCTTTTTGCCTCGTGGAAAGCGTCGAAAATACTAACAGTGTTAAAAAAAGCAACAGAGGTAAAAAAAAAAACTAGGAGAGAATGGGCTTGACTTTCCGAAACAAAAATGTTTACCGTTGCTTCATAGCAATTTTCATTTTTTGTCGATCTTTTCTACCGTGAAAAGTCTCTTGTTAGGTAGCATTTCGCACGCAAACGAAAAGCGCAGGCTATGTAATTGCGAAGGAGTCGCAAAGCTATTTCGTGGCAAAAATATGAAATTAATCCACGAGCAGTCAGACCGCTCAATCAGGACGAAATGTCCCGGGCAGTTATATTTCATATCAGGTCGTTGTCAAGCTTGACCTTTCGGCGCTCTGACACAGCAAAGAGGCCACGACGTGCGATAACGACCAGATAAGCATATCCATCATTTTTATTCCAATCACTAACTATTTGCCAATTTCATTTGAGTTACCTCAATAAACGCCTTGGGTCAATCTGACCCAAGGCGTTTATTAAATTGTTGTATTCCGGTAAATATTCATTTTTTGTTTGTTTTTTGTTGAGACGGTTTTTGTAGTAAATCATACACAACATATGACTCTAAATTGATTCTTGACGAAACGAAAATGCCAAAATATCATTAAATGCCAAATAATCGTTGACCGAAAATTGTTGGGGTCAAAACGACCCGGTATACACTCGAAGGGTTGAAATACGTTGCAGATGAAAAATACGTTTCTCGAGTGCACAGGGAATTAGAAAATGTTGCAATTATTAATGAATCAGTCGATTAAATACTGCGCATGGAATCGATGCTGAAAAAGCACTGGATTTCCATGAAAACAAAATTTTGTTGGAAAACATGGATATTTTGTTTGATACGTTCGACTAAACGTTTTTTTGAATAATCCCAAAAATTGTGTCGTTGCAGCAAGAAATATTTTGTGAAATCTCTTCAGACGCAAATTTTTGTCTTTCCAATCGTTAATTCAGCTGACAATTCCATTAGAAATCAAATATCTTGAAAACATAACGAAAATTTTGATATTATCAAAAAATATTTAGTTCACCTCATTCAACAAAATATCGACGATTTTTAACAAAGTTTCATTCCCAGTGCACCCTCTTAATTATTGTAAAAATAAAATTCCCAGTTACGTGACATTTTGTCAAACGAACGGAATTCTGGGAAAATGGTGAAAAAATATTCTCGTGAAAATTGCACTTGAACGTACAACGATAAAATCATTCGTGCATGACGATATAAATTTATACGAGAGTTATAGTGGCGCATTAGCCATTCGCTATGTACGTGATGTCTCGTGTATACGTGATGAATGAGAATATTCGCGATGTATTGAATATTGACGCATGGATGAAAGTATATCGTGGATGACTGAGAGGGTGACGTTTCCGTGACGTGATAATTTCATCGTTGTGCCTTTATGTGTCTGGATGGCTGGAAACGAGCAGGGCGTATGTACCATCAAGTTTTCACGTCATTTTGTTTGGCTAGGGTCTTTCTAGCTGTCAATGCTATCGGCGTATCATTGAACCAACGAGTCGACGCCCATAATATTTCGCGGTTTTGATTGAATTGATGACGATGACGTTGAACTCGCCGCACGGCACGTACGAGAGGACTCGTACGACGGAACTTGCCACTGGCGAAGTTTAGACCTAGATTCTAAAGAGAATATACGTGAACATCGTCCCTGCGGGCTTGTGGACCTTAAATTTCCGTCGATGGTGACAAGAAGATTCAAACAAAAGCTTCTGAGCCTTTAGACGTTGTTTGGTCCTCGGGTTCTCTGCCTTTTTTGAACTCGAATTTACACGAAGAAAAAAACAACACTGAAAACAACATTTTGTTGGAAAAAATCGATATTTTGTTCGATACGTTCAACTAAATGTTTTTTTGAATATTCCCAAAAATTGTGTCATCGCAGCAAGAAATATTCTAGAAAGTCTCTTCGGAAGCAAATTTTTGTCGTTCCAATCGTAAATTTCGCTGGTGATTCCATTATAAACCAAATATCCTGCCAAAATAACAAAAATTTTGAAATTATCAAAAAATATTTAGTTCACCGTGTTCAACAAAATATCGACGGTTTTTAACAAAATTTCATTGGTTAGTGAACCAATAAAAGCTGATGAGAATGAGCATCGTGATGAATGTTTTTTATTAGCTTTCACCAAAAATATAATCGCGTTTCATCTGCAGAATTAGCGTTGCATTAAAAACGGGAGTGGTAAAGTTTTTCTCGGAGAATTTATCTCGGAAAAATAAATTCGAATGTTTGGCGAGTGTAAAATATGAAAATAACGAATAAACGTTTTTCAGGTAAAAAATGGCCGCTTAGTGGAGTTAAAACACAAACAATTCGGTGGGGTAAATTCAGGGAGGTTCAAATGCAGCAAAAAAAAAATACAGCAAAGGTTTTGTCCTCCTGCGTATTTCAGTGCTCCGCAACCGTCGGACACAGCCACGAAGAATCAGTGAGCAGGGTAAATTTGAAGGTTATACGTGGTAGTCGTCTGCCGGCGTCGCAAGTCCCAAGGTACCAGCAATGCCAGTCTCTTTTTTCTCCAAACCTGGCGAGCGTCAATTTAGCAGCCGTCCGCTCTGCTCAAGACCCTCCGCTTGCTTCGTCTCCTTTTTCCATTTCGTGCCGTATTGCCTGCTGTCTCTATACCGACTTTGTATATACCGTGTCCCTGTAGAATTATATTGTTTTTTTTTCTTTTTTTCCACTTTTTTTTGCTTTTTTTATTTCTCCATGGATGTCGGAGTTCTCGCGCGAGGAGAAGGCGTCGTGTTCTCTTCTTTCTCCGCGCAGCCTTTCATTTTCTCTCACTTATTCTTGTCCTTCTTCTTGGCATCATTCGACACTAAACTGATGCCGCGTCGTCTCTTTGTCACACGTTAAACGTCAATGAGAGAACGAGAGGCTGAGCAAGACTTTGAAGAGCAAAGTCCTATTCGATCGCGGAGAGTTCATCGACGTTCAATTCACAGACAGCGAAAAGGAGTGAAGCAAGGAGGAGTTTCCAAGATAGAACGGGGTTTGATGGAATGAGGAGCGAGAAAGAGAAGAGAACTGGAAAGACGAAAGCCTAGGGTGTGCAGGATCCGGAAGCGAAAAGGTAAAAGTAGAGAGCGTTCCGAGGAAGTTTCGTCGGAAGCATCCAAGAGAGACAAAGAGAGAGAGAGAGGGCGCGAGAGAGATGAGGAAGTAATGGGGGTTGGAAAAATGACTGCAGTTGGATTCGCGTGAGAAGGAGACGGAAAATCGGTGAGAAGAGAAAGTGTGAGTATGTATGAAGAAGGAAAAAGAGATGATAAAATAAAAAGGAGAGAAAAAATCTGACTGGGTGAAGTTTTCTTCCAACGAAACGCGAGAGACAAATAAATCCTGGCAAGGACGTCCACTGGCGCGATCGTTTTTGGTCCCACAAATATACAGACTGACGAACTCCTCGTCTGCACGGTATTCGCGGTATCGTTCTTTTCCAAATTCGACGTAGAAGTGAAAGAAAGTGCAAAAATTTCGAGAGAAGACTTTATTGCCGCCCGAGAACTTGTCTGGACCCGACATCTCAAGTTTCTCGAACGAGTGGCCCAGAAAAACTTCAACTAAAGGGCAAATCCTTTTTTTTTTGCCAGTAGGCAAACATGTGCCTGCTGCCTGGACAAACGACTTGGGGGACAAAAAATAGAGAGGTCATGCAGTTTCGAACGTACGTGCTATACATGTGTTACCAACCAACAACGAAAATGGCGCAACCCAGATTTACTGTGCGCTTGCATAGACTATGAGCTGCTGGGCTCCTTCGCTCGAGCGAATATACTTTTTATTATTTTCAATCCTTGTACATATATCTACACGAACTTCTGTGTGGGAGAAATAAGCCGTTAGGGTTCACAGAGTATACACACTCGAGGACACTTTTGGCGCCGGTTTCTAATGAACCTCATCGAGCAGTAAAGCTGAGAGAGGGCTGAGAGAAAGCAAAGTGTGTAAGCCTAGACGCGCGTTCTTTCCACACTCACCAACATTGTAACCCTTTGTGGTAACGACCGAACCTCCTCGAGACTAGTGTGCCACAGTTGTTACAAACCGGGGTCACTCGGTTCACCGGGGTAGTTACCCTTATTTGGCAATGCGCGAGTCTAAGCCCGTTAAAACTGTGACAAATTTTTTCTCCTGAAGTTTACGACTCTCTCCTCCGAGCTTTCAAACTTTCAACGTTTAAGTCTTGAAAACAGAAACACACAATTCAGCAATCATAATAAATTGAATCCTCATCGAAATATATTTTTCCCCCGAACGAACGATTAATCAATTTTTACTTTTACTGCGTTAATTCAATCGCAAATTAGATTTTGTCGAATGTCACGAAAAAAGACTGCAAAATAAACGAATTATCGATCAAAGGTTCGATCTACGTTTGTTGGGATCGTTTACATACACGGAACGATAAACCCTTCGAGTTTACACCTCCTATAAGTGCATACTGGGTCAATCTGACCCAAAGCATTTTTTGTTGTGGATTATCCATATTTTATGGGCCTTAATTTATTATTTGTATATCCATTTGTATATTGATTATAAATTTTTTTCATGCACTGAAAACAAAATTTTGTTTGAACAAGATGGATATTTTGTTCGATACGTTCGACTAAACGTTTTTTTTTGAATAATCCCAAAAATTATGTTGATGCAGCAAAAAAAATGTTAGAAAATCTCTTCGGAAGGAAATTTTAGTCGTTCCACTCGTAAATTTCACTGACAATTCCGTTAGAAACCAAATATCCTGCCAAAGTAACGAAAATTTTGAAATTATGACAAAATATTTAGTTTACCGTATTCAACAAAATATCGACGATTTTTAACAAAATTTCATTCCAAGTGTGTCTATTTCAACGTTTCTTCCCCTCCCGATGCCAGAAACAAATTGCATTCTTTTTGGTTTTTGAATTTACTTCGTCGACTACCTTTTTGTTTGTTTCTTTTGAAACAGGCGATCGAGGTTCGGGAATGCCTACGCCACGCAGCATTGAAAATCTCGATGCATTTCAATGCATTCAAATAAAATGAATAACCGATGAATAATAATCAATAAAAATGCTTCGTCCAATGATCGACCATTTTTTACTATTTTTTATGGATTTAATTAACAGCACTTTTTAATCTCACGATATTGTTCAAAATCGATAAATATATAAATAGTGAACAAACAGCGGGACGAGTATGTATATTTTCGATTTCATTTCGCGTGGCTGCGTAGTAAGGGAAGGAAGGTGCTGGTGGCGATTTCGTCTGTACACAGTCGTCTACATGCTCACGTGGATAACTATACGCTTTGCAAGTACCGCATAGGCTCAAATATATATATATATATATATATGAACATACTGTATAAACACCCAAGTGAGATGTGATACAGAGTATAGCCGGACCAGAAAGAGATAGAAGTGTTTTCATCATCAACGAAGCAGGAATATATCATAACCAGCCAATTGGGCTGCAAACTCTATACACAGTCTTCCAAATTGAATGTTCAGTGAACTCTATAAATTCCATTTTATGTTGTAATTTCAGTCGAAAATTCTCATCCCCTGAATTTTCACGAAACTGATAGAAATTTTGAATTAAATACTCATCCAATGAAGGTTCCATCAGAAATCTACTGAATACTCCCATTCAGTAGTTCTGGCGCTACTCATTACTACGAAGATTCATCAGTTTCAATAAATGAAATCTCATAACGATGGGATACGACCGAAAAACGTGATGGAGTTTTTTCGCGTTGCAAAACTTCGGTTTACGACATTGCACTGAAAAGAAAATTTTGTTGAAAAAGATGGATATTTTGTTCGATACGTTCGACTAAACGTTTTTTTGAATAATCCCTAAAATTATGTCAATGCAGCAAAAAAAAATGTTAGAAAGTCTCTTTGGAGGCAAATTTTCGTCGTTCCATTCGTAAATTTCGCTGACAATTCTGTTATTAACCAAATATACTGCCAAAATAACGAACATTTTGGAATTATCAAAAAATCCTGTAGACTCTCTTGCAAATGAGTTTAACTTTTGTACGCTCTAACCGCTGCGGAGAATCGTAAGAGTAAATTACACCTGAGCCAAGTACAAGCAGTGTGTGCATAATGAGTTGATTTTGCCTCATTTGCTTACACACACACTCATTTCACCTCCATAGTGGTTGAGACGGACTTTGCTGGATAGCGAGTTTCGTCCAAGACCTAAATTTATGTAATTCATCTATTTTCATAACTTCCGGTTCATGCACTGGTTGATTATTTATATAAGCTGTGAACCAAACGTTTTTATCTGCTGCTATGACTTTTGCAATATTCCTGCTATCGAGGCCTTTTCATTGCATCAATTTTTTTTTCCTCACAATTGAAGACGAAAATGAACAATTAATGGTTGGTCGTTAGCTCCGGGAGGTTCGAGTCGAGATACTGATGAAAGCTCTCGGGTGAGTTAAAGTATTTTCCAACGATAAAAGAGCCGTACGTGCGCAAGTGGATGAAGTAAACATCCAAGAACAATGGACCAAAAATTTCGATCATTGGGCTTTGATTTTTTTTTTTCTTCGTAGCTCGTGCAAGGCTGGAGATTGCGGAGTAACGCGTGAGTAATAAAGTCGAACGTACTTTTGTGTAGCTTTCCTGCTGCTTCTCTCTCATCACGACACACTACGATAATACGTTTTTAAACGGAATTTTTTACAAAACAGTAAAGAAAAAACAAAATCTTTTTTTTTCGTTGACTAAAAATTGTTATAAAAAAGTGTAGAGTCTTTTTTTGGGTTCTCGTCGCTTTCATAACTCGCTGAGTAAATGCTGCGCTATACCTTAAGGTTCAAGATATAGCTCCATCGATAATCAAAAGGTTTAAGAATCTCGGGCAAGTTTCCAGTTCAGAAAGGCCTGACGAGATTAACGCTCAGCGTATCTGAAGATAAATATATATACAGCCTCGAAAGCCAGCTGGCTATTCCAGGTTTGTCAATTTAGCAACGAAACTCGTTACGAATAAACCTTAAAGTCCGGGCGCTACATATAGTGCCCGTGCGCGCGATATATATCGACGGATTGATATATGCGCATGCATATAGGGCCGTGGGTGATTGGTTTGTGGGACTGTATCGCGAAGAGCATCCCGAGGGAGATACAGTCGATGCTCGCGAAGCTTCTACGCTCAATAGTTTAGAATAAAGTAATTAGAGAGCGGTTAAGCGGGTGCATGGTTATTGACTGCGAAGCCCATAAGGGAGCAAGGCACCGCGACGTTGTCCCGTGTCGTTTGAGGCGATTGATGCACTGAAAACAAAATTTTGTTGGAAAAGATCGATATTTTGTTCGATACGTTCAACTGAACGTTTTTTTGAATAATCCCAAAAATTATGTCAATGCAGCAAAAAAAAATGTTAGAAAGTCTCTTCGGAAGGAAATTTTAGTCGTTCCACTCGTAAATTTCGCTGACGATTCCGTTAGAAACCAAATATCCTGCCAAAGTAACGAAAATTTTGAAATTACGAAAAAATATTTAGTTTACCGTATTCAACAAAATAGCGACGATTTTCAACAAAATTTCATTTCCAGTGTGAATCGTTAAAAATTGTTGCTCCTCGCGGTAACCGCGTTATGGGTGATCGGACTATGGACTGCACAGCAAGACGATATTCACAGCGATAGAGTATTCGGTCTCCCTGCGCGTTTATTTAATATTGTTTCAATGATGGATGGATAGCCGCGCGGTTGGTGGACGAAGGCGGTAAAGGGCGGCCCGTGGCTTGGCAGAAGGATTCTCGCGCTCGCAGAGTTCGGAATATCGAAAGCTCTCGGGATTCCATTTCCTTTCAACTATTCGTCGGTCGCCGCGAGTATATAATACGGAGAGGCTGCTGCGAAGGTGAATGGAAAGAGAAATCGTTGATTCTGTGCTGTGCGCGGGGAGCATCCTTAACCATTGGGCGACAGCGAGACACCCGCGTGAGAGATATGAAACGTTTGGCATATAACTCAATTATATACTCACTGATATTCATGCGCATTCATTGCGCGTGATGATTCTTGCTCGAGCCAATCTGTGAATCTGTCCTCGAACAGGCAATTATCAAATATTCACTCGTTGTTGAATTAACGCGTTTTGTTATGCCACCCTGACAACCAACGCTGTCGTATCGTAATTCGGCTTGGCCAGCGAGGACCAATTAAACTGACATTTTTGATGGGCAGGGAATCAGGCTCGTGTTACGTAACTCATTGACACATGAGATATTGAGAGAATACGAGAGAGGATGTTCCAACAGAGGAAGAGACTAAATGATACTCCGTATATATGCATCATTTTCACTCGACACTCGCTTATTTAATAGCAGCTTCGACATCGTTATACCTTTTATAAAAAAAAACATTCAACCGTTCTGTCAATCGATCTCTTTATCAAGTGCCGTCCGGTTATTCCCAAAAAACAACCGAATAAATCCAATGAAACTCGACAAATGCTAATTAGTTTCACTCAATTCTTTTTTTTTTTCTTTCTTTGTTTCGCGTAAATGCACTGAAAACAAAATTTTGTTGGACAAGGTCGATATTTTGTTCGATACGTCCAACTAAACGATTTTTTTGAATAAACCCAAAAATTGTGTCACCGCAGCAAGCAATATTTTAGAAAGTCTCTTCGGACGCAAATTATTGTCGTTCCAATCGTAAATTTTGCTGACAATTCCGTTAGAAACCAAATTTACTGCGAAAATAACGAAAATCTTGAAATTAACACAAATATTTGGTTGACGGTATTCAACAAAATATGGACGATTTTTAACAAAATTTCATTTCCAGTGTGTCAAAGCTCCGCACACTGAAAACAAAATTTTGTTGAAAAAGATGAATATTTTGTTGGATACGTTCGATTTTTTGAATAATCCCAAAATTGTGTCAATGCAGCAAGAAATTCTGTAGAAAATCTTTTCGGAAGAAAATTTTAGTCGTTCCACTCGTAAATTTCGCTGACAATTTCGTTAGAAACCAAATATACTGTCAAATTAACAAACACTTTGAAATTATCAAAAAATATTTAGTTCACCGTATTCAACAATATATCGAAGATTTTTAACTAAACTTCATTCTCGGTGCATACACTTTCGCTCCTTTATGTAATTAACGAGCTTGGTTAGTACGACGCGCTCGGGTTTTGCGCGAATGTACAGAAAGATTAAAATTGTTGGATGACTCACATTTTTGCTGAATTAACAAAACTCTTTACGTTGCATCACCAAATCTGCGATAATGAAATCGTAAAAATTGCTCCTTGCTACGATTTTCCTTTTGAAAGAACCTACATTAAAATATTTTTTTTAAATCTGCGAAAAACAAGTACGTCGTGGCCTGCTGAACGTTTGGCGTTCTTTCTGTGAGTTTAGAAAACGGAATGATGAATTTTTAATTTAAAAGATTTTTCGTCCTCGTGGAATGAAGGACTCTCCATCCTGTGCGGTACGTGGGTGTGTGTGTTGGTGCACGAGATGCCGTGCTGGGGTATTGTCCCGGGAAAAAAGTTGATTCTGGAATTTTAACGAGCTCGGTGACCCAAAGCACAGATTGAAGGGTTCTCTTGGCGCTCATCGAGCAACGCGGAGAAACCCAAAAAGGCTGGAGAACTTAACGAGAGAAACGCGAGTCGATTATCGTGTGAATATTTCTCGCGCGAATGTTATTCGTGCCGAGTAGAGGCAACTGCCTGTCACTTTCGCACACCGTGTGTATACAAGGAATTTTGCAAGCAATATGCAAAAGAGCCGCAGATTAAAAAAAAAAAAAAAAAAAAAGGTGGAGAAGAAAGACATACGGAGGGTTCTCTTGAGTGGGTTTCACNAAAAAAAAAAAAAAATGTGCTCGTGTCCTATTTCCAGGTAATTAGCGATGAATTTTCAAAATACATTCGTCTCATCGTCATTCAGATTCGTTGAAAAAATAGCTCGTTAACGGAGACGATTTTCTACTCCGAGGCCATGCCAGCGCGTAACTAATGGTCTGGAAAAAAAAAACAGGAAATATTTCTGTGCTTCAAAAATCAACGTCACGAAACGAACACAAAAAAAAAATTTCCTTGATTTTCTCAACATCTCGTAAATGATGTTTCCTTTTTATTTGATTTTCTAATATCTTGCTTATCGAGGCGTTTGATACGAAATGCATTACGTTGCGTTTCGCATAGGTTTGGAGAAAAAAAAACATTTCACCCCAAAGGGAACTGGTTTGTCGTCTGTTTTGTTGCGAACGCACGTTTATTACTCGCAAGCCATGCAGGCTGTACCGAGTATTCAACCAATTCGTCCTCTTGTGTCTTGTCGAAAAAGGAAAAGCTCGTACGAGCTTGCAAAACACGCGAGATTGCGGAAATGCCGAGCGACGTTCGTGAGGCATGCGCCCTACGATCTCTATATCTGTGTATATTCATATTCATACAAATTACGTATATATGTACACCGCTGTAAAAGCTCCTTTGTAAATGGGTTAAAAGGGCCCCTGGGGTATCGTTGCTGCTGTTGGCAAACACGTCGAGCAACGTCTTACGTGTAGGTTTCTCCTCAGTTCGCTTTGTTCTGCATCGCGTATTGAGTAGTGTACATATCGGTGATTAAAATTATCTCAATCGTCACAACCGCAAAATGAATTTGCGTGACGAATGCAACTATTTTCCTAATTAATTTCAACGTGAAAATTAGTATCATGTGATTTACACTAACGTAGTCAAAAATTCGTGTAATTTCCGAAAATTTCTTTGGTGTCATTGCAGCAAGAAATATTTTAGAAAATCTCTTCGGAAACAAATTCTAGTTGTTCCACTCGTGTAAATTTCGCTGACAATTTCGTTAAAAACCAAATTTACTGCCAAAATAACGAAAATTTTGAAATTATAAAAAAATATTTAGCTTACCGTATTCAACAAAGTATCGACGATTTTTAACAAAATTTCATTCCCAGTTCAGTAATTTTTCATTCATACTCTATCGGAAATGGCGGAAATTTTGACATTTTTTGTCAAATTTTGACATTTTTTGTCAAATTTTGACATTTTTTGCCCAATTTCAGATGAAAAATTACTATGTATTTGCTAAAATTTATCAGAAGGACGATATGGTACCAGAGAACTATGGTACACTGAAAACGAAATTTTGTTGGAAAAGATCGATATTTTGTTCAATACGGTCGACCAAACGTGTTCTTTAATAATCCCAAAAATTGTGTCATTGCAGCAAGAAATACTGTAGAAAGTCTCAAATTTGTGTCGTTCCAATCGCAAATTATGCTGACAATTCCGTTAGAAACCAAATATACTGCCAAAATAACGAGAATTTGAAAATTATCCAAAAATATTTAGTTGACCGTGTTCAACAAAATATCGACGATTTTTAAGAAAATTTTATTTCTAGTGTAGCATAGTAATTTTTTATATAAAATCTCTCCGTCCAAGGAACAGTTTTCAATGATTATTTCGATATTTGTTTACCAATAACGGTCACCAAGTATTTCTCAATGAGAAAAAAGTACCTGGCACATGTGCCCTGTGGGGGATGTGCCCTGTCAATCGGTGTTGGTTGGAGGGAAAATTCCGCCAGGGAATTATTATTATCACTGTTGAAAACACTCCGCAGACTCATGAATATATTAACCAGAAATGCGATCGATTACCCTCGATATAGCGTTTATTAGAGCCGGATATTTTTTCACGAGGAGTACTTGTTTACATCGCCCTTAGCGTACTAGGTTATTGAAGCAAATGCACACGAGAAAAAAAAACCAAATTTTTTCAATCAATAAAAACTTTCCCAAGTAAACGAACGTTTTACTGGATCAACAACATCTGCAGGCACTCAATAATTTTATTCGTTCCAACAAATATTCTATTGTTCCGCAAACTCGCGATCTGCTTGCTGAAAATGAATACCGCGCACTGCTGCAAATTATTATCGTTGAATTAATGAATTTCATTATTTTCGCCTCGTTATTTTGTTGACTCTGTAAACTTGGTTTCTTGGTGTGCGAGAGACGTCCAAGCCTATAAATGCCGTATGATAACCGACCAATTGAGGCGATTCGTTCAAATCGATATTCAGAGCATCCTAAATTAGCAATTTTGTTTTATCGCTGATCCTTTCAAGTGGTTCATGGTTCACGAACTTGGATCCCGATTAATCAGCATAGGCTTATATTTGATGTTTCAGTTTACACACTAAAAACAAAATTTTGTTGGAAAAGGTCGATATTTTGTTCGATACGTTCAACTGAACGTCTTTTTTTTAATAAACCCAAAAATTGTGTCGTCGCAGCAAGAAATATTCTAGAAAGTCTCTTCGGACGCAAATTTTGGTCGTTCCAATCGTAAATTTAGCTGACAATTCCATTAGAAACCAAATATATTGCGAAAATAACGAAAATTTTTAAATTAGAAAAAAACATTTAGTTCGCCGTATTCAACAAAATATCGACTATTTTTAACAGAATTTTCCAGTGTAGAAACCAAATATGCTGCTAAAAGAACGAAACTTTTGAAATGATCGAAAAATATTTAGTTGACCGCATTCAACAAAATATCGACGATTTTTAACAAAATTTCATTTCCAGTGCAATAATGATTGTCAGTTTGAGCCAAAGTCTGTTTTTCTCTTATAATTCTTAATGCATCTAAAGAGTCCAAGGGGTAAAGGTTTTTTTTTTTTTGCTTTCTGCCAGGTTGAGCCATTGAATTTGACGTCGAGTGTTCTATATATATGTATATATTCGTCACGCGATATATAGAACGATAATGGGGACACGTATTCCAGAGGAATGAAAATCGTGGTGGTCGGTTTTAGTTTTGATTTAGGAGCTCGAATGTGCACTGCTTGGTACAGCCATATTCACATAATCTTGCCACTGGGCTGGGATCCATATGTTTCGTTGACCCGTTGAGCAAACCTTTCCCTCCTCCTCCTCGTTTCCATCCCCTCGTCACTGAGTGTTGGTCATACGGCTTTCCACGACCAGCTGATCTCCTTCTCTCTCTTTCTCTCTGCTTGTCTCCCATTCTCCTGCTGCTGCCTTCGCTCCTTCGCGCCTTGTCTCTGTATTTCTCGTTCCCTTGCCCTCCACTTCGTGCTGCTGCCTTCTCGCTCGGCATCTTCTGTGCAAACTCGCTGACCTAATCCTTCGGTTCAACGAATATTTTCTGTTCTTCTATCCTCCGCGCCACTGATACCTTAAAAACATTTTTCATCGTGGATTTTTCTGTCAGCGAGCATTATGCTTTTCTATCCTTCCGTGAAGAAACAAAACACCCAGACATACACGTAACTATGGAAGAGAGTAAATTCATAAACCGGAAGTAGTGCGTGTGTTGAGCAGCTACATTCATCACGAAATTTTTATCTTTTTTCTTCAAACTTTTTATCCAGCTGCAAAAGCTCATTCACGCCTGATGCTAATTAAAAGAGTGACCAGGAGATCTTTGTTTTGATGAAAAGTTGCAATATCTTGTCAATTTGAACTACAATTGGAATTTGTATTCAGAAATGCATTGACATTGAAAAAAAAAACGAGAGAAAATAATTCGAAACGTGTGAGGGTATGGCTCGTCCCCAAAGATTTCGATCATCAGTAATTTTTAGGCGGATGGTCGAAAATTGTTATACATTTTCCCATTCGGTGGATATGGTGGCAGAGATAATAAAAAAAAAGATCGTGAAAACTGAAAAATACACTGAAAACAAAATTTTGTTGAAAAAGATGGATTGGATATGGCCATTGGATATTATAATTACGAAAATGTATCGCGTGTATAACCTGCACGAATGTAAAAGAAACGTCAACAATTTTGCAACTTTTAAACCTGCTGAATGATATCCGCTCTACCATTGATAATTTCAACGGAATAAACCCATAAATATATTCACATTGAAATATATTTTACTTTCTGCTCGCTGTACACAAAATTTAGTTGGAAAAGATGGATATTTTGTTCGATAGGTTCGACCAAACGTTTTTTTGAATAATCTTAAAAATAATGTCAATGCAGCAAAAAAAAATTTAGAAAGTCTCTTCAGAAGCAACTTTTAGTCGTTCCACTCGTAAATTTAGCTGAAAATTCCGTTAGAAACCAAATATACTGCCAAAATAACGAAAATCTTGCAATTATCAAAAAATATTTAGTTTACCGTATTCAACAAAATATCGACGATTTTTAACAAAATTTCATTCCCAGTGTAATTAATGAAAATTTTGACACGAAGATTTTTTTTCGGATCCAAATGGAATTTCCATTTGTGACGATAACCTTAGTCACCCTTTTGGGAAATGCGTTTCGGCTCCAATACTTGTTCTCAAACGCATGCTCTTTTTATACAATCACAGCCTCAACCCATTCGACAAAGAGTCAAAGAAGCTCGCGTGCCTCTTTAGGGTCAAAGGTTTCACAGAGCATGGGGGGCGAAAGATAATGCAAGCGGAATGAAAGATGAATCAGGAGGTAGAGAGCGCCTCGTCAGACTCGAGAATCTTGCACCGTATGGTCCCATCTGGTGGCAATGTATAAATAACGATGGCAACGTTCTATTGTGGGCAATGGAACTATATACATATGAACGAGAAGATTTGTGAAGAAAAAAGGGAGAGATATAAACTTTGTCTACCGTGTGCCATACGTCAGCCTCTCGTTTCTCTTCTTTTCGGAATTAATGTATGCCATCTCGTAAAACCGAATTCCAAGCTCCGAGTACATCTGTAGCCGTATGTGTTGAACTCAACGGCATCAAAGTATGCATACGGTTCAAAAACCTCCCGTACGATCCACGAGTTTCGCCTGCATATTCATATGCAAGAGGATCAAAAAAATTCATTTTCTCGTTTCGTTTAAAGATTGTGAATTCCTCAAACTGGCATGTGACGATGCAAAGACTTTTATTTCTCTCTGATTAGATTCCATTCATCCAATGTAAGGAAACGCGACGATGATTTATCTTTTGATAATTTATTCCAAAAATGTGAAAAAATCGAATTACGTGATTATCGAAACGACAGACGATTCAACGAGAACCCATATTTCTACAAATCTCAGGACGAACGTCCAGGAGCCTCAAGTGCGAAAGAAGCTGCTGAGTCAGATTTATTCAAATGAATGGGACCCTCGCAACAAAGACATGAACACTCGTTCATGTTTTTTTGTTACACTGAAAACAAAATTTTGTTGAAAAAGGTGGAAAGTTTGTTCGATACGTTCGACTAAACGTTTTTTTTTAATAATCCCAAAAATTATGTCATTGCAGAAAGAAATATTTTAGAAAGTCTCTTCGGAAGCAAATTTTAGTCGTTCCACTCGAAAATTTCGCTGACAATTCCGTTAGAACCCAAATATACTGCCAAAATAGCGAAAATTTTCAAATTATCGAAAAATATTTAGTTCACCGAATTCAACAAAATATCGACGATTTTTAACAAAATTTCATTTCCAGTGTTTAAATGTACGGAATCGAGATTGGCGTGCAAAGAAACAATTCTCGATTAGAATTATTTGAAAAGGCAATTGTAGGTGGTGGCTAGAGATTGAGAAATTAGTTGATCTAAATTTAGTGTAGGGATCGTTAAAAGTTCAACGAATTCCTGTGAAATTATTGAGAAATATGTAGTTGAACGTATTCAACAAAATATCGACCATTTTTAACAAAATTTAATTTCCAGTGTATGTCTTTTCCCGTATATTCGTCGATCGTTATCACTCGCGCCACAACTCTTGATATCGTCTTCTTTTTCGTTACACATTTTACTCTTCGCTCTCTTTGTTGTTGTTAATACAGTGGAAATGTAATCGAAGCGGAAATTGAGAACTAACGAAGATTGGAATGAGCTTCACGTACAGAGATATTTTGTATCGGTGTGTGTGTGCGCGCGAGTCTCAATAAGGGATGAAATAGAAGAGAACGTATGGGAAGCAGCGAGAGGGGAAAAAGGAAGAAAAAGTGGAAAAGAGGAGAAAATGGGAGGGCGGAAAAAGATGCGAGAGAAAAACTCGAAGCTCAGTGATGAAGAGTCGAGAGCTCGTTATGCTACGGCGATTTTTCTTCCGCCTGCTGCTCTCCCTCCCTCTCTCTCTCCCTCTTCTTCCTCCGACTGTTTCCCTCTCACGTTGTTTTCGTGCGTGCACCCTGAAGTTGAAAGCCCTCAGCTTTGCACTGCGATCGTCGAACCGCAGTATTTTTTTTCTCCCTATTCGTTTACATTGGAAAATAAAATGACTGAAAGAACTTGGTACACGAAAAGTACCACGGTTATAAGTGAATGACTCTCTATTTCCCTTTGCAGTATATTGTGCGGTGTACTACGACCTACCTATATCGAAAGCTTCAACAATATACGAGTTTCGCCTCCACCTTATTCAGTCACATGCCATTTCTTCGATTTTATTTATATTTGTGGGAAAAAAAATCTCATCTCGTTATTTTGATGAGGATTGTTTGAGGAAAATTCATCACGCGGAGTCTATGAAGCCGGAAATTTAGTCAGAATTCATCATCGCTTTCATTTAGCATACGTATGAAAAAAGTGCATCAAAAAGTAAATTCGAGCTGGACAAAACATCGTTCATCATAAGTATATGAAGAAAAGGGAAATTAAAAGGGACACGCCTGGGTCCTTTCTGTAAAAAAACTGTGGGAAATTGTGTCCACTGCCTGTCTGAATGTGCTCTAGAGAACTGTGAGCTAAACATATGGTGGAAATAGTTGAAATGACGAAATGTATAGACAAAAATTGTCTGTACGTGATTATGTCAAAAGAATTTTATATATTTTTGGACGAAGATGAAAAGACAAAGCAAACAGCAGCAATTGGAAGGGAACCAGTTTTTACGACGTTCCTCTAAATCCGGGGGTAGGAAAAATCAACGACAAAGCCATGCAGGTGGAAGCTATATGACATGCTCAGGAAAGGAATGGAAATGGTGCACAAATCCATGCTAGTGCTTTTTTCTAGACACTGATTTTTTCCCGTCCGATATGGACGAAGAAAATAAATCACGTAGAAAAAGTGACCAACTAGATCTCGTTCGTAAATGTTGGAGCTGCAGTTCTCGTGAAGATTTCGATGAAAAATCTCGAGGCGAAAAAAAAACAATTGAATAGAAAAATGTAGTGAAGCAATGAGATCGGAATGGAAATAGAGAGACGGAGAGAGAGGAAATAAGACGATCTTGAGACAGAATATTGCACTACATCGTGCTTCTTAGCACGAGTACGTGTCCCGACTGATCTAAGGATCATGGGCGAGCGAAATGATCAGTGAGACAAACGAATTCGATTTTGCTTCGAAAGGTGGAGAAGCTGGAATCCTCCACCAAAATCGTGTCGATAAGAAGAAAGTCGATCGATCGTCCAAAGCTCGCTGATTCCTCTGATTTTTTTTCCATCAGTCTTTTCCTGCTCTATATCACAGCTACTTTCTCTCGCTCCTTACGATCCTGTTATTCGCGAATTGCGATTTTCTCGCCATATCTCCTCAATTCTTCGATATAAAAAAAGTAATAAAATCATGTACTCTGTCTCTCTGTGCTACTCCGCGTATTACTATTTCTTCGCTTTCGCAACTCCAAAACGATTTTCTCACCTGATCTCTTCTCTTTCATTCTCATACGTCAGGATTCTTTACTTCTTTTCATTCTTTCATGGCTACTCGACAATTTTGATATTTCAGGAACAATTGCAAGTTGTTAAATAATTTATTAAAAAACATAAAATATAATAATTATAAATATAATCAATAAATTTGTTATAAATATAATTATAAAATAAAAACATTCGAGCTTTGTTTTTTTTTCTGTCCACTACATCGAGAAAAAATATTCTTGCTGTGAATTTCTAGGTCAAAATAATCGCGAACGCGCACTTGGTGTGTGAACGCTACTAGCAAAGAAAAAAGTAAGGCCCCAAAAATGTGTCACGCGTGTTGCCGATTTACGGGCCCACACCCAAATTCGTGGAGATTATCCGCTGACGCGCGACCAAAGATGATGCTCCTTGCCACCTGGTGGCCAGAGTTGGCATTGCAATCACGCAATTGTCCGAGATGGTAAGATTTACGCAGTTTGGGTAAAGCCCCGTGATTCCGAACAAACATCAATGTTGATATCGCGTCCCTTCTGTGTTCCCTGCCACTAAGCTGCTCTATATACCTCGCAACACTTGTAGGGGGATTTCGAATGTGCAGCGCAGGAAATCTTACCGTAACGTGCGGACACATCGAATATTTCGATGAAAAATATTCAAATAATCATCACAACCGCGACATTTTTTCTTGGCCATATTATGACGACACAAAAAAATAATCAAATGGGCGAAAAAAAAACAACTACATATTTGACTGGATATCAAAATTCCTTATGCACTCCATTAACATTTTTTATTTTTTTCGATAAAAAAAAAATCTGTCAAATTTGTATTTTGCTCGATAATAAATTTGAATATTTCCGGTGCACACTGGGTCAACGGTACCCCGCATTCATTTCAAAAATTCTCTCCGCATACAAAAACGTACATTTTTAATTTTTCATTTTGTATCCATTTTACCAAAATGATTGAAAATGAAAATCATCATTTGTTCGATGACTCTCATGATATTATTCATCCAAAAATCGGGTTATTATATGGTCGAGAAAGCACTGTGTGAAGATTTGAATAAACAGAATCAAATGCACAACAGCCATACTCTCGGTATAACTTACTAATTAACCACAATCCCTGAAATGTATATGCGAGTTTGGCATGGAAATTCTAGCGTTTTGCTAAATAAATTGGATTTCAATATGTTTACAAACGGATGATTTGAATTACATTACCATCAGCCATTGGATATTATAATTACGAAAATGTATCGCGTGTATAACCTGCACGAATATAAAAGAAACGTCAACAATTTTGCAACTTTTAAACCTGCTGAATGATATCCGCTCTTTCATTGATAATTTCAACGGAATAAACCCATAGATTTATTCACATTGAAACATATTTTGCTTTCTGCGCACTGAAAACAAAATTTTGTTGAAAAAGATGGATATTTTGTCCGCTACGTTCGACTAAACGTTTTTTTGAATAATCCCAAAAATAGTGTCATCGCAGCAAAAAATATTTTAGAAAGTCTCTTCAGAAGCAAATTTTAGTCTTTCCACTCGTAAATTTCGCTGACAATTCCGTTAGCAACCAAATATACTGCCAAAATAACGAAAATTTTGAAATCATTTAAAAATATTTTGTTCACCGTATTTGACAAAATATCGACGATTTTTAACAAAATTTCATTCCCAGTAGAGTTATTAAACATTTGTCGAGAAGCCTGAATGCATTTATGAAATATTACACAATAATGTATTCCGCTTTGTATATCGAGATGGGAAGTACTGTAGAGCGAAGCAAACAAACAGTCGCTGAACGCAGCATCGCATGTATAGATTATGAATTCTTGATACCGGGTAATCTCTCACAGCGTTCGTAAAACATGAGAATGTTTCAAAAGTTTAAAGCGTCTCCGCGGTGAATACTTTTCATGGGTTTTTCTTAAAACGCTGCAATGCCATTTCTCCTATTTCTATCCGTTAAAAAAAATTGTTCATGTTGAGAAATTTGTCGGGAGGAATAATTTACAATTCCGATGATGATTTAATTCAAAATTTTATTTAAAAAAATATAGTCACGTGTGTCACAGCATTTTTTTTTTTTTTGCTGCAGGCATCAGGCTGGTGGTCCTGCAGGATCGTGAACAACATTGAAAATCCAATTCTTCCTCAAAATCCCAATATTTGTTGAATGCGAAATTATTTTTGGATACCAACGCGAAATTTTATCGCATTTTTCCGCATATTTTGCTGGCGGTTTCTGAAAAATCTGAATCTGTTTCCGGAGCGACAAAAAAATTTGATAACTATCAAAAAACATTGACCGGATCGTAGTTAATGGAATTTTGAACAAAATTTAGTTTCCAGTGGAAAATAGCACAGTCGGTTAACTGAGGTTCGGGCTCGTGAAAACCTTTTAAGGTTTATGCACGAACAATGCAAAATGTTAACGCAAACGCCATACAAAAAAAAAAGGATCGTATCCTTTCGATTTTCAATTATATTTGCACAACGATAGAAATATATACGCTATAAAAGTTTGAAGATGTTTGCACGCAAGGGAAAAGTAACATATACACATTGCGATAACGCATCGGTGTATAGCTATGTACATATTTATACATAGATCATGTCGTAGTTGGGAGGAAACTCTCATGCAGACAGAATTCTACGATTTACGAGGCTAGTACGCTTCGTAGACTCTAATGAAGACGTAGATTACCAAGATGGCTCTACTCACATACCTGCACCCCCATATTTACTCGTATATATATTTACATGTACGTAGAAAATCTAATCGTATTAGTTTTAGTTTACCTTGCTTGCCGCGAGCGTCTTTATCGTCTTGAGCACTTCCGCTCTCCATAAATATACGTGTAAAGAAAGTCGGTGCAAATTTGGACCACTTGCTTTTCGAAGGATTTAAGGTGCATTTGTTCTCATGCCTTACTCTGCTTAATGGTTTATACAGACAAATTGTAACGCTCGCTTGGCTTGCACGAAACGAGACAGTGCTCTGCCTTCAAATATCTATCAACGATAACGCAATTAATTTCTGCTCAAATTTTTTTTTTTTAATCATTTCAACGACACGAGTATTGGAGAATCGAAAAATTTCGAATCGATGTGGAGTCGTCGAGTTCAATTGCATATTGAACTGGAAAAAAACGTCGTCGTGAACAAACTGCTCCGAAGCAAAATCAACAAGCAAATGTTTTAATTTCTTTTGTTTTTAAAGAAAATTATTTGTTTCATTAGTAAATATTTATTACAATATTTTTTTGAATGATTTTTTTGAAATATTCCCAAGAAATTGCTAAAGCGAGAGAGAAGCAAAATTGCTAAAAAATCCTGATACGATTTGTATTCGACGTTGCATGTAATTAGTGTGAAAATTAATCATTCATTTTTCTAGCCCGAAAAAGTTTCTCTTAATCAGAATTTCAAAGACGTTGAAGAAAAGTGAATAAAGTTTCGTTATGTTTTTCTCCCCCACAGCAAAAGAATTTTTTTTTTTCGTAAATAGAACGCTACATGTCAAAAAGTCCCTGAATCCTCGAATACCCAAAGTCAAGTTTTTATTTTCCTCTACTCTCTCATGACACACGTCGTCAAGATTCTTTCTCGAGCAGTATAACCGCATGGAATGGGTTGAGGGAAGAAAAGCAAACCCGCTGTTTTCTTGCCGCTATTTCCCCCTTAGCGGCATTCTCTCCCGCTATATACAAGCAGTCGTCACCGTTACGTACGCGATGACGAAAACACCCTCGAGACTTCGACGAGATCGGACTCCACAAAATCCCCAGAATTTCTCTGGCATTTACCAACACTCCCAAAGACTGCCATACCCACACAAATACATGCACAAGAATAATTTCAAATTAGGAGCAATGAGAATATATTTGAAGTCTCAATTTTTTCATTTTACTAGGGTGCATCACGCGCGCTAACGCGCGCGAACGGTTGTCTGGTGGCGCTGCAGCGCTCCTTTTATTCGCGATAACTTGAACTTATACGACAGCGTCTTAAAGCCAATCTATTTTAAAGTTGTTCGATGAGAAGAACGGCTCTAAAATCGTCAGGAGGCCTCAGCCTCCGTTTTTTTCTCGATAATCGTGAATAAAATTTTTTTAAAAACCGGAATCGACGAGAACTCTTTGCGAGGACACGCAGGGCGACTCCCTGCATCGCCTCGAATCACCATAGGGGGTAGTAATTTTTCATTCTTTTTTTCCCGAAAATCGTGGATAAACCCCTTCGAAAAAAAAAAAAATTCTGAGGGAAAAAATAAAAGGTCCCATTTCATTTGCAAACCGCAGTAAAAATAGTATATTACACACCTAGGGCAGGAAAATAAGGAAAGTCTCAGAACACATGTAATCCTCGGCTTCGCCTCGGCCGACAAACTTGACCCTCCGAACCCCAATGAGAAATGCGTCTTGGTCTCCCGGCACCACGGGGTCGAAATTTTCCAAATCACTTTTTTCGAAAATAGCGAATAAAAAATCATCCAGCGACGCTATCGACGAAAACTCTTCACGAGGACGCGCAGGGCGACTCCCTGCATCTCCTCGAATTGCCAGAACTACGAAAACGCGTCCGAGAAATTCGGCACCACGGGGCAAAAAGTTTTTATTCACGATTTCCGAGAAAAAAACGGAGGCTGAGGCCTCCCGACGCGTGATATATGTTCCTTTCATTCCGGAAGGAACATGTAACCGCACGCGTATACACGCAACTGTCAAAATGACAGCGGAACTGCGAGTGTGAAACTGGCAGCGGGACTCGAAACCGGACCGACCAATCACGGCACGAATAAAATGTCAACAATGGATTCAATTTTTTCGATATATTCGATACATTTGTGCCCATGAACTTTTTATTAGAGGATAGTTTCACTCTGTAACGATTATTCAAATTTGCATCGAATTAATAATAAATAATTATCATTGACATGTTAACCGGTAAGAAAACTCTCGTAAAAAAATTAGTCAATTAGCACTGATAGACGAAATTCCTATAATTCGAATAATTTTAAATTACAATCAATGAGATTTTACGCCTCAATTTTTTCATTTTATAGTTTCACTTTGTGACGATTATTCAAATTTGCATCGAATTAATAATAAATAATTATCATTGACATACTAACCAGTAAGAGAACTCTCTTAAAAAAATTAGTCAATTAGCACTGATAAACACTATATTCGTACTAAATTAGTGCAAATAAACAAAGTCGATAATGGAATCATTCTGTTCGTGCCAACGAATATTTAATCGTTCCAATCGTATATAGACACACATGGGTCTGGGGTGTCTTACCGTTTTCAGCTGTACGTGCACTCGTTTAAAAAATCTGGAAAAATTCAGGACAATAGTTTTGGATCTATAGAAATAGAGCCTGCACTGGGTAATGAATAATAATTCTTTTTTATTATTGTTATTTAACGGTAATCGATACGGAAAACGAAAAATTTACGCCATTCGCTGAATGGGCCCCCCAGACCCATGTGTGTCTACCGAGGGTTAAATTTCCACATTTCGTTCCTTAGTGCAGTGACATGGGTGACGTAGTATCACGAGGAGTTCTGACGTACTTCTGTGCTGTTTGTATGTGTATAGTGAAGTAATACGTCATTAGTGTCAATTTTATTTTTCGGTTTATTAACGAGTTCCACGAGGTGATTTCCTCGTGTATTTTCCACGAGGGAATCACCGATTCATATGTACAAGAATTCATCACGTGTCAGTGTGACTTTATTGGATCCCCTTGAATGAATTTAAGTTGATGAAATGGATAAAATTGCAGTTTTGTCCCAGCTCTTTGGCGTTATACTCTGTAGGCGTGAACTCTGTGACGTTATACGTGGAGTGCAGTGGATCTCGTGGTAGAATTTAAAGCGATTTATAACTCTGTCGTTGGTTTTTTTTGCTCTAACATCGCAATGCTAGCTGGTTCGTTCGTTTAAACGACAGTTGCTAATTGTTTTCATAAAGTACGTGCGGCAAGCAGGTGTGGAAAAATGGGGCAAAAACAATTGTTCGGAATGTGAAACTGTGAGCTGTTTGTTCATCAGCGTCGCACACGCGAGGCTCGCGTTTCATTCGATAGATCGCAGTTCGCGTTAATGAAATATTACTCATTCGATTCAAACGCACTTAATAATTCGAGGAAAATATCATTGGGACGAAAGAGAGTAATCCTCGAAATCGTATCAGAAATAACGAGAAATATGTCGATGGCAAAATGTCGGAGCTTCACTGCTACACTATGAGGAGGAATAAATTCTTCGGGAAATAATAAATATCAGGATTTATGTTCGAATTCCTATTTCTTTCCATCAACTTTTCCCACTTTCGAACGATTTGTTCTCCGTACCGGAAATCAACACAACCCGTTTTTTTCCTTCGTTTTCTCTCTCTCTCTCTCTCTCTCTCTCTGGCTGAGGGATTTCCAGCCCTGGATTGGGGTCGCAGTGGAAAATGTTGCGGTCGGTGCGTGGCAAATGACTCTGGTTAATGGAGCGAGAAAATTGATGCGTCGCGCGACTGGAGCTATCGGGGAGTAGAAGTGATAGATCCGGCTGAAGAATGAGGTTAAAAGTCGATCAGTCGATATCGAAGGAGTGTCAAGAAACCGATTCGTCAATAATCATTTCGAAAATGACGTGTGTTGCTTTCATCCTCATTTCCATAAGCCTCAGCATAAAAATCGATGTTAAGTCGTTCCCATACAATTCTCAAAGACCTTCTAGCCCGCCGTCTTACGCGAAGCCGCAGTCACTACAATGGAGTTCCGCGAGCAGGTCGTCACCGATCAAGAATTCTCTCGATTCAAGTCGCGTGGAGAAAAAAATAATACAAGGTTACCATTTTCCCAGTAACACGTTCGCGCATTTGCCATTGGTTTCCATGGCGAGCTTCGACTGGCAATCGCGACGGTACAATGGCAACTAAAACATACTCGATTTCTCGATTCATTCTTAAACAACCCTGAGGCCGGAGTGAAGTTCTAAAGAACGGAGAAATGAAGCATTGAATCGTTTCTCTGCCCAGTCAACATCGCAGCTTCATGATTGAGTTCCATGAACGAACAAACATCGAATGAAAATTCATTCGCATACGTACTCGAGTTTTCATTGTCAGTTGAAACAGTGAAGCTTTTGAAATCTCTCTCAAACGACATGAAACATGTTGAAAATTTCATGTGCTCAAAATTTCTCTCACAAGCTCGAGTATTTTGTACTTTTTCGTTAATTTGACATTTGAAAATTTGTCTATATGGAGGGGAGTCGAGGTTTAGTGTTGTCTGGGGAATTTCACGATTTATCCTTCAGAGCACATTTAGTGCTCGGGGTAAAAAATGAAATTGGGATCGTTAACATAAAACATCGAGGAGAATGGCACTTGGAAGAAAAAGGAAAAGTAATTTAAGTAAGAAACTTGAGTACTGGCGCAATTGTTACGAACCTATTCCCACATTATTCAATTTTTTCTTCCTTCCGCCCTGACAACAAACAATAGAGACATACAGTGAATGAAACGTCCCGAAAAAGTAGTCAAGACAATCTAAAATAGTACAATTGTACGTGCATCAGAAGCTGAAAATAAAAAGGGTGGAGCTCGATATTCTCATCTCTCAAATTTGCAAGATCTTTACCCTCTCCAATGCTACGTAGAGCTGGTGGATTATGTATATGTGAATAAGAAACAATGTGAGAGAAAAAAAAAGAAGAAATAATGGAGCACGTCCCTGGCTTTTCTCTTGGCCATGAAGAAATTTCCAAGTCGATTGTCAGGAGGAGAGAGCAAAGTTATTACGTGATTCTTCCCTCGTTGCTCCCGGAGCACCACCACACCCGTGAATGATACCAATTAATCTCGCTGAAGGTTTTGCCATCGCTTTTGTTAGCACACCGCTGTGTACTCCCTCTCATTTATGTGTACACCATACTCTCTCTCTCTCTCTCTCTCTCTCTCTCTCTCTCTCTCTCTCTCTCACACACACACACACACGCGGATAGACGGATATGTGTATATATGAATCCACACACGAAGAAGTACTCTACAGCAGATACAGCATTAGCAAAAGCTCCGTGCAATTCTCAATCCCCAGAGAAAAAGATTCCGTGGGCGAGAGTAACGAGGTTGGTAAAAAAAGGGACATAAAGAGGGAGATAGAGAAGCGACGAGAGCCATTGGAAGCAAAAGAAAAGTGAAGGAAGAAAAGGGTATTATTTATTAGATCTCGAGCATGCGTAAACTCCCGAGTTATTCGTTATTCGGACGTGAGAGAACGACGCTTGATAAAAGATAAAAAATACTCCGTATATTATCGTCAGAGCACCTCGTGAAAAATGGATATCGCATAGGTAAAAAAACAGAAATGAGAGAAACAGAATGAGAATTAATCAATTGTTCTTTTGGCCCTTCGCGTGCCGTTTTGTTGATGGAATGTTTGCTGGACCGATCGATAGGCACTTGACGCTGATTAGCAGTGCTTTTTTTTTATTGTTGCGAAATTTTTTCGTAACGTCGTTTTTAAGCTTTTGACTTTTGTTGCATGTCGTTGAATAATTATCATTTTTCAATACTCGGCTTCGTGCAGGGCTGATTTTTTTTTTCAGTTCGATTTTTATCTTTGACGATTATTTCTCCCGGAATAAACGAATTCAATATGGAAAATTTAATTGTTTATCAAAAAACGTGAAATTTAAGGTGGTAAAAAGATTTGCGAGTGTTAAAAGATCACGAAGAGTTAGAGCGAAAAGTTGATTCGCGAAATAGCTTCCAGACATTATCTGAGATTGTTCCTAAGTGTTCTACAGCCCACGACCACATCAGTACACTTTCAACCTGCTCTTGTTTCTTTTACGTATTTTTTTTTTCTTTAAACTTCCGAAACGACTCATCCAGCTGTGAGGAAAGCTTCTTCTGCTCTTCACTCCTTTTTCCCTGGTATATCTTCGCTCAAGATGCCCAAGGCTTTTACATGATCTTTCTTCTTATAATAAAATCGTTGCTTGAGAGTTGATCCTGATAAATCTTTTCCACAGCATACTTTTTGTTCAAGCTCAAAAATTCATTCGTGTCACTTCAAAGTCTGTTAATTTTATTACAACGAAAATATTTGATTTCTTCGAAAAACCGTGGACCTGGGAATTTTCGAAAATCAACACAAAAGGAAAAACATTTCCAGGCTGCCGAGCAAATTGTGTCATTTTGACCCCAACGATTTTCTGTCGCCGATTATTTCGCATTTATTGGCAACGAAATAAATCTTTGTTTTTAAAAAATCTTCGGCTGGTCTGATAATAATTTCGCGACTCGACTATTTTTCGTGAGTGGTTCATAGCTGATTAGAATTTTTCTCGTGGTTCGATTTTGGGTGAAAATAAAATGAAACTTCGTCAGCCTACTCGTTCGTACGTTCACCAGTTACTAATTCTCCTGCAAATGCAAATAAGACGTGATTAGCGTAGCAATTTTCTTCTGGATCTTCACGTTTTTCCTGCAGTATCGTAATCGATATTTTTTCACGTAATCTCCCCTCACCGACGTCCAGATATATTAATACGCAAGTCGAATCATTTATAAACTAGTGTTTTCTCTCTCCGGGCGTCGTCCAATTGCGAGAAGGGAACAAAAAGCATTCATCACCTCCCTTGTACGACAAAAAAGGTTGCGCTGTTTTTCCGGGCAGTTGTAAACAACGAGAAGACGCGGAAGGGAATCTAGCAAAGAAAGGAACAGATGAAAAGAAGAAAAAAAAGCATAGATTGGAATTTTGCATTGAGAAAAAAAAATCCATAGTAAATGATGTTGTGGACTCATGGGCGATCGAGAGAAAACGAGAAAGTGCTGCAGACGAAATATAAATGGAAGTGCAATTCAAATATCATCACCGAAGTATATAAATCAAATTGGTTGGATGTAAGGGACATTGAATGATGAATGAGAGAAATATCAAGTGAAGCATGAATCGTCACAGCTTTGGATTTATGTGTCTTTTAAGGGGATCGTTTCTCAGTTAAATCCGCCAGGGCAGCAATATATATCGTGGAAAATCTACACTGGGAATGAAATTTTGTTGAAAATCGTCGATACATTGTTGAATACGGTAAACTAAATATTTATTTGATAATTTTGAAATTTTCGTTACTTTGGCAGTACATTTGGTTTCTAACGGAATTGACAGCAAAATTTACGAGTGGAAGGACAAAAATTTGCTTCCGAAGAGACTTTCTGAAATATTTTTTGCTGCAATGACGCAATTTTCGGGATTACTCAAAAAAACGTTTAGTCGAACGTATCGAACAATATATCCATCTTTTTCAACTAAATTTTGTTTTCAGTGCACAAATACTGAAAGTTTAAAATAAAATTAATGACTCAAGTTCTTTTACGAAACCAAACGTATTACATTCCATGTTATGGTGAATTCTATGGAATCATCTTGGAAGACTTGCCACAACTGACGAATCCGTTATTCGAAAATTAAATAAAACAAAACTTGAATGTTTCCTTCAACCTTTCGATTGCACACTGGGTCGTTTTGACCCCAACCAATTCCGTCACCGATTGTTTGGCATTTTGTCAACGAACGTTTTTGCACTTAATTTTCTTTTTCGTCAAAAATGTGGATAAAAAAACGTCTCCACGAAAAAAAAACAAAAAACGCATATTTGCCCGAATGAAATGACTTAAAAAACGCCTTGGGTCAGATTGACCCCATACATGTTTATAGTATGTGTGCATTCGGAGGGTTACATAATTTTTTGCATCTTCTAGTCTGAAAATTGAATAACTGGCCAAAAAGAAAAAAATGGCAGTGACGGATGCGCTGTGAGAGGCTCTAAGGCAAGGTCATTAGTTAGTTGGGTGACTGCTTAATTCTCCGATGCCTAGAGCATTATCAATCGCCGAGGCAGAGCCTGTATTGATTAAGTTTTTTTACAGATTTCCGCCTCTGTCCGCGTACGAACCATTACTAGGAGTGGAGTTTTTAAAATCAAGGAATTGAAGTGCCGAAATAGGCTCGTAAAAAACCGCAAGGAACAACAACAAAAAATGGAATACTCCGAGAATATTGATTAATTTTCATTCAATCCCTCAAAGAATTGAAAAAAAAAACATGTAGCTGGAACGACGACGTTCAATCGAAAGAGAGTGTTCCCATTTTATGTCTGCTTGCCAATGAGAAAAGAAAAACAATTCAACAGGAAGGTTTTTCGAACGATGAAGTATAAAAAGATGAGGTACAGACGAGAATAAAAAGTTAAGGGGTGGAAGTATCGAGACGGATCGCCTGGGGCATCACGAGAAATTACGTCGTCGCGTGTATCCCTTTAAAGCAGATTCTCTGGCAAATCAGTCATTCGATACATGAAATCATTTACTTTCGTATTACTATGGAAATATCAGGCAAATCCATGACCCTGAAGTTCGCGACATTGGACCGCAACGAAAAATTCGTTTTTCTATCAATTATTTGTTCAATTTTAAAAACCACGACAATTTCCCTACCAATTTTGTCTTTGGACCCGAAAAAAAAAATCGTTTCATTGTCCTGACCAAATATTCCGCGAGGATCTTGAGATTTGTCCAAGAAAAAAGGGAATTTCGTTGCATCCCAACGATGGAAATTTCAACATCGTGGTAAATCCATCATCCGGGACTACCTAAAGATTCTCACAATAATATAGTTTCCCTTGGTTTGCTAATAAATGTGACGAAATATTTTTTATATTAATTTTTTGAAGGAGCTGTGACTTTCGTTCCATTCGGGTACAAAAATGAAATTTTTCGATAAAAATTTCACGCAGCCACCGAGTGTATTTTGATTCTTTGGCTTTTTCTCTGTTAAAAATTCGTCAAAATCTTTTCAACGTTTTTTCCCCTGAATGCGACGAAAAAGATTTTTGTGAAAGGGATTTTTCTGTATGTTAAAAAAATCTCATTCGTTGATGATCGAAGGGATCTGAGACAGACCGAACAAGTTTCTTCAACAAGTATAACGACTGGAAAAATGTTGAAGAGAATGAAAAATGTGAGGTTCAAAAGCGAGCGAGTTGCTTGGAAACGCCCGCGATACGTATGATGGAAGATTTTTCTACTATTATGTAAATCAGGCGGAATACACGTTGCTTGCAACTTGAAGAGATGAGGAATGTTGAAAAATGCCGGATGCTGTTCTAGACATAGTGAGACGAACGACGAAAAAGATGTATGGGAGAGACAAAAAGGGACGAAAAGCGAGAGAGAGAGAGAGAGAGAGAGAGAGAGAGAGAGAGAGAGAGAGAGAGA
>JBAJMU010000001.1:18546114-18654261 GCA_037952995.1 Hyposoter didymator | reverse complement strand
AAAAAAGGTGTCCCAAGGAATATTGAATAGAAAGATTGACAACGCGATCTATCAAAATTAACTCGAATGAATTTTTCAGCGATCGGAAAAAAATCGTATGGGTCTGATCGAACAGATTGATTGATAGTTGAACGTTCACTGAATTTTTTTCTAAGCTCCTGTGTCATGATAGAGTCAACAATTTTTATTTGCCTTTTTTCTTCAGTGACACGTGCCCTTGTGAATAATACATACGCCTCATGCGTCGATGTCTGAGCGGAGTCTGTGACAAAATGGAGGGCAAATTTTTTTCATATCGAAACGAAGAGGTCGCTACATATAATCCTGCTGTCCTCGCAGCAGTCTATCTGCTGCCTCGCCTTTCATATGTTTTCTGAGGATTCACGCGCCAACCGGAACAAAAAATGACTTCACGACTTGCACACCATCATGACGAAGACTTAAGGCTGTTCTTTTGTAAATATAAGGCTCGCTGGCTTCGAAGGTAAACCGATGATATTTTTAGACACTGTTTTTGAATATACTTTTCAGTATGTCTTTCCAAAATGAATTTCATGTTTCACCGCATGCTGCGGCCGTCTGGCCGTCAATTGATTTGTGACAAAACGCACCAAGTCACTCCGGCCCCCCCTTTTCTCTAACCCCAAAGCTTTCCTTTCCTTTACGACGTGCCGCACCCACGCTGACAAACGATTTGTACAACGAAATATCTACGATCGACCTATTACTCTCATCTATTATGTGTATAATGAGGTTCGCGTGTCAGACCGCGTCATACTTTTTCACGCTTACTTTCACCCCCTTTTCCAACGACCATCAGTCTGTCTATTCTCAATCTCAATATAACGAATCAAATACATTACCACCTCCTTGCATTAAAAAAAACCGACATTTCCCTCGATTTTATAAAATTATTCCAACACTGAAAATTAAATTTTGTTAAAAAAGATCGATATTTCGTTCGATACGTCCAACTAAACATTTTTTTGAATAAACCCAAAAATTGTGTCATCGCAGCTAGGGATATTCTAGAAAGTCTCTTTGGCCAGCAAATTTTTTTCGTTCCAATCGTAAATTTTGCTGACAATATCTATTAGAAACCAAATATACTGCCAAAATAACGAAAATTTTGAAATCAACAAAAAATATTTGGTTGACCGTATTCAACAAAATATCGATGATCTTTAACAATATTTCATTTGCAGTGAACGACGAAATTGTCATCGTCAAACCCTGCGATTGTAAACGTTGGAAAATTATTTTTCCTCATTCCATCAAAATTATTTTCGTTCCTGTAAAATCTCCGATTTCACTGTAAAAGTTAATTATCTGAATTATCACGATGCCATCTAAACGGATAATAAATTATTGCGACAAAATATCACGATCGAATTATTTACAAATTGCTACATTTTTATTGAACAATTCATTCTTCAGCTTACACAGTACACACAAGTTATACATGCTCGAGTATAAAATATATAGATTATTGTTAAAATAATAACCCGCATGAACATCATAAAGCAACTGAGAACAATGTCGAGCTGTGATGAATAAATAATATTGCGCGCTGATTTATGTTTACGTTTATTTCGTTGCGTGACGGAACGATATGGAATCATTATCACACGAAGAGAATACACTGTAAATGAAATTTTGTTAAAAATCGTCGATATTTCGTTGAATACCCTGAACTAAATATTTTTCGATAATTTCAATATTTTCGTTATTTTTGCAGTATATTTGGTTTCTAATGGAATTGTCAGCTAAATTTACGATTGGAACGACAAAAATTTGCTTCCGAAGAGACTTTTTAGAATATTTCTTGCTGCGACGACACAATTTTTGGGTTTATTCAAAAAAACGTTCAGTTGAACGTATCGAACAAAATATCGATCTTTTGCAACAAAATTTTGTTTTCAGTGTAAAAATCGAAAAATTATCGTTTCGAAGCATCGGATACTCTCGGAATTCTAAAAAATGTTTCCTCTGCAGATTGCGAGTTTTCAATAATGTTGCAGTTTACTAATAAATATGAAGAAAAAAAAACGTGAACATTGGCGTAACGAAAGTTTCGAAAATTTTCTTGTACGAGCAGATGACATGGAAAGTTTTTATCTCAGTCTGTTTTATCAGATCAGAGTAACGAAAAGGGTAGCTCGTCGGCAATTACATCATCGTAGTGAAGTCATTATTGGAGCTAAAGGGAAGAGCCTGGAGATGAGGCTTAAGCCCCGAAATATTTGGGGAAGGTCTTTGGGAAATCCTGCCTAATCCTGTGGTCTGATTCTCAAATTAGTATTATGCCACGCGTGGCGTTGGAATTTTCCTCGAATCCCCATGCACACCAAATTCTATTCTTCCTCTCCATCTCCAGTTTCGCTAGTTCCAAGAGATTTTACTATACAGATTTGATATTTATATATGTGCATGCATAGCACCGATATAGCTGTGGGGAAAATAGTCATAAAGTCGGTGAGGCTCTTACGCTGTTATCCCCTTAGTTCTCGTGAAATCCTGCTCGGAACTTTCGTCACGATTTCCCGTGGCAATATATATATATATATATATATAGCGATTACGATATTCGCCGGGAGAGGTTTCGTAACATTTTCAAAAAACCTTTGACGAGATCGGAAATTCGTATTTCCGTAATAGACGAAGGAAAATCGAGGTTAAACACAAGCATGTATGTGTGTATATATCGAAGAAATAAAAACGCGAGACAGCAGAAGGGAAACGATTGGTATTGAGCCTGACAGACTCTTGAATCTTGAGCAGAGAGAGAAAGAGAGTGAGAGAGAGAGTCTGGGCGAGAAAAATCGTGAGATGAGGAAAGTGTGCGATAGACAGAGATAAGGAAAATGAGAGAGAAAGCTCCCTTTGGCAGTCGTTTATTCTCTGATGGACATTGGGAGCCCCTCAGCTTCGCAAATATATACCCAGTACCTTACGAGTGTGCCTGTGTGTGTGTATACAGTTTGAGCCTGCGAATTCCGAAGTCGATAAAAATCATGGGAAAACTGCCTCGAGGACTCTATCTTAATCACATCTTATGGATTGGTATCTGATTCTCAGGCACTTTTCGCAGCTCGATATATATTTTTTCTCTTCTTTTTCTGAGCTTTGCGAAACAGGCTTTGTTTCGCCCAGGCATTCTCCTCAATTCCCCGCTTCGTCTAAATGTCGATTCCCAATTTTCTTCGTCCGTACTGTAAGCGTGAAGTTTGTCAATTAAAGATCGAAATCGTCTTCGTTGAATGTACACACCATGGAAAACGTATTTTGTTCTCTACGCGGAGAGAGATTTTGTATAAAAAATTACTATGCCACCATGGTTCCCTGGTACCATATCGTCCCTCAGAGAATTTCATCAAATTTATACTAATTTTTCATCGGAAATTGGGCCAAAAATGTCGAAATTAAAAAAAAAAAAAAGTCAAAATTTCCAAGAATGTCAAAAAATGTCGAAATTTCCGCAAAAATGGCTAAAATTTATCAGAGGGATGATATGGTACATTGAAAATAAAATTTTGTTGAAAAGATGGAAATTCTGTTCGATACGACGTTCGACTAAACGTTTTTTTGAATATTTCGAAAAATTTTCTTCGGAAAGAATTTTTAGTCATTCCACTCGTCAATTTCGCTAACAATTCCGTTAGAAACCAAATACGTTGTCAAAATAACGAAAATTTTGAAATTATCAAAAAATATTTAGTTCACCGTATTCAACAAAATATCGACCATTTTCAATAAAATTTCATTCCCAGTGTACCAGAAACTATGGTAGCATAGTAATTTTTTATTATTTTTAATACTTGGCGTCGAGCCGCTACCGCGTCTCTTGATATAAAATTATCTCTGCGTAATATTAAGTTCAGTTCTCTCTGAGAAAAGTGACACTTGTTGCTGCAATTTGTGGAGAACGTCATCAAATATTTACAACATATAAGTTATTTTATTGATCAAGTTGTAAAAATAGTCTCTCTGCGAATTTTTTCCAGGATCGAAACTTTTTGTAGAAAATTCCTTCACAACGATACAGCATTTTTTTCAGGACAACTTGTTGTTTTCGTTCTTTTTTCGTTGAGTGTGAAAATCACGATAAACGCGCATTTATTTCGACTGGAAGGTTCGAGCCGGGTCAAGAAAAAATGTGTCCAGAAGTATTTTTTGTGCGTCGTGTTCCGTATATCTCGAGGATAATACAGTTGTCGCGTGAGGCATGAGCGAAGTAAGAAGATGGAGAGAAATGGGAGAAAAAGAGGCGAAAAATCTGTCAGAGACCCGGTGTACACACATGAGAAGAGTTTTCGTTGGGCTATAGTCAGCGGGTCCCATCGGGAATTACAACGACGTGCTTATGTAAACCGTATGTTGTTGCCGAGGGTGCCTGAGGGTGGCTATAGGGCGGGGTCGTCTCGGTAAATCATTCCCAGCTAAAATCACCAGTCGACCCTTAGAGCCGCGGCTCGTGTGATGAGCGAGGGCTGACGAGAGTGATAGCAAAACGTCCTCCCCCGCTTTCCTGCTTCCTCCTTTCCGACCCTTTTTCGTTCTACCATACAGCGCGACCGTAGCGCGCGTTCGCGTGTTTGTCCGGAAGAGTACTAAGTGGCTGTGGCTTGTATGTAGGGTCGAATGAACCTTCCAGACGAACGAGAAGTAGAAAAGCCTCCAATCGTAACTTACTTCCTCGCACACCCGTCGCACATCTGCTAGATTAAAAATCATCTCGTAAATTCCTCCACGTAATCCCAAAATCAAGCAAAAGAGAGCGAGAGAGAGAGAGAGAGAAAACTTCAATCTTCACTTCCAGCCTTCTCAGGTTGAGACGTGGAAGAGTATCTTTCGAGAAAACTTCACTAACACATGCAGTCGCACTTCAACGGAGTGTATAGCGAGAACGAAAGGAAATTGAAAAAAAAAAACTATTTCGAAAGTGCATCTTTCGGTATATTCTCACATTTGAAAAGGGAGTCGAAATACATGTGGAAAATTTAACCGCCCCCATCGGTTCCTCCTGTAGAAATGTGCTACGTATTATTTCAATAAATACAACGAACCGGGAACCAGCTCTCGATTTTTCAGATCGGAGGAATGCTCGTTGCAGAGAAAAGATTGAAATTCTAATGATTTTCGTAAAAAGTATAAAATAAAATTTATTGTTATTGTCTATTTTATAGTTTATAGCTTATTTGTTTTTATACATTTTATTTTCATAGTTTTATTTTACACTTTACAGTTATGCATATTAATTTTTTTAAATAAAATTTTAATAATATTTATAGTTATTGTCAATTTAATATTTTATGGTTTATTTATTTTTATACATTTTATTTTTATAGTTTATAGTTACTATGCATATATTTATTTTTTTAAATAAAATTTTAATAATGTTTATAGTTACTGTCAATTGAATAGTTTACAGTTCATTTATTTTTATACATTTTCATTTTACAGTTTCATTTTATATTTTATAGTTATTATGCATTTCTATTTTGTTTGAATAAAATTTAGTTCTTTCATCCGAAACTGGTTGGAAAGTGTAACGACTTTGCATCAGTAATCCTACTCGAAGGGCTCCACGCATCCACGAATAATTTATAAACGACAAGGATGATTTTTGCTCCTTTTTTTTCAGAAATTATTAGAAAAAGCAGCGTTTCTAAAGGGTCAATACAGAGGCCGACAGTGTGGAGTAGAGAAAAATTCTGAGTACTTACGACGACGTGTATATGGTACACTACTTGAAAACTCTCGTGAGCTAAATGGAGATGCATGAAAGAGTAGAAAAGACATCAGAGAAATATGAAAAAGGGAATGAGTGAATGAGCCGGTGGTTGAGATCTGCGACGATCTCTCTGACGAATGGCGCATACACCGCGCGCAATGATATCGTGAATAAACCGAGATTCATAGACACGCTTGTTTCTCAAAGAATAGCGTGAGCCTCGAGTCGTCGTTGGATAATCCCTCTTTTTACTGAACCGACGAATCTTTGTGTCTCCGTTGTTTGCATATCCCAAAATACCTTGGACGAGGCATTTCCGTATCGTCAAGTGAATTCGTTACGATGCACCGCGAAAACGTCGGGTTCAGAGATGCTTATGCCAAAAGCCTGAAGTGGACAAGTGCTCTCGAGGTAACTGGCGGTCATGGATGTTGCGTTGTGACTGCTAGTGACAGATTCCACCGAATTTATAACGTAAATTCTTAATATATTTATATATTTCAGTCATAATGCGTTTAGGACAATTTTCCAGTGAAATATTTTCGTCCTTTCACTGGAAATGAAATTCCGTTAAAAATCGTCGATATTTTGTTGAATACGGTAAACTAAATATTTTTTGATAATTTCAAAATTTTCGTTATTTTGCCAGTATATTTGGTTTCTAACGGAATTGTCAGCGAAATTTACGAGTGGACCGACTAAAATTTGCTTTCGAAGAGACTTTCTAAAATATTTTTTGCTGCCATGACACTATTTTTGGGATTGTTCAAAAAAACGTTTAGTCGAACGTATCGAACAAAATATCCATCTTTTTTAACAAAATTTTGTTTTCAGCGTTTCTTTCTGTTCTTTCTCCATTGGTTCGTGAAAATCGTTCGAACGGTTTAGGGGTGCAAGGGATCCTGACGGCCGAGTGCCACTCAACATTTTTTCGAGGACAGAGTTTTTAAATTCATCGCACGAGTCGGGACTCTGCTTCACTATGTTTTACAAATTGGCAGAGGATAATTACACGCATTGGGTTTTGGTACTCGACGGATAACGATTCCACCGCTTCTTTTCGCAGTCGAAGCCTGAGGAGGGGGTGGGCGAGGCGAAAAGGGGAGATAAAACATCGAACGTCAAAAGAAACCGCTGAATGGGAGAGACAGAGACGAAATGATGCCCCTGATTATGAAAAAGAAGTAGCGAGAGCGAAAAAATTATACTCTCGTTCGTTGCCGGAGAAGAACGTGGGGTCCGGGGACTTTGAAAAGTTTTTATTGACGCTTAATGTAAAGAGTCGGAGCTGCAAGTAGGGAAGAAAGAAGCGAGCACAAAAAAAAAACGTATAGCAGAGACCTGCCGACGCTGGGAAAATGCCTGGCACAAGGAAAGAGAGAAAAATTAATATTCCCGGAAAAGTTGAAGGTTTTCATTTCGATTTACGACTGACATATATAGACCGCGCCTTTCTTTTACTTCAGTTCTAGGTTAAAAGCACTTCTTCTCGAAACTGAATCGAAATGAAATTAATCGACCGGCTTGACGAGACGCTAAATATGAAATTCAGTAACTGGAGAATTTCTAATAAAAAATATTTACGATCGAGTCTCTCGTCCCGTTTCTTTGTCTCTTGGACGATCGGGAAACGAGGCATGGCACTGATCGACACTCACGTGCAACGAGCTATGGAATCATGAAACGATCGAAATCAAGTTCAACGCTAAAATCCCTTGTAAAAATTATATCCACAGAATGAAATTTCATTAAAAATCGTCGATATTTTGTTGAATACGGTAAACTAAATACTTTTTGATTATTTTAAAATTTTCGCTATTTTGGCAGTATATTTAGTTTTCAACGGAATTGTCAGCAAAATTTACGAGTGAAACGACAAAAATTTCCTTCCGAAGAGACTTTCTAAAATTTTTTTTGCTGCATTGGCATAATTTTTGGGATTATTTAAAAAAACGTTTAGTCGAACGTATCGAAGAAATTATCCATATTTTTCAACAAAATTGTATATTCAGTGCATCCATGCGACATGGGGCCCAAGAAAACAATTTAACAAATAATCCGAGAGGAAATATCAAAACCTCGACTATCGACTGCTGAAAAATTAATTATCCGAAAGCTTTTAATTACGTTGCATTACGAAATAACCAACAAGAACTAATAAACCAGTCATCAGCCATCCATTCAAATGCAGACACGAATTCAAACTCCATCTCGAGCCTATCAAGCACGCGGGATCGACGAACAAGATCGATTCGAATCTCAACTCCCCATTTAGTTCCAAGTTCTAATTCGTCAACCTAAACTAACAATTCTCAAGTGAGGCTCAATTCTCGATGCTGGAAGTTTAATAAACACCTTTCAATATCGTATACAATAAAAACTTTCAAATGCAGCTTCGCTGCTCCAGTTTTCGAGTGCTCTACTGAAAATAAAAAAACTCAACCCCTATCAATTAAGCACCATCAGGAGACAGCGAATCGATAAAAATTTTCTTACACACAAAATCCAGGATAACGATAAATTGACGATTAAGTTCGTCAAGCATATGCAAACGAGTGCTCAATCTCGTGACCTTAAACTCTCCGATTGCATATTGGGTCAATCGGACCCAAGGCGTTTTTCAAACGGTTGTATTTCCGTTAAGATTTTTCGTTTTTTTTTGTGGAGACGTTTTTTCTAAGTAAATTTTATTTTTTGACAACGAAAATCAAGTGCCAAGGCATTCGTTGCCATTAAATGCGAAAAAAGCGGTGATGTCAGAAAATCGTTCGGGTCAAAAAGACCCAGTATTCCCTCGAAGGGTTGATTACAAAAATATTCAATCGCAGCAAGTTCGTCTGCTGATACAATTGTGAAAATTATGACACAGAAGGAAATTTCGTAAATTTCACGTAGTTTCTAATCCAAGGACAAGAGATTCGTGAATAATGCGTGCAACGCATTGTCACACCTGCATAAAACATAAGTGCATACCGATAAAGTGCTTAACAAATGAATGAGATCAATCTTCGTGATACTCTACGTTCGCCCGCATCATTAGCATCATTCTCTATCGCGACCTTTCTGAATAGGTGGATGCTATATTGATGACCACTAATGCTCGCGCATTAGCTCCCAGCGTTGATCCAATCAAGACCCCATCGAATATCGAGCCCCAGAATGTTGGTAGAGAAATGTATAGTTGGTATCCTTTCTCTCTTCGCGTCTCTCCACGTAATATTGCTCAACGATATTGATTCTGTTGTCCGCTATATATGATGATATGCAACAATACATACATACGTCGGATATATACGGATGTATACGCATGTGAGGATACATGGAATGACGCGTAATGTCCACCGAGGAGAAATGAGACGAGTTGTAAAACCGTGGCATCAAAGCAGATGCAGACGCCACTTTTTTTCCATTGGAAATATAAGAGAAGATCGGAAAAATCGTAAAGTAAAAACAAAGTTTTGTTGAAAAAGATGGATATTTTGTTCGTAACGTTCGACTAAACGTTTTTTTGAATAATCCCAAAAATTGTATCATCGCAGCAAGAAATATTTTAGAAAGTCTCTTAGGAAGCAAATTTTTGTCGTTTCACTCGTAAATTTTGCTGACAATTCCGTTGAAAACCAAATATACTGCCAAAATAGCGAAAATTTTGAAATTATCGAAAAATATTTAGTTTACCGTATCCGACAAAATATTGACGATTTTTAATGAAATTTCATTACCAGTGTAAAGAGAAAATTGTGGCAAAAAAGATGGCACGAGAAATTCTAGTCTTGCGTGCATGCATATGAGAGTACAAAATTTCGCCACCTCGGCTCCATTTTTCGATGCAGATGACCACAAACCTGGAAAAGGAATAACCCTCCTGCATATCATCTTCTTCGTTCTCGGCTTACTGTGATTTGGTCGCTCGATTCCGCTACGAGAACTGGATAATTTGAGATTTACCGGCGATACGGGGATCCGTTTTACCAGGAAAGTCATGCATTAGAAAAAAAAATTCGGAGCCCCGGGAGCAGATCACGATCAGATTTTTTTACCATCGAAATTATCGGACTTCAGCTTCTGAGTCCGCTGCTGCAGTTTGATTCATATTCGTCACTGCATTCCAGGTGTAGTTGACATTGTATCAACGCAATGACGACAGTCGTCCAGGTGAATATTCATGCTGATTCGCTTCGCAATGAAATTACACGAGCATGGAATTCCAGAAGGAGAAAATTACTGGTGAAATATTCAACGCGAACGATCATTAAATACAAAAATCACGAAATCATCGAAGACAACTAAATCAAACGATTCCAAATTTATGATTTTCAAAATAATTCCCTTGGTCATCATTTTTGCTATCAATCATGATGAGTCAATTGATGGAAATTACCGATCCAATAGGAAGGTGCTGGTTTTGTCATTACTTTGAATTTTCCGTCTCCCCAATAAGCCTGCATATGAGTGTACATGACGAATCCAAACATCACATTAAACTCAACACTACATTCCATGTGGACCTGTTTCCGACCAGAGAGCAGGCCAGATGCAGGAATGAAATTCCTTCAAGTACAACAACGTTTTCCCGAGGACGATCAATGATTCACCACCAGGCGAGCCACCAGGTTAAAATGATAGTGGAGATAAAATACATTCAATGAGTTTGCCAACACTGGAAATGAAATTTTGTTAAAAATCGTCGATATTTTGTTAAACACAGTGAACTAAATATTTTTTGATAATTTCAAAATTTTCGTTACTTCGGCAGAATATTTGGTTTCTAATGGAATCGTCAGCAAAATTTATGATTGGAACGACTAAATTTTGCTTCCGAAGAGACTTTCTAGAATATTTCTTGCTGCGATGACACAATTTTTAGGATTATTCGAAAAAAACGTTTAGTTCGACGTATCGAACAAAATATCGATCTTTTCCAACAAAATTTTATTTTCAGTGAAGGTTTGCCTAATCAGGATTGATTCAGAAGCAACGATATGGTCATAATAAATGATGAATCTTCTAGTATTTTGGAAGCTCGTAAAAAAATGTTGTCTAGGATCTGGGAAGTTGAACCAGATCAAGAGCTTGTGGGCTGGCATATATGCACCGGATGGTAAATTCTAGTCGGTACGTGCTATTCGCGAACGTTGTGCAAAGAGGGGATTTTAGTTGGGAGTGTTATTAAAAGTATACACGTATCTTATGCACAAGGGAGGCATGTAACATATCGTACATTACTTTACGCGTGTATACGATCACATAGGGTACACCATGGATAATAGAAATTTTGGGTGTTTATGGTATACGTGTATTTGGCACGTTCTATAGAAGGAGAACGCCTCTCTGCCAATACCAAAACGTGCAGCAGCCAGGCGTGGTCTCGTAAATAATCTCAATGTAGCCTGGAGCAACGCGCGGAAGAGGAAACCACTGGAGTGGTTAAATCCTTGGAGGAACGTAGGGACGTGGGTGGCTAGCATTTCAGAGAGCAGCTTATGTCTTGCGAGGTTGAGTCTTGTATCAATAATCATTTTTCTCAGTGGCTAATCTGACTCATCCCTTCTTTACATCCTTGTAATCACAGCAAACCTCGTTTACGATGATATTCTGACTCGAGAATGACCTCTGCAATATATAACCCGAATACTTCGATCAAGGCCTCCATCAAATCGAGTTCAACGAAGCGGGAGTCTCAATTAAAATAAATATGAAATCAAGGCTTCATATTGATTCAATTTATTCTGTTTGCTCGCGAACTCTGCTTCTCCAGCGATATTACCAGCTCATTTATTGATCAAGTACTGATGTTTGCATCAACTGCAATCAACGTTAAACGTTTTTTCTACACGAACTCTCAGTGGTCGCGCTATTTAAGAGTTTTCCATCAACATTTTTATGGAAACGATAATTACTTGAAAATTTATACTGGCGTCGGCGTATTTGGAATGATTTTTACCTCCACGGACGTTATTCTGTTTATGAATATGAAAAAGAAGGAAACAATCGATTTTTAATTTCTTACTTTTTTAAATTATGTTCAGTTCTCTATACACTGGAAATAAAATTTTGTTAAAAATAGTCGATATTTTGTTGAACACGGTCAACTAAATATTTCTCAGTAATTTCAAAATTTTCGTTATTTTGTCAGTAAATTTGGTTTCTAACGGAATTGTCAGCAAAATTTGCGATTTGAACGACAGAAATTTGCTTCCGAAGAGACTTTCTACGATATTTCTTGCTGCGACGACACAATTTTGGGGATTATTCAATAAAACGTTTAGTTGAACGTATCGAACAAAATATCGATCTTTTCCAACAAAATTTTGTTTTCATGGAGCGACGGGAAGAATTTGTATTCAATGTCAACGTCATCTCGCGCATGGAAATGGAAATATTCTCCTGGTGTTTCCACAGCATTGCCAAAACGTTTTTCAACTTTTATTTATTCACTTAATTTTCTCATGACAATTAATGCAGTTGTCAATGTTACGGGAATCACTGAAATAGTTTTTCTCGTTTGAGGAAATGTTTAAATAAAATTCGACAGAGCTTGAGTGCTCGTCCCCTCTCGCTCCGTCTTTCTGTTCCATTCTGATGTGCTGATGCAAGAGAAGCGCACATTATAACTCATGTAATTTTCGGTTGACGAGGTAGTTGACTCATTTTTGCATAATGCAGCCTAATAAGAGCTAATGAATGAAACTCTGTGCTATCCACATACATAGCCCAATGTACATGTCTCTTTGTCACTATCATCACTGGTGTCCAACTCAACGGGAACCAACACATAGCACTTGACTATATGCATTCCTCCAACATTTGTACACCCTTGACTCGCCACCGCAGTTGGCAAATTGGATTTATACCACTCGCCACTTGGCCTCCCTCATTCTGCCCTTTTCTGTACTATTCTACATGCGTTAATTCTCATTCGGATCCATAGATATATATTTTTCACAATACCACATCTCACACAAATCATCGTTCCCTCTTTCCCCCCCCCAATTTTTCACGTTTCCTCCAAAAAAGTGTTAACATTATATTCATCGATAATCCGGACGTTAAGAAAAAAATTCAATAATCATTTTTTTTCAATTGTGTCCAGCGTAAATTATTTTCAAACGAGTTGGTAGCATTGGGGAAAAGCACAATCAAGAATCTGATGGAATCGAGAGATGTAGAATATGAATTTCGAAAAACTTCGAGATATTGCATAAACACAATACACGAAATTCTATTAATTGTGGGTTTTCATTAGCAGTGGATTAACTAATAATTATGTATGGAGAATATTCATCATTTATGATTTCATGGTGTCCATTGAGTTGGTAAGGATAATGAGGATTTAATGAGAAGCAGTGGAGGAAGGGAAACGTGGTTTAGAAAATGTAACTCGGTCGTGGTGACCGAGTGAGTATTTTTTTTAACACGATGGTCAAGGAAGATGGAATGAGATGATAAAATGCGAGAGGTGTATTAACTTATCACGACAGGGAACGATAAAGTCGCCTGTAAACGATAAAGAGCCTCTGAAGGGGCAATTTTATGGGGAAATGATGATTTTGATCGTGTGGAACGTTTATACGTAGATATATAAATCGAGGCACGTGTTCAACGACCCTATTCTGTAGGCGAGACCTTGCACTGGCCGCATCGGCGGTTTTTCATAGATTCGCCCGGTACAGTTACTCTTTATGAACAGCAAGAATGAGGTATGAAAGGTTTTGAAAGATCGTGGCTACACTGAAAACAAAATTTTGTTGGAAAAAATCGATATTTTGTCCGATACGTTCGACCTAACGTTTTTTTTGAATAATCCCAAAAATTGTGTCATTGCAGCAAGAAATATTGTAGAAAGTCTCTTGGGAAGCAAATTTTCATCGTTCCGGTCGCAATTTATGCTGAAAATTCCGTTAGAAACCAAATAAACTGCCAGAATAACGAAAATTTGGAAATTATAAAAAAATATTTAGTTTACCGTGTTCAACAAAATATCAAAAAATTTTAACGAAATTTCATCTCCGATTTGAGAAATTTTAGCAAATACCTATTAATTTTTCATCTGGAATTGGGCCAGAAATGTCAAAATTTGTAAAAAAGTGTCGAAATTTGTAGAAAAATGTCGAAATTTGTAAAAAAATGTCAAAATTTGACAAAAAATGTAAAAATACCGTGTTCAACAAAATATCGACAATTTTCAACAAAATTTTATTTCCAGTGTAGTCTATCAATGCACGCTTGAAGAATACAAACCAGAAATGCGATAAAGGGAGATTGTGAGAGGGTGGAATAGAGAGAGAGAGAGAGAGGAAGAGAGGAAAGGATGCTGAGTAAAGATTTTGAATCTCGCGGGTTAAATCGAGCTGGGATAATGTTTGTTGGGGCCTCGCACTTCCCTCGACTTAGTGTTTTCCTATCTCTGTGAAACTATTTTGCTTCTCGGTCCATAATGGGTTTTCACACCTCAACTTCTAAGTTTTAACTTTCTCGCGCCCTTGGAATAACTTTATGTAACTCATCTCGAAGTCTTGCTCGCCCTGCAGTCTCTCTTGGTCTCTTTTTTCTTCCTTAATGTTCGAACGTCCATTTGCAGCCTTTGTATGCTCGCATTAACTGCCAGCAAACAGAGGGGCTTAACCACATTCCTTTCGCGTATTAAACTTTGCAAATTGAGATCTTTTGTTTAATAGAATTCGAGCACTGTCCTCGACTAACCGCCAAGTGATACGAATCGTGACTGGAATCTTCACAATTCGCCATAGCACATCTCTCTATATTTTCATCCTATTTTTTTACTATATTTTGCGACCGATAGGACGTCAGAAATAACATGAGAAAAAAGTTTTTTTTATATTTTATTTTCTATGGGTTCATTCGAACGTAGGATTCGCTACGAGAGAGGGTGACGAATCGAATCCAGCCAAATCGAATCATTGCTTCACGAAGCAAGAGGAAACCAGACCCCAACGTCTATACTCGACATTCACGCCGACCCTCCCTAGGGATCATCTGCATTCTTCATGGCCCTCTTTTTCACATCCTTCAGCCCCTCACCACCGCGCTTGCCACAAGGACTCGGCAAATATAAATAAAAGGTGTACTTGGAGCAAATTGCTCCCTCATAATATTTCACGATAAAAAATTCTTTTTTCGCTCTCCAGACTTATTCACTTCGCCCGGAAGAGTATTGCTCGGTGTATTGAAACATTATGATAAGCAATATTTTTCCGTTCACTTCAATTTTCTTGACAGCCTTAAAAAAAAAGGACAAAATCATAATTCACTTTATCACACAATTTGGGAAAATTTGAAACGAAGCAAACGAAACGTTTCGATACATTTCCTTTCCAACTATGACATTTTTTGCAAAACATGCTTTTTTATTAACTGCACTCTCAACCTATTGAGTTAACGCGTTTTTTTTTATACACTGAAAACAAAATTTTGTTGGAAAAGATCGATATTTTGTTCGATACGTTCGACTGAACGTTTTTTTGAATAATCCCGAAAATTGTGTCATCGCAGGAAGGAATATTATAGAAAGTCTCTTCGGAAGCAAATTTTTGTCGTTCCAATCGCAAATTTTGCTGACAATTCCCTTAGAAACGAAATATACTGCCAAAATAACGAAAATTTGGAAATTATCAAAGAATATTTAATTGACCGTGTTCAACAAAATATCGACGATTTTTAACAAAATTTTATTTCTAGTGTATCGTGAGTACCAACCCAAGTAATTTGTTCGCAAAAGTAGAAAATTCTTGCTGCATAGTTTGCTTCTGTGCTGCGCTGTGTTTTCGTAGAGGAGAGAATGACGTTGTCTCAAACATTGAAAGGACAACAATGTCCGTTGCTCTCGAATTTTCTTGCTCAACGTAATCAGTAGATGCGAGAATTTCCTTTCTCTAGAATTCCTAACATGTTTATCAGACAAACATGTACTGCTCTAGAAAATCTTGCCTCGTTCTAACAAGACACTGCAAAGGACAATGCAAGTATCTTAATCAATCCTCAAGCACGTATAAATGTAATAGTCCAATGCTACGAAACAATGTCTTCTCTCTCTCTCTCTCTCTCTTTCTTTCTCAGTCTGTCGACCACCCTTCGTTGACTGCGTCGTTCTTCGTTCGCAACCACACGAGTCTAGGTACAAGGAAAGCCCACAGAATGACGAGGACGTTAACGCATGGGGTTGGTGCGATGCTATAAAAGGGAATAGCAACCAAAAGAGAATTGAATAGGGGCAGAAGTACTCCCTGCTGCGTCATATATACGACACACCACTCCATCGAACTTTATTCACATACCATGTCTGTCGTAAACTTTTCCATGTCGAAATAAATTAGTTGTGCGGAATTTTCCTTAGCTCTGTAGAAACCACATTTGTTACATCTCCGACGAATACAAATCATACATAGACGCTAAATTATTGAAATTTCTAAAGTACACGTTTCCAAGCTTATCTTGGTAGTGCGAGACCGAGAGTGAAACCGTCGTTGAGCTTTTCGAGCACTCGTTCCATATTCATGGAGAAACCACCATACACCGAAAACAAAATTTTGTTGGAAAAGATCGATATTTTGTTCGATACGTTCGGCCAAACATTTTTGTGAATAATCCCAAAAATTGTGTCATTGCAGCAAGAAATATTGTAGAAAGTCTCTTGGGAAGCAAATTTTTGTCTTTCCAATCGCAAATTTTGCTGACAATTCCGTTAGAAACCAAATAAACTGCCAAAATAACGGAAATTTGGAAATTATACAAAAATATTTAGTAGATCATGTTCAACAAAATATCGACGATTTTTAACAAAATTTTATTTCCAGTGTAATAATTGAATAACAAAAAAAACTGAATTAGAAAAAAAATTAAACTCTTTTGCTTTTTCGATTATTATGAAGTTTTGATGTGATTCAATGAATTCGAAAACTGCTTGAACGATATTAATTAATTAAATGAACCAGCAAGGATACAGGAAAGTGCTGAAATTATGTGACAGGATTTCATCAATTTTGAGACATCCCTCGACTGTCATGTACTGTCACACGACACCCATTGATCCTCAAACTTTCTCTATAACTCTTCGAGTGAACTCAAGGGAGATTACCTCGAATTATGCGCGAAATTTCTTGGCATAGACGTCTCAAACGCCGTGGGAACCAATGTCTGTTCTACAAGAGATTCTACGACGACAACGACATTTACCATGTCACGAACCTTCACCTATAGGCACCAACACCAATTTCTGCCTTTCCCGTAGGGGTTACTGTCCCCGAGGTATTCTGGAATTTTGATAACGTTCGACAGTATACAGGGTGTTGCCTGTTAACGTGAACCAGCACTCGGAACAACGAATAGCAGCTGAATCGTGACAGCCACACTGAAAACAAAATTTTGTTGGAAAATATCGATATTTTGTTCGATACGTTCGACTAAACGTTTTTTTTTTAATAATCCCAAAAATTGTGTCATCGCAGCAAGAAATATTGTAGAAAGTCTCTTCGGAAGCAAATTTTTGTCGTTCCAATAGTAAATTTTGCTGGTAATTCCATTAGAAATCAAATATACTGCCAAAATAACGAAAATGTGGAAATTATCCAAAAATATTTAGTTTACCGTGTTCAACAAAATATCGACGATTTTTAACAAAATTCTATTCCTAGTAACAAACGTTTTTTTGCATTCGTTATTAATTTCTCCTGTTTTTCGACTTTTAAAAATGTTCTGCCTGACTCAATAATTCGTCCCATTCATTTTCGACCGTCTCGTGTATCGATCGTTGAAATTTTTCAAATTTTTTTCAAACTAACGCAAAAATACGTGCAAGGAAAACCGGAAGAATGGAAAATAGGGAGGAAAAGTCTAACAGGAATTCCTCGGCTGGCTCGTCGAGGGCAACTCACCCTGTATAAGGGGTTGGCAGTTCAGACGTGATCTCGATACTTGGTCGCTGCTGAACGTCGCCAGAGAGTATTTTTATTGCCCACGTGCGAAGCTCTCATGATAAAGGAGAGAAGTTTCAGCTGCACGGAAAATGCTCCGTGTTATAAAAAAATATATTTATCGTTCAACGATTTTCTGCACAAAATGGCACGCAGTTGGTAATAAATAATGTTGATCAACTTTGATGGAGAATTTCCAACAAAATCCCAATGGTCATCGCAGTCTTCGGAGTTTTTGATGATTGACGTTGGAAAATGCACACGAAACAAACAAATTTTTCAAATCGATGTGGAAAATCAACAATCCAAAGTTTCGATCGCATTCCCATTGAGAATTTCCCATTGAGATTTCATTTTTCAATGTTTACTGAAAAACAGTAATTAATATCTTTTGGAACAAAGTAATAACTGTTCGGGGAGTAAATCAGTGAATTGCACTGAAAACAAAATTTTGTTGGAGAAGATCGATCTTTTGTTCGATACGTTCGACTAAACGTTTTTTTGAATAATCCCAAAAATTGTGTCATCGCAGCAAGAAATATTGTAGAAAGTCTCTTCACAAGCAAATTTTTGTCGTTCCAATGGCAAATTTTGCTGACAATTCCGTTAGAAACCAAATAAACTGCCAAAATAACGAAAATTTGCAAATTATCGAAAAATATTTAGTTGACCGTGTTCAACAAAATGTTGACGATTTTTAACAAAATTTTATTTCTAGTGTGGAATGTTCCTTGTCGCAGAAAACCTTCTAAATATTTAGTCACATCTTCCCTGATAGATTCTCATGGTTGAACTTTGTCCCTGGCAACTGACAACCAAGGAAGAAAACGACTCGTCAGAGAATTCATTCCAGTCCTTGATCCTCAGCGTCGATATTTGGTTGATTGATTAAAAAAGTGTCACTCCCTTTCAATTCTTTGTAATTCTTGATGAAATATGTGATAAATTTTGTTTCATTACTAGTCGCAGTTCGTGGTTGTTGTTTATTTGCCAGAATAAACGTGCGAATGGAGTGTTACGCCTCGTGTGGACTCGTTCGATTCCTCGGGATCGTAAATTTTCATTGATTTCCATCGACATGTTACGAGATGGCCATAAATGACAATGGAGAGGGTGAAAATTACGTGGTGTGATGGAAGAGCAATTGAACTCTTGAGAGGGTGAAGCATCACGTCACTCAGACACATCGATTTTTTTATTTTAATCTGTTGTAAAAATGTTAATATTTGCACAAGAGACACTCCGCGATCTAAGAGACTTCACAAAATTTTCAACCCTTTGAGTGCACACATCCTATGAGTCGGGTCTGTCGGACCCGACGCGTACTGAGAATGAAATTTTCTTAAAAATCGTCGATATTTTTTTGAATACTGTAAACTAAATATTTTTTGATAATTTCAAAACTTTCGTAATTTCGCCGTATATTTGCGGAATTGTCAGCGAAATTTACGAGTGGAATGACAAAAACTTGCTTCCGAAGAAATTTTCTAAAATATTTCTTGCTGCACTGACACTATTTTTGGGATTATTCAGAAAAACGTTTAGTCGAACGTATCGAACAAAATATCCATCTTTTTCATCAAAATTTTGTTTTCAGTGCGTTTTCCTAACCGTTGTATTCTTATAATATGAATTTTTGTTTTTTTTTTGTAGAAACGTTTTTCGTAAAAAATTTATCCAAATTTTGTGGCTCTACGTTTATTTATTGACGAAAAAGAAAATTAGATGCCAAAAAGATTCGTTGCTATGAAACACCAAATAATCGGTGACAGAAAACTGTTGGGGTCAAAACGACCCGGTATGCACTCGAAAGGTTAATCTTGATCCGCAGATTGTACGAAAATTCTTTAAACAAATAACTTGCAAGGAAAAACACAAATACGTATAGAAACAATGNGAATTGTCAGCGAAATTTACAAGTGGAATGACAAAAACTTGCTTCCGAAGAGATTTTCTAAAATATTTCTTGCTGCACTGACACTATTTTTGGGATTATTCAAAAAAACGTTTAGTCGAACGTATCGAACAAAATATCCATCTTTTTCATCAAAATTTTGTTTTCAGTGCGTTTTCCTAACCGTTGTATTCCTGTAAATATGAATTTTTTTTTTTTTTTTGTAGAAACGTTTTTCGTAAAAATGTATCCAAATTTTGTGGCTCTACGTTTATTTATTGACGAAAACGAAAATTAGATGCCAAAAAGATTCGTTGCTATGAAACACCAAATAATCGGTGACAGAAAACTGTTGGGGTCAAAACGACCCGGTATGCACTCGAAAGGTTAATCTTGATCCGCAGATTGTACGAAAATTCTTTAAACAAATAACTTGCAAGGAAAAACACAAATACGTATAGAAACAATGAAGTATTGCAATTATAAAAATGTTGTTTCTCAAAAATGTTCCATCCCACAGGAACATTTGATTTTCTATCAAGCAGAAATCTCTCTTACAATATTGACGTCTAACCCCGATGATAAAATTGCTCCTCCACTTCAGAAAAGTCTGCAAATAAATTGAAAAAAAAAAAATGAAAAATAAAATGCTGACAATGCATAGAATTTCTGGAATATTCGAATAAGCCATCAAAAAAATTGGGCTGGTGCAACGACAAGAAATAAAAGGGACAGAGTAATGATTCGAATCGAGTGAGGAATTTCTCGTGTTTATATCGTCGACATCGCTATCTTATGGTTTATTATGGTGTTTGGGCTGAGCCACCGGTTAGGCAGGGCGCGATGTATATTATTAAAACGAAGAGATCCTCTCTCGAGTTATTCTTCCCTCTTGTCTCGTGTATATTCCCGTCTTAACCCTTGACGAGACAAATAGAGGAGAACGAGAGAAACGTACCAACGTGTCGCATCTCAATCTCTAAAATTACACTCTCCTTACTCGCGTAACTACGTTCAGCCGGCGAACTCGTTGTGGATCGCCACTCAAAATGCCACCACGACTCTTTTTTTCTTCTCTTTCGCACTAAATATCCTTTTCCTTCCTCTTCCCCACACATGTTTCTCTCGGTTTCCAAAGATTTTCGTTTTTTGTAATAAAAACACGAAGCAGACGGGGCGACGTTGTGCAGCTGGTGACCACGCGATTGTGCGTTGCTCTTTCAACCTTTCTTTCCTTTTCCTTTGCATACGGGGCTTTCCGTTCAACCATCTAGATAAAGAATTGAAATTTTTTTTCCAGATTCTTTCTTTTGCGAGGAAAAGTCCAGAACGGACTTGTCATCAAAGTCTGAAATGAAATAAAATGTTTTTCACGATTTTTAATTGATTGCTCGATCAGTCATCTCGATTGAATTCGACGCGAAATGCACGCACTGAAAACAACATTTTGTCAAAAAAGTTGGATATTTTGTTCGATACGTTCGACTAAACGTTTTTTTGAATAATCCCAAAAATATTGTCATTGCAGCAAAAAATATTTTAGAAAGTCTCTTCGGAAGCAAATTTTAGTCGTTCCACTCGTAAATTTCGCTGACAATTCCATTAGAAACCAAATATGCTGCCGGAATAACAAAAATTTTGAATTTATCAAAAAATATTTAGTTTACCATATTCAACAAAATATCGACGATTTTTAACTAAATTCCATTTCCAGTGCGGTGGGTGCCGCTCGTAGGCCTGGAGGAAAACTCGGAGGGTTGAGCGACCCCCAGTGAGTAACATCTTTCCTCTTTTTGTTTGTATGTGCTTTTGTGATGGAAAAGGAAAGATTTCTCGGGCTTCACGGGATGTAACGAAAAAACAGAGCAAAATGACACAAATGGTCTGCCGGAGCCCACGTGAGGGAAGAGCTCGTAAATTTTACCCCCAACGGTGCAATATTGCGCGCTCCCGAGGTGAGTTTACACGCTGTCCGATCCTAACTCTTCTTTTCCGAGTTCACTCTCTCTCTCCTCCCCACTCTCTCTCTCTCTCTCTCTCTCTCTCTCTCTCTCTCGCTTACATTCATGTGGATATGAACGTACACAATAAACCCTAAAAATCTAGAACACCCTGGCACATGCAGCTCAAACAGACACTTGTAAAAAGAAGCAAAACGAAAAAATAAATAAAGCCTTAATCGCGTAGTATTTACCACCGTAATGTTTTGCAGAGCGGACGAAAATAAATTGCCGAAGCGGTTGAAAATACTTTTGTACATGGAAAGTTTGTATTGGCCTTTGTGTCACACTCGCAAATTTATCAAATTAATGAGAGACCGCCGTTCACCGACGTATCAAAACTGAACCTCGTACTTGTAGCAATTGAATTATCGACAAAACGTCACGGAGCGACAAATTAGAGCTCAACTTTGGATTTCTATTGCAGCTTGAGCAAAACGGAGCTAATTCTGAGTGATGAGATAACAATGAGCTACTTTTTGTTGTTGAACGTCATCCACGACTCCACCCGCGAGTTATTTACTATCCGCAATAATTATTATATCTTTCGATGCCCAATCGAGCGCGAGCAGGTTGAATATTTTCCATGCTCATCGTTCGGCAATGCTTTGTAACTCGTTTGTTGAATTTTTCGTCACCGTCAACTTCTGCAAACTTCGAACTTTGTCACTGGGAATGAAATTTTGTTAAATGAAGACGGTAATTAAATATTTTTTGAAAATTTCAAAATTTTCGTTATTTTGGCAATTTATTTAGTTTCTAATTGTCAGCGAACTTCACGAGTGGAATGACTCAAATTTGTTTCCGAAGAGAATTTTTGGGATTATTGAAAAAAACGTTTAGTCGAACGTATCGAACAAAATCTCCATCTTTTTCAACTAAATTTGCTTTTCAGCTAATAACGTGCTTTTCGTTCGTATAAATTCTGAAAATAAAAGAAACAAAAATTCTAAAAATCGTCAATACTTTGCCTGAAAAATCGAACGTTCCTCTTTGACCCTTCGAGTGCATAGTGGGTCGATTTGACCCCCCAACATCATTCTGTCACCAATCGGTTAGCATTTAATTTACGTCCAAAAATAAATTCATGGCCATGAACGTCTCTATAGAAAAAAAAAAAAAAAAAATGCATGTCAACCGGAATACGACGAAGCATATGTAACTGTTCAGTATCGAAAATGGATTGGTTGTCCATTGAACTGCATTATATTCGAGCTATGACCGCACGGAATTGAATTCAGTGGCTGAAATAATGTAAAAATATNCGAGTGGAATGACTCAAATTTGTTTCCGAAGAGAATTTTTGGGATTATTGAAAAAAAACGTTTAGTCGAACGTACCGAACAAAATCTCCATCTTTTTGAACTAAATTTTCTTTTCAGCTAATAACATGCAAAAACTTTTCATGTGTATAAATTCTGAAAATGAAAGAAACAAAAATTCTAAAAATCGTCAATACTTTGCCCGAAAAATCGAACGTTCCTCTTTGACCCTTCGAGTGCATACTGGGTCGATTTGACCCCCCAACATCATTCTGTCACCGATCGGTTAGCATTTAATTTACGTCCAAAAATAAATTTATCGCCATGAACGTCTCTATAGAAAAAAAAAAAATGCATGTCAACCGGAATACGACGAAGCATATGTAACTGTTCAGTATCGAAAATGGATTGGTTGTCCATTGAACTGCATTATATTCGAGCTATGACCGCACGGAATTGAATTCAGTGGCTGAAATAATGTAAAAATATTTATTTGACATAACGTCGAAAGAAAATCTATAGACAAAACATTTTACGATACGAGAGAGTATCTCGAAGGCAAGGCAAAAGATGGCATGAGATGAAATTAAAATAGTACAAACATGTTCCCTCGGAACGAAGGTTTGCTCCGTCAATCCTATCTCGCGAATCGAATATTTCCAAAGAACGTAAGGGGACCGCTATTCTTGAGAGTTCCGCCAAGTTTTTTTTTCGTACGGCTCCGAATGCTCGCTTGTGGCAGAGACGTGGTTGATGCGATTGGCGAGTTCTCGTCTTTTGTCACGCGCAACCAAGGGAATAGAATGCATTCGTATTCAACAAAAGGACTTTATATGTATGAATGACATTCAACATTAAGGGAGCGATTTGTTCGAACGAAGTATCTTCGAGGACCATTGAATTCAAAAATAATCTCCGGGCGACATTATTTTCACAAAGTTGTTCATTTTTTTTAATAAATAATTTTGAAATTTTTTTTTTTTTTCTCGATCTCGAGTACACCGAGAGAATTTTATATAAAAAATTACTATGCTTCCATAGTTCCTTGGTACCATATCGTCCCTCTGAGAAATTTCAGCGAAGACTTAGTAATTACGATGCTGCACTGAAAACAAAATTTTTTTGGAAAAGATCGATATTTTGTTGGATACGTTCAACTAAACGTTTTTCTGAATAAACCCAAAAATTGTGTCATCGCAGCAAAACATTTTCTAGAAAGTCTCTTCGAACGCAAATTTTAGTCGTTCCAATCGTAATTTTAGCTGACAATTCCGTTAGAAACCGAATGTACTGCAAAAATGACGAAATCTTTGAAATTATAAACAAATATTGATTTATAGTTCTACAATGAACTATGCGACCTTGGGAAAATATTGAGTCCAATTTCCAAAATGTATAAAACAAACCGACCAGGGAATCAACAAACATGTAACAAAAATTGGAATGTACCGTGAAATGAAAATATTACGAATATATTTTTTCAATGTGTTTGAACTTTGAGGAGGGATGGAATTCTCATAGTGCGAATAAAGAACAATGTTCGATGCGGTAGTTTCAACAAGCAATATTGGAGAAGTTTATTAATAAGTAGCAGAATTCCTGAAACGTCTGTGGACGAGGCGATCGATTTTAACATTAATGTTGAAGAACCCACTCAAAGATTCATGTTTCCGTTGGAATCTCCCCATTTAATTTAATTTAATTATTTTCATTTTATTTATTATTATTATTTTTATTTTATTATATTTATTATTTATTTTATTTATTTTACCATATCTGGTACCATATCGTCCCTCTGAGAAATTTTAGCAAATACATAGTGAGTTTTCATCTGGAATTGGACCAAAAATGTCAAAATTTGCCAAAAAATGTCAAAAATTCGGTGATTTCTGATTAAGTATGAATGAAAAATTATCATGTTTTTGGTAAAATTTCTCAGAGGGACGATATGGTACCCGAGAACCTAGTATTTTTTTTATATAAAATTGTCGCCGTGTAAATTGAGTGCTTGGTATCACTCGTCAGACTATAAAGAATACAATTCTCGATTCCTGTTAGCATTAAGAATATGTTTTCCCTCGTATCAGAATAAGGACAGCAGTAGGAAAAAAAAGCTCGCGCACGGAAGCGGTAAGAAATTGGACGAAGAGCATTTTCAATATCACGTTTCGAGCGAGTATTCACTGACAAGATTTGAACGCTTAATCGACATTAAAATTCCTTCCGATATTGTTTTCATTCTTCGGATTATTTCTCCTCTCCCATGGAGCACCAGAGGCAAGCAAAAAACTCTCTTCCGTTCCGCACTCTTCCTCCATTTCTTCCTTTTTTTTTATTTTTACTACTGACTATATATTTTTCGGTTTGTTTGCTAGCTCTGCTCGATGTGAACATCGAGAGAAAAGATTCTCTTTTTCTATTCCATCCACATACTTTTTTCCTCTCATTCGAGACGAGAGTTTAGCTGGCCTCGTTCCTATAACGAAGCCGCTGTGTGCTCACTGATGTAATTTTCATTCTTTACTTCTATCGCTCGACCGATTTCATTTCGCAATCATTGTCTCTCCTACAAGAAAGTTTACACACACACACAGAGTCCATGGCATTGCTGAAATAACTTAGAAAATTCGTGCATGATTTTGCACTAAAATTTATTGCGATTCCAACGAAATCTTTAGACAACAGTTTTTTTTTTCCCCAAGTGATGTTGAAAAATCAGTTGAAAAATGAAATTATTCAGAGAACGAGCGAAAACTCGAAATTTTTGAAAGTAGATTTTGCCGAGGTAAGCTAAAGTTTCGCGTTTCAATTATCGGCATAGTTTTCTCTTTCAAGGCTCATAATCTTTCTGGCTGCCTTGGAAAATCGCTGTTTTTACAGAATCCACTTTTGCACAGCGGGTTCTACTGAAACTGTAATTCTTCTCAAAAGTAAAAAATTATGTCAAGTGCAGGTCCTTAAGGTATTCCCCCATGCACGCCAATTCTTTAGAAATTGAGTGAAAATTCTTTTGCCATTTACTAGAAAAATATCACGTCAACGTTTTATCAAAAAAAATTGCAAAAATTTTACACAAAATTATTCTACATTTTTCTAGATAGTGTCCCGTACGTTTACAAGAAACTCGAAATATTCCGTAAAAACGAAGATTTATCGGATATTCAAGCAACTGATTTTCCGACTTTCTCGTAATCATGATTTTCTAATTGTTTTTATTGACAATTAAAAAAAAAAGGCTTTTTGTACTTTTTCAGTATTTCAATCCACTTCCGTCCGTCTCCACTTTCCAAAAACTCAATTTGCTCTTTTTCACAGATTTTGACAGTGCAATTGTCGACTCCGACGTTTTTGTTTCAAGTTTTTTTTTTGAGCATCTAATTTCCATGAAAAGTTGGCATTGTAATTTTTTTTTTGATCGGTTTGAAATCTTGCTGGACAGTTTGTTTGTCTTCCATCTGATGATTTCGACCAACCTGGAGGACAAACTCCTGTTTGTTCAAGTTTAGTCGCATGAATAAAAAAAAGGGAAAGATTTTGTTGAAATGCACATACATCCATAAAACAAGCGCATTTACGATACAGAATATGATGGTGTGTTTTGTGTTGTCCTGTGGGAATTCTCTCGTGGCAAAGGGATCAATTCTTTTATCCACCACTTTTACTCTCCCAGCGAAATCGCTCTTTTCCCTTGGTCGGATGAATACATATATATGTATATGGCAATACATAGCAAGCTATTATAGGTTTTTCCTATCGGCCGAGACTTTGCCGACGCAGTTCTTACTGCACGTCATATATTTTTCTGGGCTGTTGTCGCTGTCTCGTAAAAAGTTGTTCAGTTTCATCCCCAGGCGAATCGTGTCGATATCTTTCACATTTTTCCTGTCTCCTTCGCTCTGTCCAACCCTTTTCGTCTCATTCTCTTTCTTTCCTGCCTCTATCGTCCTTTTCATCTTGTTCTCTTTATTTTGCTGGTATATCCAATTGAACATGTACTTTCCACCTCGATCGAGCAATGTCTCTATCTCTCCTTAATTTGTCGTACTTTGACAGAGCAGTCACTGGCTTTTGTCTCATTCGACTTGCCATCGCTCTGTACATCTCCCTGCTGCTCCCTCTTTCTCTCTTTTTCCCTATTTATATTTTTATTTCTATCGATTTTTTCCTACTTCCAGACGACGTCGATTGTGTGTCGTTCGTTCTTTCCCTCGGTTCACTTTTCTTTTCCATTTTTCTGAGAGTTTCTTTTTTCCCTTCCTTTTTATTCGATCTTTCTCGTATTTGCAATGATTTTTTTTTTTTCACTTTGTTCATTTTCTTTGCGTTTTTGTGTTTAGTGTGGGACAATTCTGAAGCTTTTTACTCTCGTAGTGCCTTTACAGAGACACAGTGCGGATACATCAGAAAATTTCATATTCTCCAAGGTTTCGTGTCTCTGTTAATTTTTCATTGGAATCTTTATCGTTCGAGAAGCAACTCGAATGCGTTTTTTTTTCTTCTTCTCCATTGTACTCTCGATTTTCTACGTTTAAGAGAAACTGCAATAAAAATTGAGAAACCAGAATGAAAAGGAGCGACTGAAAAGCTGCAGTCGTCGTTCGCGATTGCTCGGTATTATTTCTCGGGGCTGCAAAGATAAATTGTTGCAGACTTTTTACAGAGGATTCATGTTACTTCGATTGTCTGCATTGCCCTGGCATTCAATCGCGAGCCGTTACTACATTAGAAGTCCCTTGTTTAACGCACAAGTTAGTTTTTATGTGGTTTCGATCGAATGGACGATTAAGAACTCTTTGATCTGGTACTGTGACAATACGAAATCCAAGGATCACTGAAAACAAAATTTTGTTGGAAACGATCGATATTTTGTTCTATACGTTCGACCAAACGTTTTTTTGAATAATCCCAAAAATTGTGTCAATGCAGCAAAAAATATTTCAGAAATTCTCTTCGGAATCAAATTTTTGTCGTTCCACTCGTAAATTTTGCTGACAATTCCGTTAGAAAGCGAATATACTGCCAAAATGACGAAAATTTTGAAATTATTGAAAAATATTTTGTTCACCGTATTTAAAAAAATATCGACGATTTTTAAAAAAATTTCATTCCCAGTGCAAAACTTGTGTGAGCACAGGTTATAGTTAGAGATCAGAATACTTTATCGCTCAACAAACGAAGTCTGGCTTCGAGCTATTTTGCTGCGATCTTTCATCCGGCTCTGCTGACGTCTCGTAAATAAGTGTTCTTGAGATCGGAAACCGAAGTTTCTTCCAGTTCTCGCGTATGAAGCTCGAAATGCGTGTCACACAATAGACTCGGAAAAGAATTCGTATCGAATCTCAGAAACGATACGAATTTCATGAACCAGTGGCAAAACTATAGAAAATCTGAAGTTCAATCGATTTTTTGAATATTTTGTAATCACACTATGAAAACAAAATTTCGTTGGAAAATATCGATATTTTGTTCGATACGTTAAACTAAACGTTTTTTTGAATAATCCGAAAAATTGTGTCATCGGAGCAATAAATATTCTATAAAGTCTCTTCGGAAGCAAAATTGTGTCGTTATAATCGTAAATTTTGCTGACAATTTCATTAGAAAGCAAATAAACTGCCAAATTAACAAAAATAAAAAAATATTTAGTTCATCGTGTTCAACAAAATTTCGACGATTTTTAACAAAATTTATTTTCCAGTGCAGTGGCTTCTAAATCGGATCATAGACGAAGAACAAATTCGGATAAATAATTCGCCTCATTCTGATGAGCCAAGAGTGATTTTTTGTCCTGATTATTTGGAGAGGAATCATGCTTTAGTTTTTCCCTGCGGGATCAACATGAGAAACGAGTAAATTTATAGAGATATGAAGTCTTGGTTGTCCCCATTTCTGTATGCTGGCCTGCTCCATTTTTTTTTGCCTATCATATGGCCAACGATGCGACGTGATTCGGGTCGGCATTTTATCCAAGCGCACACACGTCCCGGAAATTCGAAGTTCATTCAAAGCGTCGTCCTTTTTTTTCCTCACTTTTCTCACTTTTCTCGTGACACTTACAGCCTCTGCTGCTTTCCTTTATTCTTATGGATGTCTTGGTGTGGAATAGACACACACGCACACAGAGGCACACATAAATCTTCAGCCTCATCCTGCTGCTGCTGCCGCGCAAGACGACTCTGTCACTGTGAGTTTCTCTAGCCTCAGGACACTCTCGACATCCTCTTCGTATATCTACTCAGCCTCTTCTCATCCTTATATATTTTCTATATCTCTGTCATCTCCGGTCCTCCATCGCCCACGCGCGATTCTACTCCTTTTCTCCTTGAGGCCGAGGAAAAGGCGAATAGTGGAAAATATCGCGACGTGTGGACATTCCCGCGTAGCCCTCGTATGTTGGCGAGTCTTCCACATACTTCGCCAGAGCTTTTCCAGCTTCCGATCTAATTCACGTTGGAATGCAACCAGACTCTCAACACTTGCCATCGGGCTCCCTCGCGTTCATAACCTTCTCGATTTTCAAGTTAAACGTTCCCATGATTCGCTTTATTACTTGCGATACCATCACATCCCATTTCTATCGGACTCCGTGACTTCTACAGATGTTACTCCGTCATTCAACTCGATTTGCTCCCTGGAAAAGTCACATATATTTTTCTCCAACTTGTACTCGAGCTGGAAGTTTCGATGACAATGCCAAGACGATAGACGCAACAAATATCAAAATAAAACTAATAAGCGGATGTTGAAAAATTTTAGCCGGTGTGTGCTCGCGTCCAAAGAGAATTCCTTTCTTTTCGAGAATCATTCAAACATGAACCGCAATCTTGAACATCCGAAGGTATAGTTACTTTTGTAAAAAGTCTAAATATGCCACAGACAGAATTTTGTATAAAAAATTACTATGCTACCATAGTTCCCTGGTACCATATCGTCCCGCTGAGAGATTTTCGCAAAGACATAGTAATTCATTCATACTCTATCAGAAATCGCGGAAATTTTGACATTTTTTTCAAATTTACATTTTTTTTTTCAAATTTTGACATTTTTGGCCCAATTTCAGATGAAAAATTACTATGTATTTGCTAAAATTTTTCAGAGGAACGATATGGTACCAGGGAACTACGATAGCATAGTAATTTTTTTATATTCTCTTCGTGCAGTCGTAATTCTTGCGATTTTTCGACCAGGATTCGTTTCTTTTCTAATTCGCTTCGGAATTAGCGAATCTCTCCTCTTTTTTGAAACACTAAAGAACCATAAGGAACAGGAGTATAGTTTTGTTGATGGCACGGTTCAACTTGTCGAGACATTCCAACTCCATATTTTTATTGATTATTATGAAAAAGCGTTCGCGAATTCTTCAACAGTGATCGAATGAAATTTCGAGCTCGGTGAATATGATTTTTTGTTTATGTTTAATGAAGTTACGAGGTATTAATTATCGGCCGTAATTAATGTTAAATATTGTTAGAGCACGATGTGACGCGAGGCATTCAAGTTGGTAACAATGCTTGTTGTTGTCGTCGATCGAGCAATGCATAACGCACAGCGTGCAGTTAATATAAACATTGCTGAGAGTGCGTATATACGTGCGGCGTATAGCTACATCGCGCATTGACTCGGTGCAGCCCGCGGATTTGTGACTTTGATAAAATCTTGATTGTTTTAAATAGGATCGTGGATTCAATGGACAGCGTGTGGTTTTCTTTTCACATTCTCGAAAGTTCGATTCACCTTTCCAAACGTTTAATATCGAGAAAAAAATTTAACATGCCTCGTAGACGTCGAGCGCCCTTGGGAATGAAATTTTGTTAAAAATCGTCGATATTTTGTTGAATACGGTAAACTAAATATTTTTTGATAATTTCAAAATTTTCGTTATTTTGGCAGTATTTTGGTTTCTAATGGAATTTTCAGCGAAATTTACGAGTGGAACGACAAAAATTTGCTTCCGAAGAGACTTTCGAAAATTTTGTTTGCTGCATTGACACAATTTTTGGGATTATTTAAAAAAAAACGTTTAGTCGAACGTATCGAACAAAATTTCCATCTTTTTCAACAAAATTTTGTTTTCAGTGTACGTACACGAAATCAGTTCGTATTGGCAATGTGTTTGGTATAGTGTGAAAAATGGAATATGCTCTCAAGATGGGACGGAATTGAACTGGAAATTCGTCATCTTGCTGCTGGATGGTCTTTAAAAAAATGGAAAAATGAATTCCATTGGAGCCACGACTCGGCGAGTTGCTTCTCGTGCTGCAGATTAAACTCTTAAACTTTGTTCACCATTTTTGCTAAGTTTTTGGACTTTGAGAGGAACAAAATGGCAAACGATCTGAAATATAGAGCAAGTTATATAGATAAGCATTATATTTGAATATATGATTTTACATGGACACGAGGAAAGAGTGGGGAATGGAATGATGTTCCTCTCAGGTTTTAATTGCGCGTCCTCAATTAACTGCGAATGAAAGAAAAAAGCGTAATGCTGGATCGAGGCTCGCGAAAGGATGTGGGAAAAAATTTAATTGGGTTTGTAAGCTCAAAAGGCAGAAAAAGATGAAAAAGCAGAGATAAGTACTGTTAAAATTAACGTCCTGCGGTCTCTGGGTATACCGAAGAGTCGGTAATGACAAATCGGTATTTATGACGCAGTTTGCAGTGAGAAAAAAAAAGATGAATTCGGAAGAGACGATCGTAAAGAGGAGAGACTGAAAATACATGAGACGCCGACGTTTTGGCCTCTGACGAGAAACAACGACGGAGGAATAATCTATGCACTGCGCGGCTAGTCATTTGACAGTCCGTTATGCTGAAAATTTGAGGTACTGCGCGCGGCAGTGAATGCCCCAAGAAAGAGAAGAGGCAGAATGGAGCGAACGAGTTCGAGAAGCTCGTGGGCTCACGTGGGATTTAATGCCTCGTAACCTAGCGAGTCACGTGTACACACGGAACAAGAATTGAGTCTCACTTTCTCTCCGCGCGCGTTTCTCTGCTCCTTCTCGGCGATATAAAGTGTAGGCTTGAAACCCTCCGACCTGGCAAAATCACCCTGGCAAATGCGTCGGTACAGTAACCGAGAGACGCGATTATACCCTTCGCTTTATATCATATGGTTCGATATACATATAGCTAGTCCATGTGGCTACAACAAAGTTGTTTCTCTTCTTCGTTCTCCCCCACGAGCCCGGCCTCTTTCTCTCCATTGCGGGGGCTCGTTCTCTCTGACGGTTCGCATCGTCATTGCTGAGTAGTCGAAAAGCTACGAGATATAGAGAGACTTGCATTCGTCATAGAATTGTTGGGATGCAACTCGACGATATCCGCAAACTAACACGTGTGTGAATACGAGAGTTGGCTTATAGCATGCGAGGCTTGGATCGGAACGAAATACTCGCTCTTAAGTAGTTATGGGCGTTACGTATCAGACAAATAACCGCTTCATTCAGAGAATCGCTGTTACAAACTTTTATCGGTGAAAGTTTAACGTTTAGCTTCCTATGCAACTTTTACTTTTCCTGATTTATCACCATGTTTGCTGCGACGTGTGTTCGCAAATACCAACGCGATTCTCGCGCATTATCTTCGCCTATCGAATTACATTTTTTCCATTAAAACACGTCACTCAGTTTATTTTTTTAAATTGACTCTGAACTGTAGGTGCAGAATCAACTAAGCATTGCGGCAACAGTTTAATAATGAATCCCGATCAGGAAACCGTTGAAAATCGTCGATATTTTGTTGAACACGGTGAACAAAATATTTTTTGATAATTTCAAAATTTTCGTTATTTTTGCAGTATATTTGGTTTCTAACGGAATTGTCAGCGAAATTCACGAGTGGAACGACAAAAATTTGCTTCCGGAGAGACTTTCTAGAATATTTCTTGCTGCGATGACACAATTTTTGCGATTATTCAAAAAAACGTTTAGTCGAACGTTTCGAACAAAATATCGACCTTTTCCAACAAAATTTTGTTTTCAGTGCACGATCAACTTTGGTCAAAGTTTCAGGAATAATTTTACGAGCTGATGACTCAACGGATTCTAGTGGAGAATTAGCAACAAATTTTTTCTTCAAGTATGCAAAACACTCGATAATATCGCGCGGTGACATTCGTGTATTCAGTGTTTTTAAATATTGTATTTTAATTCACGCGTTTATCCAAAGTCTCGTGCATGGAGTCACAAGTATCAGGAATTTGTGGGTGGGTGCTCAGAGCCAGTCAGCCGGAGGGAGATTCAACGTTATAATGTTAAAAAAAGGAAGAGTCAGGGGCTTTGAATCGCTTCATCGCTCTCTAGTGCCTATCGTCTTCGCTCTACGTTGCTCAAACGCTTATCGATACTTTGTTACTTATATACATTAATATGTAATAAATATAGGGGCACGTAATACCTCGCATAATGCTATAGGTGTCGGCGATGAATCGCTGGGCGCGCCACGGCGTAATCCGATGATGGTACTCAAGACCCGCGTTGAAGGCTAGCTCGGTAGCACGTTTATGCTTCGGTTATACTCTCTTCGTGCTCTCGGAACGAAAGGATTTTCGGGCGCTACCGGATCGTCATGACACATAGACGTAAAAATATAGGACGATGCAAAAGTGAGAATCGCGAAAAAGTCGTGATTCCATTGGACTAGCCGATAGATCGATAAATATCTGGATGCATTGACGTCTCGGACAGGGAATCGATGAATTATGAAAAACGATTAGCCATGGTCCATGTAAATCTTCGAAGAAATGAAAAACCGCAGGGGCAGAAACATTTTCAACATCTGGGCGCGCACAGTCGCGAGAGGCTCGAGCGCAATTTCACGCCAGTTCTCATTTTGTCACACTTTAAATAAATTACAACGCACGTCGTAACGATTGAAAAGATGAAAAATGACTGGAGATATTCCCTTTTCAGAACTCGGTGATCCAACGATACTTCACAGCGTAAATACAAATTTTGGAACGCCCTCCGTTTGGAGAGAACCCGGCAAAGAAATCCGTCGCTCATTATTCACCGGGGCCGGTTGATAACTACCATCTTCCCGTTGATTGCCGGTTCCGGCTTCTCTGACTAACAACTTTACTACATCAAGACTGCATTTGCTTTCGTGTGTTAATCACCCGCCAGGCAGCAGACGGATATGGACGTCACAGCTCTTTTTGCATCCTCGAAATCGAACAGCAAATACTTACGAAGAAGACTTTTTTTTCAATCACTTTAGACACGATCGATAAAAATTAAGCCTTCGAGCGCACTGCTCATATAAGTGCTTATTATGGGTCATTCCGACCCAAAGCGTTTTTCAAATCGTTGTTTTTCGGTAAATATGCATTTTTTTCCTTCATTTTTTGTAGAGACGTTTCTTGTGGTACATTATCCATATTTTGTGTCGCTGAATTCATTTTTTGACGAAAACGAAAAATACAAAAGGTGACGGAAAATTTTTTGGGTCAAAATGACCCAGTATGCACTCGAAGGGTTCATATACGAGAATTGGATATGAAAATATATTTTCTCCATTATACTGAGAATGAAATTTTGTTAAAAATCGTCGATATTTTGTTGAATACGGTAAACTAAATATTTTTTAATAATTTCGAAATTTTCGTTATTTTGGCAGTATATTTGGTTTCTAACGGAATTTTCAGCGAAATTTACGAGTGGAATGACAAATATTTGCTTCCGAAGAGACTTTCTCAACTATTTCTTGCTGCACTGACACTATTTTTGGGATTATTCAAAAAAACGTTTAGTCGAACGTATCCAACAAAATATCCATCGTTTTCAACAAAATTTTCTTTTCAGTGTACGAAGAAAACGGACGTTCCATAATGATGTTGAAGTTTGCATCGTTGGAATGCAAACCGTTTTTTTTTTCAGTAGAGCTCATAATTTTTGTTCAAAATTTAGTCTGGACAATAAAACAATCCTCTCTTGCGACCTAAAAACTCAATCGACACGAAAAATTGCCGTGATTTCCAAAATTCAATGAATAATAAATTTACTAAGTATTTTTCGTTAAATCTCAAGGTTGCAAACTTCAGAGTCATCGTTCCATACATTTTGCAGTGTTTCATTAATTTCTGTCAACGTGCGAAACGATCGTCTCGTAAGTTTGCTCGAATGTTTATTAACAATCATTATTGAACTATGTATATCCAAGAAGAAATTGTGTGTGAGCTAACGAAAGTTTCGTTGCTTGAGAAAATTTGGTCGTTCGAGCAGAGAAAATTGCGTTGTGATCCGGGCAGTCGAATTTCTCTGGTGCCCCAAATATTTGGACAGAGTTGGCAAAAGTTTTTCTCCCTTCCGTGATATTACACAATTTCCTTCAAAGTTGCCTAAATTCCGCTCGATTCTTGTAATAAGGAACAGAACTTTTCGATCACTGTGAAATAAGTTGTGGAAACCAAAGCTCCGAACATTTTTGCCCAAACGAGTCGCTGCACCGAAAATCACTGCACGCGAAGGAGCTCGAGCAATTTTTCATAATTTCGTGAATCGAAACTGCCGAAGAATAAAAATAAATAATTAGATCCGAGCAATCAGAGAAGAAAACGACGAAGATTAGTGCTGTAACTTTTTTCCTAAAACTCCACTAAATTTTTTTCCATTATTCGTGTTTATAAAAAGCAAATCTAGATCCCGCAGGTTATTGCAGTTTTGAAATCGTTTTGAATCTGCTTTATCGCGCAAAGCTTTAGTGAATCGTACTTAAGAATTTTTTTGCATGGAAAATTCAAGCACAGACGAGGAGATTCGAACAGTGGAAACGTTTCTCGTAAAACGGTCGATCGTTCGACATACATAATGTATATACACTAACTTCACGTGTGCTGTGAAGGAAAAGATCATTTTCACTCCACTCTGGTGTCGTTTATGTATTTTTCTTCCTTTCGTTCCTTTTTTGACCCTCTTTTTTCAGCGCGTCTTGACAACACCGCGTCCCAGCGTGAAGTTACCACTTCGGGATATGTGAGAGGGTTCCAAGAGAGATCTCGGGTGTGTAATACTCCGGCAATCTCCGGGAGAGCAACTAAGATCTTCCTATTTCCCTCTCTCTCTCTCTCTTTCTTTCTCCGTGAGAATTTCTCTCAATTCGTTGGCAAAGAATCTCCAACTATTTTTGCGACACTTTGTCGCTGGCTCTCCCGTTTGTTTCGCGACGCTCGTGCAGCGCAAAGGACTTCCGAAAAAAGCGAATTCGCTTTCCTCTCGTGAAAGTATTTCACGAAACCACGTATTATTCCATTTTTCCCGCTTCTTTCGAATCACAGACACATCGTGCTATCAAGTTTACGGGATAAAGAACATTTTTCCCATAATAATATAACGCTCACTCATTCAAGTTCATTCTGTTTGACGGGCGAGTCAGCAAACACACGAATGATGCATCCTCTCGTGGTTTTTTCTATCTCACGAAAATTAGGATTTTTACAAGTTCGTTTTCGCAATATGAATTGAGTACGGAAGCTCCGTGTCTAAATTTCTCTATGTGCTTTGTTACTCTTAATCCTTTAACTCGTTTCACGCTATGTTTGCCCTTCGTCGTTCTCTCGTTCCATATTCTGCATGCACATATGCCTTGATCGCACAGACTGGGCGTACTATTCGTTTTTTATATTACGAGCTACTCGTCGTTGAATTTAGCTCATACCTTCATATTTCCCAAAGCCTCTGTCTCAATTAAACACGAGAACTTGGCATACACAATTCTGCAAATGCACTGGGAATAAAATTCTGTTAAAAATCCTCGATATTTTGTTGAATGCGGTAAACTCAATATTTTTTGACAATGTCAAAATTTTCGTTACTTTGGCAATTTGTTTTTGGTTTCTGATGGAATTGTCAGCCAAATTTACGAGTGGAACGACTAAAATTTGTTTCGGAAAAGAATTTTTAATTCAAAAAAAAGTTTAGTCGAACGTGTCGAACAAAATTTCCATCTTTTTCCACAAAATTTGGTTTTCAGTGTGTGTCTGAGTGGAACGAAAAAAATTTGTGGGATTATTCAAAAAAACGTTTAGTCGAACGTGTCGAACAAAATTTCCATCTTTTTTAACAAAATTTGGTTTTCAGTGTGTGTCTGATTCATACACGTTATAATTTATCCGGCGACCAAAATAGTTTCGTGGAATATATCAAAAGCCTTCAAATAAATGTCCATCAGACCAGCAGACCAGATTTTTTTTCTTAATTCTCTAACGAATTTAGAAAAGTTGCAGATTCAAAGATTCGCAGAAATTATTACGATTTCGGGAATCGTGTGGAATTTATAATAATGCAGTAATTATTGTGAAAATGATACTTTTTTTTTTTTAATGTCTTTCTCTCTGCAATATATTGAGTGCTTTTCAAATTCCGTTATCAATCATTGCGCACTTTGGGCGTCCGCCATCGATCAGAAAAGCTCTAATACCGTTCCGAAGAAGTCAACGAGAAAGCAGCTGAAGAACTTATTACAGCGATTTCGTTTTTCCAGTCGATCGAATCGTTGAGGTATAAGTCCAATATGCGGCACTTTTCCACGATACTATCACGAGGAATCCAATTTGGAGAGATGACAAAATGTGGCGAATGACATGAAATTTGACGATGCTGAAGTTTGCATCGTTGGAATGCAACGAAATTCTATTTTTTCTTGACCAGATCCCACGATTCCCATTAAATATTTAGTCAAGACAATAAAACCATCTTTTTTGAGATCCAAAGACAAAATCGATACGAAAAATTTCATGATTTTTCAAATTTAAAAAAATATTAATAGAAATAATATTTTTCGTTGGAGCCCAACGTTGCGAACTTCAGTGTCATGAAATTTGTTTATTCAACGTGAATATTTTCGTGATGAGCGATATTCGTATCTGCCAGTAAATCAAGCGAGGAAAAATATTGGAATCTGCGTTGGAATGAACGAAATAATTTGTGGGACAGAAAATGAATTTGTTGATCCAGCAAACTCAATTATTTTTGACTGTATTGTTACGACTGATCGACACAACCCCGGCACCCAAAGTTTCCTGAAAGTCGATGAGCGCTGTTCGTCCAATAAATAGAAATCTTACCTGCAACAATGGCGAAGAGGACGATGACTTTTATCCACGAGAGTCGCGACATTTTTCGAAACAAGTTGACGATGCAGAAGAAACAAGAACGAGGAAGAAAACACGTAGAAATAAAAGTGCACGCGGTGAGTCAAGTGAGAGCGATGCAGAGTAATTTGGCACTCGGAGCGCGAAAATCAAAGGTCATGTAAGAAGTTCAGTTGATATGAGCGGACGAGTGTTCCACTGAGAAAAAGAGCCTCGTCGTAGGTGAAATGTACTCGGAGCACGATTTTCGACGATCGATCATTGGTGTCCGGATGGATTCCCAGCACGAAGATTCTTCGATCTTGTAGACTTGTCCACCGATCGTGAAAAAATGTCATCTATCGCTACGAGTCATCACACGTTTTGTTTTTCTCACTCATTCGTATGCACGCTCGAACTCCATAATCTGAACAACGACACGAGGATGAGATAAATAAAAGCAGGAGGTATAACTAGAGAAGAAGAGAGAAGAAGGCAGGAAGGTTGTCGACGCGCGCTAGCACTTCAGTCACACAAATGAACGACACTAACGATGTGATCTGTTCAAGATCATCAACACTCACTCGTCATCACGCGCAGCCAAGAGGCTGCGATTGCTATTTTTTCACTAAAATCTTAAGTCAATGGAAAAAGGAATGAAAAGAAAAAAAATATAACGCACGTTTAAGGTTTACACTTTCGAAATTTCGTTTATAAATCCTTCCCTTTTATTCGATCCGAACGATCATTAGCTCCAACTGAAAAAGCAAAAACTCTCAAGGGGCAATTTGAAATTTGCACACATTGGCCGGAGAACTTATAAACAACGAACTGTTTGTCAACTCTCGAAAAGTCACTACCCTCGATATCCCGGAACACGATTTAACTAAAAATTCACAAATGTCATACGTTTTTTGTAATCCACGTTTTCGATGACGAAGCTAATGCTCGTGTTAACTTGGAGATGTCGCATTTAAAACTAAGGAATCTTTCAATAGCTGGAACTGTTTATACGGTGTAATTGCGCGTATATCGCTGCACCGTATTGCTACCGGCGAGACTGAACGTCGCCGCGCGAAGCTGTACAGTCCACGAGCTCGCACATGCGCTCCAATATTTTCTAACGCTCTCCTCGTCTCGGTATTACCCCCTCTCTCATTTTACCTCCTCCAATCATCACGTTTCTCAACATCCCCTCTAGAAAATCGTGCATCCTCTTCTCGCAGCAACCATCGGTCCTACAGCCTTACTTTAGGTCGTCTTCAAATATATCAATACACGAACCTATATGTATAATCACATCATTGCTTTCTGAGAACTATCTGTGCTTTTTCCTCTCCTCTGTCCTCCATACCGATGGATTCTCGTTAATTAATCATTAAATTAATGAAAACGTGCTCGCGTGCGTGAATTTTTTTGCCTTCCCTATAAGTATCAAAATGTATTTATGATTCCTTTTTTTTCATTGGCATTTGTCGTTGAGGAACGAAACGTCCGCGCAAAACTCTGGTTTCGAGTGCAAAGATTTTTTGTCTTTTTTTTTTTTTACGAGAATTCAAAGCGTCGATTAATAAGTGAGTGGAATTTCTCAAAACTCTAAAAAACAGATCAACGCTGCAACTGCGCTTCAAGGGGAAAGAATTTCCGAAGTTGTCATCGTTGATCGTATTAGTTAATTTGAAAATCTGACAAATTTCCTACTCACGATTATTCAGACGATGATTCGCGAACATTCATTGACAACCGTTTCCTCGCAGTCCATTGTGACTCGATCCATTGAGGCGACGCGATCGGTTCGCTTTCAATTCACCCGCGCGACAAGTCCGAGAAGCACTCGGTCTTTTCAGTGTCAAGGGTCCGCGTACTCTTACGCAATCAAGTCTCGCATTCACCGTAAGAATTACAGCAATGAATTTTCATTGCCCACAAAAGTTGCTGTCATGTTATTTGAGTCTTTGATTACGTCAACTGTCAACTGTCATTGAGCTGAGCTCGTCCACAGATTATTCAATCAGTCGTAAAAAAAAAAACAATTACGATCTAACAATTAAACAATTAACGAAACAAATTAAATTAACAATTAAGATTAAGAATTAAGAATAAGATTTTGCCATCGCAAAATGGGTTGAGTTAGGATTTCCTTCAAATTTTGTTCAAATGCGTTCTTGACAGTAAACCGAACAAATTTTCTATGATACGAAACATTTTCTGACGTCTAGTAATTTCCAATTTATTATTTTTCATATCTACACTTGTCCAAATAATTGGAGTCGTATTTATTTTATTGTTTTCCTTGCAACTTTTTAAGGAAACGTAACGAAAGGAACACATAAAAAATTGGACATTAAATGTCTGAAATTCTAAACGTCAGGAAATGTTTCTTCGTGGGATTGTTAGTTTTGGTGCAAGAGCGTTTATACAAAATTTTGAAAGAACCTTAAATAATGTGAGAAGGGAGTCATAATGAAAAGGCGAAAAAAGGATTTCGATAATCATAGCCATACGTTGGAATATTGAACGCACATTATTATGTCGAAATGGAAAACTGCATGCTTTACGCTAATACATATAATGCAACACACGAGCGCAGTGCCCACGGATTTTGGCCCGTGGCTAGAAATCTCATGATTTCAAAATCGTTTATGTATTAATTAACCAAACTGGAGTAATTCAGTGTGATGAAAATGTTCAACTGTTCCATCATCAATTCTCGAAAATAGCTGTGCCTTTCATTGCATTCGAAATGGAAAGCGCAGCCACTGCTCGTTCTCTTGGGTTCTTTAATTATTTCCAAATGTGTAATTGGCATTTTACACTCATCTGCATTTTTTGATTAGTCGCGAGTTTACAAAGTTGAACCGCGGCGATGAAATTTTATGCCGAAAAATAAAATTCATTGAATCAACACGATTTTAACTGGACAAACCAAATCTGCGGACGTCGAATTGTTCAACCAAATTTTCCAATGTTCACTCAATTTGTATAACCAACGACTTTTGATTCTGAGGCTACAACTTTTCCCTAATTCCATTAAAAATATTTTACTAATTCTATTAAATGAGCCCTGCCATTCTTGTCAATGATTCAGACTGAAAACAAAATTTTGTTGGAAAAGATGGATATTTTGTTCGATACGTTTGACTAAACGTTTTTTCGAATAATCCCAAAAATAATGTCACTAGAAAAAATGTTAGAAAATCTCTTCGGAAGCAAATTTTTGTCGTTCTACTCGTAAATTTCGCTGACAATTCCGTTAGAAACCAAATATACTGCCAAAATAACAAAAATTTTGAAATAATCAAAAAATATTTAGTTCAACGTATTCAACAAAATGACGACGATTTTTAACTAAATTTTATTCCCAGTGCACTGAGCAAAGAAATTCGATGAGTCAACAAACTGTAGCGAACGAAATTTATTTATTCAACAAAAATTTTGTTCCAGAGAACAATGTTAACTCCAGCCAGAAATTCAAGCACTTGGGACAATGAATCTTGCATGAACAAAACTTTTTCACATTCACTGTCCGTTTTGGTGATCGAACAATTTTTTCGTCTCAGGGCTCAGTGAGTTTCGTGTGGCACGAGACCAATCACTTCTTTTTGCAGTAACAGTTAATCTGTGTTGACGCTTTGCCTGCAAGAAGGACGTTAAAATATACAAACGTTTCCATCAAGTGCTAAAAAAAGCGGATTAGTGTTTCCTGATCAAAAATCCTGTAGTTGTCGATGCGAAGTGATGAACACATAACAGAATCCTTGATGTTTTAATCTTTTGATGGAAATTAATAATTAAACGCGTATGGTCAACTATTTAGGCAAAAGCGACCACAACCAGAGCCTCAGATTGTTTTAAGCTCTTGAGCTGAAGTGGGGAACAACTGGCCACTTGCATGATTCGAAAATGTTATTAGAATTGTTGATTACTCTGCAACGATGAATTCAAAGTTACAGCCAACTTTGAATTATTAACCCGCGGCTACATCCATCCGGATTTCAACAAGACTTTTCAAGAGGAAATTAATGAGTAGCAATATTAATATGACGATCTGGCCGCGAGGAACGGTCCATTAAATATCCACAGGCATTTTCAACATTTTTCCGAAAAGTGCTTTCAGGGGCTTATCTTTCGTTTCTACTGCATCGCAGAAACGATGCGCCATCATATCTCCGAGCCAGCACCATATTATGGTATTCTGTTTATTGAGGAACTCCTACTCCGTTATTCCTTGTGGATCCCCAGCGCCTGGAAGTTGTTGAAAATTTAAGAAATCATTTTTTTATTCACCCATCCAATGGTCGTTGGTCCTCTTCGTAATTAGTGTCATTGGTGTTTTATTTTTATCGAATAAGCATGGACAGTGCTTCATTTTGTAAACTTTTTTGTTCGCATACTCAATTATCGTTGCTGTTGATACTCATACAAATATTTCCATACAATTTTTTCATTTTTATCCAGTTAATACGGACAGTGCTTCATTTAGTGAAGTTTTTTTTTGGCATATTCAATAATCATTGCTGTTGATAGCCATTAAAAATTATCCATACCCTTTTTTCATTTTTATCCAGTTAATATGGACAGTGCTTCATTTTGTGAACTTTTTTTCCGCACATTTAATTATCATTGCTTTTGATACCCATACAAATTTTTCCATACGATTTTTTCATTTTTATCCAGTTAATTTATGGACATTGCTTCATTTTGTGAACTTTTTTTTGCATACTTAATTATCATTGGTGTTGATACCCATAAAAAATGTTCCATACGATTTTTTCATTTTTATCCAGTAAATAATTTTGTGAATTTTTGTTGTTGCTTTTTATCGACCGCGTCCCATGATTACGGGACTCACAATCCATCCAGGATGTAGGGTATCCCACTACCATGCCTCATCAGTGCTTCCTCTATTATATTGACCCACCTTTGAAGCAAAACCACTGAAGCATGTGACTGAGTATCAAGAGTCGCTGAGCAGATACGAGAAGGAAAGTGAGCGTTCCACCACGAAGATTCGATTAAATAAAACGCCAAAAGTTATTTCATAGTTTGAATGAGGTTTGTTACCAATCGCGAACGAAAACAGCTGAAGAAAAAATCTGCACCAATTGGAAGTATTGTCAGAAGGTTGCCATGATTCTTGAGGCTCTTTCTGTCCCGGAAATTGAACAGAAAGATGTGTCCCTTGAATCGTCGACACGCCGTCCACGCGAACTACACACAGTTCTGAAGTCGTCTCAAATTCAAAAGAGTAAGAAAGGAACAAAAAATATGAAGAATTCCATTTGCCATTCGGTTGGAATTGCAAGCAATTCCTTTACTTATTCCAGACCAAATTAGTCTCATTTCACCATCTCTTCACGTTATTCCACCCATCAAGATCTTTGCTCACTCTTTTGAATTACCCATTGCATTCATGGAGCTTTAGTTTGGTGTGAATGAAATCTTGATTCTCCACACGTGAGCGGTGCTCCATGGCGCCAAAATACTCTTGACAAATTGCTCTCCCCAGGAAATTTACGGTCTCTGATCAACTCTCCCTCCCTCTCTCCCTCTTTCTATCCGATGAATCCGACGCTTTGAACGCTGATTCAATTCTATATACCTACCTGCTTCCGATTCACTGATTTTTGTCTTCCGGGTATCTACAAATTCGTTTCCAAGGAATGACGATTTGAGTATTATCCTCAAAGTGGACAGAATTATCTCCACATCTTGTTCGTTAGCGTCCACTTTCCATAAGAATAAATAGCCTTCGAAAATGGTGATTCCTTCTCTTGGCAAGTATTGCATATATCAATCCTGAGTCAGAGTAGATTCGAAGCTGCAATCTCGATTGGTTCACTTCCTGCCCGTTCATCTTCTATTCCATTGCCCCTGTGGTGTTTTCCCTTGGTATACTTTTCAGGCTACGCAGCCATGAATCTTCTTGATCGACCGGATGTTCAGCCAGAACGGTGAGCTGAAATATCGCGAGAAGATCTTCGGTTCGTTACGACGCGGGGCAAAATGAGCAAAACTCTTGCCGAAAGCCATATACAGAGGCTCGAAAATAAAACAACCCCTGACTCAACGAAATATCGTCGGGTTTTTGGAAGACAGAAAAATAAGGCGGAAACGCCAAGATGTAGTGCTGGCCAGAGTTGTAAAGTTGTCAATAAGTACACAGGAAACAAAATTTTGTTAAAAATGGTCGATATTTTGTTGAACACGACGAACTTAATATTTTTTAAAAATTTCGCAATTTTCATTATTTTGGCAGTACATTTGGTTTCTAATAAAATTGTCAGCAAAATTTATGATTGGAACGACTAAAATTTGCTTCCGAAGAGACTTTCGAGAATATTCCTTGCTGCGAGGACACCATTTTTGGGATTATGCAAAATAAAGTTTGGTTGAACGTATCGAACAAAATATCGATCTTTTCCCACAAAATTTTGTTTTCAGTGTAACCGATTTTTAAGGAGGAAAAAAAAAAGATAAATCTCCAAAAAATTGTAGCGCATTTTTTAGTGTGAAGCCCCTTTGGTCAAATTTGGGATTTTCAAAAGGAAATCCAGCAAAAAGTTGTCTCTCATTGACACATTAAAGAAAAAGGCAAGCTGTATTTCATTTTGCAACGTCACGAGGTGCTCAGAATGTCAAATAGTGAGCTAATGGCAAATTGGACGGAATAGCAAGTCCTGTTACATAAATATATAATCTGCTCGTCTCCGAAATGAGCAAACCACGAGACAAGTACGAGTATGACGCGACGCAATACAAAGAGCCCCAGCGGTCATGTAAAACAGTTCTCCATTCTCGCACTAGCGTTGGTTGAGCAGGTGTGGACCACCGGACGTCTTGCAGGGCCTCCCCAGACGGCACAAACATGCCTCGTAACAATGTACGTTTTACTGGATGACGTAGCGAGTCGAGTCTACCACATATTTTGCTCGGGGTTGGGCCGAGCAAACGCGCGTATATCCATAGACACATTCCCAGGGCGGCGATCGCGTTTTAATAGCGAGAAAACCCTCAGCCATGAAGGACGAGATTTTAGGCACACCCCGAGCGCTATCTCTCATGATAGGCGAAACGAGCTCAAAATATATGTCCAATGTATACATGTGTGTGTGTGGAAATACGTGGACGTATTGTGAGAGGAGAAAGCGCGAAGGTATATGCGAGGAGCAGGGGTTCCGACGCCGAGCCGCGAGCTTTTTCAACGACGAGACAAAACCCTCGTTCCTACGTGGCCCAGCAGCAGGTCTCATGGAGCTCCTCGTACACATGTCCCGAAAAGTATATACACAGATGAGAAAGCACGCACATATATCCTTTTGCTCATCGCTCCGAACTCATGTGAAATGTTTGTCGACCGGAACTGTGCGCGCGGAGGGTTCACACTGCACCCTCTCTGCCCACCATTGAATTATCGTTCGTGGCGAGTTGTTTCTTCCTTTCTCTCGCTCGGTTATCTCCGTTCTTTCTAAAGTTACGCTTATACTCTTTTCTCTGTATAATTATATATAAAAGAATGTGTATCTATACGAAACTACACTGAAAAGAAAATTTTGTTGAAAAAGATGGATATTTTGTTCGATACGTTCGACTAAACGTTTTTTTTAATAATCTCAAAAATAGTGTCAGTGCAGTAAGAAATATTTTATAAAGTCTGTTCGGAAGCAAATTTTTGTCATTCCACTCGTAAATTTCGCGGACAATTCCGTTAGAAACTGCCGAAATAACGAAAATTTCGAAATTATAAAAAAATATTTAGTTCAATCGTATTCAACAAAATATCGACGATTTTTAACAAAATTTCATTCTCAGTGTACACTTTGTAAAAATTTCGGGCGCGTTTCGCACATGCAATATTTGTCTTGTGTTTGTGGGAGCAATTGGTGAGATCTTTCCTTTCGACTACCAGCCCCAAAAATGGATGGATTCTTTTCCTGGACCTATTTACGCACAGTCAAGTGTACACGCAGGTGGTATTCGCGAGAGTGAGTATAGTAAAGATACACTCCGAGATTTATGCAGCCACGAATCACAGACACACACAATTGACTTTGCGGAGGCTTACTCGCCGTTTATTTCTCTTTGGAATCGCCTTTTCGTGAATATGAATCGCTCGCAAAGAAGTTTTTCTTCTTTTTCATTGACATCCTCGTTTTTTTTCACGAACGAACCAACTGTTGAGAAAAAAGCTTCGCAATTCTGCGGGGTATCGCTTCCGGTAGAAACGCGCGAGAGTTAATCAGTGAACAATCGCGGAAGCAACGATTTAAATAACGCGAGTCCTGCTGCGTGCTTTTTCTCGAGAAACTGGACTCGAACCAGCGATTCCGATGGCGAGAGCGAATCCCACCTTCCATTTTACTTCCGCGATGTTTTTTGAGCCTCAATTTTTTCAACTAACCCGGAAAAAGAAAAGCATCGAACGAATAGAACGAGCAGCACTTTGCAGCAGCAAAGCTTTCTTCTTGCATTTTACTCATTTGTTTATGCTTTTCGGTCAAAGCCCCTTGCTCTTCCTTTGCTCTTTTACAATTACTTTCGCACCAGCAGCAATTTTGCACCTTCTACTGAGGAGATAGGAAAAACTTGCTGCTGACTGGATGGTCCACGATGAAAAAAAATATCAGCACAAACCACGCCTTCACAAACGTGCAAAATCTTACCCTTAGAAAGGAGCCTCAATGAAATACTACCAGCTACGGTGTCCTTTGTTATAACACCATCCTATGCGCACCATTATTTATCACGGAAATGCGTATTCCCTTGTTCTGTGTGTTATCCATCCCTCTCCTTCGTTCTCCTCTCGTTTTCCCTCCCTCTCTCTCGCTTTCTCTCTCTCGGTCTCACACTCTCTCTGGGTCTTTCCTTCCTTGGTATTTCTTTATGCTTCTATCGACCAGAGTGAACTGTGAACGTATTATATTCACGTGTAACCCGTAAGGGTGTCCACACAGGAAATTGTGAATAGATTACCTTTGTTCTCGTTACTCATACTCTGCCTGGTATGCAATCATTTCTTCTGGGTAATTGAAACTTTAGAAGATAACAACGGAAAAAGCGCAAACCTTCTTCGTCACTCTCACTTATTTTTCTATTCCCGTATAGCGAGGGAAAAAGAGGTGAAATTCAATTTTCTGTACGCACACACATGTTTCGACGCTACAAAAATAGCTCGTAGTTAGAAAAACGAATAAGCTCTCCCAGTTTCTTTTTACTGTTGAATTTTGTAATCGAGGAGAAAGGAACGAAGTCGTTTATTTCTCAAAATGCGAAAAGCACTTGTTACGAAAACTCGAAACATTTTTTTTTTTTTTTGTACTTTTGCAAGTCCGTGGATTTTTTTTTATGGTGCAAAATGTTTTTTCGTGATGATGCTGAGAATCGAGGAGCGATGCTCGGAATAATACTAACGAGACAAGTTTAAACATTTGAATGAAATTTGGAGTCAAGTTCTTAGCTGATCGAGGAAACAAATTCGACTATGATATTTCGCTCAGAATTCGGGTCGGCAATATTGGGGGCCGAATAACGACAGTGTCAGGAGGAAAAAGTTTCACGAATAGGTAAAGTTTGTTGTTTTTGGATAAAAGAAGAAAAAGGAGGAAGGATGTTCGGAGAAAATGATCGGGGAAGCATCGCGGGCTAACGTAATACCGATGAGTTCGAACTCAGACTCTCGTTTCCTCGCAATTTTAGCATGAAACGGAAAGAAGCCGCTCTGCTGATACATTTTCTCTCTCTCTCTCTTTTTTCTCATCCATTCTCGAGGGCCAAGCATTCAGCGTGTACGCCGGGCGAAGAAGTCTCGATAATAACAAATCACTTTTATGGCGTTGTATAATTTTCTCGCGACGATATTCACGATCGAGGGGACCCAAGTCGTTTCAAGTTATGTCGGGGTGCTTCCCCTCTATTCTGTCAGGGATGTAAGAGCCCTCCACATGTATATTTATGTCTATGTAGTGAGCAGTATCGCTGCCTCCAGTCCAACGATAAAAAATGATTGGCTCACTAGTAAATCAGCTCTCATTAATTTAATCCAAAAAATGTCTAGATAACGAGCGTATTTATCGAAATAAAAATACTACCAAAAATATAAATTTCCTTCACTCGCATCAATTCTCGACTATTTCGTCTCTATGAATTTACGAGAATCGCCACGCACTGCGAAAACAAAATTTTGTTGGAAAATATCGATATTTTGTTCGATACGTTCAACTAAACGTTTTTTCGAATAATCCGAAAAATCGTGTCATCGGAGCAATAAATATTCTAGAAAGTCTCTTTGGAAGCAAAATTTTGTCGTTTCAATCGTAAATTTTGCTGAAAATTTCATTAGAAACCAAATAAACTGCCAAATTAACGAAAATTTTGAAATTATCAAAAAATATTTAGTTCATCGTGTTCAAAGAAACTTTCGACGATTTTTAACAAAATCTCTTTTCCAGTGCGACGTCGTACAAACGAACACACACACGAGCACCGATCTATTTCCATCTCGACACTGCGAAGGAATAAATTTCGACATTAACGATCGACAGACGAAGAGCTCATAACACTTGCTCGCGATGGTTTTAACACGTAAAAGTTTCCTGATAATTGTTGGAGCTGTTTTTTGTACGAGGGACTAGGAAATTGGAAATAACAAAAATAAAAATCAATTTCTAAGAGTCCGAAAAAGCTTGGGTCCCAAGTCGAGAGCGTGTCTCGCTTCGGAATGAGTCTCTATCGCGTTTTCTCTATCGTTTGTACTACGTGCTCTTATTAGGCAACAAAAGGGACGAGAGCTCTATATAGACGAGGGAACACTGCTCGCACAAAACTGCCACACGTTTACGGTTTTTCTTTCCCTAATTTCGTGCAAAAGAAACGCTCGAGAAAAAGCAGGACAAGCAGGCAGCTTGTTTTATATATAAAAAAAACGCACACACACACACAATGACAGGCTCGTACGGACTTACGCTTACCAACTCGTACACTCACTTCGCTGCGACGAAAAAAATAATAAGAAATAACGAATGGCCAACGCGGTGGTGTATCCCGTTTCATGTGTGCAACAAGCGTAAAAATTTCATCTTCTCTAGGAATGGAGACGAACCTTGGTTTGTCGGTAAAAGAGTTTTGCCTCTCGTTTCGCGGGGTCGTGCGATAAACCGTCAAACGGAACGAGAACGATTCGCGTTCCGGCCTGGCAACAATTCTCCTCTGTGCATGAAAGGGACGTCGGGAATTCTCGCTTTCAACGTTTTTTTTTTTTTTTTTCATTTAATGAAATAAATTTGAATAACTGTTTGCACAGAAAAACGAGCCCAGTCTGAACTTGCGCTGAAAAATATTCAGTTTTCTCTTTTCCTTCTCAATCTAATGGAATGAAAACACCAACAGGACCTTTCTTTCAAAACGTTCCATTGAAATTTCCGAGAAAAATTATTACACACATCTTTTAAGGGTCCCAGTACATTTTTGTTTCCTCATTATGCGTTGACAAGCAGCCAGTTTTTGCGCCCACTGCCTCTCCTCAAATATGCAATTATCGTGGCTGATATTTCGACTGTGAATACGTAAATAAAGCCATGAATTTTATCAACGAAAATGTTTTCCCAAAGCTTCACAGCAGAGCTTTCAGATTTTTCCGACATTTTTTGTAATAACGCGCGATTGTGTGACTGAAACTTTTTTAAACAAATATGCTGTTTATACAAAAGCCTGCAAACAAAACTGACGTTTCAAGTCGATGCGGCACGTGTGAGAAGAAAAAATAGACGCAGTGCGAACGGAAAAGACTGACAAAAAAAACACATTTTTTCTTTTGACGATGTCAAGTTTTTTTAATTGCCTGCCAAGTTGTCGTAAAGAATCAAAATAATGGATTTACGATTCGACTGGGAAGAATAGCTCTGCGAGATGAATAACCCGATCGAAGAGCCTTAAGGATACAGATGATTTGCGTAATCTCGGAGCGAGGGTACAGCCGCGAAAGATTGAATATGCATGACTCGTGAATTTTTTCCACATGCCAAATAATACATTTTTGTGCCACACACCTCCGAACATATGTAAGCCATCATCTAAAATGAATTTAGATCTCGATTGCGGGCTTTTCAATTTTCTAGTTTCACAGCAAAACGTTTTTTTTTTACGCGTAGTCTTTTTTTGTCAAATTCAACTTTCAGGACAGCGTGGAACTCGATGGAATTCGAGCGATTCCACAAATATTTTTATTGATTTGAAAAATTGTTATTTGTCGCACTGAAATGAAAATTTTGTTGGAAAAGATCGATATTTTGTTCGATACGTTCGACCAAACGTTTTTTTTTGTTTGAATAATTCCAAAAATTCTGTCAATGCAGCAAAAAATATTTCAGAAAGTCTCTTCGGAATCAAATTTTTGTCGTTCCACTCGTGAATTTCGCTGACAGTTCCGTTAGAAAGCGAATATACTGCCAAATAACGAAAATTTTGAAATTATTAAAAAATATTTTGTTCACCATATTTAGAAAAATATCGACCATTTTTAACAAAATTTCATTCCCAGTGCTTAAATTTCTTCAGATTCTGAGACTCGTTGCTTTTGAAACGACTCATCTGTCGAACTTTTAGGCGGACTAAATTTTAGTGTACATCGATGTAGTACGTGCAGACTTACTTTTTGACCTTTATTTTATTCTCTCGTAGAATATATTCGACACACGAACGTACCAGCGATATATACACTTACCGTAATTACGTTCATCATCGGATATTATTGCCCTGAGACCAATTCCTAAACCGGGAGCAACTGCGAGCGAGACGACTCAGACTCGACGATTATATGTGTATAATATTCATGTGTACCGAATATAACTCTCGTATATTAATTCAAATAGCTCAGTTCGGAGTAATTGGAACAGAATCTAATGAAATGTTCACGTTGAAAATATCCTGATACGAGCACACAACATCTCGCCAACGTACACATTAGATTTTCAGGAAATACTGTGATTCCTCGTTGCATCTCGAGCTAATTACCATCATTCGCTTCCGTCGAATCTCCATTACGATCTCTCAACTCTTTTCAGACACTGCGTTCTCCTGAATATAAAATCAAGACAAATCTGTGAATGTGTCGGTCTCATGGGCCGGGAAAATCGAAAACGAGAGAATGTTGAGAAATAGTCTGATTCGTGATGAAATTAAAGTTTTTCATTCGGGCAGAAAATCTCGTTAAATAAATTTAACTGAAATGAAATTTTGTTGAAAATCGTCGATATTTTGTTGAATACGGTGAACTAAATATTTTTTGATAATATCAATATTTTCGTTATTTTTTCAGGATATTTGGTTTCTAATGGAATTGTCAGCTGAATTTACGATTGGAACGACTAAAATTTGCGTCTGAAGAGATTTTCTAGAACATTTTTTGCCGCGACGACACAATTTTTGGGTTTATTCAAAAAAACGTTTAGTTTAACGTATCGAACAAAATATCGATCTTTTACAACGAAATTTTGCTTTCAGTGTATTCAAATCGATTGATCCAAATAAACGCAGTGCCTTTCAAAGTTATATGCTCGCGACAGCAGACACTAAATTGTGAAAGTTTCATTTAATATTCCCAATCGACGCCTACCGTTCGTTGAATTTATTCATTTTTCGAGCCGCGATTGAAATTCATTAACAAGTTTTTACAAGCGAAGATTTATCAAGTTAGAGCATCGCACAATTTATTGCCGTGGATTTGATGAGTCAACGCGATCAAGAAATGTCGAATTCTGTAGAAATATTTCGAGCTTTCAGAATAAGGGATGCGATAAAAATGGGGATGAAAAACGTGAGTGTCGCGGGAAACGATCGTCGAAAAAGAAATAGGGTGCTTCGATTTCGCACATCACCTTTTCGTTTATGAACGCTGTCAGGTCTATCGGCGCCGCGATCGTAATGCTTCTCATTCATGCAGGGGATGTGACTCAAATGGGTAATAAGATAATCGTACATGATATTCGCCATTTCAAAGTTCACAATTTTGGTGTCAAACGAGCATTCATCACGGTAGGTTCGGATCGATAATTCATGCCTCGATTTCAAGAAGAGCAACCAGCACTGTCCATTTTTTCCTCCATTTTTTTTTAAACCAATGAGGGATGGAAAATGCACGAGTATCGAATGCAAATTTCATACGGAAAATCGGGGGTTATGGACTTTATTGTGGACGTCATTCGATCGCGATTTGCGATCATTTTTTTCCATTTCAGCACACGCGACCATTCACTGAAAGTGAAATTTTGTTAAAAATCGTCGATATTTTGTTAAATACGGTGAACTAAATATTTTTTCATAATACCAATATTTTCGATCATTTTTCAGGATATTTGGTTTCTAATGGAATTGTCAGCTGAATTTACGATTAGAACGACTAAAATTTGCGTCTGAAGAGATTTTCTAGGATATTTTCTTCTGCGACGACACAATTTTTGGGTTTATTCAAAAAAACGTTTAGTTGAACGTATCGAACAAAATATCGAACCTTTCCAACAAAATTTTGCTTTCAGTGTTTTCATTTTGCCGCAATACTTTTCTGGATCCAATTTCCGAGGACAAAGAATTGGGATAAAAAAATGAAAAGTTCGAAAAATCGCGATATTTCAATTTTTTCGTAGCAATTTTTCATTTTAACTTCAGATGATATTGTCGTTAAGGTTTACCATCAACTGTCCGGACTTCAGGAAGCCGCGCCAGAGGTGAAAACATCGCGTTTAACTTCGGTCAGGTCGACATGCATCGTGCGAAGGAATTAATTGCTTTGCAATGTTGGCACTATCGAATGATGAAAACTGATCGAATAAATACGATGAACATCGTTCGGCTTCAGACATAGTAAACCATTAGATATGGAATATCGTGTGTATGTAAAATCCAATCGATACGTATTGGAGAAACATGGAAACAGCAATGAAGCAGAAAAACGTATTCCAGAGGGCGAATCAAAATATTCCGAGGTTGTACCACCAGGTTTACGTAAACGCGAATTCCCAGACGATATGAAAAATTCGCTCACACCGAGGAAGTGTTTATTTGATTTTTTTATTTTTTATTTTTTATTTTATTTTTTTTCGAATATACGAGTGACACGAAACATGTTTGTGGTGAAATGCAAATACCACGAGATACGCCAAGGGAGAAGGACTTGAGCAAGTACGATTCCATCACTGTATAGGCCGATGAATAATCCATTACGTGGATGTACCATTTTTTTTCGCCACACGATATTCGCCATTCATCAGTGAAAATACGAATTTGTTTCGAGGAGATAACTATGCCAGTAACATCGTCGAAAAAAGTTGAGCATTTTCTCCGGATTATTAAAATTGTAGGAAGAATCCTAATCCCTTGGAGAATTAAAAAATTATGCTTCCGTGAGTTTCCGAGGACTCGCTAAAGAGCTCTCGTTTCTACGTTCTGTTATAAATCTACCCTGCACTATATAGTAGGGCAGGAGAAAATAAAACTGCCAACTCGCTGGTTACTCGAGACCAGCTAAATAATTGGCCAATTTATTGCAATCAATAGTAAAAAAAAAAAGCCAGAGCGAGCACTGCTGCACTTTTGAATACGCTAAACGATGGTTTTGGCTTTTTTTCACACCGCTCTCGCGGAGAAAAGGATTAAATAAAAAATCTGCGATTATAATTTTTTATGGTTTTTCGTCTTACCAATGGCCCTTATTTATAGAAAATTCGTTCAGTGAATTCAGGAAAATCTGATATTTGAGTATTGTTCAATGAATGAAACGAAATGAAATCTTCGCACTGGAAGTAAAATTTTGTTGGAAAAGATTGATATTTTGTTCGATACGTAAAACTCAACGTTTTTTTGAATAAACCCAAAAATTGTGTCGTCGCAGCAAAAAATGTTCTAGAAAATCTCTTCAGACGCAAATTTTTGTCGATCCAATCGTAAATTCAGCTGACAATTCCATTAGAAATCAAATATCCTGAAAAAATAACGAAAATTTTGGTATTATGAAAAAATATTAAGTTCACCGTATTCAACAAAATATCGACGATTTTTAAAAAAATTTCATTTCCAGTGCGGTGATTCTTCGTTGATTTCTCGATCAATAAGAAAAATTGCGGGATTTTTAGAACTCCTCTAAAAAATATGACTCTGAAGTTTGCAATGTTGAGATTCCACGAAAAATATTTAGTATATTTATTATTCATTGAGTTTTGGAAATCATGGCAATTTTTCGTGTCGATTATTGAGTTTTTAGGTCACAAGAGAGGATTGTTTTATTGTCCAGAGCAAATTTTCAACAAAAATTATGAGCTTTACTAAAAAAAGAACGGAATTTCGTTGCATTCCAACGATGCAAACTTCAACATCATCTAAAAAGTTTGAATTTTGTTTTTATCCGATCCTCGCACGCGAATCTTGCCCCGAAGACGATGTTGTTCATGAGAATCGTTCATTTACTTGTCCAGTTTAGTAGGCGAGCCGTGTTTCGCCGCCTTGACGATGTCGTGTATCGGGTGAAACGGTTCTGAGCGGTCACTTTTGAAATTTGACACTAGCTCATGAGACGAGAGTCATTCCCAGGAATTTGGCCACACCGTGTGCAACCCTCTTAAAGTTTATATTGGACGCGACGGCTTCGACAGGATTTAGTGTCCATGGCGCTGAATTACCCATTACAAGAGAACCAGCTGGATTGTACGAAACGTGTCAAACGTGTGTATATAGTTTGACTAAACTCTTCAAAGTCATTAAAGCATACAAACTCGATCTCGACACGCTCATTTCGTGACAAACGCGTTCAAAGAGTTTTACGACCGACTCGCGATTCTTCCGCGTTGACGCGTTTGTTTTTTAATTTTTTTTTCCCCGAAAATCAATTTAAACGACTGCGTTAATCAATAGAGCGAGAAATATTCAGACGTTTCATCTGTTCCAGGAAAACGGACAAAGATCCGACAAAACTTTTCATATTCAATGCGAAAAAAAAACAACGATTTCCCGATTCGAACGTGATTCGCATCCGAACATATCGAGCAGTGGCATCATTTCCCACGTCCGTTGCGTGAAAAAAAAATCGAATATCATGAAAGTCACGATTTCATAAAGAAAAAAAAAATTACTATTGCAACACCTTTCTTTACTAATTGTCAATGTGTGGGAAAAAGCGTCTCCTCGATGACTGTCAACTCTTGATCGTAGTAATGAAATTTCGTTATTATTGTTTATCGAATCTCTGCATCCAAAAATCTCTCGCAAGTTGAACAAAAGTTTTTGGTCTACAAGTAAAATAAATCCAACTGAGCGATACGATAATGTTTGACCCTAGACCGGTAACCTTATTTTTTTTTACCTATTCCGCGGTAACCTGGTGTCATAAATGACCTCAATTTTGAAAAATTCATATCTCCGTTAAAATTCAACGAAAAAGGTTCAACCTGGGCTCATTCTTTTCGTTTTTAAATGCAGAATCACGTGAGCCTGGAGGAACTTTGCTTAAAGTCGAATAATCAGTGAAAAATGCGGCAAAACGGAAAAACGAAGGGAAAAAAGGCACGGGATTAAAAGTCGTCTGGGGTCGTTTTTGACCCCAGGTTACCGTTCCGAGGTCAACTTTTCTACGGATACTCAGAACATTGAAACGCAGAGATTTTCCATTGAAACGTGAATTACGATGAAATTTTACAATCACAAATAAAAGCTTGTTTGAAATATTAATTCTTCAGTCATTTCTACGTCCTCGTCTCGTGTCACGAGAGCTTCAAGTCCAGTCGACTGCATTTATATATGAGCGTATATTCATATAGAGAGGAATATATAAATCTGGATTGATGGAGTGCATATGCCTGTACTCTCCGCTCCGGTTATGCTAGCGAAAACTTTGCAATGTCGGGAGTGGGACGTGTTTCATACGAAGGAAGGAGTCTGGATACGTAGTGATTCACACACACGCATGCACAGGGACATGCTCACATTATATGTACATTTACAAGAGGGAAAGATCGAACATGACCGGCTGGAACGAAACTGAGAACTCTATGGATTTTCTTCGCCAGCAGCATCATTCGTCGTTCGTGCAAATCGCATCGTTCTTTTAAAAAGCTCGGAGAAAAAGTACAAAAATAGCTCAAATAAATATGTGCACAGAGACTCACACTCAGAGATGTTTTTGTACGTGCAAATGTAAGCTCGAAACTAAGAGAAATCGAACGACACTCATACACATGAATACAGAGTCACACATGAGTAGCATCATAAACGGCAGTGACGTATAACGAAGGCACCGATACAATTTCCGGCTGACCGACTCTCTTTGAATTCGAATCGATCCTCCCTCTCAGCATCCTCCCAGCATCCACTGCTGATGTTAGTCATGTTCTCGTCGTATCCTTCATATGGGATACCGAGGACGCATTTCTCCCTCTATATCCCCGCCGAGTGCATGCATCACATATATTTTTCCCTTTCGACCCTTCTCACTTCTTTCTCGCCCTTTTCGTTTTCATCCACCTTCGTCCCTCTCTCTCTCTATCTCTCTCTCTCTCTGTCTCTCTCTCTCTCTCTGGGGATGGACTCCTACCTTCCTCTGAATCGCAGGCTAAAGCAGGCCACGCCAATGTTTACTATTCTCCCTTGACATATCCATATTTCACGAGTGATCAAATACCGTGGATTTTGCTGTGCATACAAGGCTTTGCATCATATCCACCCGAATCCGTAAGAAGAAAATATTTATTTATTGCTATGGGAAAAAAAAATCATCAGGAATACTCCAGATTTGGAATGTTTCAATTTTTCCTATTATTGCGAGAGTTGTTAACAAGCTGGAAACCCATTTTTTGGGTTTTTTTTAGTTGACAAACTTTCTTTGCCTCGAGGAAATATTTATTTATTGCTATGGGGAAAAAAAATCATCAGGAATACTCCAGATTTTGAATGTTTCAATTTTCCCTATTATTGCGAGAGTTGTAAACGAGCTAGAAACTCATTTTCCGGATTTTTATTAGTTGATAAACTTTCTTCTCGATTGACACTGTGAACAAGTTATCGGATCAGTCCTGCACTTTGTGTTGAAAGCTGCGAAGGCTTCTTTTCATGTTTTTTCCATGCCATTAGGTTTACAAGTTCAAAATCATTGACTCTTGTTTGTCTATGAGTTTCGGCTGTCTAATGGAATTTGAAAGAACAGAATTCCGCATTGGGAATGAAATTTTGTTAAAAATCGTCGATATTTTGTTGAATACGATAAACTAAATATTTTTCGATAATTTCAAAATTTTCGTCATTTTGGCAGTATATTTGCTTTCTGACGGAATTTTCAGCGAAATTTACGAGTGGAGCGACGAAAATTTCCTTTCGAAGAGACTTTCTAAAATTTTTTTTGCTGCATTGACATAATTTTTGGGTTTATTAAAAAAAAAATCGTTTAGTCGAACGTATCGACCAAAATATCCATCGTTTTCAACAAAATTTCGTTTCCAGTGCGATGACGAATTTATAAGAAAGAACGTGCAGAGTTTGAATGACCAAGATGGAATAAGAAAGACAACAAAAACAAGCAGAACAGTGTGTTTGCTCTCTGTTGTACGATAGCCATGCAATCATGCATCTATATACGCAGACGTGGTTAAGAAAAAGTTGCAGTACCTGTACTTGACGTTTCTCTTCTCATCGGCAGCATCGCGTCTTCGCCATTCTCTTTCCTCCCTTTATTCCTTTATTTTCTAACTCAACTAAACTAAAGAACGAGATAACTGGTCACTGGCCCAGCTCTTTGTTGTCATTGTTATCCTTATATAGTGCGCTCTATAAGAGACGAAGAATCCACGTCTCGAACCACGTACTCTGTACCGGAGAATGTTAGCTCACGTAGAAAATTCTCCGGTACACGTTCGAGCTCTTTTCTTCCACAACCCCTACACCTGAGCCCCTCAGCTTGGCCCTTCAACCATCAGATCCTCATCGTGACAAATAAGTACACTTGCTACGTACCAATGAGCCACACTCGACTGTTGACCTCCCTGAGAGCACACAGGTCCAAATATGGGCCAGCAGGTGATCAATTTCCCGAGACATTAGAAAATCCAACCTCTCCAATTTCTCAAGGGCCTGAAAGATTAAATTCCTCGTCATTAAGTTTTCGCAACTAAGGTTTTTCTAATCTTCGATAATATTCTCAAGTACTGATGTTCGGATATGGAAACCAATGAAAAAAATTAATAAACTTTGAAATCTTGATTATGACCTAGATGGAAACCATCCGACCCGTAGATGGGAGAATGAAATTTGAATAAACGATTATCATAATGAAATAACATAAAAGAACAAAAAAAAAGTTTATGGATAAATAAATAAAATAAATATTCAAAATTATAAATAAGCTCCACAGTTTCGAAAAATATTAATTTAATAAATGATATTAATCAAAATCGAATAAGATATGCGAAAAGCTAAAGAACATGGATATAAACATCATCATCATTAATCTCCAAAATTATTATTTTTTTGAGAACTATTTTTTTATCAAAAAAATCTTCACTGAAAATGAAATTTTGTTAAAAATCGTCGATATTTTGTTGAATACGGTGAACTAAATATTTTTTGATAATATCAAAATTTTTGTTATTTTTTCGGGATATTTGGTTTCTAATGGAATTGTCAGCTGAATTTACGATTGGAACGACAAAAATTTGTGTCTGAAGAGATTTTCTAGAATATTTTTTGCTGCGACGACACAATTTTTGGGTTTATTCAGAAAAACGTTTAGTATTGGCCACTAATTGAAAATGTAGAAACAACGATTAGAAATAACCGAAATTCTTCAGCTCCCAACGATCTGTTAATAGGTTAAATGATATTTCATTAAAATTACATTCCTGGAAATGAAATTTTGTTAAAAATCGTCGATATTTTGTTGAATACGGTTAACTAAATATTTTTTGATAATATCAATTCGTTATTTTTTCAGGATATTTGGTTTCTAATGGAATTGTCAGCTGTATTAACGATTGGAACAACAAAAATTTGCCTCCGAAGAGATTTTCTAGAATATTTTTTGCTGCGACGACACAATTTTTGGGTTTATTGAAAAAAAAACGTTTAGTTGAAAGTATCGAACAAAATATCGATTTTTTCCAACAAATTTTGCTTTCAGTGTATACATGAATTTATGGTGTTCACCATGGACGAGTAGTTTTGCTTGTCACTGGAAATGAAAGAAGAACAACCGTCCTATGGGAGCCATGCAGACCAACTCCGGTGTGTGCTAGAAATATTAATTTTGCTTTGAAAACGAATGAAATTGATTTTGGTCGGTATGAAAGCTCGAGCAATTGTTACGATATTTGGACACAAAAGTATTGGTCAAGGAAAGCAAGTCTCGTTTCGATGTTTTATCTTCTTCTCAGGGCTTGCCCAATATATTCTCCGGAATCTTCACCCTGTATCATAATTCTCCGGCAGTCATTTCCAGCCGCGAAATTCCCACCAGCGGTTATTTTTTTTCCTTGGGGTTCATATAACTAATCAAAATTTGTACGTGCCAGTGCTCGGGCTTCTTTCGCCTGCACCTTCCAGCCTCCATTGCTTGCGATAACTTGTCCATGTGCCGCTGTCGCCAACGCGTCCCCAACTGCATCCCGTTCACCGAGGGATTCGGAAACTGCAGACAACTTTGTCGATACAGCCGATACCTGACCCATCCCTCGGGTAACGACGAGTGCACGCTCGACCGCTGCCACCGCCACCAGAGGCGCTCCGGTACGAACTCTCTCAGCCGTGATGCAATGGACCAAGCAATGGGAGTCCAATGATAGTTTGCACAGAGTAAAAAGTATCGAAGAATGTATTAATTTTTCATCCGTTGTCTGGGAGGGAATCCAACTTGGAATCGCACTCTCGACTATTTATTTTCGCTAAAACTTTTTGAATTTACGCTGCTGTACTTTTTTTTCTCCATCTCGAAAGTGAATGCCTCATATATGAGGTTTCTACTCTATTTTCTCAGAAATTTCTCATTTATTCATTTATTCAGTAATTTTTCATTCGTACTCTATCGGAAATCGCGGAAATTTTGATATTTTTTGTCAAATTTTGACATTTTCGGTCCAATTTCAGATAAAAAATTGCTATGTATTTGCTCAAATTTCGCAGAAGGACGATATGGTACCAGGGAACTATGGTAGCATAGTAATTTTTTATATAAAATTCTCTCCGTTATAATACACGGAGTGTATTATAATACACGGAGTGTAGTAATTTTTTATAATTTAAACAAATTTATAATTTATATAAAATGTATAATTTATATAATTTTTGGGTTTATTCAGAAAAACGTTTAGTTGAAAGTATCAAACAAAATATCGATCTTTTCCAACAAAATTTTGCTTTCAGTGTATGCTCCCATCTCAAAGGTTCATTGAAGCACCCCTAAGTTATTACATATTGGTGCGCAAGTGTTGGTTGCACAAAGGAACATGTTCCCATGTAATTTTTCATGGATATTCGTGGAATGCCATGTTTATTTTTTATTTTTATTTTTTTATCTGAATTCGAGAAGTCTGGCTCGTAGGAAAATGGAATTTCAATACATTGTTGGTTTAATATTCGCCGGGTTCCCGATCGTAAGCCCGATCTTTACCGCTATTAAAATCGTTGTAGAGAGAAAGTAGAGAATAATAAATACAAACATTTTCCAAGAGTTTATCCACGCGCTGTTCCCTGATTACTCTTTCGTGGAATCGGGCTAACGTTGGAAATTATCCAGCAGACTTTTCCTAATGTTGGAATGAGAGAAAAATCGTGCTTCTGCATTTCTCTCTCTCCCTCTCTCTCTCTCTCTCTCTCTCCGTGTCTCGTACTTTTTCTCCGCCACCCGCGATTCTCCATGTTTCAGATTTCTCACCGGATAAGTGTTCATTAATTCTCGCGTAAGCATTCCGGAAATGTGCGTGCTCCTATGAATAAAAAGTAAAACGTTGGCCATACACCTCCCACTGCTTGGATTTTCGTCGGTTCGAGGTCCTACTCTGGGAATTATCCAGGCGTGAAGTCACGATTTCGCCTTTTGGTTGTTCTCGGCTCACAGACTCGAGGAAAACGTCCGTGCACACGTGGTGCGTGAGGGGCTTTCTTTTATCTCTTACTTGCTTACACGCGAGATTTGTTGTTCAAACTTTTGTCCACGAGTGTGAGATGGCCACGTGGATACGTTCATTGAGGCAACGAGCGCGTGCGCTCTCGGTATGGAAATTCATACAAAACGTTTCTGACAATGAAGCCGATCCGTTAGACTGTTAAATAACCACGACACGATTTTTTCTAGTAAATGAAAAAAAAAATTCATCAAACAATTTTGTTTAACTTCTGAGAAATATTTTGTGGATTTACTGGACATCGAACGAGTATAACGTCGCGTTTTAAATTGTTGAAGAAAATCTGGGAATCAGTGCAAAGTGTTTTTCTTTGTCGGAAAATGAAATGCGGGATAAAAAAATAGGAGGTAACGACCAGGTTGATTCGACGTCGATGCCACACGTGGAGAAAAATTTAGTTTTATTTTCTTCGAGTTTGTGTGGCGTGATGAGAAAAGAGGAGCAGATAGAAAACTGCTAGGAAAGTCCTTGGGAGTCTCGGTGAGTTACCTTATTTTTATCGGCGATCGTAATTTACGATTTTCCATGGAGGAAGTCTCGCGCCAGAGAAGAAACACAAGAAGGGAAAGTACGAGTACGAAAGAGAAGAGAAAAAGAAGAAAAAAAAAGCAGAACAAGAAGGGGCGAAGTATAGAAGCTTCTCATGGGCACTACTGAAGAAGCTGCAAAGTAAAAACATCTCGCAGCCTCGTCTCACTGTGTGCCTTGAGGCGTTAATGCGCAGTCACGATAATTCGCTTTTCTGTACACAGATATACAGACACAGCAACGTTTTCCTCTTTTTTCACTTCGTTTCATCTTCTTGTTCCTCTTTTATGCGAGCAGCGACACGGAAAATGCTATCTACTTGCCTTCATTTATTTCGCATAAATTTGTCCTTACGAGATTACAAAGCATCGCCTAGTTGAATTATTTTTACTTTGTTCGAATGACAGCATGAAACTCGTTCTTATTCTCTCTTCGGTAAATGGTGTGCAATTTAAGCAAAACGGCTAAAGTTGAGTGCCAATGATGCGAGAAGTATATTTCCAGATAATTCACTCAAGTATCGAGGTGTTGGCACAATTTGCGGTTGATCCGAACATCTTTCTGGATGGATAAAGAGATCTATATACAGATCGCAGTTGAACGAGCGTTTGGTTTTTATTTTTATTTCTATAGTTCTCCTGGCGTAATCGAACTCTTAGAAAAAGAAAAAGCAACAACGATGAGAGAACTTTTATCGATTTTCATCATTTTTGTGACGATGCTGAAATTTGCATCGTTGGAATGCAACGAAATTCTGTTTTTTCTTGACCAGATCCCACGATTCTTATTAAATATTTAGTCAAGACAATAAAACCATCTTTCTTTGAGATCCAAAGACAAAATCGATACGAAAAATGTCATGATTTTTCAAATTTAAGAAAATATTAATAGAAATAATATTCTTTGTTGGAGCCCAACGTTGCGAACTTCAGTGTCATTTCTTGTGACGTCAACATTTTTCTGAATCTCTGCGGCGGCAACGGGTTGATTAAAAAATCTGGGAGTTTAGAAAACAATTTTGACGTTATGACCCCAACGAATTTTTTGTCACCACCAGTCCGTCATTTAACGGCAACGAGTGTTTTGCCATTCGATTTTCGTTTTCCTTAAAAAAAAAAAATTGAGGACCATAAAATATCACACTGAAAGCAAAATTTCGTTGGAAAAGATCGATATTTTGTTCGATACGTCCAACTAAACGGTTTTTTTTTAATAAACCCAAAAATTGTGTCGTCGCAGCAAAAAATATTCTAGAAAATCTCTTCAGACACAAATTTTTTCGTTCCAATCGTGAATTCAGCTGACAATTCCATTGGAAACCAAATATCCTGAAAAAGTATCGAAAATTTTGTTATTGTCAAAAAATATTTAGTTCACCGTATTCAACAAAATATCGACGATTTTCAACAAAATTTAATTTCCAGTGCATGGACAATTTACTGCAAAAAACGTTTCTAGTAAGAAAAAAACATAAAATGCATATTTACCGGGATACAAGGATATTTGAAAAACGCCTTGGGTCAGATTGACCCAATATGCACTTATAGGACGTGAGCACTTGATCGGTTAAACTTGAATTAACAGCATACATTTACAAGACGAAAATTAATCCGGTCGTAAGTTTTAACATACAGATCAAAAGCGAAGAGAAAGAAGCTGCGTGCGTGTAAAAATTTATGACAGAGAGTTGGAAAGAGAATCTGTATGGTCGATTCGGTTCTCGTCTTGTAACGAGCTCTAAAATACTAAACATTGTTGTTCCGCCTGTTGCCACCACCTATATGGACGTTAACTATTCCATCGTATAATTTGATCCGTCTACTGGAGAGAATGGCGACGGAGAATGGGAGTTGAGACGAGCGCCTTGGCGTGCTGGTAATTAGAAACACTCTGCCGTCGTATCTAGAATGCCACCAAGGATGTACAAGATGTTCTGGTAAGAAGAGACCNAGAGAGAGAGAGAGAGGGAGAGAGAGGTGGAGAGCAAGATGCGACAAACCACAGTAAACCTTTCGCTGGATCGTGTAACACACAACGACCAGAGTATTAGGAAAGCAGTGGTAGAAGATCGCAATTCCAGTTGCAGAGCCAACGAAGACAGTTCATGTTTGACACATGGCAGTCAACCGCGGGAGATAGCCAAAGATTCGGCAATCTTGGTAAATCTTCTTGGAAATGTTTTCTCATCTTCGAGATTCTCGATCATTTTTATCGAAGTAAAAAAATTTTTACGCATCAGGCAAATGCAGGACACGTGTCACTGTTGAAATATTAAAAAATTCAATTTCCACAACGAGCAAGTAACAAAAAACATCGCCTGGACTTTCATGAAGCCACTGGAAAAAATCTTGAGCATTCGTTCTATTGGGTGCTGTTTCGATTTGGGCAAATGTTGGGTCTACGGGTTTGGTGGATGTCTTTGCTGTGCCTGCCTCGAATTTTTGACCTTTTCAGACCCTTTGATCGATCGGCATAAAACATGGACCAATAAAACTTTTTTCTTCTCATCGGTTCAAATTCTCGAGCAATGTGCTGAAATACTTTCTCATTTTCATGCGCGTAACATTGCGAAATTTCTCTCTTTCGCTCTTATCTTTTTCTCCCTCTCTTTGGCCTCTTGCTTTTTGCATTGGTCGCTTTTTCCTCGTGGTCTCTCGATAACAGGAAGCCGGTGCCATTGCGAGCGTGGGCTTTCCGGCTTCTCAGCATCCTCCCACAAGCCACGTCCTTCCCTTCCTTACTCTGCAGCATTGGCTCTCTTCGATTCTCCAAGCGTTTCGGCAACCGCGCGCATTTTCACGATGTAGAAATGTAAATAACTAAGAATTCTATCCTTACACGTATACATATATGTTCCTAACCAGAAACGATCTGGACCGACTGGCACCACCTTCGCGATAAATATATTCCCAACCATTTTTCGATTCACTCCATTTTTCGAGCTCAAAAGTCGAAAAGACCCAAACAAATAGAGCAATACCTACAAATTTATGAGCATTTTTATTTATACTCGAAAAATATCACGCGGTACACTGAACAGCATATTTATTATTATACCTCAAATGCTAATTGACCCAGAGAAGAGAAACTCGACGACAGAAATGGCCAAAAAATGGGAAAAAATTCAAATGGCATTCGTAAAGAACGGAAACAAGGTGCATATATTTTTTCGTTGCAACTTTTTCCACTGAAGTTTCGGCTATCGAATCCACTGGTTATGTTTTCGAAAATATCAAAATTTGCGTCAGATCCGGCGGTCGTTCTATACTTTTTCGTTTTTCGCTTGCTTTTTTTTTGCTCGGCTCGAAACAAGCAACGTCGCGTTACTGGAGTATCAATAGAATGAGTGAATTTGTTTCGCGTATATAGAGTACTCGCGCTATGCTTTTTTTTAAACGACTCGGCGTCGAGCCGCTGCCTCCGCGTGTCTCTTGATTCGCCCGTTTGATAGAAAAGATCAATATAACTAGCGAAAATGGAGTTTCTCGTGTTTATTACTTGAAACTTGGCAGATGTTCATTTTCGTCGTGTTAAAAATGTTTGAATTGTGGTTCAGTTGAACAATCGAAATATGTGTCCTGTGAGGCAGACATTCTGCGTTTGTCAAGGTGAGATATAAAAAGAGGAAAAAAAAGGTAAAAATATGATGATAACAAAGACTGAAGGTGACAAAAGTCAGCAGAGTTCGCTTGCTGGATAAAGTTTCCTGCTGGCGTATTAAAAATTTTCTCGGTCGCCCGAAGGAAAGAGAAAAGGATGAAGAGTGGGATAGAAAGTGATGCGGAGGAAGGACAAGCAGAGAGCTCAAGAGACTTATTAAAGGCGCTGCCGGGCTTTGACACTAATTCCAACCAGAAGCGTGAAGCCAGTGTGTACGTCCTCGGTAAACCTTTGCTATCGTTTGCCGGTTGCTGGCGAACTCGTCAACCCTCTCGTTTACCATTTTCCAACCTCGATCCAGATCCCTTCTCTCTTTCTTTCCCCATTTCCGCCCGCACCTATCTTTTCGCCGCTTATCCCTCCATTGCTCTTATTCACCAACCACCTCTCCTTGATCCTTCTTTTTTCATTCTTCGCTATCTGACCTCACCCCGTCCTCGTCGTCCTCTTGCCGACGACGACCGGCACGTCACATAACCCTCTCGTCATTCCAGTTCAGATTGCGGTTAATATATTTCTTAAAACACAAAAAGAGAACATTGTTTACAGACCCGCAACCTTCGCTCTAATTTTATTTAAAAAAATCTTTTATTTTTCGTAATCTCGACACGCCGCTAAATTTTTATTTTTAAAAACACACACACACAAACAGACGTATGGACGTTCGTACGAACATATTTGAATGTGCACCCACGTTTAGTTGAATCGTAATTGACTTAACATTCGTTAGAAATTAAATCAATTTTTTTAGATATTGATTAACTGATCGATTTTTCGAAATACAGACTGCAAATATTTCATCGGTACACTCTGTAAAGTCATGTTTGATGTGAGACAGGATTCACTATGATGTTGAAGTTGCATCGTTGGAATGCAACGAAATTCCGTTCTTTTTTCGGTATAACTCATAATTTATGTTTAAAATTTGATCTGGACAATAAAACAACCCTCACTTGCGACCTAAAAACTCAATCGACACGACAAATTGCCGTGATTTCCAAAATTCAATGAATAATAAATATACAGTGAAAACAAAATTTTGTTGAAAAAGATGGATATTTTGTTCGATACGTTCAGATAAACGTTTTTTTTGAATAATCCTAAAAATTGTGTCATCGCAGCAAGAAATATTCTAGAAAGTCTCTTCGGAAACAAATTTTTGTCGTTCCAATAGTAAATTTTGCTGGTAATTCTATTAGAAATCAAATATACTGCCGAAATAACAACAATTTTGAAATTGTCAAAAAATATTTAGTTCACCGTGTTCAATAAAATATCGAGGATTTGTAACAAAATTTTATTTTCAGGCTACTAAATATGTTTCGTTGAATCTCACCGTTGCAAACTTCAGAGTCATCATTCACTATGCTAACAGGACACTGCAATACTTGAGCAGGCTCAATATGAATTAATTATCGTGAAATATTTTTAGCATAATCGTGAAACTATTTTCGTACATCCAGGGGATCGACACATCTGCTTCTATCAAAGTATCATTGCGATCAGAAAAGTTTTGTTTATCCAGGTGTTTCTCAACTGATATACGCGTATCGGAACGATAGCGGACAATTTTTTTCTGGATTCCAAAACAATGAAGTTCTCTGCATCTTTCAAAAATATCGGGGAAAAAATAAATGAGTTCCTTCGCTGACGGAAACACAGGCTTGTTTTCCGGGGTAAAAATAACACTAAAAATATATTCAGATAAAGATGCAGAGCCATGTTGTTATTATCTCGATCCAGCTGCATGTAGTTGGAAAATTATGCGACGACTCGTTTTTCCAGTTTATTCTTTCTCAAATCTGCGCGGTACAAAAATCACATGGAGACAGACTGTCACGTTTGAGCAAAACTCTGTGTGTCATTTTGCGGAAAAATTGCGATGTCATCGAAAAAAGTACACTGGAAATAAAATTTTGTTCAAAATCGTCGATATTTTGTTGAACACGGTCAACTAAATATTTTTGGATAATTTCCAAATTTTCGTTATTTTGGCAGTTTATTTGGTTTCTAATGAAATTTTCAGCAAAATTTGCGATTGGAACGACAAAAATTTGCTTCCCAAGAGACTTTCTACAATATTTCTTGCCGCAATGACACAATTTTTCGGATTATTCAAAAACACGTTTGGTCGAACGTGTATCGAACAAAATATCGATCTTTTTCAACAAAATTTTGTTTTCAGTGTATGAATACTAATGGAGCGATGGAAATTTCGGAAGTCGAGAAAAGACTGAACGATTGCTAGGAAGGTTGTTCACCAGTTGGTGATCAGAAGTTCAAACGGGTCCAGAGTGTATTAGCAAAGCTAATTTGGGGTACGATATCATTTCGTACTTTTGACAGTGTGAATTTCATACTTGTTTTCGATCCTTAGGGAGGAAACGTTGACCCAATCATCTTGGGACGTTAATGTGACCCCAGCTTTACATGAAAAGTTCGATTCGTACGCCAACAGGATTGCGAATAATGATTGAATCCCAATAGATGAAATGTCAAGCAACTTGTTGCGTGTATTTATAATTCCAACAATTTCAAGTCATGGAATTTACAGGAAAATAATAACAACGCGTCTACCCAAATTTTCAGGTAAATATTTGTGAGATACGAGCGTTTCTGCACGTGCGATCGTTCGCGTTATATAACACACGCTGAGAACAGAAATTCGGCACGTGCAAAGGTCATAATTTTCGTGTTCGATTTTCAATGTCAATCCATTTATTAATTTTTTTTCAATTGCGGCAGTGATTTGTTTCCCACGGTCACAGCAACCAAGAATTTAAAAATATGCAAGAACGCCGGAATAATTAGAAATCGAAGATTTTTCAACATAAAGTTTTTTTAACGGATTTTCAGTCTAACGAAAAAATAATTTGGACGATCGACAATTTTCTTCCAGAAATCATTGTTCATTTCGAACGAGCCGTCAATTTCATTCGAATTGTTGAAAAGAACACGTAGAAAAAAATTGAATTAAAAAAAACAACAAAAATTTAAACGATAATGCTTTTTTTTCAATTTGCTGCAATAATGAGCTCGTGCAAATATGATGCGGTAGCGGAGGAGGGTTAAAGAACAAGTGGCTGAGTGCATGGCATGTAATAAAATGATGAGTTGGGCTTGTAAAAACCTCCGAGAGTTTTCCAGGAACAAAATAGAATGCAAAAAGATTTGTGTAATGTTTGCCTCGAAAGCTTAATTCTCGATGGACGTAATAGCCTGCGGTCGGTGGCTTATTTCCCAGAGATTCATTTTACTTTACAGCTCTCGTGCGGTAGCCTTCGGCGACTGGAGGAACTTCTCGTCCGATATAATGCTCGATCGTCTTCCGCTCTTCTTGCGCGAAAAACTATTTTGCATCTGCATGAATAACAGCTCCAGCCGGACGTGCAGCTCGCGATAAATCAATAAAAATACAGCGAAAAATTGACAAATCGATTTTTAAACTTTTAATTCGATTGAAATTCCAGAGCGATACACGAAAATCTTCACGAGGAAGGCATGCATTTTTTTTGCCCAAGCCCGCAGATCTAAACGTGAATTTCAATGAAATGTGTTTTCGATTTCAGTTGGACCGCGTTTTGAAGAGTAACTCTACGAGTGCATAAATCCTATGAGTGCATATTGGGTCAATCTGACCCATGGCGTTTTTGAAACCGTTGTATTTTGGTGAATTTGCATTTTTTGTGTTTTTGTGTTTTTTTTTTTGGACGTTTTTTGCAGAACATTCTTCATATTTTTTGGCCTTTAATTAATTTTTTGACGAAAATGAAAATTAAATGTCAAAAGATTTGTTGCACAAATCCTGTAAGTGCATATTGGGTCAATCTGACCCATGGCGTTTTTTAAACCGTTGTATCGGTGAATTTGCATTTTTTGTGTTTTTTTTGCGTTTTTTGCCAAAAATTCTCCATATTTTTTGGCCTTTTCTTTATTTTTCGACGAAAACGAAAATTATACATCAAAAGATTCGTTATTGCCATTAAATGCCAAACAGTCGGGGACAGAAAATTGTTGGGGTCAAAATGACCCAGTATGCCTCGCAGTATGCACTTGCGGGTTAAAACGATTGTCAAAAAATTTTCCGATCATATTTATATAATTGTTGATTCACATTACAGCCGTAAAGTCAGTGGGGTAGCGAAACCACAAAAAATCCATGAAGCTGCTAAAGCGTGTGATTTCAAAATGACTTTACATCAAAATTCGTTCAACACACGGTGTGTGGAACGAAACGATCGAACTCGTAAAACATATAACGCGAAAATTGAAACGACTAAACGTCTAATTCAAACAAAATATTCAATGTCGATAGTGATAAGAGGAATAAAAAGTCACGTTAAATGTCAATTGTCATTCAGAAAGATAAATACGAAAACCATTTGGCATTGCCGTCGCGGAATAATTTAGGGCTCTATTCATCGAGGCAATATTTTCGCCAAGGCACCACCTGGTACGAACATAGTTAAGTAATAATTGTCTCATTCATAAGTTAATTTAATTTGAATGGATTTTGGAGGCAAAAAAATTCCAAAACGCTATTCAGAAGTGGATGAACGTATTTTATTTTTTGCTGAAGGAAATAAAATCGACAGTTCGAGAAAATCAATTGTTTTTCAAATGGAAAACGATTCGTCAAAATTCTTGCGATGCTCTATCATCGCAGAGCACAAGGCGAAATTCGATGATGTCTTGGAAATTTTTCGTTGTTGATTCCGCGTGTGCATGAATTTTTTTTTCGGTCATTTGAATGAAAAATAAATTCGCAAAAATTCAATAAGATCTGCGGTTTATCTCACGTGGAAAATTCAAATATCTATTTGAAACTATTGGCCGTTGACTCCATTAGCATTGAAATTAACGAAAGGAAAAGCATTTGGAAAAAAATGTTTTTTATTCGGCCACTTAATTGGAAATGAATTCACAAAATTGTGTCGATACGTTATCATTGAAAGCAGATCTGCGGTTTTCGTTGAGTGTCAAGTTCGCATATCTATTTGGAACCTGTTTTTTATTGACTCCGTTGAAATGTCAGTTTGGAGAGCTGTTTCAAAATTTTCGAGTATTTTCCGAAGCATGCTTTCTGGTTGGTAAAGTTTTGTACTCGTAGGAAAAATTAATCGAAAAAATTCGGGGAAATGTGTTCCACAATAAGTGACTTTATTTGCTGATATGGTTCCTGCCTCGCCATGTTTATAAAAGGTAACATCACGCGGATCGTTTGATTAGTTACTTGCAGAAAACGCCTCAAGGATGGGCAGAACATTTTTCATTTTTTTACTGTTCGTGACCGTAAGTAATTGACATAGCATAATTATTCACGTGGAACAAAATTACCGTCAAGTTCTTTTTATCAGTCACGCCTCGCCAAGACATTGAGAATCAATATTTCGTGCAATTTAAAATAAAAGCTGCAGCATCTGCTGAATCACACTGTCGAGTTCTGGTTCACGTTTGCGAATAAATTATTGTGAAAACTTTGAAAATTAAGAGAAACAGCCAATTATGCATTTTCGATCTTTGACTGGAGCACGGGAATTCTTAATTCGAACTGCAATCATTTCCTCAAAAGTTCCAGTTTCCCATTGCTACCCTAAATATTGGTGCAAATTATTGCAGGTGATTTATTTTCCCATGTCCCCCGAATAGTTCGTTATGAACTTTATGGACAATGAGAATTTTCGTTTTCATCTGTAATTCCCGATTTCTTTGTTGTCAATGTTCCCTTTTTTACATTCCAAATAATTAGTCATTTTTTTATAATTTATTATTTATAATTTATTATTCACAATTTATTATTACAATTTATTATTTACAATTTATCATTTTGATGGAGAAATATAGAAGAATCATTAACGATACTTGTTTCAGATTTGGACTTTGACCACAAGTCACAGGCTGCGAAAGTACGAACGAAGATGCATCAGCGAAACTGGAGTCGATCGAAAATACATTCAACGAAACCATCAAAACATGCAGTTCCTTTTATATAATCCTTCAACTAGATGTTACGTAGCATGTGTCCTCAGGAGGCAGGGAACGGTTAGCAAAAATTAACAAAAGTTTTCAACAAAATCTTGAATTGTCAAATCCAGTAAACTGTTTTGTTTGGGAAATATGATGTTGAAATTTGCATCGTTGCAATGCAACGAAATTCCGTTCTTTTTGCTGTAGAGCTCACAATTTTTGTTTAAAATTTGCTCGGGACAATAAAACGATCCTCTCTTGCGATCTAAAAACTCAATCGACACAAAAAATTGCCATGATTTTCAAAATTCAATGAATAATAAATATACTAAACATTTTTCGTTGAATCTCAACGTTGCAAACTTTAGAGTCATTGGGAAATGAGTTTTTTTGTTTTCTTAACGAAATTATATTGCAATGAAATAATTTATTTTTTTATTTTTTCCTTTTAACGAATATATTGTTCGAGGGTAACAGCATTCGGTTGCACGTTTATGAAAACTTCGTAGCAGTATGTAAATGACAATTAATTATAATTAATTGCCATGTAATTGAATGATTCGTGTAGATGAAAAGCAATGGACATTATAATATCAGGAAAGCGGTGAAAAATCTCAGAGATCTTCCAAGGCGCGGAGAAGTCATTGGCGTTTATAAAAGATGCGCTCAGAAAAGTAAGAAAAATAAAAATAATTACTTACGAACTGGATTTCAAATCGAATTTCAATTTCGAACTTTGTTTTCCTTCCCAGGAGGTGGAAACGCTTGCCAAACTACTTTTCAAATTTCGAAATGTCTTCTGGAAGACGAGGTACGAGAAAAATGACAGAATCCATTGAGTCTTTTTGGTAAAAACAATTTTTTTCAAACATCGTAAAACCTGGCTAACACTTGTACAAACTTTCAGGTTATTCGCGACGTTTTTTACCCGAAGACCCTATCGCCAGTTCCTGAAGTTAAAGAGGCTCACATCGTTATTCGTTCATAAGTTGTTCTGACATAAAAAATGTGGGCAAAAATGTGCACGCACTAAAAAGCATCTGGCAAGTTAGATTCAATGGATTCTCTCGACGACAATTGAGGAAATTCACTGTTTAACCTCAACTAGACATACTCTGGTGCGAAAGACCGACAGCTGATTCATTTCTTTTACTACAGGTTACGTCACAAACGTTGACAGTCCTACAAATTGGGTCAATCTGACCCAAGGCGTTTTTCAAACCGTGGTATTCCGGTAAACAAGCGTTTTTTGACGTTTTTTGTTTTTTAGTAAATAATCCATATTTTATGGCCCGAAATTTATTTTTTGACGAAAACGAAAATTAAATGCTAAAGGATTCGTGGCGATTGTATGACCCTGAAGTTCGCAACGTTGGACCTCAACGAAAAATTGGTTTTTCTATCAATTATTTGTTCAATTTTAAAAACCAGGACAATTTTCTTACCAATTTTGTCTTTGGACCCTAAAAAAAATCGTTGTATTGTCCTGACTAGATCTTCAATGAGAATCTTGAGATTTGTCGACACTGGAAATGGAATTTTGTTAAAAATGATCGATATTTTGTTGAATACGTTCAACTTAATATTTTTCGATAATTTCAAAATTTTCGTTATTTTGGCAGTATATTTGGTTTCTACCGGAATTGTCAGCGAAATTTACGAGTGGAACGACGAAAATTTGCTTCCGAAGAGACTTTTTAGAATTTTTCGTCCTGCAAGGACACAATTTTTGGGTTTATTCAAAAAAACGTTCAGTCGAACGTATTCAACAAAATATCGATCTTTACCAACAAAATGTTGTTTCCAGTGCAAGAAAAAAGGGAATTTCGTTGCATCCCGACGATGGAAACTTCAGCATCGTGGCCATTTTTCGGCCCAGAACGAGCCAGTGTGCACTCGAAGGTTTAAGCGAACTCTAGATCGATGGCGTTTGGTGTATACATTTTGAATCGTGTTGAAACTTAAAAAAGTGTCCTCACTGCTTTTCGGCATAGCGAATTATCTTGATGTCATTCTACAGGTAGTTATCGTACGGGTAAACAAAATCTTTATGAAAAATATGCATCGGAAAAATAGGATAATAAATAAAATAAAACGAAGAGTATTTCAACGATTTTCTGGTCGGATTTTTGAATAACGAGAACAAAGATTCCTCTATGAGGAAAGAAACTGTAGCAGAATCAACAGCATCCCTGTCGACGAGCTTTGTTGGCGCTACTGATAGATTAAACGTACCAATAACACTGAAGCAAATGTATAAATGGCTGTGCGATCTTCCAAGGTCTCATGTGTACGGATTCGGTGTGAGATTAAAAGATATTATTATGTGAGGATCCTTTATACATGTGGAGATCGCAAAAGACTCTCTTTGGCTCTTCTTCTTTTTCTTATCCGCCGGTTGGTCGGTCAAGCAACTATAAGTTCGTAATAAAACATGGTATAGGAACGTTTCGCCGAGTGCCTGACGAACTAATGACCATTCGCGCTGGCAGAGAGTTGTTTGCTTGTGTGTTGATGACTCTTTGGCTCACTCGTTTTATCGGGATCGGCGCCGCGGTCTTTTACTAAGGATGGCGCGTGTCTACGGGCCGGAGTCCAGTGTATCCGTGGGCTTCCACACTCTGAGCAACTGCAGAGAGGAACGATGGATGAGAAAAGAGAAGAAGGAATAAAAAAGCGATACCGAGTGGGAGATAAAGAGTAAAAAAACAACAAAGAGAGTTGTTGGTGAAAACAGGAGCAAAAACACGAGGGAATAAGTCTCGAAATACTCGTTAATCTTGGTACGAGAGTTTCAATGCACAGAGGGCAGCATTTCTTCTTTATTTCTCGTTCCAGTTGGAGCTCCTCTGTGAAGAGTGATAAAAGACATTATTTTTAATATTTCGCATCAGCCGCACATTTTTCGTCAAAGCAGTGTACAGACCGCTTGAGAGATTCATAAGGCAAGTTTTTTATTATCAAGGAGCATACAGCATGCAAATCACAAACTTGACAATCTTCGTGCGCGCGCGCGGTGAACAAGTTTTTTTACACGTACATTTGTGTCTCTTCGCGCCGGCTCCTGATGAAACATCTCCCTACTTTTTTCCGAACCGTGCGACAACGTATGGTCCGAGAGAATATTAAAATTACAACGGGCTGAGGGGACGCCGATCTCGTACACTGGAAATAATTTTTTTTTTAAATCGTCGATATTTTGTTGAATACGGTGAACTAAATATGTTTCGATAATTTCAATATGTTAGTTATTTTGGCAGTGTATTTGGTTTCTAATGGAATTGTCAGCTAAATTTATGATTAAAACGACAAAAATTTGCTTCCGAACAGACTTTTCAGAATATTGCTTGCTGCGACGATACAATTTTTGGGTTTATTCAAAAAAACATTCAGTTGAACGTATCGAACTAAATATCGATCTTTTCCAACAAAATTTTGTTTTCAGTGTATCCTCCTGTGTGTATGAAAAACAGCATGTAGGAAAAATACACAAGAATCTACGGCGTATCTGATTGCATGCTAGCACGAACATTTCGATTCTGTCACTAGCAGTGGAATTAAAAATGAAAAAAAAGTAAAATCCCTTGAGTTTTTAATTCGCAGTTTATCGAGTTTTTGTTCCTCCAAGCCGAATACACAGAGAGCAGTGTCTAAGTCTAAGCGCAGAAATCAATGTTCTGCGTATATTTGAATTTAACTAGCAGGCTAAATATCGGTCTGCGTGGGACATCGAGTGGGGGCAATTTAAAATTAAGATTGCTTTGAGTCTGAGCTCGCGCCAGAGAGTTTTATAAAAGAAGCAACAAAAATTTCATGAGCCCCATTAATTCCGAGCCAAGTCAAGCTACGCAGCCTTCCATCATGAAAATCTTCATCCGAATTCCCGCTCGAGAAACAACGATTTTAATAACCTCCAGAAATAAAAAATCTCGAAATTTAAGTGGACAATAAAAATGGTGTTCGCAGTCGAGTCTAGCGCGAGTGTTGTAATATTTGTTCTCCTCAAAGCAACATATCTCGAGTGTACATCGTGTTGAAAAGTCGAAAAACTACTTCCAGCAACCGGACGACCAAATGTCTCGTCCGAGGTAACAAACAGGTTGCGGAGTTTAGGGTGCAGCACGTGTAATGCATCGCAGCAAGTGGCAATGCTGTTCCCTGAATGCTGCACCTCACTCACACACTCACACAAATATATAAACACACACCTTAGGATCGCACGAGCTTCACTAAAAATTATCACTCGAGTGGCCGCGAAATCCCTCACCGGGCGACAATGCTCCCTGGAAGAGAGCTTTACCAACGTTTTGCTCGCCGTGTGGGACATCAAGGCAACTCAGAGAGACAGCAGCACATCCCAGCGCTGTTATATACACTTTTGCTGTTACCTTTTATATAAACGCTTGTGGAAGGCTAAGCGGGCAGAAGGGAAAATGGCAGATAGAACGGCTATTTGAACGCGTGCGAGGATTAGGTGTATCTCGGGACTGAAAGCTATCGTTTCAGTGTCATGGCAACATCATTTGTTCTGGCACTAGACCGAAGCAGGTACAGAGAATAGTCGAGCAAGAGCGAGACCCGTTACAGCAGTCGAACTAACGGCACCAACCGTCTCTATATGTTTATAAACATATATAGATATATATGGAGGGGAAGCATGTGACAGATGCGAAGTGACGTTTCTCCCTGATGCTCGGTGGTAGCGGAACATTGTACATGCTGCTCCGATCTAATCATTTACTTGTCCCCCCGATAGAAGGAGAATTCCTATAATAAGTAAATAAACAATTGACAAGTGCGTCAAAAATCATATGACTTGGCAGCTGACGAATGTTTCAGATGCATTTCCAATTAGCAACGGATCATTCGATTTTATGCACTTTATCGGAACCCACCTGGTGCTCAGGGCTTCGCAGATCCCAACGATCTGAATTACGTTTTTAGACCTTCGAGCGCATACTTTGTCGTTTTGACCCCAACAATTTTCTGTCGCCGATGATTCGGCATTTAATTTTGAAAATATGAAAATATGTTTTCGAATGAAAAGCAAAGATTTTTTTGCTGAGCTCCAATTTCGAAAGTGAGTTCTCGTAGAAAATTGTGCAGCGTGCTTATTTTTGTGTGAAAAAGAGTTCGTGCAAGAAAGCGTAGCTGAAAAGACGGTCAAGTTAACGCGGAACCACCGATACACACTCCTCGATCACTCCCTTGGATCATGTCGTGGATCAATCTTCGTATATACGAAACTAATCTCGCGTATAAACTCGCACGCGACAGTAACGACAGAGAGAATGGTCTAAAAACTGGACAGTTTTTTTCCATTACATCGATCCACTGCACACGGAAGCATGGGATGAGATTTTTTTGAATAACAATTTTCTTCTCTACCGTGTGGGGTTTTTTTGTTTTACAGAACACACACTGAAACCAAAATTTTGTTGAAAATGATCGATATTTTGTTCGATACGCTCGACTAAACTTTTTTTTGAATAATCCCAAAAATTATGTCATTGCAGCAAGAAATATTTTAGAAAGTCTCTTCGGAAGCAAATTTCCGTCGTTCACTCGTAAACTTCGCTGACAATTCCGGTAGAAACCAAATATACTGCCAGAATAACGAAAATTTTGAAATTATCGAAAAATATTAAGTTGAACGTATTCAACAAAATATCGATCATTTTTAACAAAATTCCATTTCCAGTGTGGACAAATCTCAAGATTCTCATTGAATATTTGGTCAGGACTATAAGACGATTTTTTTCAGGGTCCAAAGACAAAATTGGTAGGAAAATTGTCCTGGTTTTTAAAATTGAATAAATAATTGATAGAACAACAAATTTTTCGTTGAGGTCCAACGTTGCGAACTTCAGGGTCATACAATCGCCAGGAATCCTTTGGCATTTAATTTTCGGTTTTGTCAAAGAATAAATTTGAGGCCATAACGTCAAAAAATTCATATTTACCGGAACACCACGGTTTGAAAAACGCCTTAGGTCAAATTATCGAAAAATATTTAGCTGAACGTATTCAACAAAATATCGATCATTTTTAAAAAAATTCAATTTACGGTGCAGAGGATGAAAAAAATAATTTTGGTAAAAGGAGTGAAAAGAAGTGAATGTGTAAAAAGGAGAATTTTGACTACGTCGCAAAGTTGCATGCTCGATTTTAGGAAAACTGATATCCAGCCTCAGCGTAAAAAAGAATTAAGTGAGAAAGCGTGTCACGGTCGCAAGGATATGGCAAGTGGCTCGAATGGACAGAAGAGTAAGAAAAAAAAAAAAAATTCCATCAAGCATTTCCTCGCAGCAGAATGGCGTGAGTTTTATTTTCCCTTAGTTTTCCTTTTTCCCGAGTGTTTGCCCCTGCGTCAAGGAAGTATCGTAAAATGGAATTGAATTCAAGATGGAAAGATGAAGAGACCGCGAGGGACGCGATGAGGGGCGAAAAATGAAATAAAAACAAAAAAAAACGTCAGTCATCTCCCGTCGTGCCTCCCGAGAGCTTTCCGGCGCGGCTAATCTATTTCAAGACCAAGTACGGAGGACTCAAAGAAAAAAAAATATTAACTATCGGCTCTTTTCCTCCGTGCCTTCGCGACACTTTTGTAATCCCCTGAAGACTTTGCTGACGCAATAACTTAATACCCATCCTCTTTTTTAACTCCTACGTTTCATCTCTTTCGCTCTCTCTCTCTCGTCCTCTCCCACCTTTTTTTTTATTCGCCATATTCCCTTGAAAAATATTCAGCGCAGAAAGCTTTGCGAAAGTCTGAAGAACGCCAGTTTGAAAAAAAAAAAAAAAAACTTTTGGATGACGAGGAAGAGCGACAGGAGAGAGGGAGAAGGCGTCAGTTGGCGCCACATTGGGATGGATCGTATGTCGAGACGTTAAAATGGACTCTCGAGCGTAGAATCTCGCGTACGTTTGTATTGTACTGCAAATACCGTCCATTATATACGTCCCAGAGGGTTGAATTCTGTTTTTCTCCCATCCTGCTTTTCCCTCTCTTGTTCCTTCGTCTTTTCTATATTCATTTCTTCTATTCCTTGAGCGTCCTCGCGATTCACGACTTCCTCTACACGGAAGTACATATTTCTTCGAGGTCCATCGGTGTGGCATATACACGAGGGGATGGGCACACGTTGGGATGCGCCGACGACAAAAACCGCGCAAGAAAGAAAGGAAATGAGAGCCAGAGGGGAAGAATTTCAGGAAGGGAGAAAAACAGAAAAAAAAACGACAGAGTAGGAGCGATGCGATCGGTGTCGTGGTTTTATGCACGTATGTAATGTGTGCTACAGCAGATTCCGTCTCATCCTTATATTTTTTTACCAACCGAAAAAAAAATGGAAACAAAAAATCCAATATTGTGCATTTTTATTTTTACGAAAAACTCATTTTTCCTGAAAAATCGTTTGCGTGCGAAAGCCTCGCAACAATATTTCTCTGATTACTCGGAATCTGCAGCAGAATAAATCCGTTGTTGACGAGTAGCGGAACAAAAATTGGACCAACAGCATGCAAGTAAATCGGAGGAGAGTTACGAACGCGAATAAGCGAGGACAGTGAACGTGGAGGGTCGCGTTTCGCGTGAGAGATCCGCATGCTAGGATATGAAGAGGCCAGGGAGGACTGCTAAAGGGAGCAAAAGATTGAGAGAGAGAGAGAGAGAGAGAGAGAGAGAGAGAGAGAGAGAGATGTCTGTGGCTGATCTTGGTGCAGCGCGAAGAGAGTACCGAGTTCCGAAGAAAAGTGGCTTTTCCCGCGAGATGCGGGTAATATTTTAGCGTTCTCTTTCTCCTTCTCTCGTTCCATGGCCGCGAATCCTTTTCCTTCCTTTTCGCCGCCATAGTCGCCGCACTACACACAGACTGCTGCGCGAAACTTTTCGTCATCCTGCTCCGGTGCACTCGACCCGACATTTATCCACCTCCATCTTCTTGTCTCCCTTGCTCATCTCTTTTTCACTGTCTTTTCCACCCTTTCTCTATGCTACCAACTCCTTAGGTGAGCTCTTTCAAAGCAGAGGCTGATACACAGCACAAGCTCCGAAGCATCGCAGAGCTGCTAGCTAGGGCTCTGATGCTCTTTATTTGCTCGCTCCAGCATCCAAGCCTGCAGTACAGCGAGATCAGAGCCTCCAAGGATTCTAACGCTTTCGGGACAGCCCCCCACGCAGCTGGTTCCGAAAGAAAAGAAAAAAGAAAGATGCGAACGAAACGATGAAGCCGCGCGCGACCAAAGTGAGCCTCTGAATCTCTCTGACTTTCTCTCTATACCGCGAGCAACTTTCGGCATGTATAGATAGAGCGAGATACGAAAACGTAAGCTCGCGGAGATCTGACGCCCTCGGCACAGCAGAAGGCGCGGTGGACCGCGATGGGAGTTGAGAGAACGCGAGTCGGTGAGAATATGATATATAACGGATGTTTATGTTCTGTTTTCCTCGGAGATGCCACCGATCCTCCAGTGCACTCCGAGCTTTTCGAACATTCTATTTGACCTTCGCCTGTACAACCCCTTAATATACTCGTGTATCGTTTTCCTGCACATCAACATAAAAGGGCGTAACCGAGCACATTAACGGTCTGAACTAATGCGGCGATACGTCCTTTTGATTCATAGACGCGTTGATGTGTATAAACACAAGAATTATGAGGAATCTCTCTCTCTCTCTCTCTCTCTCTCTCTCTCTCTCTCTCTCTCTCTCTCTCTCTCTCTCTCTCTTTCTTCCTTTTTTNTCGTTCATCATCTCATTTCCGTCATGTTGTTTCCTATTTTTACCATCAAGGATGTGAAAAATCCTGTATGCCGGAGGAAAAGGATGAGGAAGAGAGACATATATTTACTGGCTGAATCGTAAATGTGTGCTCTGGTCTGCTGGCGACATGAATAAACGAGACACGAATCTGATGAAAATATCACTTGAGGAAAGAAACGCGATTCCAATGATAAACGTTATTATGCGCTCGTATTTGCTGTATATTTCTTCCAAATGTATACATTCCATTATTGGTTTTCTTGAATATTGAAGAAAACAAACCTCCTGCTTCGATTAATAATGTGTTTAAAATCAACCTTTTCCCACAGTTTTATCCAAGTCGTGTTCCTTTCTATGCGTGCATGCTTTATCCTGGATATCAGGATGGCCTGATAAACTCTCGAAAGCAAAAGAAAAGTATCGTGAACATGAGAGATCTCAATCAAACGCAAAATACGTCTCCATCTAATTTTTCAGATAATTAATTGCATTCGCGTAATTAAAAAAATGAATTTATTTTAAATTAACGAAAACTCTTGACGATTTTGGAAAAAATTAAGGAGGTTCCGCTATATGGCCCAGGGAATAACGAAATGAAGTGAGGCACAATTTCCGAAAAAATGACGATCTGCTTTTCGTTTAGCAAGCGATCCGTTGCCAAACTCCTAAAAAATGAGATGTTCCGAGCATTCTGTCGATTTTAACTAGAAATATCTCCTCCAAACATTCGTTGACCCCGTAATTTTTTCATTGATTCGGAATCCTTGGAGTTTTTTTTATAAATTGAAATTTTAATACGCCTTTTATCTAATCACAAAGTATTTTTAATATTTTCCTGATTTCATAATATGACTTCGAAAATATGTAGTAAAACTTCGTTGACCTAGGATGATTTTTAAAGAGATTAAAGTTTTTTGCCTAAATAACAACATATTTCGTTTTCAGATTTTAATCTAATTATCGCTCTACTAGCGGAACCTCCTTAAGAGACTCGGAGATTTTTTTAAATTAAGCAATTCAATGAAATATTATTTATTTACACATGATCTGGATTTTGACCGCAAAACCAGAGTCTGTGAAAATCGAGAAGAAAGTGGAGCGTGCAATGCACGAGCAGAAATGACTCGCGGAGCTAATTGAAGTGAAGAATAGTTTGAAGGATGTGTTTAGTCAACTGTGATGTAGGGCAGGCTCGGGTGACTCGGTACATTGAGCTGGTTCCCGCGGTTTTCCTCTCTAAAATGTTTAATTAGGTTGGCAAAAAAATAGCGGATGCACTTGGTTTGCTTGCTCATTAATTGCTCGCACTGATGATGCATGTTTGCGGTTCGTAAGGTTCCTGATTAATAGTTCAATCAGCTGAATCTCAAGGGAATTTATTTAATTTTCTTATCAGCTCGGAATATTGTCAATTAGGTCGTTTAATTATTATTTTTTTCAATAGTTTGCCACTCAGCAAAAATTCCGCCAATCCTAACGAAGGATTATTCTGGAGGAAAATTTCATCAAGTCGCGTGGATCAGACCTGAACAGAATTCCATTAATAAAATTCATCATTCACGTTTGATTGAGCGTACCACCGAAAAATGTCTCGTTAAGTGGCGTAGGCTACCAACGATATAGCTGAAAGCTTCGCTCCCTCGTATGATTTTGCTTTCTCTGTATATAAGTCTTTGCCCTGCTGAAAAGGAATGTGACAGTATTTTCACGACTTGCCGAAGCGTTTTTACGTATTTTTCAACGTTTATTTGTGTTACTCGGAGAAAACCGAATGTTGAAGTTGTTTATTCTATTCCTGAAGTATTATCCACATCGAGTCTAAATAGCGGTGAAAGTTTTTTTTTTTTTCAAGTTCGGAGTCACCCTTTGTCGGGCTACTTTTTTTCTCCCTTCACTATCTTTCGTATCATTCGCAGATATACAACGGCCCATTTGAAGCACCCTCTCACGAGCATGGCTCTGCTCCCATTGCTCTTTCATAGCTCGGAAAATTTCAACCCCTCGCTCTGGAAAGTGAACTGCTTTCATAGGGGTTTAGCAATATTATTGCCTGAAGCGTTGCTGTATCGCTAAAAGTATTACGTATACATTTTCGTATGTGCACATGGATCGGACTTCTGAAAACTACTTTTTCATAAATTCAACAAAGTTCGGAGTCGTTTTTGCTGACGCGAATTATAATTTTCTAATTGAATTACGATTTGGGTGTGAAAAATATTTCAATTATTCGAATGAAAACGTTTCTTGTTGTCGATAAAGGTTAATCCTTCGAGTGCACACCTCCTATAAGTGCATATTGGGTCCATCTGACCCAAAAGGCGTTTTTCAAGTCGTTGTAATCCGGTTGGTGGTAAATTATCCATATTTCATGGCCCTGAATTTATTTTTGGACGAAAACGAAAGTTAAATGCCAAAACATTAATCGGCATTAAATGCCAAACGATCAGTGACAGAAAATCGTTGGGGTCAAAATGACCCAGTTTGCACTCAAAGAGTTAAAAGTCGAGAATGTTAAAATTTCATCAAAAATGGGCTCGGCAAATATAATTATAGAAATTATAATTAGTAATTAATTAGTAATTAATTATAATTATATAATTAGAGAATTAATTAGTAATCAATTATCATTATAAAATTAGAGAATTACGGAAAAAATTTATTTAACGACTCGTACGATGATGCAGTTGTTATCAAAAGCTCGTGAAGCCCAATGAACCGAGTACTAAAATTGTTAATTCAGCCATTGGAAAGACTCAGTGTCTCTGTGCAATTGATGGACCTTAACGTTGGGCGTAATTTGATTATACGAAATGTGTAGAGTTCATGATCGAGTAATGAGTGTTTATAGAGTCTTGTACCGAGCTCCAAGCTTTGAGGGATGACAATTATACGAAGACGATGTCAAAATGTTGCAGTCCTGTGTATATCGTGCATGGCTCTATGCTAGATCTCTATAGGTATAGAGATTATATGGGATACGTACTGTAGGTTTGCATTAGCTGAGATCCATCTCGGCCTCTGTGAGATGGTTCGCAGAACTAATAGACACAAACTGACGTGGAGATTCAGAGAGAGAAAGAGAGGGAGAGAGAGAGAGAGAGATGGAGAAGAGACGACGTCAAGGATAATTCTAACCAAGTACGAGCAGTACAACCGTATTGTCGACAATAATTCTCTATAACAAGCCGAGCTTTCACTATATAGATGCGTTTATGCGATTCCTCGGAATGTTAGGATGCATTTTATGTTCCAGTGTTTAGAAATAATTTTAAGCCCCGTTATAAATTACGTGGAGCAGGAAACTTGTCCACGTTATATAACGCAGCTGCTCATCCTTAATCTTCCTAGAATGAATATTTCAGTATTTAAACGTTTGGATTCGTATGAACAAATCCAAACTAAATGGAATTTCGTCTATTTGCAGAATTTTTCCAAATATCGGTTATTAATTATTGCACATGATATTCCGGGTCTCTGCGTCTTGTTTCCGGAATCTTGAAAATTCGATAATGTCTTCTATAGTTTCATTATCGAGGGATCCAGAGAATATTGGCGTCCCTTGGAAAATCGTTACGATCGCCTTAATATGAAAGGACCAAGGAGGTGGCAAGTGAAAGAGGATTCTATCAAGGTGTTCAAGGATTAACCTCCTGGACGACCACCCCAGTTTCATTCAGTTACGAATATACGCGTAGATGTGACGATTTATAAAATGTATCTGCTGAGAAGAGCGATAAGTTCAATAATCCACGTTAATTATAAAATTCAATCTGGCGAATGTACATTGAAAGCAAAATTTTCTTGGAAAAGATCAATATTTTGTTCAATACGTTCAACTAAACGTTTTTTTTAATAAACCCAAAAATTTTGTCGTCGCAGTTTCATTTAGTTACGAATATACGCGTAGATGTGACGATTTATAAAATGTATCTGCTGAGAAGAGTGATAAGTTCAATAATCCACGTTAATTTTAAAATTCAATCTGGCGAATGTACACTGAAAGCAAAATTTTCTTGGAAAAGATCGATATTTTGTTCAATATGTTCAACTAAACGTTTTTCTTAATAAACCCAAAAATTTTGTCGTCACAGCAAAAAATATTCTAGAAAATCTCTTCAGACGCAAATTTTTGTCGTTCCAATCGTTGATTCAGCTGAGAATTCCATTAGAAACCAAATATACTGCCAATATGACGAAAATTTTGGTATTATCAAAAAATATTTAGTTGGCCGTGTTCAACAAAATATCGACGATTTTTAACAAAATTTCATCTCCAGTGTGATGTAGTGTTGACATTCGACCCTGTATGCATTCGAGTGAATACTGGGTCGTCTTGACCCCAACAATAAGTATCTGTCACCGATGAATCGGTATTTAAAAAGCAACGACTTATTTGTCATTTAATTTTCGTTTTCGTCAAAATATCGACGATTTTTAACGAAATTTCATTTCCAGTGTATCGGAAGAAATGACGCGGTCCAAAATTTCGCGCTAAAAATAAATAGAGCTTCTTTTTTTTATTAAAAAACAGTTTCGAAGAATAATATGCATTAAGATTGAATAATCGTACGAATAAAATTCCACGTTTAGTGGATCGTCATGCTTTTTCCTTAAGTAAAAGCTTTTAGGCTGACGCCCATAGCTTTTTTTTTTTTGCAGATTCATTTCCTCGCTTTGCCTCTCAAAGTGCAAGAACGCTGCCGAGCGTGCATCGCCGAAGCGATGCGAGACGATGAAATTTTTTCAGAAACACGTTTTTTTCATATTTCGTGAAAAATATACGCGCACGTGAAAGAGTCTTAAGAACACGTCACGAGAAATATGAAGCACTTGTAATCACCGTCGCTATTACATTTCCATTCGATCGGTTGAAAATTTGCAAAAAACTCATCCGCGGACAAAAGAACCATCGAAAACCATTTCGAACGAAAATGAGATGACGGCAGTTCTCGAAGCAATCCATGGAAAGGTACGAGATTCTCGGATAATTCATTGAAATTGATGGAAAAATCGAAACACACTTCCGACCATTCCAATCGAAAGGAAATTCTTTCATGCTCATTATTGGTTACAGTTACGGAATGGAAAAATAAAAGTTTAACTGCGCTGATAACCCAACGAAAGAGAATTTGAACGTTTAATGGGAAAACGTGCGAAACAATCTTTCGAAGTGTGACACGTGTGACAGATTTTGCACTGAAAAAAAATTTTTGTTGGAAAATATCGATATTTTGTTCGATACGTTCAACCGAACGTTTTTTTGAATAAACCCAAAAATTGTGTCGTCGCAGCAAGAAATATTCTAGAAAGTCTCTTCGGAAGCAAATTTTTTCCGTTGCAATCGTAAATTTAGCTGACGATTCCATTAGAAACCAAATACACTGCCAAAGTAACGAAAATTTTGAAATTATCGAAAAATATTTGGTTCACCGTATTCAACAAAATATCGACGATTTTTAACAAAATTTCATTTCCAGTGTGCCTGCGCCATTGGAAAAAGATTACGTTTGCACGCAAACGACGAAATCGTCCTTGAACCTGAAATTCTCGTAATTTCGGGCGAGTTTTTCAAGTTTCACACTTTTGTGTCGATGTCGGGTGCGTCGATGGTGGAATACATCGTGTGCTAGCAAATAAGTAATCTCCGCATTGTGCACGAGGCCTAGTAGAATATTCCAAAGCGCGTTTAAAATGGATAAGAGATCCTCGTTACCGTCGTGACTTTTCGTTAAGCAACATAATGACCGTCCTGTATGAACCCTCGCGTATGTACAAAAACTCCTTTATTTCCGTGTTTTTCTTGGCACGTGTCTGAAACCCTCTCATGAAATACTTGGCCTCTGTGCTACGCACGTCTAGCCGCGAGACATTGTGGAAAGAAGGGCGTTACGAGAGAACGACGCGACTTGTTCGCTTGTTACCTGTTTGCAGAGACGACAATGCCTTCAGTGCGATTTTCTGACGCTGGCTGACTCAAATATTTACAGTATTTTCCTTTCTCCCCTCGGGGAAACAACCCTTTTAGTCCTTGGCTCCATTCTTCAACTGCGATGTCCTCGAGTCTCGCCTCGTTCTGACTAGTTGCCGCGTGGTTTTTTCCGTCTCTGTGTGGATATGTTTGGTTATTTCGTCCCATTCATTCTCTTTCCTATTCCACAGGTTCCTGCTCTCTGTCTCTCGCTTCTTCTCTTTTCCGTGTTCTCTCCACACCTGCTTCGGGAGCTTTGAATTTGAAAGACAGTTGTCTCAGCGTCTTTCGTCTTGGAACAGCTCAAAGTGATCGGGGAATATATAAATCAAATCTCGACCTTTGACGGCTGTGTGTTTCATTTGCTTTTAATCCATCGTCTGGTTGTTGCAATAAACTTCTGAGTGTCAAATCATTCCTCTGTACACAAGGATCACCTTGAGGCAACAGAATATTCTTAAATTTGACGTCCACCTCCGAAACGCACTGGAAATGAAATTTTGGTAAAAATCGTCGATATTTTGTTGAATACGGTGAACTAATTGTTTTTCGATAATTTCAAAATTTTCGTTATTTTGGCAGTATATTTCGTTTCTAACGGAATTATCAGCGAAATTTACGATTGGAATGACTAAAATTTGCTTCCGAAGAGACTTTCTAGAATATTTCTTGTTGCGATGACACAATTTTTGAGGTTATTCAAAAAAACATTTAATCGAACGTATCTCACTAAATATCGATCTTTTCCAACGAAATTTTGTTTTCAATGCGATTAATCATTTTATTTTTAACTTCCTAACCCATTACCTTTAACAATCCTAGTTTCGTCTCCACACACTAGACTAGAAATTGACAATTTCCACACTTTCGATCTTGACCAAGCGCCATAATGCCGTTTTTTTAAGAATCTGACACATATGTACAAATTGCATTTCGCGGCCGCGTCGTTTGCGATGTTTCGTCATATTCGCGGCAAGGATTATTTCCTGTGCATTTCCATTTTTCAATTTTTTATTTTTTTCTCTTTGATAACACGAAACAATTATAAAAAGTCGACGCCACAGGAAAAGAGAACTTCTTCTGTGCGGAGTGTGTCGTTCCGATACGAGAGTTTAATAAAACAGTAAAAACATTTCGATATTTTGTTCCGTCTATGAAGTGAGCGTCATTTATTGAACTGTTTCATTCAATTAGTAAATCCAGCTGCACGTTAGCATGAAATATCATTTTTTGACTTTTTGATGCGTGCTCCTGGCACGTGTGTTTATCGATGTTGAATTATTTTCGTGCTCAAATGATTTTTCGTATATTTTCGTTGTTTTTCGAGGACATGGAGTTGCGAAGGGTGTGAATCGAAATCGCAGCCAGACATCGAATCACGGCAGCGTGCAGTGGTTTTGATATTATGTATTGTGGGAACGGAGCACAATCGAATCGATATAGCTACACGTAAGCTGCAGCTTTTTTCTCTCTCGGTTGTCACGTGAAAATAAAAAATAAATAAATAAATTTAAAAAAATATTTTTTTAATAGGTCGAGAGAAAGTGCGAGCGGTCCCCTTGCGAGCGATTTGTTTTCTCGACAGTCGTCAGAAACAAGGAAATTTTTATTTTCAGTAATTGTAAACATATTTGCCAGACCGACTAGTGGCCGTAGAATTCGGTTGCTCATGCACATACGAGTCAGTGTGCAAACACGAAATGGTTGATCTGTAGCTTTCCTCGATATCGAGAATTTCACTTCGAAACATATATTTTCAACTCATGTCCATAGACCACTGATTAAACGTTCCTGGTGAAATTTCGCCATACAGAGAAAACTCTAATATGTATTCACCATACCGAAAGGCAATATTTATTTTAAAGCTCGACGCCCGAGCGTATAATGTCTCTGCTGGAGCGCACATCCTCTCGCTCGATGCGAATCTCCCTCTCCGCGCGTTCGACCCCGATCTTCCCGCAAGCTTTTCGTCAACTCGTGTACTTTTTCAGTATGTACATGATTTGCTTAATTAGCACATTCTTTGTGCTCGAGGCTTGAATGCGCGCATCAAATTTGTATGCGTAACAACGCCAGCAGCTAAATTTTCACCGCCACACCAATCCAGCCAATTTTTTCTAACCGTTCTTTTGATCACCGAAAAAACTTCGTTAATCTAAATTTTTCACGCGTCCCTGCCTCGAATTGACGATGCACGAGTCATGAGATTTTTTCAATCATATTGCCAGGCAGTGAATGGGACACGCGTGGTGCTCAAATTTTCCTCACAGGACTTGCATTTTTTTCATCACAATTTCCATAAAAAAATAGACAAATTATATATCAAAGGGGAATTCATTGCCCACAGAATTCCACATTGATACGATTTTAGAATTCTCAATATGAACGCAAATGCCTGCGTTTTTTTCGGATCAATTTTTCTTTTTTTTTTGTGCATTCGGATAATTTCCTTGGTGCCAAGACGTGTTGACATTTTCTGCGAAACTTTGAATAATCTTGAAAACTGACTGCACGGTTCGGCGAGCAAAAAAAAAAATGAGCAATTTGGGCGATTGGATGCCGAGCCTAATTTTGAATTTCTGGAAAGTCTCGTTCATGGTTACGATTCCGGGTCTCTTTTGAAATTGTTAAAAAAATCTGGCCGAGATTGGTGGTGAGACTTTTCGAACGTGTTGCCCAAAATCTCGCGGACTGCGTGAGTGGAAAAATGGTGAAATTCGAAAAAACGAAGATAAGGAGCTCCGCGGGCTTGATTTCTTTACGGGCGAAGGGATGAAGCCACTGCTGTGGGTCATTCGTACAGAGTAAAGCCAATTAATAACATGACAAGGTATTAAGGTGGCTCAACTGCACGAGAAGAGTTGCAAAGGTTACTGACAGCGAGGCAGCAGCAGGATGAGGACGGGACGTTACTGGAAGGTCCAACTTTCTCACCTCTGGGGCTCGACGTGCTGAGGGCAAAGCGAGTTTTTGTGTTTCTCATTATTTCCAAATCTCTCATTGTATCGAATTTCTATGAAGCTGAGAATTTAGCATGAAATTTAATGCAGTGATGAAATCTTTGTTCGTGAGCGTGAAACTTTCCGTTGCGCGCGTGGAAAATCTTTTTCATTCGGATCCTGTGAACCGCGCGGTACGCTTGCTCCGTCTCCCCCGCACACTCCAGTTCTCTTTGGCGCACTTCCGTACGGAATAATCGTGCGATTATTACTGGCATAAGCGTGCGAGAGCGGGCGGGGGAGCAAGACGTTTTTCCGCGCGATTTACAACGTGAAAAGAAAATTCTAATAGCGTAGCTAGCGCGAGTGCGTTCATTCTCTCATCTCTACTTTTTTTAATCCGCGTTCACTCCATTCTTTAGCTTTTATACTACGATCGTACCTCCTCTCTCTCCCTCTCTCTCTCTCCTCCTTCTTTTTTCCTCCCTCTCGTTTGCTATTTCTTGTCTTGTGCCGTTCAGCACTCGCAACCTTCCGGTTCCACCAGAGTAGTAGCTTTCCGTGAAATATGGGTGGCAAGGATTCTGGATGCTTCTCACGTAATGAGAGTGCACGAGAGAGAGAGAGAGAGAGAGAGAGAGAGGAAGGCATGATTGAGAAAAATAAAGCATTAAGAGTGAGATGACGAGAGAACGGAAACGTGAAAGCAGAAAAGAACGTTATTTAATTCTTGGGAAGGGATGAAAGGGTGAAGCGCTCTTGTACAATCTCGAGTACAATCATTGGGAAATGAAACGAAATGAAAATTAGAATATGGTTGCGGTGGATGGAATAATAAATAAACATATCGCAAAGCACGTGCGACAAGAACAAACTGTCTTAAATGTAGTTTGAGGGATAACATTTTCAAGCACGCCGTTTGCCGCGGGTGCATCTCTCATAGGCACTAATCCCATGCAAACCCTTACAGGAAGCGAGGGATCAATATGCCAAATGAAACTTTCAATGTTGTCTTTACAATTACCTGTCGTCACAGTGGCGACTGCATATAGCGGGTGGAGTCCAGAATTCTTTCCACAGAGACGATTCGCATGATGATAAAAAACATAGCGAACTGTAAAGCAGTGGTTGGTGCCCCAGTCGTTCCAGAAACTCCGAGGATCACGATGCTCAAGTTTGCATCGTTGGAATGCAACGGAATTCCTTTTTTTCTTGACCAGAGATCCCACGATTCTTATTCATTATTTAGTCAAGACAATAAAACCATCTTTTTTGAGATCCAAAGACAAAATCGATACGAAAAATGTGATGATTTTTCAAATTGAAGAAAATATTAATAGAAATAATATTTTTCGTTGGAGCCCAACGTTGCGAACTTCAGTGTCATCCGAGGATCCGAAATCATCAATCCAAAAAATAATCTTATTAAAAACGTTGATTTTCTAATTAAATTCGGCCCATGAATATTTTGCAATGACAATAACGTTTTTGTTATTTTGACAAATATTCTATAATTTTTATCAAAATAATTTTATCATTATTATTAATAAGAATAATAATAATAATATGTTTTCGCTAAAAAATGTTTTGTTTGCGTTCGGCCATTGAAATTGACGTGAAAGGTCGGTGTGTTAGGAAAAGCGGAGTTTCACTCTAATTGTGATCCTCTGATGTGTATTGCTGTATCCACCAGTTTCGTCCTACAACGGTGAGAGAACGAAGCATCGGAGAAAAAAAGTGAAAAAGCCGAAAAACGATCGAATGTCTGCTGGCAAACCAGGGAAACCGATCCTCACTTTTCGCCTCAGAATACACCCTTAATCTCTTCGGCTTTCTTCGTGACTTTCTGGACGTTTTATTCGTTTCATTTCTCTCACTAGTCTGTGATCTCTTCAGCCTATAGACTGGCTGGTGTATACCCGCAACTCTTACCGCTCATTCAGTTTTACTCACTTCACTTCCCAAACCATGCTCCCAGAGATTCTGGCCCAGTAAGCAAGCTCTTGCAAACTATTTACCTGCTTCCTTTTGCTGCTCGATTTTCCTTTAATCTCTTCTCTTCTTTCTCTCTCTCTCTCTCTCTCTCTCTCTCTCTCTCTCTCTCTCTTTCTCTCTCTCTCCCNTCTCTCTCTCTCTGTCTGTCTGTTTTATTTTCCCTGTTCCTGCAGAGCGTGAAAGCTCACGGCGGGTATCATTTACACTCAAGACTCTCTCGTGAATCAGTAATACGGGATCAAATACCTCTGGGCTTTCTCCAAAGGCTTCCTTTTTCTCCATTCATATTGGTCCACCTTAAACGAGAGATCGATCGTCTCTCCATTTCGAGCAGGATCCTTTTTCCACCCACAAGGCATTGCATGGTGTTGGCATTTCATGGGAGCTAGGCTACGAGCGTGTGTGTCATACTGCAAATAGGGGAAGCTCCGAAGGCAGCGTACATTTTTCACGCGAGACATTTTTTCAATTACTTAACAATAATTTGATTTTTTCAGTCGCACAGACGCGGTCGCTTCTTCGATATTATTGTTTCGTGTCTCGCTCTGTACGAAGGTTTTTGGCAATGGAGTCAGGGTGTGTGAACTGAATTTTATTCCGCATGAACCAGCAGGGTCCAGTTTTTTTTTTTTTTTAATCGATTAAAACGATGACGATTGATAGAGAATTCTTGTTTTTTTATTTCGAGCTCAGGTCGATATTGCATGGTGTATTCTTCATGGTTTTTTTCCGGTAAATTATTCGATCGGGTTACGTGAGCATGGGTGTAACCATGTGATCGATAGGAAGCGAATATCCTTCGAAAATATTGCAGAGTGCTTCTCGAGAGAAATTTTCGCGATGAAGAGAGAATTTCTAAGTTTATTGTTTCTCCTATAATTGGCCGTTGGATCGATAGGCTGTTTATTGAATTATTGTCATGGCATCAATGCCAGCGAGCACGTGGGACGCAAAAAAGTTGATGGAATTATGGGGGCGGGGTTCGGTAAGGCCAGTATCAATTTTGATCGCAGTAATAAAATGTAACGAGAAAAAACTGCGAAGCTGCCACGTGAATAATTACCAAAGCGATTGAGAACAATTAGTAACTAATTATTGTTTTCCTCGCGTGAAACAAACATGTTCTTGAGATTTTCGCTATCGAGAACGTCTCGCGAATTTCGAGGCGAAGTAAAACTGCTGAACTTTGCCTCTTTAAATTTTATTCGAGGTCGGAAAATTGCAAATGTTTCGAGACGGACAAGAATAAAGAAAGAGAGAGAGCTCAGCATTCTCGGTCGATTTGTAAAAGTTAGCAAGGCAAATCTTTCACGTTTTTTGTTTCTTTTTTTTTGTTTCGTTTTGTTTTTTTAATGTTGTGGGTAAAATGCGACAATAAAGCTATTTAACTCGATGCAGTCTTTTGCAGTCGCCCCTAATGTGCTATGTCTCTCGGGAATGTCCAAGTTAAAAGGTTACGAGAGTTTTGTGGCGAGGATTTAGCGAGCGTCGTTATAATTAGCATCATCCTCTCGAAAAGCTCGTAATTGTTGGTTATTGCTAGCCGTACACTGCATTTGTATGGCGTTTTTCGACGCAGCTTTTTCCCTTGGCTAGGAAAAACGGGAACGAAGGACATTAATGGTTTGCTTGCATCTATGCCGCACGGGAAACACTCTTAAACAATAGCCAAGGTGAAAATTTGTTTTTTTGATTTCACACCGGTATTCAAAAATTCCCAGTGTACACATCCCTCGACGGTTATTACTCTCGAGTCCCACTGTACGTATAGAATATTAATACTCGGGCACACGCCACCGTATTTCCAGGATTTAAAAGTAACTTATACGTATACGCGTTCATAGACTACACCGCGATACTCTCACGAGCCTGAATTCCCACGTGTTGTGTCGAAGAATTACGGGGGTGAGTTTTGCCAAGCAAGGACGTGATATCCTGCTGCCTCTCCGCGTCACTCTCTCTCTCTCTCTCTCTCTTTTACTGTATTTCTTTGTCTGCCGTTTGTATAAGTAGGGAAAGCACTCCAGGGACAGAACTTGTTTCGCCCGAGCGAGCTCGATCCCATATATAGAGAAGGCTCCGACGACAGGCTATTGCTTTCACGAATTTACCAAAAAAAAAAAGGACCCGAAAAAAAGCCCGTCAAAGAAGAGACTACAAATATCATCAATTTGGCAGGAATATTCCTGAACGCATGTTGCTTTGATTCTCTTGATTTTTTTTTATTCACGAATACAATCGAACGATCCTTTTGAACGAAATACAAATTGCAACTGTCAATCAGAAGATATAGAGAAATAAAGCACAAAGCTCCATGAAAATTCGGATCTTTGGAAACTGATTATTTTATTCACGCACTGAAAACAAAATTTTGTTGAAAAAGATGGATATTTTGTTCGATACTTTCGACTAAACGTTTTTTTGAATGATCCCAAAAATTATGTCATTGCAGCAAGAAATATTTTAGAAAGTCTCTTCAGAAGCAAATTTTATTCGTTCTTCTCGTGAATTTCGCTGACAATTCCGTTAGAAACCAAATATACTGCCAAAATAACGAAAATTTTGAAATTATCGAAAAATATTTAATTGACCGTGTTCAACAAAATATCGACGATTTTTAAGAAAATTTTATTTCGAGTGTACTCGTGGGCTTGCATGCTGTTGATGCCGAATACAATGAAAACGAAATTTTGTTGAGAAAGATGGAAATTTTGTTCGATACGTTCGACTAAACGTTTTTTTTTTTTGAATATTCCCAAAAATAGTGTCACTGCAGCAAGAAATATTTTAGAAAGTCTCTTTGGAAGCAAATTTTCGTCGTTCCACTCGTAAATTTCGCTGACCATTCCGTTAGGAACGAAAAATACTGCCAGAATGATGAAAATTTAGAAATTATGAAAAAATATTTAGTTCACCGTATTCAACAAAATCTCGACGATTTTTAACAAAATTTCATTTCCAGTGTGCGTATACAAACGCAGGCATGTCAAGAAACCTAGTTCTAGGATGGAACGAGGGGTTAACCGAGCCGGATAAGGTAGGTGAAAAAGCTTTTGGACCATTCTCATAGTTTCCGAGAGAGCTATGAGGAAGGACGAGAGACTGAAACTCTTCATGCACCACCTGTAGCCCGTGTTTTAAAACGTTCTCTTGCTTCCGCAACCCCTTTCTCCCTCTCTCCGTCTCTCCCTCTCTCTGCTACGCTCGTTTCTGGGCCTCCACTTCATTTTTTTCCCTGACGTTACACTTCCAACAGTAACGTAGTATCAGCCACGAGCAAAGCGAGTTTTAAACCTTACCAGCCACGGCGTAATTTCCATCTCTCGTCGGTTTACTTTGCGTTAATTATTCTCGGCTATTGCATGCAGCCCAAAACTCAAAGGACGCGGAGATATAAATGTTGAGAAAATCATAAGAGTTGAACAGAATTAATTATGTGTACGATTTTTCATATATACTATTTTTTCTTCTAAACACTGCAAATAGCGAGGAAAATAGCTTTCGAGAGAGGAAACATTTAATGCTGGCTGGATAGCACACAATATTATCGAGCAAGTTTGTCTGGAGCAGGACGGAAGAATGTTTCTCGTCATTTCGTTGCTGTCATAAATTCGGTTGCTTCACTACGAGCCAATGCGCCTCACCCCCGTCAGCCAATCGCCTGCTACTTTTGAAATCCGTTTAAAAACTGCCGCGTTGCGCATTTTCCTCGCATTTTTCTGCCGCTCAAGACGACGCTGTGCTCTTCGAATTATTCGACAATCTGTCATTGCACTTTGCCATATCCTTATAATCATTTTCGGTTCTCAGCCAATAAATTAGAAAAAAAAAACGAAATAACTAGAAACAAGAATGAAAAATTGCTCCCGGGCCCGTCAGAACGAAGCCCTTGCACAAAGGAATATGGACCACGACATATAGGGGCCGAGAATATATTTTTATAATAATTCAAAACTATTTATGAGTTTCGAACGGAATTGTCTCATAGAAATTTTTTTTTACAATAAATTTCTGCCCTTAATATTCGATAAATTATTACAAAACGTCAGTGGCATTGAACATGCCAGTATATACTGTTGGTACACTGATCCGGCTTAATCAAATTCCAGCAGTGATTAATTACTGACAATGTAATAATTGGTGCTGATGCACTAATTAGTATTTTTCAACGAGGCTAATATTTCGCTTACGTCGACGATAGTACGCTGTCGTTATGTGCGTAAGCAATAAATTCATTCCACATATTCAAATTCCTATTCGGTTTAGGCTCCAAAAATGAACGATACGATGCAGAAAGTAAAAAGTACCAGCAGTGAAAAGAAAATTTTGTTGAAAAAGATGGAAATTTTGATCGATACGTTCGACTAAATTTTTTTTTGCATACTCCCAAAAATAGTGTCATTAATTGCAGCAAGAAATATTTTAGAAAGTCTCTTTGGAAGCAAATTTTTGTCGTTCCACTCGTCAATTTCGCTGACAATTCCGTTAGGAACGGAAAATACTGCCAAAACGACAAAAATTTTGAAATCATCGAAAAATATTCACCGTATTCAACAAAATCTCGACGATTTTTAACAAAATTTCATTTCCACTGAATCGAGCCTGACATTTTTCATGGTTTCATCGTCTCAGAAGATTCGAAGGATTGGGCTTTTCCCAAGGCCGCATGCGAGCGCCATACATAGGTAGGGATAGGGTAATGAAGAAATCTAGAATAAAGAAGCGCGGTGGTAAAGCTCCCGATGGACCAAGTTTTGAGATTTCAAGCCACGTACAGCAGCCGGAGGGAGTCTCTTGCATGCGTTCACTCGATTCCCTGTGCCCTTTCTCTTTTATCATCCTCTTCTCTCTTTCTACGAGTGTATGTGCATCCACGTATATATCTCGTGAAATATACAGAGATATATACACATGGATATCGCGCTCCTCTTGTTACACGCTACGAGGAGAAGAACTGGGATATGGAGGGAGTCAGAAAATGAGAACGTGACGAGGACGAAGGGGGGAAATAGTGAGGTTGAATATCCTCGTGATTCCAACTATACGTATAGCATACGTACGAATTGCACGAGCTTTTCTCGCTCCCCATATACACATATGCTTTTCCTATCTCGCAGAAATCTTCCTTCCTCTCCCTTTTTTCCATTTCGTTCACCTTCTCTCTTCCCATTTTCTGAGCATTCTCTTTCCGTCTTTTTCTCTCCCTCCCGATCTTTCTCCCTTTTCCTCTTTTCCTCCTTTTTTCGCCTCAGAGCCATATATGTATGTGCTATTTCCCATAGCACCCTTATGCGTACAAAATAAGCATTCTTCCCTACTACCAGAAGCAACACGGGGACAGCCTGCAGGAGCTATATCGTTGTTGTACATATATGCAGTAAAAACACTCGGGAACTGCTTGTAGAGTCAGAGGAGCATCCGCCCTCAACAACCTGACTATATGTGCTAAAGATTACCTTATTTGTTACGTTCTTTCTAACAACCTACAAGCAGAAAACTAGAAAGAGGAAAAGGAGCCACTAGGTATATCGAGCTAACTTCTTCCTGTCCGCATAGACGCACGAATACGCGAACAGACATCGACATATGAGTGTGCGCGAGCGCGTGTACTCAAAAGTGAGTAAGAGAAGTAGATTTCTAAACGAATTTCATTGTCGACTCGCTTGATTCTTCGGAGAGACTTGAATGATTTTTTTTTCTTCTTTTTTCAGAAAAAAAACTGTCGCTTTATCGCGATCTAGAATTTGCGGTACAGACTCATTCGGGCGAGATTACCGGTTATCGAATTGATTCATCACACTTTCCCTGAATCGCATAATGAGCCAATGATACAATGAAAACAAAATTTTGTTGGAAAAGATGGATATTTTGTTCGATACGGTCGACTAAACGTTTTTTTGAATAATCTCAAAAATTGTGTCATCGCAGCAAGAAATATTCTAGAAAGTCTCTTCGGACGCAAATTTTTGTCGTTCCAATCGTAAATTTTGCTGACAATTCCATTAGAAACCAAATTTACTGCGAAAATAACGAAAATTTAGAAATTAACAAAAAATATTTGGTTGACCGTATTCAACAAAATATCCATGATTTTTAACAAAATTTCATTTTCAGTGCAGTGGCGAATTTTATGAAAATAAAGCTGCGTTTACAATTGCACTGAAGAAAATGACTCTGAAGTTTGCAACGTTGAGATTCAACGAAAAATATTTTGGATATTTTTTATTTATCGAATATTTTAAAAATCATGGCAATTTTTCGTGTCGATTGAGTTTTTAGGTCACATCCCAACGATGCAATCTTCAACATCATTGAAATAAGAATTTATCGAGACTACTGTGAGCTATGCGAAATTTTCAAATTTAATCACGACATCGTGTCCATAGTGAGCGATGTTTATTGTGAGTAGCAAATTAACAGAATGGAACTATCGAATTTCTGTTGGAATGAACAGAATGATTTGGTGACCCCAGATTCTGCTGATCCTCATTATTTAGTTTTTCAGTTTGCATAGGATATTTTGACGGTTTCGATAAATAACTGTTGCCTGACCGGAGATCGTAAAGGAAAATCCCGTCTCCCTCGTAAGGTGAGCAAAAAATATGACGCTCCTAGCTTCCAATATTCGTGCGTGCGTCCTGACTTTATTGCGACGTGTACGTAAATAAATATATGATTCGAGACTGCACGTGAGTTCGCGGCGATAAAAGTCTGACCGTATCTCACGATTCCACATTGTTAATTATCCATTGTCACAAAGAGCGTGTGTTTATACATAGGGGAAACGGGACCAAGCCTCAAAACCATGGAGAAAATTTATACAAGCTATAAAATGATTACTACAAAGGGGTACGGTTCAACAGATGGGGAAAGCAAAGCGGGCTGGACGAGGACACGAATTATTTATCGAGAGTGAAGCATCACCCTCCTACGCACTAGCTCCGTGCTCTATTTTGCAAAATTTTAGACGATGTCGCTCCTCAAGGTTCTCTCACTCGATGATGTTGAAGATTGCATCATTGGAATGCAACGAAATTCCGTTCTTTTTTCAGTAGAGCTCATTATTTTTGTTCAAAATTTCGTCTGGATACTAAAACAATTCTCTCTTGCGATCTAAAAATTCAATCGACACGAAAAATTGCCATGATTTCCAAAATTCAATGAATAAGAAATATACTAAATATATTTCGTTGAATCTCAACGTTGAGATGGATATTTTGTTCGATACGTTCGACTAAACGTTTTTTTGAATAATCCCAAAAATTATGTCAATGCAGCAAAAAATATTTTAGAAAGTCTCTTTGGAAGCAAATTTTAGTCGTTCCACTCGTAAATTTTGGTGACAATTCCGTTAGAAACCAAATATCCTGCCGGAATAACAAAAATTTTGAAATTATCAAAAAATATTTAGTTTACGGTATTCAACAAAATATCGACGATTTTTAACAAAATTTCATTTCCTGTGCAGCGTGGTAAATGGGTTCATGACTTCGGTTTCGATGTGTTGCTCGCATTGAGTGCAATTGAAAATTATGCATCATTTATACGTCATTACGGCTGAATAATATGGTGACAAAAACTGCCCACTTCTTACGGGCTATTCCGTGCATGGAGCAAACTACGGACAATATCATTTCGATTTATTATTCTCACCCCGATATATTTGCTATGAGAGAGTGGAAAGTTTTTTTTGTTCGTTTTCTGGATAATTTCCAGTGATACTCCAGAGCAAATGAAAAGACTGGTGCTCCAAAGGAACGTAATTTATATATATAGAGGCTGATGGAGCAACTTACAGTGAGTGTAGTTCGAGGTTAATTTTCCACGACCTTTAATCATGTTAATGGACAAAAAGGCAAGATTCCGAGTCGTTGAAATGTAAAAAAGGAAGGGTTGGTTTAGCTGGTAGCATGCAAAGTGGAAATGTGTGCATAAGGTATAGAGATATCTATAAATGAGTAAACATCTATATACGGTAATATGGTGTAGGAGCGGAAAGCGCGAGGGGAAACGAGGTTGACGTCTACCGAAGCTTTGCACTTTCGGCGTATGAGAAAAGGCGTTAGGGGGAGAACTCGGTGGATGGAAAACAAGGAAGAAGACGACGCGGCGACGACAGCGACAACGAACAGAATGAACGTCCCGACCATCCGGTACTTGTACCATGTACATCGTTATATACATATATACATATTCATGTACACGCTCGTTCACTCGCTTTTGGTATATGCCGCGCGGAGGTCGTTACAGGTCGCCTCCTGGAGATGTCACGCGATGAAACGCTCAGAAAGGAACGAGAGGATAGAACGATGTGAAAACCGGGAGCGGATGAACGATGTGTCGCGTGACTTCAGCGTGTACTTATCTCGTTATGTTGCTTAATGTCGCGCGCATGAGACAGAAAGAGAAAAATTAAAGGAATAGAGGGTGCGAGTGACAAAGAGATAAGCGTGTTTCACCCCCCTGAGCGAAAGCCAGTGCGGTCTCTATGCCAAAGCATTATATTAATTAAAAGTGAATTAGGCTGATTGCAACGTCGTCGTAGCCAGCCATCCTTGCCCTCTCTCTCTCTCTCTCTCTCTCTCTCTCTCTCTCTTTCTCTACTGTCTGCTCTATTGTCCTCTTGTTTGTCTGCTCGTTCTGTTTTCTCTTTCGCACCGTTCCTCTGCTTGTTTTCGGTCGCACCCATCGCTTGGATGTATAGCCAAATCATAAACTGATAGGGTGAAACGGTTCGTACTTTACAAACTTGATTGGAGTGGTTATTTAATTTTTTTTTTCATTTGAAAATTGTTTATCTCGTCGCGTGCAATTAATCGGACTTATGCACGAGCCATAATGAAAACATGGTTATGTAAAATTGATATATTTACCAAATTAGAACGCATGTGAATTCAGAAGACATGAGCAAGATCAAATGCCTCAGTTAGTCTAATTATGAGCCTTGTTTAGTTCAATTATACGGGATTTGGAAAATTAAGCACAGGAAATGAAATTTTGTTAAAAATCGTCGATATTTTGTTGAATACGATAAACTTAATATGTAGTGGATGTGTATGTAGTGGAGTTTTACATGCATACCCTTGGCGGGTTTGTACATGGTGTGCTTCCCGTACCCCTTCTTTCATCCCGTTCCACCTTTTTTCTCTCATCCCTTTTCCACCATTCACACTTCCCCATTCGTCTCCTCTCCACTACGCACACATGGACCTACTATTTTACGTGGGTTCCGAACCACAGAGAGTACAGCTTGGGACACTTAGAAAAATCCATTGGTGTCGGCGGGAATCGAACCCGGGGCCCACTGTGTGAGAGCCGGGCTCGTTACCACTGAGCCACTGCCTCTCTCGATAAACTTAATATTTTTTGGTAATTTCAAAATTTCCGTTATTTTCGCAGTATAATTGGTTTCTAACGCAATTGTCAGCGAAATTTACGAGTGGAATGACAAAAATTAGCTCCCGAAGAGACTTCCTAAAATATTTTTTGCTGCAATGACACTATTTTTGGGATTATTCAAAGAATACGTTTGGTCGAACGTAACGAACAAAATATCCATCGTTTTAACAAAATTTTGTTTTCAGTGAGGTTTTTGGAATTTAATGCTAAAAAATGTCTCAGGTGGTATTTGAAGCCAACGATTTGCTCGCTGCACCAACTGAACAAATGGTACCTGAAAATTGTGCAATATCATCCGCGCGCTCACGAATCCTGCAATCTCACAGTAAATTGTCGAGAGTGAGAGAGCCACACGATTTACACAGCCAAACATAACGCTTCGAAACACTCGCTCATACGTGCTGAGCTTCCATATACATCATCAGCTGAATATAGTTACGATGCTCTTTTCGGGTTACGACGGGTCACCCTTGCTGCGCAAGCCACCGTTCGATGTATTCCGAAAGTTAGGAGTCTAGCAATATCGATGAATATGCCTTCAATACGTCCGTTAGTAAACTACCAAATTCATCGATCTCGTAAAACTCGTCTCCCAATCTGGTTACACATGTACAAACATTAACTGAATGAGCGAATGAAGCGTGTATATAAATCGGACACAGCAGTTAAACTAATTTCGAAATAGTCAGCTGAATAACGTCCAGCCCCATATATACATATGATTATTATAAAATACGAGAATTTCCAAAACGCTGCGATATTGTTTAAAATAAACATTTCCATAGAAGCTTTTTCTGGGAAAATCGTTGACGGAATGATTTTGAGATAAAAATTACATGAAAATAGAGAATCCAGCTGCTTCGGAAAAGATCGATATTTTGTTCGATACGTTCAACTAAATGTTTTTTTGAATAAACCCAAAAATTGTATCGTCGCGGCAAAAAAATGTCTGGAAAATCTCTTCAGACGCAAATTTTTGTCGTTCCAATCGTTAATTCAGCTGACAATTCCATTAGAACCTAAATATCCTGAAAAAATAAGTAAAATTTTGATATTATCGAAAAATATTTAGCTCACCGTATTCAACAAAATATCGACGATTTTTAACAAAATTTCATTTCCAGTGCATGGATATTTTTCTTATTTTTATCGTTCCGTAAAGTCGCTTCCTCTCTCTCTTCCTCTCCCTCCTTGTTTATCTTTTATGAAAATTTACTGCCTGCTCATGAAAATTTCCGAAAATTCAAACTCTTCCTCGATTGTATTCTGCATTGAGATTTTCCGTCCATGTTCAACCAGGCACGTCAGGATTTGGAGAACTGAGAAATTGTTAGCACGAAACATGTAAATTCAGAGATTCGTTATCCCAGCATCAATTAACCCTCCGAGTGCATACTCGATCGTTTTGATCCCAACAACTTTCCATCACCGACTGCTCGGCATTTAATAGCACCGAATGTTTTGGCATTTAATTTTCGTTTTCGTCAGAAAATAAACTTGGGGATTATACTTTACTACAGAAAACTTTTCTATAAAACTAAAAAATGCATGTTTACCGAAATGCAAAGTTTTGAAAGCCGCCCCGGGTCAGATTGACCCAGTATGCATATAGAATGTTAAAAATCTATAAAAATATGTTCACGATTTACGAAAGAATCGTCGGCCCGCGATCTTTTTTTTCTCAAGCCACAAAATTTTTTTCAACAGAATCTGAAAAAAGGAAATGGATTGATCACCATGACAAAATTTTCTAGATATTATCCGTACACGATGAGATTGATCGCTCTTTCACTCGAGTCTTTTCTCCGAAACATCAACCCCGAAATGAATAACATTACCACAAAGGATCCATGTCCTCCACAAACTAATTAGCACATGGGGAATTGTGAGCTTTAATTTACACGTCGAATTTTCGAGGAAGCGTTCTCTCCGCTACAAAGGACTTACTAACTTTGGCAGGGAGATCTTGCAGGGCTTACATAGGTAGTAATATTTAACCAACACGGAGCTAAATTTGGCTCGCATCATTTTGTTTAGCACGAGTCTGCAGAGCTCTTAAATTATTGCTCAACATGAAAATGCCTTTTTTCTGCATTATTTCATAGATTAAATCTCATTGCCTATGCCTTTTTCGTTCTCAACCTTAAACAGGAAATGAAATTTTGTTAAAAATCGTCGATATTTTGTTGAATACGGTAAACTAAATATTTTTTGATAGTTTCAAAATTTTTGTTATTCCGGCAGCATGTTTGGTTTCTAACGGAATTGTCAGCAAAATTTCCGAGTGAAATGACTAAAATTAGCTTCCGAAGAGACTTTCTAAAATATTTTTTGCCGCAATGACACCATTTTTGGGATTATTCAAAAAAACGTTTAGTTGAACGTATCGAACAAAATATTCATTTTTTTTAACGAAATTTTGTCAGTGTACAAACATGCACAGAAACAGACACAGAGAGAGAGAGAGAGAGAGAGAGAGAGAGAGAGAGAGAGAGAGAGAGAAGGAGAGAGAGACACACACACGCAGGTATAAATATGTAAAGACAAATGCATACAAAGAGAGTCTTTTATAGTCGTCATGGTTGTGTGTGACTTCGTGCAATGTCGGTGTGCTCATTACTGGGATGAATTGCATTATTCAAATCGGTTAACCACGAAAGTACCGCGTGCACACAACCGCAACGTGTTGAGGAAGAGAGGATAAAGCAAGGGTGGAAGAAGCGAGAGGTAATGCCCTGGAGAAGACGCTCTGCAAAGCTTCCTCTTTCTCTTAGTCTACGTGTTTTTTTTTCTTTTTTTGACTATTTCTACTCTCTCTCTCTGTCTCCATTTCTCTTTTTCTGTCTCTTGTCGCACTCTGATCCTATGATACGATGTAGATTTCAACCCTCCAAGGGTTTATGTCGTGCTTTCGTCAACGCTCTCCCTTCTCCTCAACCACGTACTTTTTCTCCTCTGTCCGTATCCTCATTCTTCTCGTCATTCTACATTTTCTTCTGTCTCACAACGTCTGCACTTGATCTCTGTGCTGCAGTCATTCTTGGGTGCTGCATTTACGCTGATAAATCTGACGGTTTTCGCTTCACAGCGGTGCTTCCACTGGATTTATGTTTTATGTTAAAAAAAAAAGAGGAAAAAATAAAAAAATAAAAAAAGTAGTAAAATCGCGGCAGACAACGGAAATGTTTCTTTGCAATTGTGAAATCTTGTAACATAGATGGTTTAGATTTAAAAACGCAGCACGAAATATTTTATTCGCAGATAAAAAGTCGCAGGTCCTCCTCTGACTCGGTGTCACATGGATTAATATTTTGTTTTATAGTCTTACTGCGCACGACCAAAGCACAAAAGCTCCGGTTTCAATGGACTCACGGGTAGACGCGTGTATAATGAAAATCTTCATAGCAAAGGCACTTTCTGGATACAAAACTTATTCTTACACCGATTCAGCTCACGTCGGTATCGTTTGGAAACAATTGCTCGAGAGATCTCATGAATGGTACTCGACAATCATTTACCACTATATTTGAAACACCTGCAATGCTATCTTCCACTTGCACACGATAAATATGGGCTGCTTCACGAATATAAAGGTAGCTTTTGGCCGAGGTTCAGCTATTCTCACGCTCCGCTAGGACCCACTTGTTTTTTATTATCTAAGGACTCGTTAAAAGTTACAAGCTTTAGAGGCAGTTACTAAAAGGAAAACGTTGTTACGGCGGCGACGAGTTTATATTTGTTGGGTGAAAAAATCATAAACCGTTTCGAATCCATTAAAAAAGCGTTAAAACTGGTTTTGCTATTCGAGATATTGCAATCGAACCGCACCGTGAAACCTTTGACCTTTATTTTAATGTATTTTTTGACGAAAACGAAAATTAAATGACAAATAATTCGTTGCTTTTTAAATACCGAAGCATCGGTGACAGAAACTTATTGTTGGGGTCAAAACGACCCAGTATGCACTCGAATGCATACAGGGTCGAATGTCAACACTACAGCACACTGGAAATGAAATTTTGTTAAAAATCGTCGATATTTCGTTGAACTCGGTGAACTAAATATTTTTTCATAATTTCACAATCTTCGTTATTTTGGCAGTAGATTTGGTTTCTAATGAGATTGTCAGCTAAATTTACGATTGGAACCACAAAAATTTGCGTCCGAAGAGACTTTCTAGAATATTTCTTGCTGCGATGACACAATTTTTGGGATTATTAAAAAAAAACGTTTAGTTGAACGTATCGAACAAATGATCGATCTTTTCCAACAAAATATTGTTTTCAGTGCATTTATGATGACAAAGGAACGTTTGTTCCCATGCCATCGCTGCCCCAATGATGATTCCAAGCAGTTCTCTCCAGGACGAGTGCGCGCGACCAAATGAAAAGAAAATAAAGCTTTTCGAGAGTACAATCAATCGCTAGAGCCTGATGAACACTAAACTTTATTTTGGGCTATTCCCCATGGCTCCGTGTTTATTATAACAGGCACGTACCTCAACCCCGTATTTGTGTATGCCGGTAAGAACGACTTTCTCGTGTAATATGGGACGTCATTCTGAGATGTAAAGAGTTTGCCGAGAATATCCTCTTCACGACTAGTTCGAGTAGTAATCTTCTATGCGCAGAAGGAAAAGGCCGAAAGGCATTTGCTGCGGCTAGACGACTGTTTCGTCGAAATAGCCCGAGGGAATCGATGGCCAGTATAAACGAAAATGGTGTGGAGAATATGGAGGAAAAAGGGTGAAAAAGTGAGAGTAGAAAAGGGAAAAAAGGAAAAGATAGAAAGGGAGAGAAATGAAGAGAGAAAAAGGAAGAATCGGAAAGACCACAACGATTTTTCTCTCGCTACAATCTCCCCGTTCTTCTCCTTTTCTTTTCACCGCAACTGTATCTCTTTAGCAGCTCCCGGAGTTTCCCTTTTGCACCCTCTCGTTCATTCTTGTGGTCTTCTTCGAGCTCAACGATAGATCGAACGTCGAGGCTTGCATTATGCAGCAGATTCATTTTATTCCCATCTCCCCAGCTGGCATTTCTCCTTTTGCAAAAGGCGACTATGGACAGTGAGGAAAAGAACGCGATAGAAAGAGCCTGACTACGACTTTTATTGTGTACGGCCAAAAGAGAGGGTTTGAGCATTTTTGAGAGGGGATAAAGTTATATAGAGCTGAGAGGGGCTACGAGAATTCCCTTTGTCTATCGAGAATCGGTTTATCGACTACTTACAGGACCTCCGTTCGCATCACTTCCTTCTTCTTTCTATTTGTGCTCGTTTTATGCACCTCCCCCCTCCCTCCTTTCTTTCTCGCTCTTCCTCGTTTGTCCCGTTTCTTCTCCGTCGATCGCTTTTCTTTCAGGCTCAACAGAAGCCTTTCCGCGTACGTAGTTCCATCTGTAGTAGGAATGTACGAGAAAAGCTTTGCGAAGCTTGTAAATATAACCGTGAAGCTTCCATTATATGTATGTTTCTATATGTGCATAAAGACACACGCATATTAACATATTTGTATAAATTTACAGACAGTTTTTACCCCGTATTCGCTTTTGATATCCGCCTCCGACTTTCTTACTCTCTGGCTAACAATACATACACGGAGAGAATTTTATATAAAAAATTACTATGCTACCATAGTTCCGTGCTACCATATCGTCGCTCTGAGAAATTTGAGCAAATACGTAGCAATTTTTCATCTGAAATTGGGCCAAAAATGTCGAAATTTGACCAAAAAATGTCAAAATTTCCGCGAGTATGAATGAAAAATTACTATGTCTTTGCTCAAATTTCTCAGAGGGACGATATGGCACCCGGGAACTATGGTAGCATAGGAATTTTTTATACAAAATTCTCTCCGCGTACGATCAGGGACGAGGAAAAAGACACTGAAGTTCGCAACGTTGGGCTCCAACGAAAAATATTATTTCTGTTACCATTTTCTTAAATTTGAAAATTCATGACTTTTTTCGTATCGATTTTGTCTTTGGATCGCAAAAAAGATGGTTTTATTGTCTTGACTAAATATTGAATAAGAATCGTAGGATCTGGTGAAGATGTGAAAAAGATGACACTGAAGTTCTCAACGTTGGGCTCCAACGAAAAATATTATTTCTATTAACATTTTCTTAAATTTGAAAAATCATGACATTTTTCGTATCGATTTTGTCTTTGGATCTCAAGAAAGATGGTTTCATCGTATGCTTGACTAAATAGTGAATAAGAATCGTGGGATCTGGTCAAGAAAAAAAACAGAATTTCGTTGCATTCCAACGATGCAAACTTCAGCATCGTCGAGAAAATATATAGATCGATAACCACTCTATGGCTAGGACGATGCACTGCATATACCGAGTCTTTGCTGCACGCACGATGCAACTTATTCTCATTGAAGAATAAGTTTTTTTTTTTTTTTTTCTTTAAAATCTCGCCAGACTGTACGATCTCGCAATTCTCTAATGTCAAAGTTAATGGATTTCGAAACTTTTTGCATTTATGTGTGAAGTCGACTGGAATTATCGGAATTATGAACTCCGAGTGAGGCTGGGATTTCGTTGTCACACGGTAATGTTTGTTTTTAATTATCCAGAATCTGGAATCCGTGCATCCGAACTGCATACGCTTTTAATTGATTTATTTCTCCGATGACTGCGAATTTTTGGACCTTATTTTTTTCCTCGTTCGCTTGCTGAATGAATATCGAGATAAATTTGGTTTCAACTTTTTCACATGGCTCTATGGAGACACCGACACATTGATCTCTTTTTTTTTTGGTACTCTAGATTTGTTTGCGATATCTAAGGCAAACTTTTTTTTATGGAACTTGCGGAGCGTAACGCTGGAGAGGACTCTCTGTTAGAAGTTTGCTCAGCATCTTGAATTGAGCGTCGTTAACAAGTGAATAATAACCGCGCTACTGTGGGGAGGAGTGAAGAATGAAATTGGTAACTTTGATTCTTCATCATCCGCAGTGACGATCTTTCGAGTGTGAGAGATGAGACGCTAGAAGAAGTTCCACAGCAATGACCTTTTCGAGTGGCTCGCTTTTTTCCATTATCGTTATCTCGACTTTCTCGTTGTCTTCGATCATTATATGAGAAACAACAGCGTTCAACTAAAAGTTTATCATTTCGCGCTCCGAAAGTTTTCCACTATTGATTTTTATTTCTCGCCCAGCTAGTCAACCGAGGCGAGCCAAATCATAAGAAGAAAAATGCTTCTTTTCCCTGCGGGTGAACGCGGTGATGCTCCAACTTTGCTGGACTTGAGGAAACGAATTATAGGAATAAATCAAATTCAATTAAGCCAATTATTCAATATTTCGCTATTGTTATGGATATTGCATGTATAAAAGCAATTACAATTCGATGCTGCATTATACAGGGTGTCCAGAAAAGACTGATTGTGCCGTAAATGAAGAAAAAACTCTGCATAGATCAAATGTCCATAATTCCGAAAATGATGATCACGTGTTCGAACTGCGAAAAAAATATCGTGCCCCGGAATAATTTTCAACGACATTTCATGTTGATGTAACGTGATCGAAAAATCTCGATTTCTTTATTTCACATGAAATATTAACCCGTCGAGTGAACGCCTCCTATATGTGCACATTTTGGGTCAATCTGACCCAAGGCGTTTTTCAAATCGTTGTATTTCATAATTTTGTGTCCTCTAATAAAAAGTTCATGGGCAGAAATGTATCGAATATATCGAAAAAATTGAATCCATTGTTGACATTTTATTCGTGCCGTGATTGGTCGGTCCGGTTTCGAGTCCCGCTGCCAGTTTCACACTCGCAGTTCCGCTGTCATTTTGACAGTTGCGTGTATACGCGTGCGGTTACATGTTCCTTCCGGAATGAAAGGAACATATATCACGCGTCGGGAGGCCTCAGCC
>JBAJMU010000001.1:18512977-18545326 GCA_037952995.1 Hyposoter didymator | reverse complement strand
AAAAAAAAATTTACGTTTTTCGGGGGGGTGTTCCGCTTTGCCCGGGTGTTCCGCTTTGCCCGGCTTTCCCCTATATAAAAGGAATTACAATTCGATGCTGAATTATACAGGGTGTCCAGAAAAGACTGATTGTGCGGTAAATGAAGAAAAAACTCTGCATAGATCAAATGTCCATAATTCCGAAAATGATGATCACGTGTTCGAACTACGAAAAAAATATCGGGCCCCGGAATAGTTTTCAACGACATTTCATGTTGATGTAACGTGATCGAAAAATCTCGATTTCTTTATTTCACATGAAATATTAACCCGTCGAGTGCNAAAATAGATTGGCTTTAAGACGCTGTCGTATAAGTTCAAGTTATCGCGAATAAAAGGAGCGCAGCAGCGCCACCAGACAACCGTTCGCGCGCGTTAGCGCGCGTGATGCACCCTAGTATAGTAAATTATCCATATTTCATGAAGACTCTGAAGTTTGCAACGTTAATGTTCAACGAAAAAAATTTCTACATTTATTATTTATTGAAATTTAAAAATCATGGAAATTTTTAATGTCGATCGAGTTTTTAGGTCGAAAATTTCGTTGCATTCTAACGATGAAAACTTCAACATCATATTTTATGGCCCTGAATTTTTTTTCTTGACGAAAATGAAAATTAAATGGCAAATCGTTAATTACCATTAAATGATAAATAAATCGGTGAAAGAAAATTGTTGGGGTTAAAACGACCGAGTATGCACTCGGAGGCTTAATCACAATCGAAATTATTTTCTCCTCTATTTTTGCACGTTTTCTTATGAAAGTTTTTTGTCTGACGTTGTTGATAGAATTTTCATTCGTTCTGAACGAACAGATTAGTCACTCGCAACGAATTTGGTTTCGAACGAAAAAGTAGAAGTTGGAAAATATGACACTGTTAGTTATGAATTCGATGGCACGATCATTACCAGATTTTGGATGATTTTCGAAATAGATTCTGTAATTAATGAAACAGTCTCAAAACGACAATTATCAATTCTTCCACGACATGAATAACTCCCTCGGAGCCAGTCAGGCGAGAATTTCTAATCGGATTTCGCCGATAAACACTTAAAGGGAGACCACACGATTTTAAGACGATATACATGCCTCGGTCTCGATTCTGCTAAACTGAAAGCACTAAAGGAAGAAACTTGAAACAGGGAGAGGCGGTCGAGTGAGATGAACGGAAAGGGGAAGCCCTGCATTGAAAACGATTTTGAACATGAACTGGCTTGCGCATTTCGGAAATAATGGCTACTGCAAAATCGAGAAAGAGCGTGTGCTAGACCGAGCGAGAATGTGAGAGTGTGTGTGTGTCAGTATTGGAGATTGGGAAGGGGGAAGGGGGAGGGGAGAGAGAGAGAGAGAGAATCAAGGGAAAAGGGTGGAGGGTGCAAATGGTACATCCATTACTTCACCATAGTCTAATGGCTCGAATTTATTAGGCGATAAGTTACTTCGTGGCCATGCCTTTCCACCCTTATAGACGTCCGAGCAAAGCGAGCTTCGAGTTTCCGGCGTGCTCTTGCAACCCATCCTTCTCAAAAGTGTGTCTTGCAAAAGACTATGAGAGTGCGCGAGCAGATAGAAGCGAAAGGCGAAGAGCGAGAGAGAGAGAGAGAGGCAACGAGGGTGAGAATGTAAGGAACGAGGGTGGTATGTAAAGGGTCGCTGCTCTGAGAAAGTGACGGGTCAGAGGAGGATATAAGAAATGCAAAGGTCCGACTATTCCTGATACCCAAAGGTTTACATTTCCCAATCCTTCCTCTCGTACTTTCCGCCACTTTTTGCTTGTCCCTGCATTTTTTAACCCCGTATTTGGTTCAGACTTTTTTTCACCGCAAATCACCACAAAAAACGTGAAAAAAAAGTTTCTGGAGATTCACGAAGAGATTCGCGAATTTTATAAATTTCTTGTGACGTGGTATTCATGCCACGAACCGTGTACACCAACCGTGATGCTCGACCCCTGGAACGCGGAGTAGAATAAAACGCGTTACAACGCATTTTGATTTTTTTATTTGATGCAAAAATAAATTTTCGAGGTTGAAAAGTTTCAATAACAAGGATTCGAAGGATTTATATCCAAGGAGCTATGTGTCTCCATCTCGAGTAATGTGAACGTGATGAAAGAATGCCCGTCAGACGCCAAATAGTATGCTCGGTCAATAGCGAACGCTACACAATCGGATCGCGATGCGAGAATCAGGAATTTTCATTTCAACCTTTAGCTACGAGTTCCTCTGCTACGAGATGAAAAGTAAAGAGTGCGACAATGGTGTTGCCAACGAGAACACGCGCTAGCAGTGAAAAACGAACTCGAACGCTGCGTTTGCACGTCTTCGCAGCACCTTCGAACACAGATCAAAGGATTCCGAAATATTTAGAGATGTTGCGTCGATGTAAACAGAGAATTTAAGTTATGACAGTAATCAAAAATATATGCTCGAGCCAATAGAGCTCGGCTGAGCTTAACTGTTGCATCTTTATCGATCATCGGTTTCGAGAATGTTCCTTTTAAAAATGCACGGTTGCACACGAAGAATTGATCGTCATCCTTATGGTTCCTGGAACTTTGATTCATCAGGAACTTGGACGCCTTTTTTTTCGTACGACGGATTCCAATTTTCTTTACGATGTTAAAGTTCGCATCGTTGGAGCCTAACGAAAAATATTTAATCCACTCACAATTTTTAAGATTTTTGAAATCTGCTCAATTTTTGATGACATTTAGTTTTTCATTTGCCAATAATTTTCATAGACTGCAATATTGCATGATAATTTTTGGCTCTGCTTTTAAAAAATGGAATAAAATAAGAGATTTCGTTGCATTCCAACGATGCAAACTTCAACATAATTTTTCTTTTTCAAATTCATTACTTTTAATTGCCTGCACATAACTCTGTGTCTGTGAACAATAAAGATTTCTTATTAGTTGGGGAATTTTTCGATTGTTACTGGGAACCTGTGTCGAAAATATTTGAGCAAAATGGAGTTTGATTTTGTCACTTTAGTTATTCAAGTTGAAGGATCAACATAATCGACGATAAAGTTTTTTTTTAACCCTCTTTGAGTATGATCGAACATTAAGATCTGCAATTTCTTTTTTTTTACAGCTTCAAAGTCTGATTTTGAAATTGCAGAATATTTCGAACACACCATCCATCATGGCGAACGTTTTTCGACGTTTAATGCTCCAGAGTAAAAAAAAAAAAAATCAAATCGCTTCTTTTCCCAGCATGGCTCTGGGAGTGCAAAAAAGAAAGAGTTGTCAAAGTTTGGTGAATGTTATTAGGATATCCCGGAGGGGATAAACGGTGGTCGGTGTTGTATGGAAGTTTAGGACACACGAGGAGGGCGCTTAAACAGAGTTGCCTGCTCAATGGAACTCTGGAAGCCAAAAATAAGAGAAAAAGTTGCTCAGTGTTAAAGACTGTATGGACGTCCAGAGGCGACGAGGACGGAATACTTTAAGCTCGAGCTGTATCTCGAATCCCTCTAAACTAAAACGCGATCTTTGTCACATGAGCACAAAGCTGCAATGACGTATCTCCATGTATACGCGAACTCGAATAAGGGCGATTCGAGACGCGACTACAAACGGCCAGGCTGGTCCGAGACTCATAACGTCGAATAAAAATTTGATGCATCGAGAAAAAGTATAGAATCACACTGGAAATTAAATTTTGTTAAAAATGGTCGATATTTTGTTGAATACGTCAACTAAATATTTTTCGATAATTTCAAAATTTTCGCTATTTTGGCAGTATATTTGGTTTCTAACGGAACTGTCAGCGAAATTTTCTAGTGGAACGACTAAAATTTGCTTCCAGAGAGACTTTCTAGAATATTTCTTGCTGCGATGCCACAATTTTTCTGATTATTCAAACAAACCATTTAGTTGCGAACGTATCGAACAAAATATCCATTTCTTTCAACAAAATTTTGTTTTCACTGCAGGGAAGCAGATAAATTAACAGAGTACGAGCGAGGAGCAGTGTCGAGCTCCCAAAATCCGGACGTTGCTATTTATCGCTGGACATAGTGTCGAGAGTGTGAGAGAGCAGCTCCACAGAGATGGAATAGACGATTATGAAGAGAAGGAAAGGGAGAAAGGAAGGGCAGCAGAGAAAGTGAATTTTTCGTTGATAGCTCGGGGGCTCGTTTGCACTCTTCTGGTGTACAGTTTACTCAGCATACACGGTACACCCGATAGAGAAGCGTTCAAGTACCAATAATAACACGACGTACTCACCACCTGCACCAACTCCCTTTCACGCGTAGTTTCGACCATACACGTTACGTCCATAGACACACCGACACAGAGACACGTGCAGACACGAATACACATAGACACGAGCCTTTATCGTAATTTTGCAGCGATATCAACGTTTAGCTTATCTGGAACAGCGACCAAGCCGCCCTTTTAGCATCGAACCTCACAAAATCAACCTCTAGCCTTCCCTTCGAGCTTCCCTTCTTTCCCCTACCACAGCACCGCAAATTCACTCTCTCCGCGCGTTTATGATTAGCCTATCTTTGCCGAAATCGTTACCATACCACGTTTTTATTTTCCATGTAGCTGTGTAATAGTCGTTGGAATTTATTGCTCGTATCACACTTCTCTTCGTCCTCTCTTCCTCTTGCTCTTTCTTTACTTCCCTCGAGATAGTGTTCGCGGATCGTATTAACCCACACTCCTCCCCCGCGCAGTTACCCATTCTACTCTGATCTTTGTGATTCTCTATGCACTGAATTCACGATGTATCATTTCCATTCAAATTTTTTATAACTCATCTCGCCTCTTCGTAGAGGAAAGTACGTTATCACGAAACGTTTTTTTTTCTTTTTTTTTATCGTGATATTCATCCCGCACATCTCGTTTCCGATAGCCGGAAAATCACGTAAATGCCTCGTGAATATGTGTGTGTCCGTATGCGCGTATCACAGGCAAGAATTCAATTTATGGTACGTCGAGAATCCATTGCACCATCCAGAGATAAAATTCTTCATGCTCCTTTCAGTCAAGGCTACAGCGTCGAGTTACAAGTGCCCTACATTTTTTTTTCTATTTTCACTGAAAAATATTCTCTGCGATATTAATTAACCAAATGTTAGGAGATTCTCAGTCGTACTCAATACTTGATCGTTTGGTCGAAAGTTCGCTCAATGCCTTTGGAATTAATGTCTGAGCTGGTAATTAATTTTTTTTTTTTTTACTCGTTGTATGAGAGAAAATGTCTAGCGAATGAAGGAATTACGAAGCGTGGAGTTGAAATCTACTGTAAATTAAAAATATCGTTGCAATCCTTGCAGCAGCAGTTGCTGCAACTGGGAAAAAAATTATCAACATTGTAGAACAATGTGTTCGAGGCAATTGTGACTAACAACATTATAGGAATCGATCGATACGCACGATTCAAGACTCTGGCGGAAGGCCGAAATTGTCGCAACAGAAAATCGACACTCGCGGCTTCTGATTAACGGACACGTTCGTTAAGAGAGAAATGAACGATTTTTTTTCTTTTTTCTTCATAAAATGCCGTGAAGTGTCAATCTACGTTCAATGTGACGATTTCCTAGGAAAAAAATGGTTCAAGCTTATCCGTACGTCAACGTGACTAAAGTGATGCTCTCTCCCGACAGTCCCGTTTTTTTTTCTTTTTACAAGACGATCACGATTCCAAACTAATCGCAGTCTCCTGTTTATTGTTGTGAAGACACAAGCAGAACGAAGTGATTACGATCGGAACGGTAATTTGTCAGCATTTTGCGAGCATTTTTTTTGAAGCAGATGAGTTAACTTTTTTCTCAGGTAGTTAAGACGATGAGGCGGAAGTTCACCTGGGGAAAGCTCGAAACATTCTCGCACGGTAAGTTCCATAACGACGGACTCGAAAATCTCTTTAACGTAGTAAAATAGAGTTGGCGCAAGCATATAGCAGGCTCCCGAATCTTTCCGCAAATTATATAATCTTTCATGTATGAATGTGCGGAGTTATAAACTTGTGATGGAACCGGGGGCTCCTTTGAGGAGATTTTGAATGAAGCTGCCATATTCGTGGATTAATTTTCTTGTCTAGTGGGATATGAAATATTCCTCGCACGCGATGAACGCTGACTTTTCTTCTTCTCCAATGGAGCTCGATAGACGCTATTCACGTCAGTTCATTCATTGAGTTTCTCGTACCGAGTAAGTGCCAAAAAAAAAGCATGTAGAATAATAAAAATTGGAACGCACTGGAAATAAAATTTTGTTAAAAATCGTCGATGTTTTGTTGAACACGGTGAACTAAATATTTTTTGGGAATTTCGAAATTTTCGTTTTTTTGGCAGTACATTTGGTTTCTAATGAAATTGTCAGCAAAATTAACGATTGCAACGACAAAAATTTGCTTTCGAAGAGACTTTCTTGAATATTTCTTGCTGCATGGACACAATTTTTGGGATTATCGAAAAAACCGTTTAGTTGAACATATCGAACAAAATATCGATCTTTTCCCACAAAATTTCGTTTTCAGTGCGAAAAAGGTTTGTGAAAAAAAAGGAAAAAAATGTCACAACGAGCTCGGAGTAGTTCGCTAAATGGCACTTCGAATTGGCTGAACAATTATCTCGTGTTCGACCGAACGAGAAAGAAAACGTTGAGGACCAGCAAGCCTCTAGGAATGGAGGGAACCTGTGGAGGGAAACTGGCTATCAATTGGGGTTGAAACAAGGGGTTACGTGTATCCAAACCGGCTTTCGTCTTCTGATGGTGGGACCGCGCGTTCAAGTTTGCGGTGCTTTGAAGGGGTTACGATCGAGGATGTTTCTCTTCGATTGTCGACTATCTCGTGCGTATAACATCGCACGCCTGATAGTTTAGCGTTACGTCATTCAACTAGCAGGGATGGGGTAGCCAGCGTGATATTGGGCTGTATATACGTGGAGCACATTTCGTGTGGATGGCTAGCACGTAACTGTGAGGATAGAAATCGCGTGGTTGATTATACCTTCCGATCAAGCACCGGTATATGCGATGACGAGAGAGAGAGAGAGAGAGAGAGAGAGAGAGAGAGAGGGAGGGAGCAACGCAATCCCTCGATCCCGTAGTGAAGCAACCAACCCGATGATTACATGACCTGAGGCGACGAGAGCCGATATTCCGAGAGGAGAGAGACCCTCCGTGAAATAATAATACCGTGTCTTCAGCTTGAGCATACTGTATAGCCTACCAAGTTATATCGCTTGTATCACACATACGAATACATATAAAGCTCTTGATCCGCTCGTTTTCCTTTCTATCCGTTCCAGGCTTTCATACGGATATTTTTGTCCCTTCCATCGCTTTTGGGCTTTCATGTGGAACTGATTGCTCCAATGTACGATTGTAAGATAAAAATGACTTTATTTTTCTATCCTACCATTTTCTGTCTTGCTTTCCCTCTTCCTCCCCCTGTTTTTATCGTTACATTCGATTGCAAAATATTCTTTGTGCTCGTTCTCGCAGTTCGTTGGCCCTCTCCTTTCTGTGTGCAATTGCAGCGAAGATCCAAGCATATTTGCTCTTTTGTGCACAATGACCTCACTCTCGTATGCTACTGGAATGTTTTGCAATATTTTGCACTAAATTTCATGCTTTTCTCTTATTTATGGCGTTAGAAATCACGCGGTGGGGAAACAACGATCGAGATTATTCTTCCCTGACAATTGCTTTTTTAATGACTCTGAAGTTTGCAACGTTGAGATTTAACGAAAAATATTTTGTATATTTCTCATCGACACTGAAGTTCGCAACGTTGGACTCCAACGAAAAATGTTATTTCTATTAATATTTTCTTTAATTTGAAAAATCATGACAAATTTTTCGTATCGATTTTGTCTTTGGATCTCAAAAAAAATGGTTTTATTGTCTTGACTAAATATTTAATAAGAATCGTGGGATCTGGCAAAGAAAAAATAGAACTTCGTTGCATTTCAACGATGCAAACTTCAGCATCGTTATTTATTATGATTCATTGAATTTTGGCAATCGTGGCAATTTTTCGTGTCGATTGAGTTTTTAGGTCGCAAGAGAGGATTGTTTTATTGTCCAGATCAAATTTTCAACAAAAATTATGAGCTCTACTGAAAAAATAACGGAATTTCGTTGCATTCCAACGATGCAAACTTCAACATCATTTTTTCTACGAGGCCAATCAGCCCTTCGTTACATTATGAAATTGCGATGCCACGATATTTACATAAAATATCGTCATCTGGCTTTCAGGGATGATACCGATGACAAGTTGGTCCTGAATTTGGTGAACATGCCGTGGCACAGTCCGCCATGGGGAATATTGAAGAGGAAGAGGCAGATGATCAAAAAGAAGAAAAGCAGCGACCGAATATGAGACGGAAAAGCACGAAGTAGCGACATAGAGAGAGAGAGGGAGAAAAGGAAGAGAATGAAACACGTTGAGAACAACAGGTAGCTGCAAGGATTACGTTGAAACGCGGGATGTGAGCCTGATTAGCCGGATTCAATTACTCTAAGCATTAGCTCCTGGCCAAGGGGCCGGTTTAATGTCCTGATAACGAGCAGAATGCACAAAACCTCTACGTGCATACACGTACACATCCACCTCGAAAAGATCTTCTCGCATGAAAATGTTGCTAATTATAATTGGAAGCTGCAATAGTCACGACTCGTGTTAATCTGTAAAGCAGTAGCGAACTTTCTCTTCTGTTCAACAAACCTCGATTGTTTGATCAGTATCTTCGTGGAAAAATGCTAATAATCACTAATCAAAATTTTTATCGATTTATCAACGCTAATCAGACGGTCACGGATTCCACAAATGTTCTCATCAACGATAAGTATTCATCTGCTCCTTTGAATCAATAAGAATAACTGATTCAAAGAAAATTAACCGCAATGATCAAAATTTTATGCATTCTTTTCGCCGATAATTAATTATTACTCCCTGTCACACAATGATCAAGTTCGCATCTTTGGCGTTTAACAAAAAATATGTATTCCATGCATTCGTAATTTTCAAAATTTTTGGAATCGCCCTCATTTTTCTTCGACATTCGTTTGATTTACACTAAATTGTACACGGAGAGAAATTTATATAAAAAATTACTATGCCACCATAGTTCCCTGGTACCATATCGTCCCTCTGACAAATTTCAGCAAAAACATAGTAAATTTTTCATCTGAAATAAAATTTCTATGTTTTTGCTGAAATTTGTCAGAGGGACGATATGGTACCAGGGAACTATGGTGGCATAGTAATTTTTTATATAAATTTCTATCCGTGTCCAGACACTTGATGCGAATTTGTGGCTCGGCTTTCGAAAAATAAAATAAAATCATTAATTCCGTTACATTCATACGTTGTAAACTTCGAAATTATTCGCTTGTGTTACTAATAAAAACTCTTTCTTGGGTTATTATCGAAATATGGAATTATTAGAAACTGAAAAATTTCCAATCAATAAGACAATTACTCGCATGTGTTATTTATTATAATTATTCTTTGAACACTTAACGAAAAAATTCGAAGTTTTTTTTTCAAAATAGTAAAGCTTTTAGTTTCGCAACTTATTGCTTAGGAGAATGAAATCTCTACGAAAACTCCATTTTCTTCTTATCAATGATGTAAGCCTCAAGTCGTTGCAAAAAAAGTTTCAACAGTTTGCCTTAAACCGTTTTTTTTCCTGAATTCCCTCAACGTATGCGCCCTCATCAAATTTTTCTTCGCATGTCTCAACGAATCGCTCGTCACTTGCTTTCGAGAGGGAAACGAAATTTGTGAAAAAATATATGAGAATAAGTTGGGACGACAAAATCTGAAGTGAACGACGAACGAGCAAAGATGCAAAAAAAATCTTGAAAAAGTGGTGCCTTTTTTCCCTTTCTTTCTGCCGCCTTCCTTCTCTCTCTCTCTCTCTCTCTCTCTCTCTCTCCGTCATATGCTCCACTGCTTTGTATTTTGCGAAAGTTCTCAGGCACGGGAAATCGCGTTTTGCACGTGCCGCAAACGGGAGAGAGATGTGACAAGAGGAAACAGATGAAAAAATAAAAAAATATCTGAAAGATAGAACGGGAACGACGGTAAAATAACGATGACGGGTTCTCGGTCCTTCAGGCACAAAAAATGTGCTCAATCTCTTTATTGTTGTACACGGGATTATGCTAGAGCATAAATGATAGACGAGACGCGTTCCTTCCCAAGTGAAAAAGCTCGAGAAATTGTGAGGACCGCGGGTCAATGCTCTTTTAGTGTCAGCACAACGTGCCAAGGAAGAAAAAAAAACTGTAAAAATTAGAGAACATGGCATTTGTGAATTTACTTGTAGAAAAAAAAATAAAAGTCAATATTTTGTGAACAAAATTTTATTAAAAAATATTTCATTCCTCAATGAGTTCCGAGATTTTTCACTCGTAACGATTCTGGGCACGCTAAATATTTAATATCGACCAAGAGACGTGAATGAACGGTCATTGTGTGGCTCCGACGACCTCCCGAGTTAAGCAGCTTCGGGGGAAGCCAACGCTTGATTTCGCTATGGGCAACGGTGGAGTGGGAAAAGTAGCGATGGAATTGTAAACCCTCAAGGTATTATTTCATCGAAATCTGCTATGTTTCATTCTCTCATTGGAAAATTATCCGAATGATTGAAATCCCCTGCATCGAGAAGCCTCGTTTTCGCGTTCTTTCGAAAAAACTGGAGTAGAGCATTGAAAAAAAAATATATCTTTGATAATGAGGAATTTGTTACTGCACAAAAGAAAGATCGAAAAAAATAGTGAATCCGAGATCGAAAAAAAGAAATACCGCTGACGAAAGGAGGATGTAAATTTCTCAATGAAATGTTTTCTGAATGAATTTCTGTCGAATAAAAAAAAACAAATGGAATTGTCATTTGGCACTGGATCTTAGAGATTTTTCCTCCATAGAAAAATAGTGGGTGAAATTGAACGAGGTCAGGATCAAGGGTTGGCCCGTTTGGCCAAGAATACCTCACATGCAGTACATACGCGTGTACTTTCGTAGAGATCTTGCACGTGTATGTATGTGTGTTAGTATGAGAGCGCTGCTTCGGCATCTCTTCGGTCATTCCGTTCTCATCGTTTCACTTCAACGTTTCTGCGGTGCTTACCTCGTTCTTGACTTCGTCGTTGTCGTCGTCGTCGTTGATACTCATGTCCCCAAGACACGAAAATGTGTTTACTCGGCCCACTTCTTCGCCCGACTTTACAGCCCATCGATCTCCTTCCACAGCCGATCTCGACTTTGTCTTGTTCCGCTATCTACCTCTGCACCCTCATTCATTTCCTCCAACGTTTTCCCAATTCCCATACCTCTGCAATCTTAACAACGTTATAAAAGTCAAATGAGAAAGCAAAAACTTGTGTTTCAAACAGTGATTAAAGCTTCTCGTCAATGAATCTCTGTTGCGTTCTCCAATTCGTAAAGGGCATACCTAGCTATTGAGCACAAGGAAACAGAATCGTTAATGGAAGGGTTTTCGTTGGAATCGTTGAAGACTGTGTGCTGGAATGCAGGAAAACGCTCATTTGAATGAGCAATCCGTTGAGCGTCATTCCTGTCCAGAGTTGAAGAAAAAACTGTATCGCAAGTATCGCTGCCATGGACGATGTTGAAGTTGCCATCGTTGGGATGCAACGAAATTCCCTTTTTTGTTGGAAAAATATCAAGATTCTCATTGAATATTTGGTCAGGACATTAAAACGATTTTTTTTTTAGGATCCAAAGACAAAATTGGTAGGAAAATTGTCCTGGCTTTTGAAATTGAACAAATAATTTATAGAAAAACGCATTGTTCGTTGAGGTCCAACGTTGCGAACTTCAGGGTCATCTGCCATGGCTATTCGAGTCTCGAATAAATGGCGGAGTGCCATCATAGCGATGCCACCGATGATAGCCATCAATGATACAACCTGGAACAATGCATCGATGCATATACGAGGATCGATAACTCGATCGACTGACTATCAAGCTTGCTCGTAGTGACTGTGGAATACCTAACGAAGCGATCTGATCCTATGACAACTATCTTCGTCATAACCGAAGGTTTCTCGGTTCACCAACGAAGCAGTGCAGAGAACTTAGCAATAAATTCGAACGAAACTGCAGAAAATTACTGTTGTCGTTACAGTCCCTTCTAGGATCATTTTTCCAGTGAAGAACTAACAATGATAGCAGGTCGCTGGGAGCAATGATCGTACGGATTCAACTGCTATTACAAGGAGTAAAATGTATACCTCGAGGAAAAAGCATACATTAGCCAGCAGGTTATTTCTGGCTGGCAGATGGCGATGTCCAGCTGTGTTCACGTTTCAAAATACCCTGTCCATTTCCTCTTCAAGTTCATCTATATTTTTACATCATCAATAATTTATTTGCTATGGATTTTAAGCATTCAACCCACAATGACCATTTTTCTTGCAGTTCCAGTAAACAAACATCCGCATTTATTAACGATCATGCCATATCTGAAATTGGTCTGAAATAACCATGACAATGATGTTGAAGTTTGCATCGTTGGAATGCAACGAAATTATGTTTTTTTTTTTTTCAGTAGAGCTCATTATTATTATTCAATATTTGGTCTGGACAATAAAACGATCCTCCCTTACGACCTAAAAACTCAATGGACACGAAAAATTGCCATGATTTTCAGAATTCAATAAATAAGAGATATACAAAATGTTTTTCGTTGAATCTCAACGTTGCAAACTTCGGAGTCATACATNTTTGCTATGGATTTTCAGCATTCAACCCACAATGACCATTTTTCTTGAAGTTCCAGTAAACAAACATCCCCATTTATTAACGATCATGCCATATCCGAAATTGGTCTGAGATAACCATGACAATGATGTTGAAGTTTGCATCGTTGGAATGCAACGAAATCCTGTTTTTTCTTTCAGTAGAGCTCATTATTATTATTCAATATTTGGTCTGGACAATAAAACGATCCTCCCTTACGACCTAAAAACTCAATGGACACGAAAAATTGCCATGATTTTCAGAATTCAATAAATAAGAGATATACAAAATGTTTTTCGTTGAATCTCAACGTTGCAAACTTCGGAGTCATACATTAACATTTACATTAACTTTTCCTTAAACTTTTATACTTTGATGAAAACGATGATCAAAAATATTCATGTACACCACGAAGTTGAGAATCGTGACAAAATGATGAAACGAAATGAACGTCGTTTTAATTTTATTTAGAACGTTCTTTATTGCAGAGTCTCTGATTCATTCAGATGACAAAAAAAAATCTCGATTCCGATCCAACAATGAAAAAAAAAAACCGATTAATTTCCGCAACCATTGGATCGTTTTTAACAGCGCATAATTTTCCTCATCAGGTTTAATGTGCGATCAAGTATTTACTATTTACCACACTGCACTGGCAAAATGCGACGCTGATTATTGAACCAGAGCTCGGTCGATGTTCCATGTTCGAACTCTTCGAATTGCGAAATCATCGAAGTACCCTGTGCCAAATCCCCCCAGGGACATCCCGGTGCAGGGGTAACAAGAGGAGGAGTCGTGTGTCATAGTGCGCCACAGAATCGATCAATGTGGAAAGAGGCAGAGAGGAAGAGAGCGGAAGATGGCGACAACATCGACGACGACGACGACGATACGATATACTCACCGGCAGCAACTCTGGAAATTCACTGAGACACTGCAAGCGAAAACGAGACTATTTCTGATGAGCCTAGCGATTCTGAACGTCATGACAACTCACAAACTGCTTTGTAATGACGATGCTTTCAAATCCACTTTTCGTACTTCTTTCCCAGACTATCACGTTACTGAAAAGATTGTCATGAAAAACAGAAATTGTGACGTCAACGCTCAACGACTTCATTTCCGTTGACGTTTGCATTCGCGAATGAATACAAAAGTGACTTGACGTAAATGATTCTGACAGAACTTAGAATCTGATGACCTTCAAAAATCACCCTTCCGTTTCGTTTGTTGAAATATTTTTACCAAGTCAACACCATATCGAATTGGCTCCAGGTCTTTTATACGAACTGTGGTAAGCCTGTAGGGGGAGAAAATTGTGCAAATTCAAAGATGCAATTTGGTATACTTGGCTTTTACATCAAATGCCTAGATTTTCAACGGAACAGAGTGTATTGAGGTTCCAAGGAAGAGAACCATGCTTATTCCGATTCTGTCTCTTCCAATTTCGAGTGAAGAATGTGACATGCACATCCACTGTAACAAAGATTTCGAAAAAATGCAACTTTTCGTTGAATGAGGTCTGAAAATTTCTTTCTGCCCTGACCAACTCCGTTGATCCCGACGAATGCTGAAAAAGTGAGACGGATCGTATATGAGAAGGTCTCATGCAAGAGTAACCGAGGAAGTTCTCTCAGATGGGCGAGTGAAAAATCGTCCTGTCTTAGTTCTTGGGTCATATTGTCTTTATGGATATGAGTGGTTGAGGCTTCAGACATGTGCGCCAGGAACCACTTTAACCGCCATTGTCGTCCCAGAGCCAACCCAGTGACAGTGAAGATGCACGGCTTAATTCACTTCGCCAGCATCCCCCTATCTTGCCTTTCGTTGTTCCGGTGGTGATGCAGCTCAATGTATCAGTATCTGACCCTTGATGCTGATGCGCGTCACGTTCTTTGCTATGCACTTCGAAACGTGGAGTATTTATCCATTTATTTATATAATTAATGATGTTGCACTCAGCCAACTCGTACAGTCTTCATACAGCGTCGCAGTGCTCCAGGATAAGTAGAGAACAGCAAGGATCAAGTTCCTTCTTCATCTCACCTTACTGAAGTCCTTACCTTCATCGCCATTTGCTTAAAGAATTCTGGGAAGAGTGTGACAGTTCTCGCGGTTCCATGCGGAAACGAGGGAACTCCTTGTTTCTCTAAAATGCAACTTTCGGTACGACAAAATAAAATTCTCCGCACTCGAAGGACATTTCATGATTCCACGGCAGAAAGTCTGTCGTCCATAAACCACGAGACACAATAAGGAAAAAGGCGATAACGATCCTGGCTTGCAAGACTGAAAGATAAACATTTACCATCATCTACAGACATTAAACAATGGAGTCAGCGAACGTGTGACTGCCCGAGAAACCAGGTTGAATTTTGGGAATGTTCAGCTGACAGTCTGAGAATCTCCGCTGCAATCTGCTGCTAGCAAATAGAGAGAAGGGTCGAACTCTCAGGCTCTTCCATGCTCCTATACTTGCCACATGTGCAAGCCCCCTGGAATCGAGTAATTGAATAAAGGTTGAGAATGCGTAAGGAATCATATACCCAGAGGTTACCCACCAGTTTCATCCTTGCTCAGGCGTATCGTCGGGTCATTTGGACTAAATATTCGTGCAGTAACAGTTGCATGCAAAAGTTTTCTAGTATCGAACAAACTCTTGCCTTTGAGCTTCAAATTACGTTCTGGACCTTAACCCTTGAAGTGCATACTGGGTTGTTTCAGCCCCAAAAACTCTCTGCCACTGATTGTTTGGCATTCAATGGCGACGATTTGGCATTAAATTATTTTTTTCGTCAAAAAATAAATTCAGAGACGTAGAATAAGGATAATTTACAACAAAAATCATTTCTACAGAAAAAGAAACATATAAAATGCATCTTTACCGGAATGCAATGATTAGAAAAGCTTTGGGTCAAATTGACCCGAGACACACTTATAGGAGGTGTGCATTCGGAAGGTTATGATTCTCGTTTGTGATCTCTCTAAGTCATGTTGCAGAATGGTCCTTTTTGTGATCCATAAAATTGAAGTATGTCCTGGTTTTTCACGTGAAAAAAAAAACACTCACGTGCAGAGGATCACTTGCAGAGAAACTTTGGTTTCAAAGTTTCGATTCCTGACGGAGCAGACTACGACGTGTCTGAAACTTGAAACACTATGCATGTGCAAACAAAAAAAAATGCTAACAATAACGATGGCTGAGAGGCTCGAAACCTTGCATTCCTCAACTAGTGGTCATATTGCAAAAATGGAGAGCTCCCGTTATTCCTTCCTCTTTTAGGGTAGCAGAAAGAAAACACTATGAGCGAAGGCATTTTATCCTGTGACCGACCATTTTTTTTACACTTTTTTTTTCTCCATCCTGCACCGGTGGTTGCAGAATGTTAAAAGCTGGTTCATCGATCGAGAATTGTTCACGAGGCTGAAGTGCTGTACCATGACTGCAGACGGTAGGGTTCTATGTTCTAGATAGTACATAGGATGGAGACTTATAGAGTGTCGGAAAAAAGCGAGGCAGAGTGTTGGACGATGGAAGGAGACACAGCAAACTTGTCTGAACCAGAGACAGAGAAGAAAATATAACCACAAGGATAGAATGTGGGTCAATAAAAAAGGAAGAATGGGAAGCACGAGAGGAATATGCTTGACTGATCTTGATGCATCGATAATAAAATAATGTGGTAATGGACCCATACCTTCGGAAGAATGCTTTGGAAGTAGAACTTGAGGGCGAGGAGGAAGAGGATTTTTTTGGGAGCAATCACTAGGTGCGAGACGAAGATTTGCCGTTTTTTTCCGTCTCGAGTGTAATCACGGAAGAGTGTATTTCATAGAGATTATAAAGACCAGCACATGTAAGAAAAAAAAGAAACGACGAAGGTTCGTCTTTGCAAGGTTGGGCAAGAAAAATCGATGAGAAAATTTGCGCCATTCTAAAGTTTTTGTGAATAGAGCCCGGCTAGGGTTTAACAACGCAAACTGAACGCGGTCGTGACTCACGAAGTCTTTCGACCCCACAACACTTCCATCCCCCATAACTTTTCCTGCTCTTTCCCACCCATTCAACCAAGTTCTCGCTCAACTGAAATGGATGAAGAAGAACTCATTGATTTTTATACGATGATATGTATGTATTTGGTACGTGCTACACATCGAATATAGCGAATGTGTTGAGGGGTGAAGAAAAAAAAATGCCTTCACCATCGCAGTGACCAATCGACCATTGGGCAACATCGCTGACGAACTATTGTATACTCTTTTCGTTCTGGGCTTTAGTTGAGGCTACGAGGAGTTTAGACAACCTCATGCCGTATCCAAGCATACAACTTGGCAGAGATTTCCATGATCACGTTCCCGTGGAGTGCACAATAGCCATGAGGAGTGTGAAAAGCGAGAAATACGGGGAGAGAGGAAAAGAGAGAAAGCACGCGCCATGCACGAGCGTCGACTGCGGGCTCTTCTTCTTTTCCTCTTTGGCTATTTCCCTTCAATATAGGAAATGTGCCACGGCTGGTGGTTCTTGCACACACACTTGCCATGGGATGAAATTTCACTTCGGTAAATTTAATTTCTTCGACTCTCCTTCCATCATTCAGGTTTCTCCGTATACACCCCTCCTCCCGCCTCGTCTTCTCGGTGCTTCCCACTCCCGCTGTGACGTTCAGTGCAAAGTTTCTTCTCGCTCGTGGTTATTCCTTATGCGCAATCGTGGACGTAGAGGCAACAGAGCGCTCTCTCTCCTCACGTAGTGAGTATAACATACCAACCAAATAGTATTGGTGATAATACGTGATGTGTAACTTTCGACAAAGTAATTTGATGGCGAAAAAACGATTCGCTGCTGCAATGAGAATGAAAGAAGCTGTGCGGAAAAGGGAGCGACAGAAACTTAGGGCGACGAGGTAAAGCAGAAGCAGACTGATGGTAGTAGGACGAACGTGCATTAGTTTATTCGTGGACAGGCCGAAAAATGAAAAATCCAAACTGTGACGAGAAAAATGAGGTCATCGTGAGAGCAGGGTCCGAAGCAGTAAGAAAAAGCAAGATCTGAAAGAAGCCATCTCTTGCCTCGCGAAAGGAGTTATTAAATATTAAAAGTTTACTCGGGCTGAGATCGCTGGGGAGAGGTAGCAAAAATTTGAGGATGGTGCCAGGGAAGTTCACTCGAAAACATAACTTATGAGCAAGTTTCCGTCGAAGTTTATAGAGATGGAGGTTCTGGATATATGGAACGTATCTCATAGCGGTTGGAAGCTGTACGGAACGAAGAGTAAGAAAGAGAGACAGGAAGAAGCAAAAAGAGGGAGGGAGTTAAAGCAAAGAGAGTATCTAATATACGAGTGAGGATTCACTGTATGTTTTGAATGATGCTTACGATGTTAGTGGTCGTAGACAGCGGAAGAAGTGTGTTGTCCCCTGGAAGTGGAGTCGAACGAGGGAGTGAGCAATGAGCATTGGGGAGAGCACGAGGGATGGAGAGAAATGGATTCTAGGTAGTGAGAGAGTTCGCCTTGAACCAAGAAAAAGAAGTAGATTGGAGGACAACAGGAAAAAGTATACCAGGACGGGAGATGCCTTGCAGCTGCGAGACGCAGGTCAGCCGAACCACAGGGTCGGAGCCCCACTCATTCGTCTCTCCTTGAGACGGAAGTTAGGCCGTCACCGAGGCAAAGTACAAGAGAGCAACCGTCGTCGGTTGGGGATGATGCCATCGTCGACGCCATCCAGCACCGCGAAGAGAACAAACTTTGGTCAGACTCCAAGACGCTAAAAGGAACGAGAATTTCGAAAAATACCCGAAGCGCATCTCACACGCTCCGATCCTCGACGTAGTAGCGACTTCTTGAGGGCGGAAAAGTATATAAAAGAATACAAGAGGGGAGAAAAGAGGGTAAAAGAAGAGATTGCCCGCTTGTTAGAGAGCACCGGTCGAAGAAATGTAGCGGTGAGTGAGGCCAAGCAGAGACTTTTCGTGGTTATTCGTTCGCCTTTCTTCGCTCAAACTCGGTATCACAGCAGAGTAACAGCCAGCAATATCAGACAAAGGGTATGGAGAAAGTTTTTCTTTATTCTCTTTCGTCCGTTCGTCTTTTTCTCCTCGTCATATAGTACTTTCAGGAAAACCAAACGGGGATAATACCAACGAAGCGCAGAGAGAACCACACTCCCTCATCTATGTTACATTCGTGTTTGGTACGTCCGGCAAAAGTGCCACATGCAGTATACATGCTCGGAAACGTGGAAAGAAGATGGCAAAGATGCGAGGTTTAGTTTGTACTGCAGCATTGCGCCAGAAAATGGAGTATACCAAGACTTCTCATTCTACGTTAACCGGTCTTTCTTGGTAGTACTCCATTTCTCTCCGTAATTTTGAAGCATACTTTGGATGCTTATATGACTCGTATACTCGGCAGATTCTACGAAAACTTTTGCCAGTTCTGTTCGAGTATTTCATCTAGTCATGGCCACGTGTATACCATGTCACATAAATGCTCAGATTTTCTAGATAGTTCTGCTCCAAGTTTATTGAAGTTCCTGCACGAAGAGGGTCAGCGAAAAACGGAACGACACAGGCCCGAACGTACGAGCGGGAATTCCATCAACAAAATCACTACTACAAGGATAACAGAAGGGTCAACTTGGTGCACGACGGAAATGTTTCTGAGTATATACCTGCGGACTCGTTAATGTTGATGAGCCAAGCCAACGTTGCCTATGATATAGATATAGCTTACCAATTCTATCGGTCCGACTGTAAATCACTGGAACGTACCGGTATTTGTCAAAAGAGACGGGGAAGCGCAAGCTGTAGCGACGCTGCATTCAGTGTACAACTCTGCATCGAGACCACCTCTTTACCTTTTCACTATTTCAGCCCGCTTTTAACCTCCTTTTTCCTCCATCCTCAACCCCACATTTGATTTTCTGTCCCTTTTACGTGTAGAGGTAATAATTACTGGTGACCGGTAGCTCAACTACTATGTGAGACGGGACAGTATCATACGCTCAATATACGATATCTAATGATATCGTTCGATAGTCCAATGCTCCACATTAACAACCAATCCAATCACTCCTCCTGCTTCGACATCCGCACAGCCTATCATAGTTATCCAAGAGGGTTATTGGAACCGCACCGAGGTAAATTGCTATGACGAATCGAAAAGCTGAACAAATGTGCGTGGCATAAAACAAATGCGACCAGGATGCTTTGCCGTTGCAAGGGACAAGTATACCCCACACAATTATTCAAATGAAAATTGTAGAGTTTCAAAACTTGTTATGCTGAAGGCTTCATACTGGGGCTTGACATCTTAGAACTACAAAGTACAATCTGACTGGCATTTGGCAGACCAGGCAAGCAGCAAACCTGGTTTTCTCATCATTGCCCATCGAGCTCGCAACTGGATGGATCTGTATGTATCCTTTGCAAATCCTGACATCGATCTGCACATAGGAACCGTGTTGTTGATATAAATTTAGAGATAAATACGTAGTGCAAGCCTTGAATACGACTGAGCGTAGCATATCCCAACAAGCCGCCAGCATCATCCACTTCTGGTTATTCCCGATACTCTACGCTCGATTCTATTCCATGACGGAAACCTCCTTTCGCACTGTCCAGCTTGTGGAATTCCTAGACCATCCGGTCTACCTAACCCACCCTTTCGTAGAGCAATGCATGGCATAGCACCTCTAAAAGTCCAAGCTACAGCAAGCTCACAACCTTTGCTATCCGAATCAATATCTACTTGTTCACTGGAGCGTTGCCAGGATGATTCCACCAAATCGAAGCCATTCGAGTGTATAGCGAGGAAGAAAGAGCGTCAGAGAGAGAGAGAGAGAGAGAGAGAGATAGAGAGAGAGACAGAGAGAAACAGGGGGAAAGAGGAGGAGGAACGATTGAGGGAACGGTAGAGGGAAGCCAAGGCAAATCAAGATTACCCAATACTAATTAATTCGGTCTTTTGTATTATGCCGAATCGTTTCCGGAAAGCTAGAGCTCGTTGGTATATGACATAACTGTGATTCGCCGATGAAGCTGCAATATTGCCTTGACGAGTAGTTACTCCTTTGTTTTCCCATCATTGTGCTTAATCTCAATCAGGGACCGGATCCAAAAATTCACAGAGTTCTTCGACCAACTAGTAAACCCACAACAAGTAGTAGCTTCTGCATGAAGCCGGACGTGGAGTACCACTTTAGAAAAATACTGGTGATAAGGGGGATGTACAGTTGGATCCTTTTTTTAACTTGAAACAAAAATTGATTGTCGCATGAAATGAGATCTTCGAGGATTAGACGCATGATGCCAGCACCGTTATAATCCAACACTTCATCACATGCTGCTCGGACTGGAGAGGTCACAGGGGAGAGAGCATAGCGGAATTAGTCGAAGCTTAGCGAAAATTAACAGAGAGACTCGGTGGTGCTCGTCGCTGGGTTCAATTCATGTGCTTGAGTGGGGGCCACGAATACTAGATCGGGTGGATCCACCGACTCTCTTGTCAATACGATGAGTGATAAAGAGAATCCATTTGCTGGTGCAAATAGGTTCGACGAGGGCGAAATCCTCTTCGACCAAGTCGTTTCCCTCTCGTTTTAGAGACAGTGTTCCCCTTGCAGTTCATGGCACACATGATCAATGCTTTCACCATTTTTTCAGAAAATGTTACTATTAAATACACACCACTCTTTTGCCGCTGGTTGTTCAAGGTGAATTTGTAATCCGACACGCCGTATCGGACGCCATAGAATAAATATAACTGTTGGATTTCCCTCATGAACATGGTGAAGTAGCTGGCCGGAGTGAATGGAAAATCTGCACGCCACCATGCGAACGGGACAGCAGGCTACTCCAGTGTTGCACGGAGGAGAGTGTAGGGAAAGTTGATAAAATCCAATACCGTAGTTTGTTCCGAAAGCGAGTTGAGATTTCGCGTCGAGTCGAGTCGAGCGATTGAGAGATCTCCATTTGCTACAACGGCCCTCAGTTAATGGCGAACGATCGTTGGATCATAGTCTCATGTTACTAAATCGTATAGTTGTACCACATTATAGACAACACCTAGTCCTGCCCTTACTCTGCGTCTGTGTATGTTTGCCGGAAGTTCACTGGTTTAAGTACGTCCATCGTAATGTGATGCTTATGTGTGATAAATCAGCACACATTTCACAAATTGGAAACTTCCAACTACTCCGACTCTATAGTAAGCTTCTATCTACTTGCAGCACTCCATACATGAACTACAATACCACAGTTATACTGAGACTACAATCAATTTAAAAGTACATCATTATGATGGTGTCAACAAGATTTAACGTTGGACCGAAAGGTACAGTCCTCTCGGTGCTCATGATCATCCAGATAGGTCATCCATCAGGTATGGCTAATCCCCTGGTGGCTAATCCCCAGACGATCGAATAAAAGATTGAAAAACGTTGACCAGCGAGAGATTCCTGGAAATCAAGCATCGCAGCAGTAAGACCATGCCATGCAGTGTCACACCCCTTTAAATTCCTTTGATTGGATTTTAAAATGTCTCAGCCCATTCTTGTGAATATTCTATATGGACTTCGATATGGAAAGAGGTACGTGAAAAAAAATTAAAATTTCAAAATTGATATCTTTTTCGATAACACTTTATCGATCCAGTTGGAATTTTGACTTTAAGCAGGAAATCGTCAGCGATATTGTTAAACTAAAATGTGATGGTGGGGAAACGCTGTTCTGTTTTTCGAAACACTTCATATGGAGCTGTTGAGTGGTTTTGCAGCTGATTAACACTGCATGGTTGACAACCGGAATGATATGAAAGTCAATGTAGAGAGAATTATATGATGGAGTGTAAAATGAAAATCGGAAAATCGAAAACCGGAAACACCGGGGAATTCATCTACAACGTGTTGCAGCTATTACATAATACGATCACGCGTCATACTGCAATTTACACCATGTAAATTTGTGATTACTGCACGAGGATGAGGCAGGACCGGCTTAGCATTTCCAATTCGATCCTGCAGTTGTAGTATGGAGCCGTCGAAACGGTAATCCAAAACCTCAATAGCCGGCATTATATATTAGCTTCGGTGTAGGGATTGCCTGTGGACAACCCCTCACGTCAGAATGCTCCTTCCATACCGTTCTCCAGAAATCTGATATCACTAATTATTAGCTTTAATGTGCTTATGGGAATCTTCAAATTTATAGGAATAATGGTTTATCTACACGGAGAGAAATGCGGAGAAATTTATATCAAAAATTACTATGCCCCATAGTTTTCTGGTGACAGTTTCGTCCCTCTGAAAAATTTTAGCAAAAAAATAGTAATTTTTCATCTGAAACCGGGCGAAAAATGTCAAATTTCCGCTATTTCCGATAGAATTTGAATAAAAATTACTATGTTTTTGCTAAAATTTCTCAGAGGGACGANTTCCGCTATTTCCGATAGAATTTGAATAAAAATGACTATGTTTTTGCTAAAATTTCTCAGAGGCACGAAACTGTCACCAGAAAACTATGGTGGCATAGAAATTTGTGATATAAATTTCCCCGCATTTCTCTCCGTGTAATAACATTAGAAAGATAAAAAATCGTAGAAAATTCAAATCTAACATGAGATTTTTTCGACATCCGTCTAAAATCCGTTTTTGTATCATTCGTAAATGTACAATCGTGCAAAACTGACTAGTGGTTTGATCCGGAGCTATCACTTTCCATTAGTATTCATGTTGCGCAGAGTTTCAATTCTTTACTGTTGATACTTGACATTTAGTGATATCAACCTTTCGAGGGCATACTGGGTCGTTTTGACCCCAACAATTTTTGGTCACTGATAGTTCGCCATTAAGTGGTAACGAATGTTTTGGCATTTAATTTCCGTTTGCATCGAAGAATAAATCCAAGGCCATAAAAAATCGATGAGTTGATACAAAAAACGTTTCTACAAAAAAGAACAAAAAATGGATATATACTGTTTTACTGAAAGTTGCAGATCTCATTTCCGGATGACCTGCGACGGTTTATATCGTGTAGTTTTTCTTCAACCATAAGGTCAAAGATAATGCTGCAACGGAACAAAGAGGAGCTGCTATGTGAACATCAATTGAACAATGAAGAACAAAATTGGACCTAACCGGAATGGATATTTTCTTTTTTTTGTTCGATGCACCCATTCGATCGCTATGAGAATCAAGAATAGTTGATCCCCGTTCATTCAACCCCCCTGGTAGGAACGCAGCGTCTGCCAGATACATATTGTAGCAGCACATTCCCACTGCCCTCACGCGTCATGACCACCGTCATCAATTTCGATACGACCGTCAATAGCGACCTTTTCGTGTTGTTGAGAATTCGTTGCACCGGATATTTCCACTTGACCGGCTTTCGGACTATTCCGGTTCACGTGTTCCAACTCTGGCATGCTATTCTCCACTTTTTGGAATTTGAGGAAGCAATCGTAATTTTCTAGCGTCTATTTGTTTATCACTTCGGTCCACAGTTTTCACTTGGATTTGCTCCTTAATCAGAACCGTTGTGTTCGGTTTGAGATACAAAGCGATCACGTACTGCGATGTCTGGAATCGTGGGTTCATTTTTCTGCAATCATGGACTTTTTATCCTCTTCCCTCTTGCCTTCTCCGCCATGATGTTGAACCCAGTCCACAGACTGTAATTTGAGTACGTCTGACTAGGACGATCAGGGACGTGTCAAATCTGGTCGTTTTTCAGTTTCCATCAGAAGGAAAAAAAAGTAATTCAAACCTCCATGCCCAGACCAGTTCGATACTTTCTTTCGACTTTTCCGCCTGAACTTTGCACAGTATCATCCTTGATGCGGCGCTCTTCTCACTTGCTTACGTTCAAAACAAAGCTCGGCAAACAAAGGCGCAAGTTTCCTAGAATTTGGTGATTCCTTCAACCCCCAACTCTCTTATAAATGAGAAACAGAGAGAGAAGGAAGCAGCGAGAGGGGGTAGATCGATAATAAAAAGAAGACACGAAAACGAGACCAAGAGACAAACTTAGCAAAGACTGCACCTAGTCTCGACCTCGATCACGGATTTATCCGAAGAGAATGGAGGAGAGAGTAAGCAAAAGTACGTCGTCGCAAGGCGGCTGTACCGATGCGGGTTCACCAGCTTTAAGCCCATCACCGCCTCTCCTCTTTTGGTACTTCCTCTTCACATGTTTACAGGCTCTACCAAAATCCCGGGACACTCATTTTTTCAAATCATCTAGAAATCTGCGGCAGCATCATCTAGAGAAATGCTCTCAAAAAACTTCCATCATTAATAAATAATATCAATAATCTTTTCACATGACCGTCTTGGAGACCATGGGGGTGGGTGGGTCACCTTACCAATGCACTGGAAATGTTTCCGTCGAAGAATGCGACTTGATTAACTATCGTCGGAACTCGCGCATGTTTTGCTACAAGGCGACTCGAAGTATTCAAGTGAGCACATCCAGAAGTATGCAGCAAAAAAACGTTCGTTTGTTAGAATTTCATGGTCAGCTGCGTATTCCCTCAAGGGAGTAGCGAGAGGGATCCAATTTCTAAGCCTCGTACTCAAGAAATTTCCTGGTGTATGGTGACTTTTTAAACACGCAATAATTCACGTAAGACGATGCTCCTCTTCGTTATCCTGCTCCTCTGTTTCACATCATTGTCGTGGTGAACTGCAGTTGCATTTCCCTAAAACTCGGTGAATTATTGACCTAGCTAACCAGCCTGGTCGTATCCTTCGCTCTGGCCACGGTGCTTCTTATACTTCTTTAATTGTGCCTCGCTGGGTAGCATTGAGAAACGCCAGGAAGTGCTCGTTGAAATGGGAAAATACAATTTAATTTTTCTAGCGCAACGGTGATGATGCTCTCAAGACTCTGCTCGGAGTCTTTGGCATACTCTACTGTCCTTCGACCATCAATGGTTTCCAACCATAATGAGCCATGCGGATAGTTTACCAGCGAGTTTTCTACCATCCCATGCTTTCATTCAACCCTTCACGCTTCTTCTTACTAGTTCCAGTCTAACCCTTCGAGTACACACCTTATCCATACATGTATATTGGGTCAATCTGACCCAAGGCATTTTTTAAATTCTTGTATTCTAGAAAAATCAATTTTTTTTTGCATAAACGTTTCTTGTCGAAAATTGTCCATATTTTATGACCTTAAATCCATTTTTTGACGAAAACGAAAGTTAAATACCTAAACATTGGTTGCCATTAAATGGCAAACAATCGGTGCCAGAAAATTTTAACGGTCAAACCGACCCAGTATGCCCTCGAAGAGTTAATATCAGTGAATCGAAACGTCCTTCAAAACATTATTCTGCCCAGCATGATGGGCATCGTTGAGCTTGCCTGTCCAGTACAGATCGTGAAAGAACGTTTCAGTAGTGGTGACAGAAAATGGTAAACCGAGTAGGGCTCAAGTCTTGGGATCCTCAGGGTCTTATTTGAGACCGTTAACGACTGCACCGTGGTCAGCAATATATTCTACCTCTTTCTGTGGGAATCATTTATTTTAGATGGAAAAACGCCATTATGAGTTTTAATCGTTTTCCTGTTTTTGATGCTGAGTTTGAAATTTACGAACATTTTTTCCTTGATTACCCAATATTAGTACAAACTTCAAGTTTATTTCCACGAGAAATCTCGTTCCAGTTTCAATCGTTTGAACGATAATCACTAATCAAAGGAAGAGATGACGAATTCTTTGATTTTATACACGTTTAGCTTGATTGATGTTGACCCATTAATACAAATATCGCTTAACGCCTCGTGAAGTTTGAAAAGAGCTTCTGGCATCATAGGCCGCAGCTGTGTTCGCCTCGGTACCTTCGTCGATACTTTTCGTCATGATTTTCAATCTTGTCGCGAGTCTAGGCGCTGGTGCTTCGTGTAGTTGGCGTTTATGAAAGTCTATGCTATGTGAAGGATCCTGTTACACAGACAATCTGTATATTGAAGGACATGCACAAGCCAAGGCTCTCAGGTTAGCCTCAAAAACCTTCTTCTGCCATAGTCTCAGCTAACTCCATTATTCACAGTGTTTCCTCAAAGCTTTTGCGCCTAGACCCGCGCGGATAAATTTTCTCTGCGTATGTGTACGAAATAGTATGTATATGTAGCTGCACGTGTGAGAAGTCACTTTAGATTTATCGGTTTCCTGATTCATAGCGAAGCAAAGCTTCCGGAGCCGAGCTCTAATTGACTTTTCTCTCTCTATCGTGGCTTCTCAAGAGCCCTCCGGGTATTACACGCCGTTCCTTTAGACCCTCGATTTTCCCGCTGTCTTGTACTTTTTCACTATTAAATTTATCGACAAAAGAGAGCGAAAAGTTAGTGCATACAGTCACGAGCAAAATTCACGACAACCACGTGCAACTGTGCCTTTTCTCTTCCTTCCCCTCTCTCCCGCTCTCTCTTTCATTTGGAAACACACACATGCACACACACACACCGACACAGACACATACACAGACATAAGATTATTTCTTTTAACGTTACCCTCGAGACTTTCTCATGACACATCGGTCCCCCGGCCTGTTACTTCATGAAGTTTTGACAGCGATTCACCTACACTATGCCTAATCTAATGGAACGTGTCTCTATTAACCCTTGGAGTGCACAAAATCGTGGGTCAATCTGGCTCAAGGAATTTTCAAAATCGTTATATTGTGGTGAATATTTTTTTTCATTTATTGTAGAGACTTTTTTTTAGTTAATCATCCACGTTTTATGGCCCCAAATTTATTTTGTGATAAAAATGAAATTTAAATGCCAAAACATCCGTTGCCATAAAATGCCGAAAAATTGGTGACAGAAAATTGTCGGGGTCAAAACGACCCAGTACGCACTCGAAGGATTAATGATAACATGTTCTTGAACCATTAATATCGTTAATAACGTAATTGAGGAAGAATCTAAGGTCGTGCTATTTCAGTATCGTTCAGCAATAGCGTATGATTGTGTAGCACCAACAGGAAATATTTCAGGCGCTTAGGATATAAAAATAAAAAAATAAAATTGCAAACAATGTTTATGGTAAATGTAACATTTATGGCTACAAATTATCTGTAGCGTGCAGCAACGTTCGTCAATCTCTGGGCCATTAATGAAAATCGATTACCCATCAGGGCAGCTAGGGTTTCCTACGGAAATGTTTACAAGCACTGCAAAACACACAAACACCTGCTAAAGCACCGCAAGGTCTCATCAAAATCTCATAAACAGCCGTAAAACGTTTGCCAGCATCAAACTGGCTGCACTGCTCTATATCGTAACGATATCGCCCAGAACCTAAGTAATGCCAGTTATGGAGCACCTATCGGCCGAAGTCCATACTACGCACGTGGTGTGGCACTCAACTAACAAAGCTAACATTACTATCCAAGCAAATCTACACCTTTTGCATAGGAGATGAAAAAAATTACAAATCATTGTACGTCAATGCGAATCAGACGTACGACTTGACGTATTTACACTTTGAAGAGACCTGAAAAGCAATAAATCTAGAAATTGGTGGAGGAAAAAGCTAGTGACCGCTGCAAAGATTATTGCGATCTGAGAGATTGCATAAAAACTCTCATCGGCAAACAGTTGTGCAGAGTATCCTCGATCACCCTTTTCTGGACAGTCATCGAGCTGTCCAGAGTAAAGTCTCGTCCCGGTTCTACTGAAATTAGCGATGAGTGCGCGAATGTTATAAATTATTTTTCTTCATACCTCGGTCGAAAGTACGTACTTTCCGCATCGATTTCGATGCAGAAAGTCCAAGATTCGTGCATTGGTAAAAAAACACGATCGCCTTTTGTAAAAGCGGGAGCAAACAATTTTTTCGACCGCCGCGATTGCCGAAAGTGACTTTCTAACCGCGTTTTCTCTTATATGTCAAAGTCTAATGTCAAAGCGGTTGTGTTTTTCCAAATTTGAATTTTTTCCGTGGTCNGGAACGACTAAAATTTGCTTCCGAAGAGACTTTCTAAAATATTTCTTGCTGCAATGACATTATTTTTGGGATTATCAAAAAAACGTTTAGTCGAACGTATCAAACAAAATATCCATCTTTTTCAACAAAATTTTCTTTCCAGTTTGAATCATCGATGGAGAAAAAAAAGGACGAACGAAAGGAACGACAACAGAAATTTGACAAAATATTTTTCATCTTCCTCAATCACACAGATAATCAAAAATTTCATTTTTCACTTTGATCACCACATCTCATCGAAACATTTTCAATATAAAAACAAACTTTTCCTACTTTTATTCTTTCACCTGCTCCGAGCAATCTACGAACTTATGCGTAGTAACGAGCTACTATACCGAACGCGTTTTACCACAATGCATGAAGAGCAGAGAGAAATAAAAAAACAGGCATGCACCCCAAATACTGGCTCCCTTTTTTGCTCCGCTTTCTCTCTTTTTCTACCGTTTTCCGGAGCATCCTTCATTCTTCAGGAAATAGTGCAGCAGCAGCCTATCGAGGTTTCACTCATGCGCGAGACACTTGAACGTAACAGTTTCACTTTACCACTAACACGCCAAAATTCGTTTATTTTACCAGATGAAAAGTTGTAGCGCAAAACCTCTCAAACCAGAAACCGCAATAAACAAAACGTTTCCTCGGGTAATGTGTTGTTCTATATCCTTTTAGTTTTCCTCTTTACATTTCAACAGCTACTAACATCATTTTACTAATGAACTTTCCTTGGACTTGTGTAATTAGTTGGCACGTCACTTACAGAGTGATAGTTTATTTTTGCTATTGTTTACAGAGAGAGAGAATGAGAGATAAGAACTTTTTACGATTGGCAAAAAAATCTGCGTCCTCGTGTGTGCACTGGAAATAAAATTTTGTTAAAAATCGTCGATATTTTGGTGAACACGGTGAACTAAATATTTATTAAAAATTTCGAAATTTTCGTTATTTTGGCAGTACGTTTGGTTTCTAATGAAGTAGTCAGCAAAATTTTCGATTGGAACGACTAAAATTTGCTTCCGAAGAAACTTTCTAGAATATTTCTTGTTGCGAGGACACAATTTTTGGGATCATTCAAAAAACGTTTAGTTGAACGTATGTAACAAAATATCGATCTTTACCAATAAATTTTTTTTTTTCAGTGTGGGAAAATGAGTTTGAATTGGGAGTGTGTGGTGAATTTTGTTATACATGAGTTCTGCTCGGTTCGACGGCGATTAGATGTCAGTTCGTAGACGAGAGTTTATGGTTGATCGAAGAAGGAAACAAAACGCGCGGGACTTGGAGTCTCGCTGACTGTGAAAGAGATGACCACGAAAATCGGATTGAGAAAACGAGAAAAAGGCGGAATGAAAAAGTCAGCGTAAAAAGAGAAAGAATGCATGAGTGTGCCTGTGAGTGAATGTATCAAGAGTCGAAATGATAGGAACGTTTGCTGTAGAACGATGTAATTCCCCGGTGTAGCTAGCAAGCTCGTCAAACAAAATTCTGACTAATTCTAGCCCAGCGTTTTTTCATTTTCTCAGTCTGTATAAATTCATTCAAGTCCCGATCAACATCCTTTTCGGCTCATCGTTTCCGCTCGGTTACTACCGCAGCCGCAATTCGCTCGTTTGCTCGTCGGAACGAACCCTAGGCTCTCTACTGACAGAATAATTAACTTTTCTCAGTTGCTCTACATATATGGTGCTGTAGAACGATGTCAAAAGTACGAGGAGGAGGAACTCGCAGGACCGAAGAACCGTTCAGCAATATATCATCTCGTCTTTGTTTCAATTCTCTTGATCGTTTTTTTTGCTTCTCTCTTCAACGAGAACAAATGATACGTGGGAAAGATTTGGAAAAGGGGGAAAAATCATGGCCGTTTCATACTTCACATATATATATATACAAGGCCGCATTATTCGGCACAGCTTTTCAAACGTTATTGGCAAAATGCCGAGCTCAATGGCACAAGGATTGCGTCATATGCAGGGAGCCGACGTCGAGGGATAACGCTTTCTGCTCTCGACCTCTCAGCCACGCTTTATTCTCGTATTAGATGATATTCTGTTGTTCATTTTTCACCTTTTTCGTCATGATAGAATTTAACTATGCAAATGACTCGCTGCGTATGCGATATAAACTTGCATTGAATTGAAAACCTTTCTGGTGGATTACCGCATTGAATCCTCGACGTGTATCGCACGATAGAGGGCGCTATGCATATCTCGACGTCCAGTCTCTCGATGCAACAGAAACGAGACACCTATATTCTGAGGGACGTAGATTAAACGTATGCGGAGTACGTATCACGGATGACCAAGTTAGGCTCTTTGGGCAGCAACTCTCTCGTGAAGTGCGTGTTCCCTTCGCTCCCCGCAGAGCGCGAGCGAGCGAGCTTGTACCCTCACTCTGTCGCTTTATTCCTTTCGGTCTTTGCAAGCTTCTCTATCTCGGAACTACCTCCGTTTTTGTGGTCGAACATTTTGTCACCGGGAACGTTCCGGCATTGGCTTGTCCGGGGTTGGTCGCGCCGTTCTCCCATTTCAAAGCTTTAACAAATATGAAAACTCCCCGGATTTCAAAGAGTAAAATGCTAGTATGAAAGAGAAAATATAGGATACGTAGAAAGTAACGAAAAAACTGTCGTTCGTTACAGAGTCTATTCGGCAAATTGCGAAAATATTGACTTCTATGACTCTATCTCCATGAGTTTTGTCTCTGTGCACTCACGTTTCGTTCGTCCACTCCGTAGAACTCGGTATAGGCATTTTGGCCTTCAGGAAACGAACTGGGCTAAAAATCTTGTTTCCCTGGGGCTTTTGGCAATTTTTTTTCTACCCTTCCGTCGACCCATTCGTCTGTGTTTCTATGGGCAAGAGCATTGAAACCTTTCGAGAGCTCAACTGAGCTCCATCCAAACTGGGACATATATGCACAACGGAAGAGAATCCCATTCTTTCCCCCGCATTAGTGTCATTCGAAATACATCGACTTTCTCAATGTCGTAAGAAAAATCCATTTTAACTTCATGAATCTCTTTGGATCTCCCTGGAAGTTTAGATCTTCTGGAAAAACTGCTAGACGTCGAAGCTACTCGACTCAAATTTCACATCGTGACTGGACAAGAGCAGCTTCTGCTTATCACGACTCTATTGCTCCTCGTACGATGTCTCTGGACCTGGCCAGGTCTGCTCGTTCATTAGCTTCTGATCAGGATTTTGCCATTCGGTCCCGATCAGAATAACTTCGATTTACGTTGAGTCCAGTTATTCTGACCCAGACCAAAATGGAGCTGGAACAGAATCACGTGACCGTACTCTAACTGATTCAATGCTCGGACATCGAATTCTGGTCCTGAACGAATCCTCTTCATGGCAAACTTTGCCATTGATGGATAAATTTTATTTCTGGTCATCCCAACCTCGACCTGACTGCAATAGCTTGCCATTCTTAGCGGAATCCCATCTGCTATGATCCGGACCTAGTCCCAAGCGGGATCTGATGAGGTCTGATCGATTTCCAATTCGAGAACTGCCTCCACGTGAAAAAAAAATCTATTTTGTTTTGTTTTGTTTTTTTTTTTT
>JBAJMU010000001.1:18498496-18511849 GCA_037952995.1 Hyposoter didymator | reverse complement strand
AAAAAAAAAAAAGTTTAGTCGAACGTATCGAACAAAATATCCATCTTTTCCATCAAAATTTTTTTCTCACTGCATACGCGTATTTCAAAGGTTCTTTTTTCTGAACGCCCCAGGGCTGCGTACCGGCTGATACCCGTATCCATAGGGTGAATAATTTGGATATTAATTTACGAAAATTTCAGCAGAATCTGCAGCTCGCAAACTTTACGGAGTTATGCTTTCACGAGCATGAATGTTTAGCTATCGCTCCCGAAGCGATCTTTCGTGTGGTCGCGTCGAAATGTCCTGGGAACTTCATGCTACAACCTCCAGCTTCCTAGTACGGTTCTGAAGCAGTAGCATCCCTGACTTGACATAGATAGAGTGTCTCGTGCCCTCGGGCTAACATCAGCCTCGATGTCAGCTAAAGTTACTTGAACCATCGATGATATATGCATCGATAGACACTGCTGAGCTACACTGGAGACGTGCAGATTTGAGATTAGATTGACGAGTCTAGTAAAATGCTTTATGAGCCGCAACATTGACGAGGAAAACGTCTGTCGAGAAGTCTAGTTTTTCAAAAATATTCCATGCTTAGCGGCTCTTTCCTGCAGAAAAGCTCCACGATCAATCTTAACGAATCTTGCACAAAAATGAAGCTCACGAAAATCATGCAAGTTGCAAACATTCGTCTAAATTTTATTTTTACGGTATTGTTAACAAAATATTTCGATTTTTAATTGCGTCCGTATCCAAATTCGAAAACCAACAATGGAAAATTGCAGACAAATGATAAACGCGACTCAGCAACTCGAGGCTCCTTCGAAAGCCAAAAGAGAATGTCGCAGAATTTTTATTTCGGAAAAAAAAAAATTCTGTCCGTTTTTGTAAGTTGTTAACAAACATTTCGTCATTATTCGTGACACAAGGTGAATGTTCGACGTCAAATAAAGAAGTCATACGAATCTTTATGACTGGATATTCGCATAACGATATTTTCTTATTTTTTTTTAGTGAACGTGGCAAACAAATTTTCAATTCAATTCCGAGTTTTACATTCGAGCAAACTTGAGAAGATTGCTAACTTTACACGCCGATATTATTTCGTTACGGATCGCTAACGGTGTTGCTGATGGGCTCAAGGAGCATGCTCCGATGGCTGCATGGCGTTGTCCCACACGAGCGAGCCCATTTACGATGCTCGTTGCAGCGTACTGTGGATTATGTTTTAAGCACAATGTACGTTCGAAAGCTCGTGTCAGTAGCTCAGGTCCAGGCATGATACAACGGCATTGTAGTCTGTACAAAACCTTCGCTTCGTTTTCATAACTCGTTCAATTTGAAAAATACACCCGTTCTTTTGTATTTCGATTCTTTATCCTGCAGGTGAGCATTTCTGTGAGGGTTTTTTGTCAAAATGCAAACGATGGCGTGGCGCGACGTTACTGCAATAATTTCTTCGCGAGAATTCGCTTCGGAAATGTTTGACGGAGGGAAAATGTTCTCCACTTAGAAATCTACCAATGGCGCTTCAAAGAATCAAGTTTTACGCTGCATGTTGTTATTAAAAAAGGAGACGATAAATAAAAAGAGAAGAAAAAAAAATGAAAACGTAGCGCGGTCGTACCAGAGCGGAATCGTGTACTCGTTGGTGGTTTCTCAGGTTTTTTCTGTTGGCGTCTTCTCACCCGTAGCAAGAGAGGAGCGACTCGTCGTAAAACCGTCTCATACGTTTTCATGCGGAATTTACAACGTTTAACGGAAACAGTCTACTTTCCGGGTGGGGTAGATGGGTCGAATCGTCCGAAGCTCCATTCCATGCGACGCATCTCCTTCTTCCTTCCTCTTCGTCGTTCTTTCTTTGCTCATCTTCATCGCTATCATCTTTTCGCTCTTTGCTATGCTTTTTGTTGTTCCTTTCTCGCTCTCATTCACTCGGCTTTTCCGTCTCGATCTCGTCCTCTTCTCTTACCTCCGAGACTCTACATCGTCCTCCATATACTTGCCGGCCGTTCGCAGATACTTGTACGCGCGGAACGACCACTTTCGTCCTCCGGTCGCGATCTTGGAACGCTCAAGGCTCCGGACGGAAATTTAACGAGTGGGTCTTGAATCTACGAGTGGGTCAGCCAGCGCACCAGTATGCGATATAACCGACGACGAGAGATGCAACTAACCGTGCTCCCTTACTCCGACCTTCCTTCCGGTACTCCAGAATGGGCTTGTGAAAATAGTTGCAGTGTAGCCCATGTATGCTCAAGCTCTCTGTGAGACTGTCTTTTCTCTGTCAAACCATTGGATTCAGTGTAACGATAGTGAGACTCTGAAAGTGATTGCTTTTTAACAAAACGACACATTGCTTCACCTCTTTTTCAAGCCATTCTCTCTGCGAATATATTTTTTACACTTTAACAACGAAATAATAGCAGGCGAGCAAACAAATGAATACACTGAAAACAAAATTTTCTTAAAAAATATGGATATTTCGTTCGATACGTTCGACTGAACGTTTTTTTGAATAATCCCAAAAATAGTGTCATTGCAGCAAAAAATATTTTAGAAAGTCTCTTCGGAAGCAAATTTTAGTCGTTCCAGTCGTAAATTTCGCTGACGATTCCGTTAGAAACGAAATATGCTGCCGGAATAAATTTTTTTTTGAAATTATAAAAAAATATTTAGTTTACCGTATTCAACAAAATATCGACGATTTTTAACAAAATTTCATTTCCTGTGTAGAAACATAAACTCGTCTAGTTATTTACGTAAAGCGAAGGGTCAAATTGTTGCTAAAGTTATTGCCGAATTGTACAAATTGTTTCGACGTTTCGTACATGCTGCCAAATCGAATCACGAATTATACGAAACATTTTCAATTCCGTATACGTTGAAATTTCGTTGAGCATGATTTTTAGTTGTTACGCATCTCCATCAACCACACAAAATACAAACTTGATACTGTGTATCAATTTGCATAGCAATTCAACGTTTCTCTGAATTGCTTTCTGTCATCGTTACCACGAAATGAAAATATTCATACGTGTTAACGTATATGTACAAAGGCCGGAATGGCTTCCTTGGTGATCGCGAAAGTGGGTTGAAACTGCAGAAATTTACAGTGATATATAGTCCTTGATGAAAACTGCAATGGACCTACAGACAACCTCGTCCTCTCGACAGCAAACCTCTTGTATCGTAAATTTCGTGTTCCCACCTCCCTACATATCGGCAATCTTGTTAACCTGTGCACCAAGTGCCAAAACAATATTCTTGACAACCTGCTTTACGCAATTAGCCAGGAGTCCACTAATTAAGCTCGCCGAGAATTATAATCACTTCGTTTATTATTTTGGTGATTTATACTTCGCGGAACCGTGGAAAACAGTCGAACGATACACTGAAAACAAAATTTTGTTGGAAAAGATCAATATTTTGTTCGATACGTTCGACTATAAACGTTTTTTTAAATAATCCCAAAAATGGTGTCATCGCAGCAAGAAATCCTCTAATAAAAAGTTCATGGGCTCAAATGTGTCGAATATATCGGAACCGCATTTTCCTCGAATAAAAAGCAATCGTGTCGACAGCAAACTGCCAAAGTAGAAAATGATTAAAAAGTTACAATTGCGTCATTCGTTCCTGAAGGATATATAATTTACTTCCAGGAAACTATTACAAAAGCCATCAAAAAAGGTACGGAATGAATCTTCATGGAAATTCATATCCGAACCCAATTGAAAAGTTCAAACGTTCCCAGAAAATTGTTGCGTTCATCAAAATCTATCAACGCCTAATAAAATGTTATCCGAACGTTCGTTTGATGAAAAATTGTTGAGCGAATTAAAATTCCTTCAAAAATGAACTGACGAGTGGAATTTTTAATGAAAATTTTCGACGCTCATAATTATTTGTCCAATTTGCGTAAAATCTAATTAAGGACGTTGGATCACGACGATACAATGTTCCGATGCTAAACCATGTTGAAAACATAAAAAATTTCACAAATATAAGAATTTAATAAAATTTGGTAAATATATACTTTAATAATATTTATGACGATACAAAATTTTTTTAGATTTTTCCACCACGTATAGTATTCGAGTTATCGATCACTCAAGTTCACGTGTATAAGCATAGAGTTTACATATATACAGGTATACATTTCGTGCATAAAAAGTTGGATTTAACTTTCAATTATTCGATAACCATGTGGTTAAAAATTTGAAAAAAAATTGTGTTCATATACTTGATGGCAAAGAATGTTATCACCAAATTTTATTAAATTCTGATTATTTTGATTTCGTGATCCAACCTCTTCAACCTATGAGATCGTCAGAGCCACACACGGACAGTGAAAGCATGACTGTCGGTTTTGGCGTGAAGGTTTTATCTGAAAAAAATTTCGAGCGTTGTTTAAAATTTTTGTTGAGTGATGGGAAACTTGTTCCATTCGCAAAATGGTTCGGGACACAGCTGATGATAATTAAATATCGCCATTAGAACAAACGAACACTTACAGTTTTACCGTCTTGGGTAGGACGTCAGTGGACATTGGTGCACTGTATGAGGCACCCCCGAAGTTCATTCCCGTCACAAGCAGAAAAAATAAAAGTCAGGGAATATGAGAAAATCTCTAGTAAATAATCCTCTGAACTTAAACTTTTCTACAAAGTTTAGTATGAAACAGCTCGCAGCAATGCGGGTGGTGCGTACACAGGCGAATGAATAATATATTTTTCCACTTTTGTAAATGGACTTTCGAAGAATTTTCTATTCAAAGAAACCAAAAGTTTTATGCAGCATTATCCGCAAAACTTGAAACTCATGAGTGAGAAAGAAGCAATTGAGAATCGAAGCGAACTAGAGTGGCTGCTGGGTTATAAATCTTTCGATTGTTACTTTTATGTTTAGTAAAACGGTTCACAGCAAGTCGTAAGAAATGCAAATGGGATTATGAATAAAATTACAAGAATTTCAAAAATTCAATTCAGCGAGGCTTCCAGGTTGCAATTTACTGACAGGAAATCTTTTTCATTCGTTACTTACATTGAAATATTCAAACAAGGCTCTGAAGTTTGCAACGTTAAGATTCAACGAAAAATATATTTTCTATTAATTGTTTATTGAATTTTGAAAATCGTGGCAATTTTCCGTGTCGATTAAGTTTTTGGGTCCCAAGAGAGGATCGTTTTAGTGTCCAGACCAAATATTTAATAATAATTATGAGCTTTTGCTGAAGAGAGAACAGAATTTGTGTTGATTCGATGTCTGCGAAGGATGTATGACATCGATTTCGTCGAGAAGAGAGACAAAAAAATTAGAGCCATAGGTTTGTGTTGCTGTGGCGTTCTCGTCGATAAAATTTGGAATGAAAACCCAAACATAACTGCACCGAGGTTTTCCACTTTTATTTAGAATGCCCAACGTAAATCTCATAATCACTTATTTCGTTACTTATTTTCTTTGAATACACCCCCTTTCATTCGCAGCGTTGGTGAAAGCAACAAATTACGAGCGTGATGACGCGACGTTAATGGAAGTCTCGCGGCGAGTACGAGTGCGTTTGAATCGCAGCGTTGTGCAGCACGAAGAAAAGGCGAGGGCAAAAGAGTACCAAGAAATATCTGAACGAAGCTATATACAAACGAACCAACTGGAAGTGAATCTGAACGAAAAAGAGATGGATAAGCTAGAGAACTCGAGAGAGAGAGAGAGAGAGAGAGAGAGGGAAAGAAGGAAACTTTGGAACTCGAAGACGTCGAGGTTGTTCGTTCTATCCCTGTATTGCGGAAAATATTATTTCCCGAGATCCCTGGAGTGGTGGTGGTCGAGTATACTTTCTTGAGGCTTGCGGCTTTCCGTTTCTCGTTGCCTGGCTCCGTGACTCCGTTCACTGACTGCTACTTCATCCCAGTTGTATGATGACTCTTTCCCACTCTCTCTCTCTCTCTCTGGTTCCTCGACACGATCGAATAACGAAGAGAAGAACAGACTGTCGCGCCGCGACCCGTACAACCTGGGAGCCTAACTTCATTTAAGTTGTAATACTTTTTACAGCGTGCTCAACGCTAACTTTCCATATCAGCCATTCAAGTACGCTAGGAAGTCATCAGCAAAAATGAGGCAACGGCGGAAAGTCTGTTTTCTCGAGCGTTTGCTGAAGAAAAAGCGACAGGGGCTTAAGAGCTTAATGCAGACTGGAAAGCATGTTGTATTCATTGAACTTTTTGGGCGCGGTTACTGGGAGCGGTATACGAGATTTCGATCAGAATGGCGTCAGCCACGCGAAAAAAACGTGTAAATGTAGATCCTCCAATGGAGCAGAAATGGATCATCCATCGAGCCACATATCGCGATGGAAATAAGGGGCGACAACAAAATGTTGATGTCTGTTTTGTTGTTCAGCAGCCATCGAACTTGTTCTCCCTTGCTTCCGTTAAAGAGCCTTCGGCTATTTGGCATGAATGCTTGATTGCAATGGCTTGTGCGAATACATCGATGAAAGTCTCCACCACGTGAAAAAAATGAGCTGCGCTCCGCAGCTCTGTCGTTACGCAGACACATATTTCATGTTCCGAAGTAAAGTCACAGTCTCTGCACTCATTCTTCCACTTTGGTTAATAAACCGTTACCTTAACGTTGCTCGTAGCAGGTACTTGACGGAAAGCTCTGCACGAGTGCATTGGTAGGAATAATTCACGTCTGAATGATTTTCAATGGGCTAAGCACGTCGAGTGCGTCCCTTCATCGTCGTGTACATTACGCGGTGAAGCTTGTCGATTCTGTGCAGGAATATTCAATGAATCGGTCCTATTCATTGAGCAGTAAACGCCAAAGCCACAGAAGCAAAATCCAAATTCTCAAAGGTTGCGAACGAGTCGGAGATTCTACCAGTTTCATGTTTCTCATACATCAGTCTGAATGCAAAAAACAAAACCCACTTTCGGGTTTACTGAGTGTCGAAATTCGTTCAACTGGTTCTTTGCAGTCTCTACGAAATCTCAGATGCAACTGCGATATTTAATTATCATCAGCTGTGTCCTGAACCATTTTGCGAATGGAACAAGTTTCCCAACACTGAACAAAAATTTTAAACAACGCTCCAAATTTTTTTCAGAAGAAACCTTCACGCCAAAACCGACAGTCATGCTTTCACTGTCAGTGTGTGACTCTGACGATCTCATAGGTTAAGGAGGCTGGATCACGAAATCAAAATAATCAGAATTTGATAAAATTTGGTGATAAGATTCTTTGGCATCAAGTATATAAACACAATTTTTTTCCAAATTTTTAACCGCATGGTTATCGAATAATTGAAAGTTAAATACAACTCTTTATGCACGAGATGTATACCTGTATATATGTAAACTCTATGCTTATACACGTGAACTTAAGTGTTCGATAACTCGAATACTATACGTGGTGGAAAAATCTAAAAAATGTTGTATCGTCATAAAAATTATTAAAGTATATATTCACCAAATTTTATTAAATTCTTATATTTGTGAAATTTTTTATGTTTTTAACATGGTTTAGCATCACAACATTGTATCGTCGTGATCCAACGTCCTTAAGCAGCCCCAAGCAGAACATGGAGGCTTAAATCGTCTCGAACGATGTTTCATGAGGAACAATCTCGTTTTTGATAAAATTCGAACATGAACGTGGACTGGATGCTAGTTCATCAAGGAACTGAAAATTTAGTACATTGTATTCGCCATTCCAAGTGACTTCTGAAATTGTGTCATGTTTAATAATTCTGCAGTTTCTGAGTAAATGAAATATATGCAAAGAGTCCAAAACCGAATAAGAATAGTGGTTCAATAGAGTTTTGAATGATCGGCTCTAGAGAAAGTGAAAAACGTTCGTTTTTATCCTTTCCTGGACTAGTCTAATTTAATACTTCTGCAGTTTTTTTTTTTTTTTGCTGAAATAAATTTCGAGTTATCGAGCTCGTAAAGATTTCAAGCATCAGTAGCAGCTGCACGGACTTTTACATGCCCAGCATCCCTTTCTCTCTCGCTCCCTCTCTCTCTTACGCTGTCGTTCCTTCTGCTTCGACTGATTTTCGTCTCTCTCACTCTATTGCTCACGCCTCGCGAACGTTTCTTACGAAGTGGAAAAGTTGGTTTTCTCGTCGACTACCCTTGCCCGTCGACGTCGTCGACGACTTCGACGATATTTGCTAACGTATATACGTATATTAGTAAAGAAGAGAGAGAGAGAGAGGGAGCGAGAGAGACAGAGAGAGAGAGAGAGAGACGGAGGTGGGAGCTGGCAGTAGCGTCGACTTTTCGAGAGTTTCGTACGTATGGCGTTCAATAAAATACCGCAAGGAAGGAATCCCCATAGCGGTAGATCGAGGTGTGCGATCAAATCGGCTTGGATTGATCGTGACAAATAAAAATGTTCCAAAAAATCTCTTTTTTGAAAAATTCTCACCGACCATTTTTATCCTCGTTATTCAAAAAAAAAAAAGTTTCATTTTTTTTCTTTTTTTTTGCGGAAACCCTCAATGAAGGAAAGGATAATTATCTATTTTCGCAACAGCACGAAATAAAAACACACGATCGCTCGTAATGCCGGAAGACATTTTCCGATATAGGGGAAAGCCGGGCAAAGCGGAACACCCGGGCAAAGCGGAACACCCCCCCGAAAAACGTAAATTTTTTTTTTTGCAAAATNGCCGCACAATGGACACAACGTTTTATCGATGAATGAGAAACGTGAACGAGAGGCGAATCCTAAAAGTATATTTTCCTCCCTTTTCCTCGGCCGCACTTCCATCCTCCGCCGCGGGTCCCCAAATGAAGTGCAGCAGACTTGCATACGCGATCCACAGAAAGGTTACATTTTCACAGAGCATATTATTAAGCTCCTGTCAAATATGCGTGCCATTGGAGCCCCATTATTTTTATTTGTGAACATTGACGCCCTCGCAGCTTTATCAGTTTTTTTTTGGCTCTCAATAAAATTGTCCAGAAATGAAAATCATTCCTTCGGGGATTCATGGAATATTGGAATGCTGCAGATAAAAACAGTGATCGACGCGCACTCGATGTCTATTGGATGCGGAGAGGGCGATGACAATGAGACTCCAGCGTACAAAAATAACGTTTAAAGATGTAAGAGTACCAGTCCTCATGATGTTGAAGTTTTCATCGTTGGAATTGCAACGAAATTCCGTTCTTTTTTCTGTAGAGCTCATAATTTTTGTTCAAAATTTGGTCTGGAAAATAAAACAATCCTCTCTTGCGAACTAAAAACTCAATCGACACGAAAAATTGCCATGACTTTCAAAATTCAATAAATAATTGATAGAAAAAATATTTTTCGTCGAATCTCAACGTTGCAAACTTCAGAATCATCCAGATGACACTCTAATTTTGTTAGAGCTTCCGAGTTCGAGCTCGACGATGTTTTGTGTCCGTTAAATGTCAACTTTGGAAAAATTGTTTGGACGATAAACAGTCAGTAATAATAATAAATTCGTTTCGTCAAGATTATCGTCAAGGAGAGTAAATCAGTTGCATAGTAGTAAGTAGAATGCGTAAAAGAAAAGTCAATCCGTCAGTCTGTTGGAAAACAAAACACATCGAAGCATAGAAAAAATAAAAAAATCGATCGGCGAGCTCTGCAACTTTTCTAATTAAAGCACTCTTAGTCTTTCGAATGTTCAGGATAGTGAGAAACAGTGGAATAACAGGTCGGGCTTACGACCTGGAGCTATGGTTGTTCCGAGAGTGAAAAAGGTAGCGAGCGAACGAGATAGGGAGACAGAAACGAGGGGCAGAGTAGCAGCAAAAAATAGAGTGGTACTCGCCGGTCTCATTAACGTCCGGCGTCCAGTCAAACGATAGATTCAACCGGCCAAAAAGAACTTGTTCGAAAAGCTTAACCGACGTATGCATAATGGATATACATTTGTATGAAGATATTATTCAATTCGTCGATATGGCATGTTCGGTGCTTAATGTAGTTCCGCCGCGAATATAATTTGCTCGTTAGTGAATATAATTGCAGAGATTATAAAAAAATACTTGTCGAAATAAAATTAATTGGAAATCTCGAAACTATTTCTATCCTACAAGTGCATACTGGGTCGTTTTGACCCCAACAGTTTTCCGTCACCGATTGTTTGGCATTTAATTTTCGTTTTTGCCAAAAAACTGAATTTAGGGCCACAAAATATGGAAAATTTATTGCAAAAAACGTTCCCAAAGAAAAAAACCAACGACAAATGTATATTTTCCGGAATAGATCGATTAAAAAAACGCCTTGGGTCAGTTTGACCCAGTATGCACTTGTAGGATGTGTGCACTCGAAGGGTTAAAAACATTTTCAACAACACTGTCGATCGTGGTGAAAAGTTTAACCGAATGACTGCTCATTAGAAACTTCGTAAATCACCGAATTGAATGACCCTGAAGTTCTCAACGTTGGACCTCAACGAAAAATTCGTTTTTCTATCAATTATTTGTTCAATTTTAAAAACCAGGACAATTTTCCTACCAATTTTGTCTTTGGACCCTAAAAAAAATCGTTTTATTGTCTTGACCGAATATTCCGTGAGAATCTTGAGATTTGTCCAAGAAAAAAGGGAATTTCGTTGCATCCCAACGATGGAAACTTCAACATCGTCCAAATTGGCACAAGCAAGTTGATCTGTCAATATAAAATCTTGTTGTAACTTGCTCCTTAATTTTCAATTCTAAATAGTGAGTTATTGATCTCTCATAGAACGTGATACCGAACCAGAATCATAAAAGCAGATAAACTGTCGTCGACGCTCGACATATCGAGATTGCAATTCAAATGCAAACCCCGGGAACGTGCAGTTACCTGTGCATGGATCATGATTAGCTATTTCATTTGAAAAACAAGCATGTCATCGATTTCATTTAGGAGGAATGGTGGTTGAGGGAGATTAATAGTTACATCGAACATTGTTGGCATCTGGATGTTTCAAATACGATGAAACAAGCGAACCTCCGACTCTCGATTTTCATCGAACCTTACTCGCGCGTTCCCTCTTTTTTTTCCTCCGCGCTTCACATTCGAATATACAACATCGCGGTCGAACGAATTCTCGCTCGGTAGATTTTCCTATGTGGCTTCTGTGGCCGGCAGATATTTGTATATATACTCTGGAAATCCATATGGAAGGCTGCATGTATCGATGAATTTCGACTACGCCGCAAAACGAAAGGGCTTAACTCGTATATAAAATGGAGAACTGAACTGTCCACTTTACGGCCTTTCACTTATGATCGTTTGATATATATATATATACGTTCACCAAGGATACTTTGCCAACTGTTGAAATTCGTTTCGATTTTAGTTCGAGCTCGCACGATACTTCACGAGCGTTGAATTCTCCGTTGAAAATCAACTAGGCGTTAAACTATATTGAATTGAAAATCAATATTTCATTCCATTTTGGCGTGGTGCGCGGCACAGGCCTAATGAACCTTGTGCCTTTGTTTTTTATCGCGTTACGATACATAACTTTGATGAAAAACGTGAATGCTTCGATTTGTGGATAACCGGCGCGAGGAAAAATATTTTCAATGCTATAAACAATCGATCGCGATGCTATACATGACGAGACGCCTTGCGGGGAGTCTCTGGTCAAGTGAACTGGTCGAGACTTTTGTTGAATTTCGGAAAACGCGTCTCGCTGAGACACTGCCGATTTTTCGGGAATATTTTCGGTGAAGATTTAGAAAATTTCTGAAAAAATTACGTCATCGAGACATTTTTCACGCGTTTTCCATGATTTAATATTTATTTGAAAAACTCACCATTTCGCCGGAATTGAAGGCCGTCGAGGTATCGATTTCCGGACGATTCCACGCACTCACCGTCTCTGCAACACAATAAATGTGAATTTTATTCCTGCAGCGAACGCTACTTAAAAAACGAAAATGCGTTTCGAAACAACCGCTTTGTAAAATGAATTCGACAGTGACTTGAAGGCTTCACTCATTTTTGGAGATTCGCTAATATAAACGAGTCACCGAATTCCGAATAGTATTTTCCTCAATGCTCGAAGCTGTCGATATAAAATGAATTTTCACTCGATTCATTGCGATTGACTTTGATCTCTAACGTACAAGAATTTCGAACATAAAAAGAAAGAGGCTGAGAGAATAAAAAGTGTGTACAACCAAATTTTGTTGGAAAAGATCGACATTTTGTTCGATTAAACGTTTTGTTGCATACTCCCAAAAATTGTGTCCTCGCAGCAAGGAATATTCTCGAAAGTCTCTTCGGAAGCAACATTTTGTCGTTCCAATCGTAAATTTAGCTGACAATTTCATTAGAAACCAAATGTACTGCCAAAATAACGAAAATTTCGAAATTTTCAAAAAATATTTAGTTCACCGTGTTCGATAACGGCGACGATTTTTAACAAAATTTTGTTTCCTGCATGTGTAGTATGAAAAAAAAGGGTCGCATATATTTTTGAAATTCTTACGGATGCGTAGACCCTGCTGGACCACAGTCCTGAGACCGTCACAATTTTTCGATAGATCCTCAATACACTTCCTTCGCTATGTGTACCATGAATTTTTGGATCTCTCGCATCTTCATTTTGGGAGAATTTTACACGTTCGCTCTTTATCGCAATTGGCTCAATCGACAACGCGTTTCTATCAATACAGATTTGTAGTGCAAGGGCTTATACGAATAAGAGTCGAGAGCGCTTGATTCGAATAGAGTGTTGAACTCAGTTCGATATCCTACAAACGCAAATACAGCGAGAATGGAATATCGAATTTCCCGAACACTTGTTCCTGGAAAGCAATTTGGAAAGCAAAAAAAGGCTGTTGCTTGGGACTAAAGACGCGAGCATACAAAAAGTTTCGATTAAAATTAATTTGTTGATGGAGAGATTTTCTATTTGAAGCCCTCTGCTTCGCGCATTGCGTTTGATGGAAAGAGCTCCTGGCCCTTTGAATCGAAAAGCCTGTGTATCGCGGATATTGTTGCTGAGAAAAGTTGAGAGTAGCAGCAGCAAAGAGCAGAAGAAGCGTTGGCGTTTGCCAATTCCGTGTAGTCGCTCCATTTGCGCGTGAATACGAGAGAACTCTTATGTGCAATGGGGGAGCGCAGTATTTTCTGCATCTCTGGGCGAGTGCACATACGTGGGCAACGTGTGTGAGCACTGGCCAAAGAAACTTTTTGATTAAAGTCATTCATGTTTCTCATACAATCGCAACCCACACTCCCTCTCCATCTCGTTCGCACTTTTCGCGTGAAATCATTGTTACAACGACAATTATGACAAGTATTGAGAGCAAAATTTAACGCAAGTCGTTGCGATGGAGTGATGCAATTCTGCATAAGAAACGGATACAAATGAAAAAA
>JBAJMU010000001.1:18441218-18498455 GCA_037952995.1 Hyposoter didymator | reverse complement strand
TTTTTTTTAAAAAAAAAAAAAAAAAAAAAAAATTTCTCGATCAACTTGTGAATCCACGTTTTTCAATTTGAAGAGTTTACCTTCAGATTTCGTTTGGATTTTGGTTAATAAAAACTCGCAAATGACTTCAAGTAGCATCACCTTAATTTGCACGCTTCTATCCCTCCGCAACGACGTTGAGCGAGAGTCAGAGTTGTGATGATAAACTGAAGACCAAATTTTGTTGAAAAAGATGGATATTTTGTTCGATACGTTCGACCAAACGTTTTTTTGAATAATTCCAAAAATTGTATCATTGCAGCAAGAAATATAGTAAGAAGTCTCTTGGCAAGCAAATTTTTGTCGTTCCAATCGCAATTTTTGCTGACAATTCCGTTAGCTACCAAATAAACTGCCAAAATAACGAAAATTTGGAAATTATCAAAAAATATTTAGTTGACCGTGTTCAACAAAATATTGACGATTTTGAACAGATTTTTATTTCCATGGTGCAGAGCTTTTTTCTGATTAATCAAACAACAACTGAGAATTTTCATTCCGAAAATTCGAGGTGACTGCTCGATCACCTTAAGCAAATAAAATTGGAGGAACGGTGTCGAATTGTTTGCCGTTATACTTTGTCACAGGTACAATTACTGCTATACGCGAGCTATTGCTATAACGAGGAGAACTGAAGAGATTGATAATGTTTGGCTAAATTAATAGTGGAAAGTCGTCGTTGCTCCGCAATAGTCGGGAGTCGAGTGAAAATTATTGTGTGCGACAAAACATGCGATACGTGACTGTCTACAGGGATAATGTATTTTTATCCTTGATCGTTGTGCAGGGCAAAGAAGTAGAACTAGACGATAATAGAGCGAGCAGGAGGGAAAGGGGAGGATGGGGTGGTTGCGGGAGAAAATAGCGTGTTATCGTTAGTGCAACGAAGCGTTCCGCCCCTATCATGAAAAGAATATAAGACCAAAAGATTTACAACAGTCGTCGTCAGAGTGTGCATGCTCGTGGCACGAGAAATTCTCTCCAAGTCGCGGAGACGCTGGAGGGTAATTTACTTAATTCCTTGCTCGATGTGTATTTTGTTTCATTAGAAAGAATGGGAGAAAGCCAGGAAGAGAGAGAGGTGAAGGGCGGAAGAGTGGGAAGAGCGGGAGAGTGTCTCTTCTCGCGATCCTCGTCGTCACGGTTCAACCCGCCTGGGCCAGTCGACGCCGTCAAGAGCCACTGAATAATATTTCAACGTTATAACCCTTGGACTTCTCTAAGCTCGTTTTTCTTCATTCGTCTCGTCACTATCGTTTCATTCCTCGCTGGATCATTCGTTTCTTTGTGGCTCACCGTGTCGCTTTACTCATTTTGGCGGTTTTGCATCATCACTCGTATTTCGTGTCTCAAATCCTCTCTCTCTCTATCTTCCGCCTCGCGAAAGTTGTTACACTGAAAACAAAATTTTGTTGGAAAAGATCGATATATTTTGTTCGATACGTTCGGCTCAACGTTTTTTTCAATAATCCTAAAAATTGTGTCATCGCAGCAAGAAATATTCTAGAAAATCTCTTCGGAAGCAAACCTTTGTCGTTCCAATCGTCAATTTTGCTGACTATTCCATTAAAAACCAAATATTCCGCCAAAATAACGAAAATTTTGAAATCATCGAAAAATATTTAGTTGGCCGTGTTCAACAAAATATCGACGATTTTCAACGAAACTTTGTTTCCAGTGTATTTTCACGAGGCTTGAACGATCGACGAATCAATCAGTCCCTTTATATCTCACTGAGTCTTTCTAATACCTGCTTGTGTTCATTTGTTCAGCTCGGTTACAAAAAATTTCGTTTAACCCGTCGAGTGCATATACTGGGTCTATTTGACCCAAACAATTTGGTGTCACCGATTGTTTGGCATTTAATTTTCGTTTTTCGGAAAAAATTATTTCAGGGCCGAAAAATCTAGATACATAACGTACTCACGGAGAACCCAAAATTTTGTTGAAAAAGATGAAAATTTTGTTCGATACGTTCGACTGGACGATTTTTTGAATAATCCCAAGAATTGTGTCAATGCAGCAAGAAATATTTTAGAAAATCTCTTCGGCAGCAAATTTTAGTTGTTCCATTCGTAAATTTTGCTGACAATTTTGTTAGAAACCAAAAATACTGTCAAAATAAAAAAAAATGTTGAAATTATCAAAAAATATTTAGTTCACCGTATTCAACAAAATATCGACGATTTTTAACAAAATTTCATTCTCAGTGCTACAAATTTTCGACCCGAGGGGATTTCAAAAACCCCTCGGGTCAGATTGACCCAGTATGCACTTATAGGTATGCACTCGAAGGGCTAAACACCATATTTCCATGTGAAACAAACAAAAGCTATCGAAAAGAAAAGCAACCGTGTTTCTAGAGGCAGACACGAACAATGTGGATGGTTGTCAAAAAGTCTCTGTATATTTGTACTCGACAGGAAGATCATCAAGAGGAAGTGCTGGATGCTCTAAGCCAACGAAAGGTAAATCAGCCACCAGCGAGAGAGAGTGATTCGTATGGGTAACACGAAATCGCATTGGCCGTCTGAATGCATGTGTGTAAAGACAAGAGAACCGAACGCCACCGAGAGACTGTAACGACTCTCTACCGGTGATTGACAAAGGGATCAATTAGTTTGTAACAGAGGAGACGAAAATTGTCAGTTCTCGCTGTCTGACTGATTGTGTTCACCGACCGTATTTGTTTCTTTGGCTTAGGACCTTGTTTAGCTTAATGCGATCATCCGCTGCACCGGATGCGCTCGTTATTAAGCTTTGATCAAACTATTATATTATACATAAGCTGCGATACGTGAGGATTGCCGTTTACGTGACATTGATCCACGATCAATTTGCTGCGATCGATATTATGGAAAAAAAAATATTGCGCGTATGAGACTCTCGCGGTCTTTGTCTGTCGTTCTCTCTCATTTTCCAATATCTCGCTCGACTTCGTGCTGATCCGTTCACTAATTACAAAACCAGAAAACTCAAAGTTTGTCCTGAAATTTTCAGCAGGGCCATCACCGATTTCGTACGTACCCGTACATTATTCTCGACGTTTTTTATTTTTTAACGTATAACGAAAAATAAAGAAAAAGACCAAAGTTCGTCTAATTATTATTCATGATTTTGTTACACACTGAACCAATTTTTTTTCGCACCAATCGACAATGTTATTCACTTATTTTGACGATTTTTATCCTCATAAAATATTTTTCATTAATTCATCAAGTAACCAAAACCCATGAACACATTACGACACTTGGAAAGTTATTAAAATCGTTTCAATTAGTTGAAGAATAAATACCGATGAGAACGAAAATCGAGAGCCACATGTTCTTGTCGTAATTTGTTTAAATTAATCGAATCCGATCAAATTTTCGTTGGTTCTTTCTCAAGAATGTCGCAGTACCTAAAAATGTTTGTAAATTTTCAGTTTTTAGTGTTCGAATATAACATTTCCGCGTACTACACTGGGAATGAAATTTTGGCAAAAATTGTCGATATTTTGTTGAATACGGTAAACTTAATATTTTTTAATAATTTCAAAATTTTCGTTATTTTGGCACTTGGTTTTTACTTGGTTTTTACTTGGTTTTTAACGGAATTGTCGGCGAAATTTACGAGTGGAACGATATTTGCTTCCGAAGAAACTTTCTAAAATATTTTTCGCTGCAATGACCCAATTTTTGGGATTATTCGAAAAAAACGTTTAGTCGAACGTATCGAACAAAATCTTCATCTTTTTCAACACAATTTTGTTTTCGGTGTACGAAATCGTTTCTGTTTTTATCTCGCTTTTTTTTTTGCACATTCTTTCTCTGACTCCCGTTCTTCTGCATGCCACTTAGGCTTTTCATCTCAAAAGGACACTCAAGTACTTCTCTACGAGAATTATCCGTCACCTTGTCATCGGTGAGCTACGCCCGGTCTAGGTGGACCGACTCAAGCGAACGAACACACAAGGAGATGCTGGTCTGATAAAGGGGTGCTAATAGAACACGTGCTATGTCTTCGCACCCCTGAGCAAGTCATTGTGCGCCGAAGGGTCAAGCTCAACTGTATACGGAGCTTGTTAAACATAAATAACCTTCCTCGATCCTCTCGTTCCTTCGCTTTTCCTCAACCTTTGCTTTCGCTGTCCACCGCCATCTTCCTCTCCAGCCCATAATACAACGTATAAATATGTATATGTCAACCCAACTCTGCTAAAGTTATTATATACGATAAACGTTATAGTAGAAAAAAAACAAGCGCGAGAAAAGTAACGCGATACAATAAACTCTGCGAACGTGAGTCTCGGTTACTGTTGTAACAACGATAATGTCGCGACATTTATACTGCCCTTCGGAATTCCCATGTGTATTGTGCGAGGAGCAAGGCTTTGGGATCTCGCGGCTACACATCCTGCGCTGCTGGTATTTGTTTCTAACCCTAAAGTGCGTGCGCCCCTTAAGTCGTGAAAGGACCAGCTGAAGCATGAAGATGAAGAGTAAGAGTTATATACACCGAAAACTCTTGTATATGGGAATCCACTAAGCCGAAAATATTCCCTGGAATTCACCACCGACTCGTACTTCTTTACGATTATGTTTAGCCCCTTGAAAACAGATGTGGTTTTCAGTGTGATTTCTAGTCGTTCGAGATCACAGATTTTTATTATCATAAGCGTGACTAACTCTCAACACTCTGATCCTTCAATTTTGCAATTATTATTACACCATCGATTCGGGTTAATAAAACTCGAAATCTCAATTAAAATGTTTAATTAGTGAATTTATTAAATTGAGTTATTTGAAAGTTAGAAAATTAAAAACATTGAAAATTAGAATTTTATTGAAATTGAGTAATTGTTTAATTAGCTACATTGAGTAAATTAATTAAATACGAAATTCGCGTAATTTTATGATGTTGAAGATTGCATCGATGAAATGCAACGAAAACTCATTATTTTTTATAGCATCGCATCAAATTTTTACACAGTGTTTGTCGACAATAAGGGGAATATCTTGTTCGCCATTCGAAAAGTAAATTTACTAGAAAAATTCGAACGGGTCAATTAATTATCAAAATAATGAATAAAAAAAATTTTTCGTTGCATTGCAACGATGCAAACTTCAATATCATGTCATTTTCCGTTTTCTTCGTGCTCGATTGTGGACAATCAATGAAATCAACGAACTGTTGCACTGGAAATGAAATTTTGTTAAAAATCGTCGATATTTGGTTGAACACAGTGAACTAAATATTTTTTGATAATTTCAAAATTTTCGTTATTTTGGCATTATATTTTGTTTCTAATGGAATTGTCAGCAAAATTTACGATTGGAACGACCGAAATTTGCTTCCGAAGGGACTTTCTAGAATATTTCTTGCTGCGAGGACACAATTTTTGGGATTATTCAAAAAAACGTTTAGTTGAACGTATCGAACAAAATATCGATCTTTTCCAACAAAATTTTGTTTTAAGGGTGATAAAACTTTCATCAATCAATTCACAATTTCTGGCTGAAATTTTGTGAACCCATTTGTAATGTGGTCGTCAAAGTAATGCCGATTTTTTCATGAATCTCATGCAGAACGGAAGAATCCCATTTGACTGATCTGTTTCGCTATTTTATTCACTTAATTTATGTGTTTTGCCTCGAATGCCAGATTCGGGTGGAGGAGTCAGTTTCCGTAATATAAGCGGCGAATCTGAATGAGGAGCGATGCTGCAAGGATCGTGGGCTATACATGTGGGTTAAGGAAATTCCGGCGATCTAGCTGACTGGTGAGTCACGCGAGTTTTCCACGCCGGAAGCCCAAATAAGTTTTACGAGTGTTTAATTTATACGATTCGTAGTCAACGATGCGGCAAGTGCGGGATAGAAAAAACAAACAGGTCGTCTGCTCTTGCCGTGGATTCGTATCTTTGCCCGGAAGGTTCGGCTGTCGTTGCTGGAAATTCGATTCGGCGTAGTGAGTATACATCCGGTTGCGAATAGTCCCTTGGGTATCGATATGGCGCAAGTTGGTCTCTTCTTCTTTCGCGAACAGAGCGGTGCACAAAGCGACTGGAAAGAGCGGGCTAACGTCGAGAATATAAATGAATACTAAAAGAACAACTCTCGAACAAATACTAATGCACGGGGGATTCCTCGACCGACAATCCATTCGCTATTTACATAGTAGATATTCCACGAACCCATGATATTAGTCGCACTTTCGTAATAATGTAAATTCCAAACTTCTCGTGCTATCGAGTGTCTCGTAAAATCGATGCTACGATGTTATAGGTGATAATTTTATGAATGCGTTTACAAATATTTTTGAGCCTCTAAACACTATTCTGCGATATGGAAGTTTCGAGTTCTGTGTGGCCGGTGTTTGCGGTTGAATGTTATGAATATATTTGCAAGAATAGTTCCGACAATATTTAACCCTAGAACGGTAACCTGGGGTCGAAAACGACCCCGGACGACTCCCTTCCGCGCCCTTTTTCCCTTCGTTCTCCCGTTTTTTATCGTTTTACCGCATTATTGCCTAATTTTTAAGCTTCGAGCAAAATTGCTCTAGGCTCGCGTGGTACTGCATTAAAAAATGAAAAGAATGAGCCCAATTTGAACGCTTTTCGTCGAATTTTAGCGGAGTTATGAATTTTTCAAAATTGGGGTCATTTATGACCCCAGGTTACCGGAACAGTTTCAAAGAAATAAGGTTAACCGTTCTAGGGTTAACCCTGTTCTGTATTTTTCGCAGCAACTTTTAGCGAGCCTCATACATGTCCGTCGACTTGTTAAGCCTCCGCAATGCCGACGTACGTAACTTAGAAAATTACAACGTCCCTGTATCGAGCCGCGATCTGGCAGGACTTTGTCCGTATTCTTGCGTACAGCATCGCGCCACTGTTGCGTTAATTTCGGATGGACCGAAGCAATTGGCAGCATGAATATGGATTTCGAAGACGATTTCTGGTCGTTTTGTTCTCGGCAATTTAGCATCTGCTGAAAGATGGCATTAAGGTAATAAAACAGGATGAAAATATTTTCAATAGAGGATAGTCATAATTTTGGAACTCTTCCAGACGACAAGAGAATAAATGAGAGGTCAAACGGTATATATTCTACCAGTGGATTGGAGCATGAAGGAATTACTATCAACGGACGTGAAATGCCAGGAAATTGAGGGTCTCGACAAACAGTACAAGTGTCTCACAATTACTTTTTGGCACGGTCGTTCTTTCATATTGGAAATCGTCTTGGCAGCCGGAAGATTTATTCTTTTCTTTCTGTTCATTTTTTTTTGCTTTTTTTTTCTAGAGCTTTTTTCTTTTGCCTGAAAACGGGACAAAAGTTCACGATCGGTGGTCAAATTGGTATTATCATCAACCGAAAATATTATGTTCGCTGTTGTATGAATGCTCGCTTTGAAATATAGATGCCCGTCACGCATGTTGAAATAACCACACGGTAAATCATTCGCTGGCGATCTAAGGATGAAAAAGTGAGGGTTTATTCAACCAGAGAAATATCGGATCTTCTAGCCAGTGGAATAGTAAAAAGGTAGCAGCGCATACTCACTGCCAATATACAGAAATATTGAGTAAGGATATCGCGGTGCAAGTAAATTCCTGCACGCCTTTACTTACAACATTGCATTTCCCTTTCAACATGTTTGCTCACATGGTGAAGCGTGTGTACGTATCAATACACATCGGAGAGAGCCTCCTCCCAAATGCCATCTGCAGCGAACCTAGCCAATTGTTGCTACTTTTTCCGATTCATTACTTTCCTTCAACCGCTCGGCTTTTTTTCTCTACACGTGGACGTTGTAGAAAAAGATGATGTTGCAGTTTGCATCGTTGGAATGCAGCGAATTTCTGTTCTTTTTTCAGTAGAGCTCTTAATTATTGTTCGAAATTTGGTCTGGACAATAAAACAATTCTCTCTTACGTCCTAAAAACTCAATCGACACGAAAAATTGTTATGATATTTAAAATTCAATAAATAATGAATATGGAAAATGTTTTTCGTTGAATCTCCACGTTGCAAACTTCAGAGTCATAGAAAAAATCTGTCCTTCGTTACCTCACCGTCTCGCACTCAAAACATGCTTTTTGATCAATTATTGTCATGATCGTTCTTCCGGAAGCCGCGTTAATTTCACTGGAAATGAAATTCTGTTGATAAATGTCGACATTTTTTTGAGCGTGGAAAACAAAACATTTTTGGGTGATTTCGTAATTTTCGTCATTTTTGCAGTATATTTAGTTTCTATCGGAACTGTCCGCCGAATTTATCATCCAAATGACAAGAATTTGCTTCCCGAAGAGATTTTCAAGAATATTTTATTGATGCGGTGACAACGTTTTTAGAATTGTTCAAAAAAAAAGTTTAGTCGAGAGTATTCAACAAAATGTCGCTCTTTTCGAAACAAACCAAAAATTCTTTCCAGAGATTTCCGCAAGAAATATAGAAGATGATTGTTTTTTTTTCCTTCATGCATGAAATATGGTCAAAAATATAAATATCTCTCGACGTGTTCGTGTCTGCTGGTTCCATGTAGACAGATGTGCATAGAAAATCACTCACCGGAGTACCGCTCAATCAATTTTTTTATTTCCTCGTCATTCCGTCTCGTTACGAGTGATTAAGATTAATTATCCCAGTGAGTGTTTTCGTTCCATGTTGTCTCGTAAAATAAGTTCTATTATGATTATCATCTTAGCTGACGCCAAGAGCGGACATATATAACGGCGTTATGAGAGGGTGAACGTGCGTGGAATTTTGAGTTCGAGTAGCCAGCGCATTTTTAATAGAAGATTCGAGAGAATTATCCTTTCGACAAACTTGGAATTCACAGATTTCAACTGTGTATCTTTGCGTTTTGATTAATTTGTAATGGACGCTTTGCAATGAAAAATGAACTCATTGCCAATTTTTTTTTCGGTTTGGAAAGATAATGATTTTTATAGGACAAATGGATTCGAAGTGCGGATAGAGGATGATCTCGATGATATTGGATGGACACCTACTTTGAAAACTTAAACAATATCCTTAATTTTCTTATAACACTGCTCATTATGAAGCGATTAATACGGAAAATCGTTAGCAAGTTTCTTTTGTCCTTTTCAACAACGTCCGCTCTATACCAGGCAAGCTCATTTGCTTGCGTGAAATAATTAAGCTGACTACTGTGACACCTCGATAAATTCGTATAGATATGGTCTGAGGAGAATGAGAGAGAGGGAAAGAGAGAGTGAGCGGAATAATGCTGGTGAGGAGAGGGTGCTAACGGAAGAAAACAAGGAAAGCGAAGATGAAGGGATGCAAGGGATGGAAGCAGGAGAATGAACTCGCAAGGAGAACGAAGAAGAGAAAGGGCGCGTGAGTTGGAACGCACACAACGAGTATGCTTGCTGAAAAGCATTCTACCGTAACAGGGTAAGAAGCACAGCGACGGAGAGTCAGAGAGTAAAGAGAAATTCTCAGAAATCCAAGCCCTTCTTGGCTCGTTCTGCTGCTTCTCTCTCCCTCACTAAATTTCTGTATTCCTCGGTCCTTCCGACCAGTATCATTTGCTCTCTAAGACGGAGCAGTCGGGATCCCACACTTAATTGGGTTCCTGACGTCGCCTTGGTCGCATCACTTTACGAAGCAAGGAGCTTCGGCTGAAGAGACAAGAGTGAGAGCCCGAACAGTGGGTGGCAGTCGTGGCGGTCTCTTGTACTTGTATAACTTTCATTCTAGTTTGAGCTGCACAGAATCAAGTATCGTCTGATCAAAATTGAGTCAAAAGTGATGCCAGTTGATTTCTTCCTACACGGAGATAATTTTACATGGAAAATTACTACCATACCATACCATACCATACCATACCATACCATGGGCTACCATAGTTCCTTGGTACCATATCGTACCTCTGAGAAATTTTATCAAATGCATAGTAAATTTTCATCTGAAATTGAGCCAAAAATGTCAAAATTTGACAAAAAATGTCAAAATTTCCGCCATTTCCGCGATAAAGTATATATAAAAAATTACCATGTCTTTGCTCAAATTTCTCAAAGGGACGATATATGGTACCAGGAAACTATGGTAGCATAGTAATTTTTTATATAAAATTTTCTCCGTGCATCAGTCTCAATTGCCTACTGATACCGGATTCATTACGAAGTTCGTTGACTCATCCAACCGAGATCCAACGCGACTGCAAGCTCTTTGAGTGCATATACCGAGTCCTTGTGACCCCAACAAATTCCGTCACCGATTGTTTAGAATTTAATGGCAAAGAATAGCATTCAATTTTCGTTTTCGTCAAATAAATAAATTCAGGGCCCTGAAATATGGATAATACTACAAAAAACGTCTCTACAAAAAAAATGACAAAAATGTATATTTATCGGAAAAAAAAACTCTTGGAAAAGACTCTCGAATAAAAACGATTGGAACGCATTTTACGATAGAGAAATACCATTTAATAACAAAGATCATTTGAATTTCGCATTACTCTTATATTTTCATCTTCGATAACCTCTATATTCCCAACAGCAGTGGACTCCAAATTGCACTTGTGGATATAGCGTGTTCATGATCTTTCGTGGAATCGGATTAGACTGGATGTTAGGTCACCCAAAGCAGACCGGTCAACACCGTAAACAGGCGTTATGAAAATAGAGTTCTTAGCGTAATTTTGAGGGTTCAATCGATTTGATTAAATGAAACGAAGTAAAAAGAAAAACTTGTTCCACTTTTCCATTGTGCGAGCAAATGCACTGGAAATAAAATTTTGTTAAAAATCGTCGATATTTTGTCGAACACGCCCAACTAAATGTTTTTGGTTAATTTCCAAATTTTTGTTATTTTGGCAGTATATTTACATCCTAATGAAATTATGAGCAAAATTTGCGATTGGAACGACAAAAATTTGCTTCCGAAGAGACTTTCTACAATATTTCTTGCTGCGATGACACAATTTTTGGGATTATTCAAAAAAACGTTTAGTCGAACGTATCGAACAAAATATCGATCTTTTCCAACAAAATTTTGTTTTCCGTGTGAATTTGAAACGGCTGGGACAAATCCACGTGCCTGTGCCATTTGAAATTGTCTATTTCTTGTTTTATTCTTGCAGAGCAAACAAATGGAATTTCTTGCTGTAATTTCGACTCCTTTTTCTTCCTTTTTTTCCTGTTTGTGTCCCTTTCGTATTTCCTTCATTTCTCATCGTATAATCATTTAGATATTTTCCATACCTATACGTTACTGCGTACATGTGCGATCATTTTTCATGACAAGAACGTCATAACGTACGAGCACGAAGCCAGAGAGCAAAGGGGTATAGGAATCGAGTTACGACGTCACTAGCCACACGATATGAAAACGTGTCGGAGTCTCTCAGCTTTATCCGCAACCACGAAACGTCGAGACCGACTGATACTAGCATCACTGGTGGCCCAGTGGCTTTGCACGCTGTATAGACAGTCACACACATTTATGTAATAGCTACGTGTTCGCGTATATGTTACTACCGGGCTCTTTGCGATAGGTCAATCTACATTTTATTGGCGTTAAACTGTGGTGGACGTTATTTCATAGAATAAATGCACTACAGCAAAGTGGCATTTCCAAAATTCGAGTAAACACGATAGTTTACCCTTCGAATACATACTGGGTCTTTTTGACCCCGACAATTTTCCTCCACCCATCGTTTGGCATTTAATTTTCGTTTTCGTAGAAAAAAAAACGATTCGACGTCATAAAATATGGATTTTTTACAACAAAAAACGTCTCTACCAAAAAAAAACAAATCAAAAATGTATATTTACCGGAATACAACGATTTGAAAAATGCCTTGGGTCAGATTGACCCAATATATACTTATAGGATGTAGGCACTCGAAGGGTTAACAATTATTTTTCCGAACCTCTCTGCAAGGAATATTACACGGAGAGAATTTTATAAAAAAAATTACTATCCCTGGTACCATATCGTCCCTCTGAGAAATTTTAGCAAAGACAGTAATTTTTCATTCGTACTCTATCGGAAATAGCGGAAATTTCGATTTTTTTTAAATCAAATTCTGACATTTTTCGCCCAATTTCAGATGAAAAATTATTATGTATTTGCTAAAATTTCTCAGAGGCACGATATGATACCAAAGAACTATGGTTGCCCATGGTATGGTATGGTATGGTATGGTAGTAATTTTTCATATAAAATTCTCTCCGTGTACTCAGGAAAAGAAATTAGAATTCATACATTTTCAGTGTGTATGTTTTGATATCGATACAGAATACCCCACGGACTTGGGGTCCCATGATTGAAAGGGAGGTGACAATGAGCCTGTCATTGTTCGTTACTGGTCTCACATGTCTCGTGTTCTTTGTTACGCCATTATATCGCCCTAGTGAGCACGTGTCCTCGTTTCCACAGAGATGTTTACACGACATCACAGTTTCATCGTTCTGTGTGCACAGCGACGCATGTGTGTTTGCTTGGAACACTTGAAAAACTCATGTGTCCGATTGTTGACAGAACACCGAAGAACAGCAACAACAACGATGATAACAATAATAGTCAAGATCGTTACGATGGTTACACACAGTATAATTGATGGAAATGGGGATCGATTATATGAGATCATTTGATAGATTCAATATTCATAATGCATCGATGAGAAACTTTGTAGCAAGAAGAAAAAACAACGGACCTGATAATACCGAAAATAAAAAATTTCCCACACAGAAGAAACAATATATTTTTTTTTTTCATTGCAATGTTTGGGAAGCAAAGTCTCGATCGATGTAAAATTTGAGTACGAGAATGAAATAGGGGAGCGAGAGGATAAAAGCTCGCAAGAGTAGTTTTCTTCAGCCATTCGTCAAGTATTGTTGGAGTTTTGAAACTTGCAAACTACTCGTGTCGGTAAAATGACATTTCTCTTCGGAAAATTCGGTAAGTGGATCCAGTAATAAATAAAAACAGAGGAGGTCTTAAATCTGGAAGGGGAAGTACGCCCGAAAATTGTCAATCGCAGGGTAACTCGCGTAAAAGAAGTCGTGCAAATCCATGTGCATGAGAATGAAATAGGCAAGATGCCTCATTGTCACTTTTGTTTCATTTTTTATATTTTCTCGCTGGTTTCTATGTTTTCCTTTGGAATGTCTCTCTCGTTTCTTATTCTCAAGAAGTGGAGAAAAGTGTTGGAAATTTCGCATTCTAAGAACGTTAGGTTCGGCATGGAAATTTTACGAGGGTTTCGCGTCCTCGCCATTTCCTTTATGCTCGCTGGGTTCTCTGTGCAGTATTCTTCGCCGCTCCTTTTCTCTACAGCGGGAGGAGCGAAGTTTCAATAATCCGTGTGGCTCGTGTGTCTCACGATTTTCTACAACCAAAGCTAGTCGCGTTTGCCTCAACTACGTTTTCATATTACTCCTTTGGAACAGGCTCCCATCGATCGAGATATACCGAAGAGAAACTTGCCAACTTTGTTGCGAAAGTCTCTTGAGCACCATCAACGAATGTGCCTGAAAATTCGAGGGCATTTATGGATGTTCCGAAAGTAAAATTAGCACTTGTATCGCGGCACAAACAAAGACCTGTGGCAGCTAAAAAGCGATTTCTATATGCAGCAGAAAAGGAGCATCTTTCTCACCATCATTTCAAAACTTTCAAATAATATTTTGACTAACTTTTTTGTTGCTGTGTCTTTGCAAATGTTGGGCTGACGGTTGTTTGTCTATTTCCCTTTTGCTACAAATAAAATCAACGTCATGGCTGTTCTCGACGGAAATTTCAAGATTAATAAAGAATTTAAATAAATTAACCTCGCGAGCGTTGTTATTTGAAGCAGTTCCGAGAGCTTCATGTGGAAAAGAAACAATATTCCCAAGTTTTTTGAAGCAAAGTTTGAGCGAGCTCAATGTTGGGTCCTCCTGAAAAATATATTGGTACCAATTCCTGAAAGTATTAGAAACGCGATATGCACGAAAAAGCCTCGTGTTTTTGGTTGGATTTGCGTTGACAAATTCCCATCGATTTCGTAACCGCGCGTTCCTAAAGAAATCAAACGTTTCTGTAGCTTGGGATTCTTCATAGAAATTGTGAGCTTTTCCAAAATATGACAAAACGCTCAACTTATGTGGCCATGCTCAAGTAGCTGCGAATGCTTAATGTGAATCAAGTTGTTTTCACTCGATTCACATTTACTTTTTATGCTTTTTCGAGGGTTGCGAGTATTTGGAGGGTCCACTGGAAATGAAATTTTGTTAAAAATCGTCGATATTTTGTTGAACACGGTGAACTAAATATTTTTTGATAATTTTACAATCTTCGTTATTTTGGCAGTATATTTGGTTTCTAATGAAATTGTCAGCTAAATTTACGATTGGAACGACAAGAATTTGCCTCCGAATATCGATCTTTTCCAACAAAATTTTGTTTTCAGTGTCCCATTATTTTCAGAAGAATTGAAATGATTCCGGAATATCGAAAAAGTATTGAAATGCCTTGCAAGTTTACGCACCCGCGGAAGTCACTCAAGTTTTCGTCATTAATTTAATTGTTTTCATGTTATTGTGGTTGTGCTCCGCGGGCTAGTTGTTGATCTCGTCGTCGAGATTATTTTGTTGCTGGAACTGTTCTCATTGTCATTGTTGTTGGCATAATTGTTATCACCGGAATCTGTGTCATTAAAACTTTGGTCATACAAAACGAATCGAGACACTGGGCTCTCAAAGAAATTTCCAACTTCGCTGTAATTCGTTAATTAATGTTTGTCAAGTTTTCAGCACTCAGCGGCTTCCCCCTCCACCGGCTTCGCTCCTGCTGCACTGCGTGGCATCATTCGAAAGAGCAAACTATTCAAACAACTCAATGAACAGAGCAACACACATAGAAAATGTAAAATATATAGGACGACGTTTCTTGATCGCATTTTCACGCCATCGCCTAAAGGTACGATTGATGTAACAATCAATCACAGATTTGTGAGTCAGCTCAACAAATTTCTAGACTTGCTCGACTCTTTGGCTGCTCCGGGGCTGTGCCTGACAACCTGCATTATATCTTTGGAGCGTACTCATCGAGATCATCTTCGTCGAACTTGGTCACAGCACCGAGACCAGTTTTGTCAGCCGAATCTCATTCCAAATTATTATCGTCATTATTCTTATCGTCAAGTCGATCAATTGTTGAGCAAAGCTTTATGGAATTTCTTGATTCGATACTCGAATCAGACGTGGCGGGTTGAATGACTTTATTTGAGTCGAGATTGAGCCTGAAGTTCGCAACGTTGGGCCCCAACGAAGAATCCGTTTTTCTATCAATTGTTTGTTCAATTTTAAAAACCAGAACAATTTTCTCACTGATTTTCTCTTTGGACTCTGAAGAAATATCATTTTATTGTTCTGACCAAATATTCAATGAGAATCTTGAGATTTGCCCAAGGAAAAAGGGAATTTCGTTGCATTCCAACGATGGAAACTTGAACATCGTTGAGTCGAGAATCATTCGACGCTGCATCATCGCAAGGCATCGCCCAGATCCATTTGCGCTGAGAGCTTTAGCTGCGAGCCACTTGGTTATTGGCACCTGGACTAATTGTGAAAGCTCCGAAATACTTGGAAAAGGGTTCCAGCAGCGCGATTGCAACGCTATTGATGATCCTTTTGTGCCAAATTCAAAGGTAGCTAGAAATCCATGGCTGTTCATTCAGGACAAGTATCCTTTACAATTATCAGGATTTTTGAGACCTCACGCTCGTTAAGCATACCGCCAGTGGTTGTGCGACTGAAGCCAAGCTGGGCCAGCAATTCTGAGCAAGCCGCAATCATCGGCAACCACGAAAACCGAACGCGAGTGCGTGTATGAGCTTTGATGGCACCGCATCCCTCGAATTTCACAACAGTCCGCTGATTACGGAGATATATAAAGATATACGTATAACAGTGCGAGTTCCTTTCACGGCTATTCGCTGTAACCCATCGATGACCAATCGCATCGAGAAACAGAGTATGGGGTAATGAGACGTGAGAAAAGACTTTGGTTTTCCGTTCGTGAAGTCACAAGAGCGAACATCAAGATCTCCTCCGAATGAATGAATCGTATGGGCCGTTCCACATTTCCACATTATCTCTTGAATGAACAAACTCTCAATAGTTCGTGGTTTACAGATAAAATTTCGGAACACGCAAAAAAGAAATAAATTTTGCGTGCATCACGTCATGATTCAAGTTTTTCATGACGACTCGTTCGGTTTCACCCGAAAAACTATTAAGAATTATCTCGGAAGATCGAGGTACGTTAGGATTCATGAAATTTCATTTTTTCTTCCATATTCAGCGACTGATTGTCGAATGGATAAAAAAAATTGGCCGTAAGAGCCAAAAGACATTGGCCAAAAAATGGAGACAAAAATTGTCATCATCGTCGCGTAATTTCATTCATTTTTCTTCAATTTTCCTTCATTGTCCGAGATTAATCTACTTTCCTCTAATAAGAAGACCAGCTCATTCAATTCCCTGTCATGCCCATGAAACAATGCTCCGATGCTAACGATTTTTCACAAAAGCCAGCTGTCACGTGGAATTTCAGAAATACTTCGGCCGAATAAGATGAACAACGAATTGAAGCAAAGCCCGCGACGTACATGAATCTCTTCTCTAATTTCTATGACCAACGGTTGCTCGCCAACTTCTGTATTCTCACTTCGCCATACACATTTTCAGTTTTCTATGATGCTGAAGTTTGCATCGTTGGAATGCAGCGAAATTCTGTTATTTTTACAGTAGAGCTCATAATTATTATTCAATATTTGGTCTGGACAATAAAACGATCCTCTCTTGCGACCTAAAAACTAAATCGACACGAAAAATTGCCACGATTTTCAAAATTCAATAAATAACAAATATACAAAATTTTTTTCGTTGAATCTCAACGTTGCAAACTTCAGAATCATAGTTTTTCTCCTGCTCTCTCGTTTTTTTTCCTATCGCTGTCTGCTACTTTCAAGTGATTATGAAATAGAAAGTATAATTTCTTGTGTAGTGCATTTCATTTTTTGGGCAGTGTTTCTAGATTAAGAGCGGATGTTGGGAGCGAATTTAATTACGTTTCTCAGCACCCTAAGTCCTTCTGATACGGATGAAATGTGTGAATATGTAATCAGCACCGTAGAATAACTCATGTAATTTGTGCTGTTGCACAACTAATTTCTCATTCACGACGTAATAATAACTTGATTATTATTTCATGTAATTAGGGCTTATGAAATTGATAATTATCGACGCTTTTCTACTACAATGTATTTCCACAAGTATCCCGCGGGGATATTGCTGTCGCGCTTGAGTAATAATCATCGACCGGCTGATCGATACGAGGGAAAGGCACATTTTCATGTTTATTTTTTTTTCTCGATCTAATTATTTCCATTCATCAGTCTTGGCGAGCAGACCAACTGCTGCAAGCAGATTCTGCGATGACACTGAACCAACATTTTTCTTTTGTTCAACAAATCGTAAATTCTTAACCTGCCACGAAATTAATTGAAACAATATGGACACGAGTCGGACAGCTGAGTCGGTACCATTTTTCGTCTGCTTTACGTATTTTTCGACTCGAGCCTGAAAAAACTTGCGATTTTCAATTAATGCCCATTGACTCGTTCATTAGGAAACTAGCTCTGATTAAGAAGGAAAGGCAAAATAGTGAAGTCGCAACTGACACTGATTGATTATCAACTGTCGGTCGAAAGCTCCAGCTATCTTCGAAGTCAAGCAGCCCTGAGTGGGGCAGTGCTCGCGGTTGGGTGACTGCTCAGCCGTACACCACCAGCTCACGCATCCCTCTTGGTGGCCAAGTTCATCACACTGAGAATTAAATTTTGATAAAAATCGTCGATATTTTGTTGAATACGTTCAACTAAATATTTTTTTATAATTTCGAAATTTTCGTTATTTTGGCAGTATATTTGGTTTCTAATGGAATGGTCAGCAAAATTTACGAGTGGAATGACAAAAAGTTGCTTCCGAAGAGACTTTCTAAAATATTTCTTGCTGCACTGACACTATTTTTGGAATTATCCAAAAAAACGTTTGGCCGAACGGATCGAACTAAATATCCATCTTTTTCAACAAAATTTTGTTTTCAGTGCAAGTTATTTGACGAGCTGATGCTGACAACTTATTGACATTCAGTAAAAATAAAGTCACTTGTCCCGGAGGATGATCGAAAAATGATCATGACGTTAGAACCAAAAAAAAAACGGTCAATTTGTTTTGTCGTGCTTATCGACTAAACACTACGGGTCAATACTGATTCTCAGCACGCAGAAGTGGAGCATCTTGACTAACGATTCGTCTCGATTAATTTCCTGGTTGCTTAATTAAACCACAGCCGCAGCACAACCTGCACGCTCATTTTCAACGTTCTTCTCATCGCTCCCCACGGCTGACTCATTTCACTTCTTTTCCCTGACTCTTTAAAGTTTTCTCCGCGCGCTTAAATTAAGAAAAACAATTATTTGCATCAAGAAAAAAAAACGCTGACCATTATCTCCTGAGCGTGTATAAATTCGCGGTTTTCCCACATTATCAAGAAATAATGGATCAGGGTATAGTCAGCATATGTTGATATATAATGATAGCATGTTTGTCATGACGCTCAAGTTTGCAACGTTGAGATTCAACGAAAAATATTTAGTATATTTATTATTCATTGAATTTTGGTAATCATGGCGATTTTTCGGGTCGATTGAGTTTTTAGGTCGCAAGAGAGGATCGTTTTATGGTCCAGACCAAATTGTGAACAAAAATTATGAGCGCTACTGAAAAAAGCACGGAATTTCGTTGCATTCCAAACGATGCAAAATTCAACATCATTGTTTGTCGAGATAATAAAAAAAAATCAGCGATTTGTGCTTTTTTTTTTGCAAAAAGTTGGCCACTGAACAATCTTAGTGAATGCTCTCGTTCGGAAAAACTATTTCGATCGGGTCCTTTCAAGTAAAAATATAAAGAAATGTTGCTCATTGCCATGAAGAAGAACTCACATTTTTCATGGGTACCTTGAGGAAATTTGATTTTATTTTTTCGAATAATCTTGATCCATGCAAGCATTAAAAACCTGCTTACAAACTTTTAAAATTGGAGGATTCATGTCACCGGCATTGGCATCGGATGCCAAGGAGTTTTTCCCTCGTTCAACTGGCATGATTTAGGTATTTCGTTTTCTCTCAGTTTTTCGGTTCTTCTCTCTACCCTTAATACATCATTTATTTTCTTGGAAAAATGCCCGAGAACGTATAGACTCGGTGCAACATCTAGGCCAATTTACCAATACGACATGTTTACGTACTAATTTTTGTGTACGTTCGAGGCTTTCACCGAAGCTCCAAAAATGTTTTGCGAAATGTTTTTGTCACCAATAGTTTTAAAAACTTGCATCTGTATGCCTTTGCTACTAATTTGGTTCGGAATGTATCAGGTCCACCGAGACAATTTTATATAAAAAATTACTATGTTCCCTGGTACCATATCGTCCCTCTGAGAAATTTTAGCAAAGACATAGTAATTTTCCATTCATACTCTATCGGACATGGCGGAAATTTTGACATTTTTTGTCAAATTTTGAGATTTTTGGACGATGCTAAAGTTTGCATCGTTGGAATGCAACGAAATTCTATTTTTTCTTGACCAGATCCCACGCTTCTTATTCAATAGTTAGTCAAGCAATAAAACCATCTCTTTTGGAGATCCAAAGACAAAATCGATACGAAAAATGTCATGATTTTTCAAATTTAAGAAAATATTAATAGAAATAATATTTTTCGTTGGAGTCCAACTTTGCAAACTTCAGTGTCATCATTTTTGGCCGAATTTCAGATGAAAAATTACGATGTCTTTGCTAAAATTCCTCAGACGGACGATATGCTACCAGCGAACTAGGCATAATAATTATTTACATAAAATTCTATCCGTGTTCTCAATCTCAAAAATATGATAAGAAACAACATTGCTCAAAAAAAAAAAAAACCTCCCAGAGCTCATAGAAAAGTGAGAATGAAAATAAAAATCGAATCAGTCCGAATTCGTACTATAATTTCATTTTCGCGATCGGTTCGACGATAAGATGATCATCCTAATGAAGCTGGAAAGTCGCTGTTAATCGACAGGCAAATGAAATTNTGATTTTTCAAATTTAAGAAAATATTAATAGGAATAATATTTTTCGTTGGAGTCCAACGTTGCAAACTTCAGTGTCATCATTTTTGGCCGAGTTTGAGATGAAAAATTACTATGTCTTTGCTAAAATTTCGATGACGGACGATATGCTACCAGCGAACTAAGCATAGTAATTTTTTATATAAAATTCTATCCGTGTTCTCAATCTCAAAAATATGATAAGAAACAACATTGCTCAAAAAAAAAAAACCTCCCAGAGCTCATAGAAAAGTGAGAATGAAAATAAAAATCGAATCAGTCCGAATTCGTACTATAATTTCATTTTCGCGATCGGTTCGACGATAGGATGATCATCCTAATGAAGCTGGAAAGTCGCTGTTAATCGACAGGCAAATGAAATTTTTGTAAACTTCGAAATCCAAAAGCTATAAAATGAAAAGGTTACAAATTCGTAGATGCGGATTTGTTCCATTGAATCGATTTGCAGAGTGCGATAGAAAAGCTTCATTCTCGGCTGCCAAGCTTCGCAATTCTTTTGTCTTTTTTCTTTTTCACAGACGAATTACCGCGAAGGGGAGGAAAAAAATAATGAGGAAAGTTTTGCATAGGTTAGAAAATAATAAGCGAGGATCAGTGACACTGATGTGTGTATAGCGAAGGGGGAAAAACATGATGAGAAAAAATGTTGCAAGCTTGAGATGTCTGGGGGTTGCGAGAGTGATTTCCCAAAAGATATTGAGCAAATTGAGGGAGAGGCTCTTGGATAGATGGAGATATATGATTAATGTTCCGGGTGATAACTTCCGTTGCTCGCACCCCCCGCGCTCGTCCGTTGCACTCACTTTTCACTCGACGATAATCCTCGCGGACGTCTGACACGAATGACAATTTATTTTCGAACGATAAAAAAGGAGGGCTCCGCCGATCAGATGCGCGAGAAGAAAGGACGAGAGAGAGAGAGAGAGAGAGAGAGAGAGAGAGAGAGAGAGAGAGAGAGAGAGAGAGGAAAATGAAAATATCGAAGGATGGTGAAGGAATCGGAAAAAGTTTTATGACTAATATGCGATAATGCGCGATCCACTACACCTCACTATAGATGTATAGCGAATAAGAGGAGTGAGAGAGCCTCTGGGATAGAATTGGAGAACCGTCAATACCAGCCGCTACTATTGGGGGATGCCCAACTTCTATACGGGTGAAGCTCTTGAAAAAAAGGACATACAGAAAAAGAAGAAATACAGCAGGATGAGACTAAAAGAAAGAAAAAAATGAAGGAAAGAGCGAGAGAGAGAGAAAGAGACCTACTAAACTTTTCTCCTTAGTTAAAGTATCAATATTTTTAGATGGTTCTTCGGTGCTGCTCGATATCCTCCTCACTCCATTCCATACTTTTACTTTTACTTTGCCTCTATCCGCTTCCATCTCCCGTATATCAAGAGACCAGTACCTGAAATCTCATTTCCGCGCTCCACGCTATTGATTTTTCTCATTTGACCTGAATATAATCTCAACTTCCATGCGATGCTCGGGAAAAGATATGTCCCTGGCTCTGGCTCTATCTACCTCTCTAAACCTTTTACGGCCAAAGACGCGCTTCTATAGGAAACCCAATAGCACCACCAGCAATTTTTGAGTCTGCCTACGCAGAACGCAGATCTTCTTTACGGAACTTTGTTATGCCTGCTACAGCGACCGCGTGTGTGCTTTTCTCCTTTTCTCCCGAGAAGATACGATTTTTATTGCGAAAAATTCGTTCCAAGGAAATGAATTTCGATGGGGACGCGAAGCTCCATAAAAACTCGAAATTTCCTCAACTCAGAATATAATTGATGGCGTTTTTCCAAATCCGAGACTTGATCGATATTAAAACCGTCCTCTTGCGTTTCTGCTGTAGTCCCCATTAAATATGGGATTTAATTATTTATGCACCAGCCCGAAGTCCTTGAGAAAAATTGTCTTTGCCCAAGAGTGTCTTTTATTCTCAATTTCCATAATATAAGTAGAAAGTAGTCAACACAAGAATGTTAACTCATCGAGTACACACATCCTATGAGCAGTGCACATACTGGGTCAATCTGACCCAATGCTTTTTCCAAATCGTTGTATTTCGGTAAATATGCATTTTTTTGTTTTTTGTTTTTGTAGCAAATTAAAACGAAAATGAAATTCCAAAAAATTCGTTGTCATTAAATGGCAAACAATCGATGACAGACAATTGTTGGGGTCAGAGCGACCCAGTATGCCCTCGAAGGGCTAAAAACCCTTCAAATAATATTTAGTAGAAAGTAGTCGACACAAGAATGTTAACTCTTCGAGTACACACATCCTATAAGTGCACATGCTGGGTCAATCTGACCCGATGCGTTTTCCAAATCGTTGTATTTCCGTAAGTATGCATTTTTTTTTTTTTTTTTTTTTTTTTTTTTTTTTGTAGCAAATTAAAACGAAAATGAAATTCTAATCAATTCGTTGTCGTGAAATGCCAAATAATCGGTGACAGACAATTTTTGGCGTCAAAGCGACCCAGTATACACTCGAAGGGTTAACTGCAAAAACTACCTGACTCGATTTCATACAGCCACGTCCCACTTGTGATTTCAAATACTTGTATACGTACGAATGATTCCAGTGGAGAAGAAAGTTGTTGAAGATTGAGGAGCCAGAAATGTGGGAACTTGAGTTGTAGTTGGTGGTCCGAGGTGGCCCTCTCATCGGTCCTCATTCTCATTCGAATCGTAGGAGGAGTCAAAAGCTAAAGAAGCGTAAGGATAGTATAGAAAAATAGTTGGAAAGTTGGTAGTCTCTCGGGGGAGCTGGAAGGCTGGGTATGGTCGTCGGAAAGTTTGAGTATGGATGAAGAAAAAAGTAAATGTGAAAAAATGAGGAGGAAGGGAATGTAGTGGCTGACAGTAAGCAGACTGCTGCGTCTCGATATCCCTTGCTCGCGAAAACGTGAGAGTTTCTTCAGTGTTTTCGTCTTTCCCTTGCTCATTTTTGCCCTTTCGGTTCGTCCAAGTTGCACTTCCTTTTCTTACAGTTACACTTCCTTTCGAAGGAGATAGCAGGAACGAAAACAGTGGGTGGCAGTGACTCGGGGAATCGAGAAAGGCTGGCAAAGAGTGAATGAGTATGCGTGCGGGGAAGGAAAGGTATAGAGAAGTTAGAAAGAAGTGACAAGAATGGGAACAATAATTCGACCAAGTTGCGAACAAATTACGAAGCAAAGCATTAGTGGGCGAGACGGAGGGAGCAGTGCCTGACGACAAAAACAGCGAATCTGTAATCTCGTTTCTCTCGAGAGTGTCTCACGAAGCACCAGCTAGACTTGCAAGCACAGACTAAGCAGCTGGGACCCTCATTCACTCTGTCTCGCAGGACTATACAGTCAAAGCTACAGTCACATAGTAATACATGAAATCTATTAATATAAGAACACTTGACAAATGACTAGACTATCCCCAATTAATTTCTGTTTACTACATAGAAGGCTAATCTATTGGATCCTATTATCGTCGCTGTGGATGGGAATTTTCTTGAATGTCATTGATCGTTATGACTCAGGCGCCAAGATCCATCGAACGAAAAGAAGAATGATCATGTGTTTTTTATAGCGTCGTAGACGAGCGTATGATGCGCTACTGCTCGACATCAATTGAGTGATAACCCTTAGCACTTGGCTCCGCATGGGCATGTTGATTGATACATCGTAGACACACTCCGAGGAATGCCGACTGTGGAAGGAGAAGTGCAAGGAGCCGAACGGTTAGTTGGGTATGGCTTCGATGTCAACAATGAAATGCGTTAATTGATTCCTGCCCATAATGGCTGCAATCAAAGAGAACGATAGAGAGGGGGACCGAAGCATCAAGTGGGACCGAGTTAGAACGATCAATTTACTGGGTTTACCAGCATCAACTATGTTATCCTACTTGTGCATTCACGCAACCATGTATGAGCTGTTTACACGCCCCTCTATTCATGTGTGCATGCAGAATCATGAGTTCAGCAAACTTCTCGCTGATTAATCATCATTATAACATCTTATTGATTTTGTATTTTTAACATTAGCGATTTTATTCATCTTCGGAGGACAATTTTCTTTATGGCAAAGAGCTTTTGCTTGAAAACTTGGATCGCATCTTTGCCTTAAATCGTTGGAATCAATGAATGCTCAAATGTTGTACGTGATGGTTGAAAATTCAGTTCTTTCCTTTCATTTTCCTCGTCGTCACTCACGAGGAAATCTGCGATTATTCCTGTGCGGTAAGATGACGCTTTTAGGGTCTAAAAGTCTTGATCGAATCTTTGCAACTGCGCGAAGCTGTTAAGAACAGAAGAAAGTTAGCCTGCACCCTTCATTTGTTACCGGAGTAGCACACGATTCAAAGTTGTGCCGCTCCAATATCTTAACCCTCCACGATTAATCTTTCAGGCTATTGCCTAGGAAAGTTGTTCAGGATCCAGCAGCAGCAAGGTTGAAAGCTTTTCTACTCGCAATGCGTTATCGCTGATTTCCAACGACGAAGGCAAAGGGTGCGTCGAACGCTCGTTTTCTCGATCCCCATGCCTTTAGCCTATCGCTGGGAGCCTTCATGCTCCCTCGCAGTTGCTTCATCGAAAGATCCGGTGATTTACTACCCTTCAAGGGATCTCCTCGTTATCAAGCACCGATCGTCTCAAATTTTTCTCCTTTTTTCTATCTCCGATAGAAGCGTTTCAAGTTTAAGCGGATTGCAGCCATATAACCGCTCTGCTTCGATTCACGCACAATTCTCCCTTTTTCTCTCCGTCTGTCCTACATTTTTTGCTATCCTTTCCTTGCAATTTTCAGCCTTGACGCATTAGCCAAAAATATTATATCATTACACTGAAAACAAAATTTTGTTGGAAAAGATCGATATTTTGTTCGATACGTCCAACTAAACGGTTTTTTTTAATAAACCCAAAAATTGTGTCATCGCAGCAAGCAATATTCCATAGAAAGTCTCTTCGGACGCAAATTTTAGTCGTTTCAATCGTAAATTTTGCTGACAATTCCATTAGAAACCAAATTTACTGTGAAAATAACGAAAATTTTGAAATTAACAACAAATATTTGGTTAACCGTATTCAACAAAATATCGACTATTTTTAACAAAATTTCATTTCCAGTGTATGAAACAAAATCCTTGCAACATTATTGGACGGAGGGTACAAAATGGTGACTAACCAAATGGCCTGTTGTTTCAGCTGCTGTGAGCAACTCGTTTGTCCATTCAACAGTTCCAACTGCCAGCCAAATTTTCAGAGTTCACAGAATCAAACTCGTTAATTCAACAACAATGTTATCGTAGTGAGCGCGACGATCATTTCGGCCAGAAAATTGAGTGAATGGACCAACGAAATTTTTGTTGAAACGAACAAAATCACAGACAGGGGCCAGATTTTTATGTTCCGTCGAACTTGTTGTTCAGTTCATACGATACTTTTATTTTATTCTTCGCGATTCCAGCGCTGCCGTGCGCGGAAAATCGCAACTATAAACTCGACTGCTTCCACTGGAAAAACAAGTCGCTCTGCATCGAAGCTTTTGAATGACACAGCTTCCATGTTTACAAGCCTCAACCCCTCCCATAAGCTCGGGGTCATATTTACGCCTCAAGAAATAAATAACGGTGGCGAGGCTACATCTGTTCCTGAAACGCAAATATCGATTTTCACCAATTGCTCTCGTGCTCTTCCGAGACATTATGACTCCAGAATGTTTTGTTTTTTTGACAACTTTTCTTCATTCTGTTTCAGCGATTGAGGAACAAACAAGCTCATCGACATTCCAGTTATCGTCTGCTGAGGAATTGACCTGGCCAATCACCGACGTGAGTAAATTGAAAAAGTTTTTCCAACACCTATAGAAGCTGGTGCAGAGCACGCCCAGCAGTGGATGTCGACTCAAGTTTTCTCGAGGACAAAAAATGCATCTCTACATCGCGGACACCGCGTATCATTTTTTCAACCGTCGAAAAAATTGGCGTTAAAGTAAATTTTTTCAGCGATTGACATTTCGTTATAGCATTATTTGTTATAGCATCGCACCAAATTTTTATACAGTGTTGGTCGACAATAACGGAAAAGTGTTCTTCGCCATTCGAAAAGTAAATTTACTAGAAAAATTCGAACGCGTCAATTAATTATCAAAATAATGAATAAAAAATAGATTTTTCGTTGCATTGCAACGACGCAAACTTCAATATCATTCGTAAAAATATTGCACTGAAAACAAAATTTTGTTGGAAAAGATCGATATTTTGTTGGATTTTGAATAAACCCAAAAATTGTGTCATCGCAGCAAGAAATATTCTGGAAAGTCTCTTCGGACGCAAATTTCTATCATTCCAATCGTAATTTTTGCTGACAATTCCATTAGAAACCAAATTCACTGCGAAAATAACGAAAATTTTGAAATTAACAAAAAAAATTTGGTTGACCGTATTCAACAAAATGTCGACGATTTTTAACAAAATTTCATTTCCAGTGTGGCAAATCTATATGAATCCGCGATCGGATTAAGACAAAGTGATGTCGATCAATTAACATTTCCTCGCACTATACGATTTTGCACAGAGAAAAAATGATCCTCGTGGCCTGCTGCAGCATCCCGACCAAGGGCTTTGCTCACATATGTATATATTCCAAAGCTTTACCTGCACGCATCCACACCTGCTGCTCCGATAGAAACTTTTCTAAAGGTGAAGTTCGAACGCTGTGTTGCCCGGGAGGTCATGGTAACGCGAATACCACAAGGCGTAACAACTAATTCAATTTGCGAGGGAGTAAAGCACTTTAGAAATGTTGGCTTCATGATGAAGAGTGGCGGGATGTGGGAAACGGAAGGTAGACGGCTTAAAATCGAGTACAGCCTTATACATTGCCAGTGCATTTCAACTAGTTTGTATGTGGATGGCGAACCGTTCTCTCACATTGGGCGTCTCATCGTTGGATACGTATATTTGTTTTCGCATGGAAATTGTGCACACCTGTGATTGAATCCGAGAAATTTAATGTCAAATCGACTGAGCCAAACCTTTTTTTTTATTCGAACGTTTTGTTGATTCTGTTCGCATGGTTTTTCCTCAATCTTGTTTAATTATTACGATTCCATAAAGAAATAACTAATTTGGTTGTAAAATAGAAAAGGGAGTGAAATAAAAGTTCTAGATTTCGAAGAAAAATCAATAATGCCACATCGAGACGATGAACTGCATAACTCGTAATTTCAAACTTTTCATTCTACTAGCAGCATGAATTATGGAAATCTATTGAAAATTGGAAAAAAACGTTTCTACCGATTGCTGGCAAGTCAACGCATCCCATTCATTGAGTGATAAATAATTAATGTAATAAAATAGTGTCAGATGTCTTAATGATGCAATGTGCTGGAAAAATTCGTACAAGACGTTGCGTTTGAGGATTGAGACTGAAGCTAGAATGCAGTGAAAAAACTGCCGATAATTCATTAACAAGAACGAGCAACTTGCAGAATGATGTAGGGAATATAATGGAAATACAGGGAAAGGGAACGGTCGATCAACTCACTGGAAATAAAATTTTGTTGAAAATCGTCAATATTTTGTTGAACACGGTCAACTAAATATTTATCGATAATTTCCAAATTTTCGTTATTCTAGCAGTTTATTGGATTTCTAACGAAATTGTCAGCAAAATTTGCGATTTAACCGACAAAAATTTGCTTCCCAATATTTCTCGCTGCAATGACACAATTTTTGGGGTTATTCAAAAAGAACGTTTGGTCGAACGTATCGAACAAAATATCGATCGTTTCCAACAAAATTATATTTCCAGTGCTCCTTCATCATTTTTTTCCTGGACTGCAACCTTAATCATAGTAATCTTTGATCTTAAGAATCTTTCCAAAGAGATTTTTGTACTTATCCTTCGTTCTTTACATTATTTATTTAAACTGACCAGCTCTCTCTCTCTCTCTCTCTCTCTCTTTCTCTCTGCCTCTCTTTCTCTTTCTCTTTGACCTTTAATTCGCAATCTCAAGATCTTAATACTGAACGGCAGTGTTTATAATTATAAGAGGCTTTGGTGGTTCTATACACGTAGTCGAGGCTTCGTTGGTGAGGGCGAGCGTAGACGGAACTCACTGCAGGAGTCCCGTCACTGGGAGCGTTCCCCTGATCGCATAATATGAATATTACGATTTTCCCCTAATATAACAGATCAATCCAAGCATAAACATGGAATAATGGCAAACGTATATATAGAGAACGGGCATGAATCTACGGACGTTTCTCTTTTATTTCTTTGCAGACTCTTCATAGTTTCCCTGTTTGTCGAAACCCTCGTGTTTGTCTTTTTCATGCTCGGTTCATCATCACCCAATCATTCCACTCTGGGAGTGTTGAAATGATGTGTGTTTATACAGGAAGTCCCAAAATTCATTCGCAATTCTCAGTGACGTTGTTGAATCTGAAAATTTGTTAAAAAGTCGTCGTTGCTAACTTTTCTATGGGATGCACCATCGATCAAGTAGTAATCAATAAAATGCTCTGGAGTTTTAAGGTGATGGAGCAGTCGCCTTCTCTCGCAGTGTGAGTGCGAGAGAGACAGCTGCAATTTTCGAAATTGAATATTTCCAACACGGTTTGACCAATGAAAAAAAGCCCCTCTCATGCCGATTTTCGCCATGGCATTTTATTTTCGTTTTCTTGATGGAATAAATTTAGAATCACGAAATACATTGGAAACATAATTTTGTTGGAAAAAATTGACTAAACGTTTTTTTTTTTTCGATTAAGCCCAAAAATAGTGGCAGTGCAGCAAGAAATGTTGTAGAAAGTCTCTTGGGAAGCAAATTTTTGTCATCCCAATCGCAAATTTTGCTGACAATTCCGTTAGAAACTGCCGAAATAACGAAAATTTTGAAATTATCCAAAAATATTCAGTTGACCGTGTTCAATAAAATGTCGACGATTTTTAATAAAATTTTATTTCCAGTGTATTGATAATTAACGAAGAAAACGTCTCTAGAAAAAAAAATGCTTATTTACCGAAATACTACGATTTGGAAAACGCCTTGGGTCAGATTGACCCAATATGCATTTATAGGATGTGTGCACTCGAAGGGGTAAGCATACGCAGTAATGATTCGACGATTGAATATATAAAGAGATTCTGTAATTTTTTAAACCGGAACGTCTCCATTGATTCGACGTTATGCAGAAAGGATCGGAGAACTTTAAGCAGAAAGACGAACTGCTATAGTTCGATTGTTGAAAACGAGAAAGGCAACGAGGCTTTTCTCGAGAAGTTTCGGCCAAGGACAGGGCTACGTGTAACATGAAATATAGGTTTGTGGAGGCGTTTCCGGTGTGCCAACCGGTTATTTATATTATTCTCGTGTAACAATAATTTTTCAGATGCTTCTCTGGGCCCTTTCATTTCATCCGGAGTCTTATACTCCAACGTTGAGTTTGCGGAGGGTGGAAAAGACAGAGAGAAAGAGAGATCGGTGCATCTATTTTCTGTTTTCTCGTCTGCGTTGTTGGCGCTTTCTTCCCGTCGACTCTTTCTCATCCAGCCACCGTTCGTCCAGGCAACACATAAGGTTTGTGGAAAAATGCAGCCGGCTGTTGTTGACGTGAAGAAATATACGACGTCGGCCAGATACACGGACGTTTCCACTCGTGCCTCCGGGCGAAAGGGCTCAATGAGTAGTAGTTCAGTCATCTCAACGCTAGGAGACGATGCTCAAGAACGATCCAAGGGCGCACGAAAAAACTTTCTTGAAAAGTGGAGCAAGAGCGAAGGAAAGAGAAACAGAGGGGGAAATTGGGCGATCATCGTAAATTATGAAATTGATTTTCCTTGTTGTCAGGAAAAGACTACCATTTCTTTTATTAACCCCACAGCAGCTAATCTACCGTGTGCGATCGCCCCACGCTCCGCGACCGTTCAATTGGCCTGTGCGATCAATTTCCACCCTCGCACGGTCTTCCTCGTTTTTCCCTCTCTCTCTCTCTCTCAATCTCTCTTTTGTAATTCTACCTCGCGTAAGAATTTTTTTAGTCCTCCTTAAAAACGTCGCTATCTATATCGCAAGTCCTTCGCGCGTTCTTTCATCCCTCCGCACTCTTTTCTATCTCTTCCGATTCCACTCGAATTCCCCTCGCATCTCGCGATGAGTTATGTCCATCGCGATACCACCTCGAATAATAATAAAAACACAAAAAGATCGAAGCACAAACCAAAGCTCTGTTTTTTTTCACTTTTATACATCGCGCGATGTTGTTTCATTGCACTTCGTTGTTGCATCTCAACTCGAATCATACACATGTGAGGGTCAAATGATATTTAAAATCCTACTCCATGTTGGCCAACCGAATCACAACGGAGACAGTTGATCGCACACTGAAAACAAAATTTTGTTGGAAAAGATCGATATTTAGTTCGATACGTTCAACTGAACGTTTTTCTGAATAAACCCAAAAATTGTGTCGTCGCAGCAAGAAATATTCTAAAAAGTCTCTTCGGAAGCAAATTTTTGTCGTTCCAATCGTAAATTTAGCTGACAATTCCATTAGAAACCAAATATACTGCCAAAATAACGAAAATGTTGAAATCATCGAAAAATATTAAGTTCACCGTATTCAACAAAATATCGACGATTTTTAACAAAATTTCATATCCAGTGCAAGAAAAATTCGAATAAGATGATCGATCCCCTCGACTGAAAAATATCTGATGGCACGGAAGAGCTTAAATCTTCTCCTCGGCCTTGTTCAAATTTGTGGGTCGGTTCGAATTTATAATCGGCACATTACTCGCGGGCGGGTCTTTTCTCTCTCGCAGCTGTTATTCTCACCGATCGATAACGTTAAAGGAGGAAATCAGGAGGGGAAGGAAATGTTGTATAGATCTCGAGGTCAGTTGTTGGCGTAAAGGAATGAGGTGGCACCGAGGAGTGTGCTCTCGAGGATTGGTGAAAGCGCGAGAATCCGATGTTAGATAAGGCACGCAGTGTTATATTGGAAAAAAGGAGATAAAACAAAAAAACAGCTTCGCAAAAAGCTTCTCTGTATTATCTGTCCTTTCGTATAACTCTCCCTGCTCTTGTCTCCTCTCGATTCTTCAAGTCCTGTCGAAATGCGTTATCGAAAATCAAACGTTCAACGCGCGGTTGCGTTGATAGAGGACGCGGATGCTGTGGAATTTCCTTCTCTCCTTTTTATCGCCCTCATTTTTTTCGGACCCAGTGGTAACAAGAATTTTATAGAGTGCCGATTTATTTCTGACTTAACAATGACGTTAATTGGTTTGCTTCGTTTTTTTTTTATGAATCTGATCAAAGAGCGAATGTTACGGACTGTGCTTTGATCAGCTAATGAGATTTTTTCTTCCGCCTCTTCCCTCGTCTGCGGAACGGTCACGAGCTCATTGAGAGATTTCACTCTCACGTCGTTGGTCAATCGCTTCGATGTTCCACCACAGAAAAAAAATGTTATTCCGAGTTGTAATTTTTGTTTGTGTTTGAAATTGAAACCTCAGCAATCAAAATCTTCGTTTTTGAAGGATCTTCGAATCGATATTTCAAGTCTTTGGTTCGTCTGCTTTATTTTTTCTCGAAAAGCAAATATTAATTTACGAAAATCGGGCCAGGGATGAAAATTCCGAATTTCGCATTTCGATTAAAAAAAAATTCGATCAGAATTTTCAATGACCGTGAGATGCTCGCAACTTGTAGGTAAGTCAATTGCAGAGAAACCTGAAACGATAGGACGACCAGCAACGTCCTTTGCCGGTTTTCACAGACGCGCACTTTCAACGTTAATCCAGCAGAATTTTCAAAAAACAACAGAGCTGAGGTATTTGAATAATAATTTTCTAAAATCGTTGATTACGTCATATGGATTACTTTTGAAGTGAATTTTCCCACAATAACTCGTTGAATTCCAATGTATCGATGAGAAATTCGAAAAAATCTGAAAAGTCGTAGTTTTTTCTTAACCCTTCGCGAGGGCACACGTCTTATAAGTGCATATTTGGGTCTATCTGACCCAAGGCGTTTTTGGAGTCGTTTTATTCCAATCAATATGCATTTTTTATTTCATTTTTGTAGAAACGTTTTTTTAAAATGAATTTTCCATTTTTTTGGGGGGTCAATTTATTTTTTGTTCCGAAAAAAAAAAAAAAAAATTTAATGATAGAATATTCGTTGCCATTCAATGCCAAACAATCGGTGCGACAGAAATTTGTCGGGGTCAAAACGACCCAGAATGCACTCGAAAGGCTGATTAGGTGCAAAATATAATTGATAAAATTTTGAATATTCTGATGGACCAGAAAGTTTGTGGATCAATTGCCATAAGTTCATTTGAGAACGAATAGTATGTTATACGACGTGCGTCTAACCTTCAACTATGTGATGAACTCTGACTGGGCCGAATGGAGTCGTCGTTGCATTTTAGCAGGTTTCCACGCTGCACAGTCAACGACGGCGTGAAGTAATTCCTGGTAGAGTTACGCGCGGTCTCTATACTACGTTTGCTACTGCGGTATGTGTTGTAGATAGTGGATCGTTCGGTTATACCGCAAGAGGACGTACATTCAGTACAATCTTCGAGATCAGATTTCCTGTCGAAATATGCGATGCTCTCCATAACCTTCGCGAAATTTCCTTCACCACAAATCCACCCCTTCATCTTCCAGATCCGAAAGGATCGAAGAAAATCGCGAGTTTAGTCATGCAGACGGGAGCGACACATTATTGCCACTTCGAAAATCGGAGCGTGCACCATCGCTGTAAACAAAATTTTGTTGGAAAAGATCGATATTTTGTTCGATACGTTTGCAACTAAACGTTTTTTTGAATAATCCCAAAAATTGTGTCATCGCAGCAAGAAATATTCTAGAAAGTCTCTTTGGAAGCAAATTTTAGTCGTTCCAATCGTAAATTTAGCTGACAATTCCATTTGAAACCAAACATACTGCCAAAATAACGAAAATTTTGAAATTATCGAAAAATATTTAGTTCACCGTATTCAACAGAATATCGACGATTTTTAACGAAATTTCATTTCCAGTGATCGACCTCTGACATTTTTATTGTTGTGTCGTTTTTTTTCTTTAAATTGTAGAACAACTTTTGTGAAGGTTATCAATTCCTGCACTGAAAACAAAATTTTGTTGAAAAAGATGGATATTTTGTTATATACGTTGGACTAAACGTTTGTTTAAATAATCTCAAAAATTATGTAAATGCAGCAAAAAAAATTCAAAAAGTCTCTTTGGAAGCAAATTTTTGTCGTTTCACTTGCAAAATTCGCTGACAATTCCGCTAGAAACCAAATATACTGTCAAAATAACGAAAATTTTGAAATTATCAAAAAATATTTAGTTTACCGTATTAAACAAAATATCGACGATTTTTAATAAAATTTCATTTCCAGTGTGACGAAATGACACTGCATAGAGAATCTTGCTGTTGAAGTAAATGACGACTGTCAACGTAATAATCTTTTTTTATCGCGATCGACAATAATTTATTGTAAACGTGTCCTCGATTCAATTCGATGAAAAATAATCAGTTCTATTTCTTGTTTCCCTACCGCTACGATCGTCGTTATGAAATTTTATGCGGACATTTTGATTATGATTTGAATGGTTATGATGAGCTTTGATGGGCAAGCACAGCCGTTTTCTCGAGAGGACTTTCGGCATGTTATCTGCTATACCCTACACTCTTTGCCAGCCAACTTCTTGCTTTTCCATTTTATTGCGCCGTTGAATAAAAAGACATCGATAAGTTGGTGAACACTCGAGCTCTCGAGATTCCCCACAATACTTTCTATAATTCCCAGAGTTTTGCATCATCGGTATTGGAACTCGATAAAATCGGTGCAATCCTGTTGTTCAAATAGTAAACCATATAGATCGATCATATAAATTCATGAATCTAAGCTGAAAATCCAAAACGTTGCAAATAAATACACAATCTACTTGAAATATTTATTTCTATGCGACTAGCTGTCGAAAAATTTATAATTTTAAACTTTTCCTGTTCCCAATTAAGCAACGTTCATTTTTCAAGAGACCGTTGCATTTTTATGTGCTCGAGATCTCGAGTTGAACGTGTACATTCCAATGTTATTAATAAATAAAATATTGTGAATACATTTCTTTCGTCGATTAACGAAAATTATTCACCCACTCAATCAAAAGTCAGAGATCGATTGCTCCAATGAAAATTACTCGAAACTGCAATTCCAACTCTTCAAGTGCATACTGGGTCATTTTGACCCCAAAAATTTTCTGTAACCAATTGTTTGGCATTTGATGGCAACGAATTTTTTGGCATCTCAATTTCGTTCAAAAAATCGATTTGGGCTCATAGAATACGAATAATTCACTGTCAAAAACGTCTGTGCAAAAAAAAACCAAAAAATGTCTATTTACCGGAGTACAACGTTTATGAAAAACGTCTCGGATCAGGTTGACCCAATATGCACTCATGCAGGAGCAGGTGTGCACTCGAAGGGTTAATTTTCTTCAAAATGGATGTTGATCCAAAAATGTGAGAGAAAATAATACGCTGATCGCGAATTAACCGTTGTGCAAGATCGTGCGAAGTTTGTTACGCAGTGCTGCATGTAGATCGTGAAAATGTTTGAACGGTGGAAAAGCGTGTGATAGAAAGTCGAATGGTTGTCTGCTTCCGTAGGATTATGTATATACATTAAGCTTACAAATTTTACGACGTGGATTTTCGGCGAAGCTTTGTTGACGGCGAGCTTAGCGAGACCATTTCGCGATTCGTTCGGTCTTTCCGAGCTCCGCGCGGCAGCGTATATCGGCCGCATACGCAAGCCCATCAGCCACAGAGAATACCCCCAGCGAACTCGTTCGCGCAACACCTATACGATTATTTGTGTCCGAAAGAAAGGGTAAACATTTTGTGTGTCGGGGGAGGCTCTTTGGCGGGGTTGAAGGGTAAGCGAGGAGGACCTGGATGTTTAAAGTGCATCGAGGGGTGAGATGGAGAGATTTCACCTGTTTTTCAGCTCCGCATACACACGCACGCGCTTTCTCGCTCGCTTGCTCACGCACACACGTGGATAAATACACAGATGGACAGATAGATATCGACACATGGGTGAATTGATCGCGCACGATGTGAGCATAAATCGGACCCAAAGGAATTTTACCACAGCAGGCTCTGTCAGCCGTTGCAAACACATATATGTATATATTCTTCACTCTGATGAAGCTTGCGACTAAATTTCCCTTATTTTTACGCTTCATTCTCGTTTTTTTCGACAAAAAGCTTTTTCGTAAATTTTCGAAATTGGCTCTGCAGTTTCGCGTATTTACATATCAGATGGAAATGCTGAATTTCATTGAAAGTTATGTAAGGAATATATTTTCTTCATGAATTGGTCATTTTTTGTTTTAACCCTCAACCCGAAGCTGACGTCCTGAATAATCGATCTGTGGAGGCTAGTGCGGAGCTTTCTGCTGCGGACACGATTCGCTTATTTCATCATACACTGAGAAAACACGGAGAGAAATTTATATAAAAAATCACTATGCCACATACACTGGAAATGAAATTTTGTTAAATATCGTCAATATTTTGTTGAATACGGTGAAGTAAATATTTTTTGATAATTTCGAAATTTTCGTAATTTTGGCAGTATGTTTGGTTTCAAATGGAATAGTCAGCTAAATTTACGATTGGAACGACTAAAATTTGCTTGAAAAGAGACTTTCTAGAATATTTCTTGCTGCGATAACACAATTTTTGGGATTATCCTAAAAAACGTTCAGTTGAACGTATCAAACAAAATATCGATCTGTTCCAACAAAATTTTGTTTTCAGGGTAGTTCTCTGGTTACGGTATCGTCCCTCTGAGAAATTTTAGCAAAAACATAGTAATTTTTATTAAAAATCTATCGGAAATTTGCGGAAATTTGACATTTTTCGCTCAATTTCAAATGAAAAATAACTATATTTTCGCTAAAATTTCTCACAGGGTCGATACTGTCACCAGTAAACTATGTGGCATAGTAATTTTTTCTATAAATTTCTCTCCGTGTAGCTTTCGTACTTGAGTCGGTAAAAATGTAATTTACGATGTTTCATCTGAATGGGACACTGGAGTTTGTTCGGTAAATGGAACATGATGAATGGAATTTTTCTTTGAAAATAAATAGCACGCAAAAATGGCACGTGATCGGTAAAAGTCAGGGAGGAGAATGCGACAACGCAGTGGAAATCCGAAGAATCTCAACCGAATTACGTGGAAAAAGTTTACTCGCGTGCTTAATGGAGATTTTTTCACTTCTAAATAATCCGTTTTTCGCGGGTAAATGGGAATGGACTGAGAACAGTGGTAGAAGGTAAAAGGACAATCTGGCAACAGGCTGGAAGAAGAAATTTAATTTATATAAGAGCTGAAAGCCAATGTGAAAGCAACGAGTCTCAACTATTTTCGGTCATCACGGACTCACTCGTGGGTGTACAAATTCCTAAAGAAGTTAGTTTCTTTTTTCTTTTTCTTCTTCACCTTTCCCGCACAGGCCAGACTTGATGTCACTTCGCTCGAGTGCGTAGAAGTTTTTGCTTCACGATGGCACTTGGAACTCCTCGTCGTACGTGGGTAGTTTGAAAAGTTAAGAGATTGCGAGTGTCGAAATTCCAATAAAAGCCACAGCTCAATATAATCGTGTGCAGACTGGCCTAGCGAGACAGATTCAATCTAAAACGTGCCTGATCACGAAACAGCCGCTGGGTCAGTCGGACCCGCGGCTAACAGGTGTCAAACTGACTGAACTATTCTCATCAACACTGGAAATGAAATTTTGTTAAAAATCGTAGATATTTTGTTGAATACGGTCAACCGAATATTTTTCGTTAATTTCAAAATTTTCGTTATTCTCGCAATAAATTTGGTTTCTAATGGAATTGTCAGCAAAATTTACGATTGGAACGACTAAAATTTGCGTCCGAAGAGACTTTCTAGAATATTGCTCGCTGCGATGACACAATTTTTGGGTTTATTCAAAAAAACCGTTTAGTTGGACGTATCGAACAAAATATCGATCTTTTCCAACAAAATTTTGTTTTCAGTGAATGCAACTCACTGACTTTTAATTAAAAAACAAAGTCTTTTTCATTCTTCGATCCTTTATACAATTTTTTCAACATTACGAAGTTTCTATGAATCGAAAACTGTTTGCTCAACTAACCCAGGACTCTGCAAACGCATTCACTGCAAAGACTGTGTAGAAAATCGTTTTTTTATAACCAGCACACCGCGGAGCGCATCAAGGAGTTAAGATGGGATGAAGATTTTTGAAGTCACGTAAAATAATGAATATGAGGTTGTAAAAAGAGTACTTAACGAGGCTTGTTAAATTCGTGTCACAAAGTTCTATGACATCGTCGGAGAGATATTAGTACTGAAAGTCAAGACTTTTTTAAAGACCACCTTAACTAAGTAGCTCCTTAAAGTTTACTGGCGATATTAATAACATTCATAGCCTCATGAACAAAAATGGCGATGTTGAAAATTTGATGAGAGGGAGAGGTAATCGTTGGGAAGAAAAAACAATTATTTGAGTCGGATGAGCCAGAGGATTGCAAAGTGGAGAATAAAAATTTGATGTGAACGAAAGTTTTGCGATTAAAAAATACAATCGATCGAGTATTTTTGACAAATGCTCCGCTAATTTTACTTCGAGAGGTGAATAAAAAATAAATAATAAAGCCACCAATCGTTTATTCGTTGTAACGAAAATAGATCGACTCTGCGCTGTTGAAAACGAGTGAATTTCATACGACAACACTGCGGAGGAAGTGGAGAAAAGAAATGTGGAAGATAAATGAGAAAAAAGATGAAGAAAATATTCGGGTAGTGAGTTTTATGGAAAAATGATAGATGAAGAAACGAAATTGTTTTTTCGATGGAATCGAAAGAAACCAGAGGGTGGTGATGGTAAATGCGTGCTCTCTGACGTCGAGCAAAAAAACACACGAATGAGCACCAATAGGCACACACAGAACGTGATCACGAAGGATTTTTACTACAGCACGTGTATCTATATTTATCTCTGTCCTGGGAACTTCCAGTCAGAATAGAACTATAGTACGTATGGGCATTTCCATGTCGACTCACGACATATTGGGCCCACAAGTCTGACTCTAAAAACTTATCGTTAAAAATGATAGTTTCGTATCAAAACTTATTCCTACGGAAAAAAAAAATCAATCATTAGGGTCAAACGTCCCTCTGCGTATGAAACCTCAGCAAATTTTGGAAAAATTCTTCCAAATTGGTGATGAAAACTTGACCATGGTAATTAGATCCTTAGTCTGGTTGCTTATTTTGTTTTAGAAATCTCTCTCTGTCTCTGCATCTTTCTCTCTCCTGTGCAAATCGTGCAACAACCAACGAACGTTTGTCTTTCGATCTTTCAATTTTTATGGCTCCATTAATATTTCTCATCAAATGTTGCTTAAGATAATTAATTAATGCTTGTCGCATCGAATTCCAAAATCTTTACTTAACTTTCATCAGTACACTGTAAATAAAATTTTGTTAAAAATCGTCGATATTTTGTTGAAGACGGTAAACTAAATATTTTTTGATAATTTCAAAATTTTCGTTTTTTTGGCAGTACATTTGGTTTCTAATGAAATTGTCAGCAAAATTTACGATTGGAAAGTCAAAAATTTGCTTCCGAAGAGACTTTCTAGAATATTTCTTGCTGCGATGACACAATTTTTGGGATTATTCACAAAAACGTTCAGTTGCGAACGTATCGAACAAAATATCGATCTTTTCCAACAAAATTTCGTTTCCAGTGTATGCCGAAAGTTTCATAAATAAATTGGTACGCAAATAATCTGAATTCTTGATTTCTGTGTGTCGCAAACTTGTTATGAATTTGAAAGATTGCCAATAAAATTAGTCTCAGCAAAAAAATTCGATACGTGTGACTAATGAATTGTAAAAAAAAAAAAACTTTACAGAGTTATTTGAAGTTTACGTGAGAAGCCCCATATGAAGAAATAAACCGATACAAAAGACACTCACGATTTTCTCATAAAATATAAAAGCGCGAGACATGCTGCGCGACGAGATGAAAGAAACAAAAAACAAACAAAAAAGTATCGTAGCTTTATTGCCGGCACAAGCGAGAATTTTGTTTTTTGCTCTCTTTAAAGCTTTTATTTCCTACTTTCTAATTCTCGTTCTCACGCAATTCTATTGTGGATCGAATTTTTCCACAAGAGTTACAAAAAAAAAAATGTACAAATTCGAACGTTTGACAGCGAGGATGTTGTACCAAGTGAAACAAGATGTTAATAGTCAGACGTGACCGAAATCTGTTCCATGGCAGTCAAATTTGAGTAATTCGAGTGGAATTTCGTTTTCAATAAATCATCGCACAAACGAAAATATAGAAAAAGTATTGATCAACATTTCTATGCCGGTTGAAAAACGATGAATGCTTTTATTTCCTACTTTTTAATTCTCGTTCTCATGCAATTCTATGATGGAATTTTTCCACAGAAATTACTAGAGAAAATATACACATCCGAACGTTTGACACGAGGCTGTTGTACCAAGTGGAACAAGATGTTAATAGTCAGACAAGAACGAAATCCGTCCCAGTTCAATAAAATTTTGAGTGATTCGAGTGGAATTTCGTTTTTTATAAATCATCGCACCAACGAAAATATAGAAAAAATATTGATTAACATTTCTATGCTGGTTGAGAAACGATTAATGAATTAAATTAATTGATTGATTAATGATTGATTTGATGATTAGATAATATTTTCTCTGTGGCAATTACGTTGTTGTGGCAATTGATAACATATGATGGAGAAAAAACAAGAGCCAATTTTATGACAAGTCAGGGAATCAATTAATGAACAAAACCCACAAGATTCCAATGGATTTCTCTTGTGGTTCAATCGTAACGCTTTGCAAAGCGTTACGATTGATAACAACGATGAAATATACTCGAGACAAAAAATCTTGGATATTGCTTTTTTATTTTTATGCATTTATTTATTTCATGGTTTGGTTATCCCTGCAAGGGTTGTCTATGGTGTGATCTGATAGTCCATGGGGTTTTATGATGATATCTCGTGTGATATGATATTTATGACGTAACCGAACGACATATGGTGCGCCGATTTGATGGAAGTCAGCGAATCGATTAATGAACAAAACCCACAAGATTCCAATGGATTTTTCTTGTGGTTCAATCGTAACGCTGTGCAAAGCGTTACGATTGATAACAACGATGAAATATCCTTGAGAAAATTTTTTTTGGATATTGCATTTCTATTTTTATTCATTTATTTGTGGCGACAGTGTGGGAAGTGGGGCTACTACATCTATCATCTCGAGGAAGAGGCGCAAAATACAATTAGAATTCAGTATTTAAGGAACAAGGTTTTTGTGCGTTATCGCAGTGAAGTTGTTAAATTTCTCGACGCCAATGGAACTAAGAAGTCAAAAGTTTAGCATCGATTTTGTTTTTTCCAATGCGACACGTATGTCGCCGTTTTCGAATTTTATTCTTCGATCTCGCAGATTCTCCAATAGTACTTGAAAAACATTTTCAAACATATATATGAGATTTTTATATGTATTTATATATCTGCAGCTACATATAGGTGGAAGGGACAAGACAAGACACTCTCCAATCTTGCCGATTGTCACTCCGATATGGACCTCTTTTTCTTCCCGTGTCTTTTTCTCTCGTCTCGCTCCGTGCCTTCCGGTCGAGCTTATTTCTCAGCAGCTACTTTTTTTCCATTCGAAGCTCGACCCGCTCTTCCAAGGCCAATATCTGTTGTCTCTCTCTTTTTTTATACTTTTCCTCAATACAAGAAGAAAAAGGTTTCCGAGCATGTACGACTATCTGGTGAATAAGAGAAAAACATCCGAGAAGCTGGTGTTTTTTTTTTGTTTCAACTGGCGCCATCTGGCACTTGTCGATTGAGTTTGCAAACCATTTTTTTCTCCCCGAAATTACTTTTTTCTTTTTATATTACTTCGGAATGATTCATGAAAGTCGATAATATTGTCGCGATATTCTGCGGTTACACGTACACACGATTAATATTGTTGCATGTTGAAGTCTCGATGAGACACCGAATCCACGAAAGCAATAACACTGAAGTTTACAACGTTGGGCTCCAACGAAAAATTTTCTTTCTATTAATATTTTCTTAAATTTGAAAAATCATCACATTTTTGGTATCGATTTTGTCTTTGGATATGAAAAAAAGATGGTTTGATTGTCTTGACTAAATATTGAATAAGAATCGTGGGATCTGGTCAAGATGTGAAAAAGATTACACTGAAATTCGCAACGTTGGGCTCCAGCGAAAAATATTATTTCTATTAATATTTTCTTAAATTTGAAAAATCATGACATTTTTCGTTTCGATTTTGACTTTGGATCTCAAAAAAGATGGTCTTATTGTGACTAAATATTTAATAAGAATCGTGGGATCTGGTCAAGATGTGAAAAAGATTACACTGAAATTCGCAACGTTGGGCTCCAGCGAAAAATATTATTTCTATTAATATTTTCTTAAATTTGAAAAATCATGACATTTTTCGTTTCGATTTTGACTTTGGATCTCAAAAAAGATGGTCTTATTGTGACTAAATATTTAATAAGAATCGTGGGATCTGGTCAAGATGTGAAAAAGATTACACTGAAATTCGCAACGTTGGGCTCCAGCGAAAAATATTATTTCTATTAATATTTTCTTAAATTTGAAAAATCATGACATTTTTCGTTTCGATTTTGACTTTGGATCTCAAAAAAGATGGTCTTATTGTGACTAAATATTTAATAAGAATCGTGGGATCTGGTCAAGATGTGAAAAAGATTACACTGAAATTCGCAACGTTGGGCTCCAGCGAAAAATATTATTTCTATTAATATTTTCTTAAATTTGAAAAATCATGACATTTTTCGTTTCGATTTTGACTTTGGATCTCAAAAAAGATGGTCTTATTGTGACTAAATATTTAATAAGAATCGTGGGATCTGGTCAAGATGTGAAAAAGATTACACTGAAATTCGCAACGTTGGGCTCCAGCGAAAAATATTATTTCTATTAATATTTTCTTAAATTTGAAAAATCATGACATTTTTCGTTTCGATTTTGTCTTTGGATCTCAAAAAAGATGGTTTTATTGTCTTGACGAAATATTTGATAAGAATCGGGGCATCTGGTAAAATAAAAAAACAGAATTTCGTTGCATTACAACGATGCAAACTTCTGCATCGTACGAAAGCATCGTTCAATTTCACCATGAAATATCAATAAATGTTGAGGAAAAAACTCGACAACATTCCAGAAGCTTTTTGTGCACTGCAACGCGATATTTTCCGCCCTGACTTCGTCCCACCCGGAGAATGAATATCGGAAAATCATAATTTAACAGAATTGTAGAAAAGTTTGCCTCAAGGTCTAATCCCATATGTGCATTGCGAGTGCAAATCCCTTTGAAGCTTTGAATGGATAATTTACTCTAAAAAAACGTCATTCCAAAAAAAAAAAAAGAAAAATGCACATTTACCGGAAATACAACTGTTTGAAAAACGGGTTGGGTCAGATTGACCCAAAATACACTTGCAGGATGTGTGCACTCGAAGGATCAAAGTTCTCTATAAAAAAAACTGAATCTTATATCAAATAGTCTCTCGAGGGTCGCAATACGATCGTCCAAGTGAATTGTTAACACGTTCTCATGGATGATTCACCTGAACTAAAGAACGAAGAATAATGGTAAAAACGAGAAATGCATGCGATCTGACATTGAAACCTTTTCACACGAAATATCCTGTGTGGGGTGAATCGAGGATGGCAATGACGATACGAGTGAAAGCCGGAGAGATAGATCGTGCGTTCCATAACCAAAATCGAATGTTTCACACACATATTACGATGGAGGAAGAAAGGGAAGGAAAAAAAGGAGATGGAGCGTGTATATAAATAGGATTGGTAGCATCGGGTACGCGAGCCTCCATATTTCGAGAATTCATGTTAACCGTGCACGATTCATATTTATATCGAATATTCATCGAGCGAAAGGGCGTAAATTGGAGGTTTGGAGGAATAAAATGAAGTGGATCCAGCCGTTACGTCGATCGACGATCGACGTAGAACATTGTCCCACCCCGCGTTCATTGCAAATGCCCTTCCTCATCCTTCCTCATCGCTCTCCTGTGTTTCAATATATTCATATACGTTCAACACGGTGAACAACGTACGCGTGGAGGGATGCGAGGGAAATGCGGGTCCAGCGGAAAAACGAGAGAGAGAGAGAGAGAGAGAGCCAGAGCTGGAGACAAAACGAGGAATAGACATGCATGGAGAAAAGGACGGAACACTGCCGGAAACTCTCAACGTTCGAGCGCAATTAAAACGAAGGATAAACAACTAGTCGTGGTGATAATTCATAAATAATTAAATTCTCGCTTGCCAATATACCAAAAGAGAGAGAGCGAGAGAGAGAGAGGAAAAGGGAGAAGAGGAAACGCTGAATGCAGCTTCGCGCGTGCATGATCAAGCGTGTAGACAGAGCTTTGAAGGATCATCGAGATAGAAAGGGAGGAACGATGGGAGGGAGAGAGAGGAGAGGTAAATGGGAAAGAGTGCGAACGTGGAAAGAAAGGTGAGCGGTATGCATTCGCGAATAACACCTAATAAATATTATAACTGCTGTGGGATATATCGAGCAAATTCCAACGCCAACACCATAAATTTTGTTAACAGTCGAACTTGTGCGTCGAAACAACGATATTCAATGTATCAAGCGAGCGATGCAAACTTTATTCATGTCTAGGCGGTGACATATTCCTACAACTTTGTCTCACCATCGTGTCATTTCATACGTCCGAGCGTAAAAAAACTTGAAAATAAGATTTCAAACAGCGGAAAAAATTGTCAACTATGCGTCGCGAGGTTTCCGAGATTTTCTATTGAATTTGGATCGAAATTAAATAAAATAGATTTGATTTTTTAAAATCGTTGTATTTCGGTGAAAATGCCTTTTTTTCTTATACTGACGTTTTTTATTAAATTTATTTTTGCGGACGAAAACGAAAATTGAATGCCGAAACGTTCGTTGCCATTAAATTGCTAAAAATTGGTAACGAAATATTTTTAGGGGTCGAAACGACCCAGTATGTACTCGACAGCTTAAGAATCATACTGCGAGCGGTTATTTCCTTTCGAGGGACACAGACAAGACGCTGCACATTTATTGTCACAACGCGGCGACAAACGGCTTCAAAACTGCATCCGATTCGACGCGCACCACGAATTCCCCTGCACTTCGTTTCTGCAACAGCAATCTCACAGCGATGCACCTCAAATGGTTTCCCCCACTTCTCTCGCACACGTTGCCCCATGCACATAAACCCAAAAACCTTCGGTGAACACGACTCCTTTTCATTTATCCATTTTATATCTGCGTTTACATATATTTTCTCGTAAACGCTGCATGGCTCGTTCATCCGTCCGAGTTCGTGTACTCGCTCTATTCCAATATTGATCGGATAGATTTATCATCGAGTCTCGTTGCGGCTGCGCAACCCATACGGTAGGAAAGATTTCGATTCGGTGCAGAATTAATTACAGCATCGACTCGACCTGTATCGGCCGATTGTTGGAGTTTCCCTGCATCATTGTTGATCCAGAAATTGATGATAACAACTTCGCGGTTGCTGTGTTTCAGAGTCATTTTCCCGGAATGAAAAATCATCATTGCATTTCGTAGAATCGCGTTTCGATGTCGATTCATGTCCCGAGAGAAATGTGAAATTTTGTTTTTAATTTTTCAAGTATAGAATAAACATTTTACAAATAATTCACAGCTGGTAGAGAGCGTGATGCTGAAAAACTTTATATTTGCGTTTATTCAACATCAATCGTGTCAACGACGAGAAAACTCTATCGTGAGATTTTTCCGTTGAGAAAAATGATGACTCTGAAGTTTGCAACGTTGAGATTGAACGAAACAAATTTAGTATATTTATTATACATTGAATTTTGGAAATCATGGCAGTTTTTCGTGTCAATTGAGTTTTTAGGTCGCAAGAGAGAATTTTTTTATTGTCCAGATCAAATTTTGAACGAAAATTATGAGTTCTAGTGAAATAAGAACGGAATTTCGTTGCATTCCAACGATGCAAACTTCAACATGATAAAAAATTCACTTCATGACCTTTTGTGAACCTCATTATTATTCCACAATTTTCTTAACGACCGTCACGACAAAAAAAAATAAAAGCTCTGAAAATATTTTTGAAATCTTCCTCCTGGGCTTTTCCTTTCACTTACTTCAGTGAACACACTAGAGTTGAAATTATATTTCGTTGCTTCGTATATATTTATTTTGAAAATATTTGCAGGAGGAAAAAATGGGAAACGGAATTTTTAGAGTCACGGAGAATAATATTTTTATGTCTGATGGTGAAAAAGAAAAAAAAACTCAACGAAAACTAAAAGTGACAGTTCATGGACTTGATATCCGGTGACGGATAACCATTGTGAGAGAAGAGAGGGCGTGTGAAGAAGTATCAAATTTAACGGTTTACAGTGCGGGCTTGTTCCGGGCATAAAGACATCGCGTTCCCCGCTTATACTGTGTGTTACGTATATATAGAGAACTCTATTACGATCTATAAGGGAGAAAAGCGCCGAATAGTGCTTTTTCGTTGTCGCCAGAGGATTGGGATGTCCTGCCTTTTCCGTTCTTTATATATCTCGCTTTTTGCACCCTCGTCAAAATTTACCGACGTCCACCGCTCGACGCTCGTATAGTCGCAAAGAAAAGCATCAAATTTTCTTTCTTTATCCCATACATATTTTTGCAACTGTTCTACGTCATCCTATGCGCGCGGTTATCTACGAAAATGTTGCAAATTTTCCAATTCCCCAAAGTACGTCATCGATGAAGTTTCAATCTTATCTCTCCGCCGACTAACCATACGACGTTTTGTCTTAATAAGGAATCAGCCGAGAAAAACAGGATGTTGATAAAACCCGAAGCTCTTATCGATAAATTTTCATCTAAACCGATTCAAAGCTTATTTCGAAGGCAACGACGTAGACGAACAAACAAAAATCGCGTAATTATCGTTGATGAATTACGTCCAAGACTTGATGATGCACTGAAAACAAAATTTTGTTGGATGCGTTTGCAGAGTCCTGGGTTAGTTGAGCAAACAGTTTTCAATTTATAGAAACTTCGTAATGTTGAAAAATTTTTATAAAGGATCGAAGAATCAAAAAGACTTTGTTTTTTTAATGAAAAGTCAGTGAGTTGCATTCACTGAAAACAAAATTTTGTTGAAAAATATCGATATTTTGTTCGATACGTCCAACTAAACGTTTTTTTGAATAAACCCAAAAATTGTGTCATCGCAGCAAGAAATATTCTAGAAAGTCTCTTTGGCAGCAAAATTTTGTCGTTCGAATCGTAAATTTTATTGTTGTTTGAAATGTTATTTCCACTGTGTTTGCATCGTTGAAATGCAACGAAATTCCGTTCTTTTTCCGTAGAGCTCATAATTTTTGTTCAAAATATGTTCTGGACAATAAAACAATCCTCTCTGGCGACCTAAAAACTCAATCGATACGAAAAATTACCATGGTTTCCAAAATTCAATGAATAATAAATACACAAAATGTTTTTCGTTAAATCTCAACGTTGCAAACGTTGTTCACACCGATGCGAGTCAATTTCCTCTCAGCTGATGGCCAAAATATAATAAAAATCATGATTGAGGAATTGCATGAGAATCAGCCCAATGGAATGTTTATTAAATATTATTTTCACAAGCAAGATGCAACATATTGGGCAGTTGTCACAAAGGTGGGGAAACTATTTCAAATTTTCTCATCAACAAATTATGGCAACAAAATGAATAATACCAAAAAAATTATTCATTGGTTTAACGAGCCTCAACCTCATTCCAACAAAAATAGTCGAAAATAGTTGAACAAATTGCAGATTGAAATATGCTGCAGCAGCAAGAATAATCCCGACATTGGAGAAAGTATGGAAACGCCAACATTTTGTTTGCAGTCGATCTCGGTGTTTACGGTTATCAATTGAAATTTAGTTGTGCTCACGGATGGAAGGAGAAACCGAGGGAATAATCAACGAAGCCTTTTACATTGCTTTACACGTCCAATCGAAGGTATCAGTCATTGTGTTGGTGTTTTTTTTTGTGAATGGCTTCACAACTACGTGCGGTCAGATCAAATACAGGGCATCCAATACGAGTCCGAACACTTTCAGACAATTCCATCGATAACTTTTCACACCATTGAAATTTGGGACAAATATTTATTATTTGTCGTAACTTATTTGAATAATTATTAAATAATCATTTAAATAAATCAAATTAAATTATTTAATCAAATATTAATTTATTTCAAATATTTCAATAATTTATTCAAATAATTATTCAAATAAATTATAAATTATAATTTATGATTTATAATTTATTATTTGTGAGTGCACATTTCATAAGTGCATCCTTGGGTCAATATGACCCAAGACGTTTTTCAAATCGTTGTATTCCGGTAAATATGCATTATTTCTCTTATCTTTGTAGAGCCTTGTTTTCGTAGGAAATAATCCAAATTTCATGGCCCTAATTGTATTTTTTACGAAAACGAAAATCCAACCGGATTTTTTAGGGGTAAAAAAAATCAGCATCTAATCAGTTACTTAATTCTTAATTCCTTCGAATGCAATTATATAACAAGTTGTATTTTTGACGTGGAGTTATCGTGACGAAAAAAGACTGAAAACGATTGGACATCGGAATCATTTCGGGCGTCTCATAATTCGAACGTTGATTCAGTTCGGAAGAAACAAAATTCTCCAATCACTCCATATAAATAATAACGCGGGATTACTCGCTACAATTAAATAAAATGACGATGTAAAAAAAAAAAATTCATTTTGCCGTCAGCGGAGCATTGTGATGGACTGGACATTCTCCGAGAAGCGAATGAATAAAATTCGAGTAACCCAGAGACTGCACTCGACTGTAAATTAGTTCGCGTCAGTGCTTCGGACAAGCGAATCGCGACTCTGCATTCTAAACCCCTTCCAAGTACTGTCTGCCTTCATTCGTCCCGATTATCTCATTTTTCCATCTGCTATTCGCCGTTTCCATTGCACAAGTACGCTGATAGACTTTTTGAAGTAAGCGAGACGAAAAATCCGAATATCGCGGATACTTTTGTTTTTATTTAGACTTGCCCGAAAATTCAGTTAAAAGTTGCATGTTCGCAGAGGTGAAATATATGTGGTAAATTTTCTGAACGGGCGCTCGTAGTAAAAAAGCTTATCGCACACCACGCGCCTGCAAGTGCCATCCGTTGTATTTCCTACAATTTTAATCGCAAACATACGGAACAAAGGAAAACGTGAAATAACGTTGATATCTGTGATTTGGTGTTTTTTTTGTTTTTTTTTTTTTTTTTCGTCTAACAAACCGATGTGCAAGGAAACCAAATAATCGGTCTGAAAAAAAAAGAAAGATTGAGGAAAGAGATGTTTCTACTTCTAGCGGTAACACTGATCGTGGATTCTAGGACTCGGACCGTTTGCCACAGAAAGTACGTGATAAAACGCGAAGTACGAGGGAAGAAGGAAAATCCCAAACGACCACGCGTTCGAGCGAGTTTCACTTTTAAATTCAATTCACGCGCACGTTCTTGGTAACGAGAGTCGTTTTAATTATTTTTTACGCCATAGGAAAGGAAATTTTGTTGAAAAAGATGGATATATTTTGTTCGATACGTTCGACCAAACGTTTTTTTCAATAATCCCAAAAATAGTGTAAATGCAGCAAAAAATATTTTAGAAATTCTCTTCGGACGCAAATTTTTGTCGTTCCACTCGTAAATTTCGATGACAATTCCGAAATTATTAAAAAATATTTAGTTTATCGTATTCAAAAAAATATCGACGATTTTTAACAAAATTTCATTCCCAGCACACACGGCCCGAGGACGAGCCTCGAGAAAAACGCATACAACTTTTGGAAATTGGCGTGCGTTCACCTAATCCCAGATCGAAATTCGTAACCTCGTACGGCGGTCACCTCGAAAGAACCAACAAATCATAAGTAATAATGCATTTGGAGGAAATTACTTTTCGCACGACGTATGTAATTCACTCCGCGCAAAAGCTGCGAGAGAGTCATTGTTTTATTATTTCAGGAATAATTCATTTTGAAATTTTCGTAGCTGATTATCGCGCTGTATCAAGTTCGTCGAGCAACCACAAAATGGCTGCTGGTGTACACGAAGTGGTCGTATTTCTCGTTCACGAGAGTAACTTCAGGATCTCGCTCGTGTGCATATGGGTGCCCTAGTGGTGCCACATTAAAGAGTTTCGCTCGCTCACGTGACAAGCCGCAAGCCGCGCGTACACTATAAGTGGTTACTTACGTTTCAAGCCAAACCACGAGAAGGCGTATCACTCTATCCCACGTTTACCGTACACAATCAAGCCACTTTCGACTATATCGTGATCCATGGCTTCGTTACTAAATTTTCTACCGAAACTAAACCGACGACCATAAGTACAACTCCATTCATTATACAAAGGCGTTTTTGACAACGAGGCAGAGTAAAAAGTTTTGGCTTGAAAAAACCAAAATTCAGAAAATCACGAATTATCTTGCGGTTACGTCAGCAGCTCGATTCCTCGTGACGTAATCAATCGCAGTGGCACAGAAATTTTGTTAAAAATCGTTTATATTTTGTAGAATACGGTAAACTAAATATTTGTTGATAATTTCAAAATTTTCGTTGTTTTGGCAGTATATTTGGTTTATAACGAAATTAACGAGAGGAAAGACTAAAATTTGCTTCCGAAGAGATTTTCTAAAATATTTCTGGCTGCATTGACACAATTTTTGGGATTATTGAAAAAAAACGTTTAGTCGAACGTATCGAACAAAATATTCATCATTTCCAACGAAATTTTGTTTTCGGTGCAACGATATCTTGTTGAAGTTTGCATCGTTGGAATGCAACGAAATTCCGTTCTTTTTTCAGTAGAGCTCATAATTTTCGTTCGCAATTTGGTCTGGACAATAAAACAATCCTCTCTTGCGATCTAAAAACTCAATCGACACGAAAAATTGCCATGATTTCCAAAATTCAATGAATAGTAAATATACTAAAAATTTTTCGTTGAATCTCAACGTTGCAAACTTCAGAGTCATTGCAACGATGCAATGTCACGGCGAATGCATTTTTTCACAAAAGATTTTTTTTTCTTTTTTTTTATTATCCAGCCACTAAAATCTTGCAAAATTTGGACAACGTACCAATTTTCTGACACTCATCGGACGTTATTGCAGCGAGTTGAAAATTCACTGATAGTTTCGTAATTAAAAACTTAATCGCACGGAATGATTGGAGAGAAAAAAGCCAGCGCGTTATTTGCACGGAACTTCCGGCAGTCTTAAGGCTTGTAAAATACTTTGGTCTGCATGTGCTGATATATATATACAATATATATACAGTATATAGATGAATACGCAACGATGCTCTCAGCAGGGAAAGCAAAATCCGGGAGCCGGAAGTAAGACCATAATTTAGCGGCTTGGCGACGCTTTTCCTCTCTTTCGCTCCTTGCATTTTCTGCACAAGAGCGCGCGGTGAAACGTATTACGTGTGGTGTGCCACTATGAGGACGACTCGAACTTTCCGAAGGATTGGTAGTAGGGGAAGGGTCATCGGCATTACGTGCGGGGCCAGGGTGAATAGAAGTAGTCTCCGCCGCAGCAACGCAAGCTCGGGGCTTTTCTTTCCCCTCCTGCCTCCGCAGCGCGCTCTTCAAAAAGATATTTTCCTTCCGTGGGAATTTTCCTTCAACTCATATATTTTATGAGAATATTTGTGGTGTGTGTGTGTGACTGTGTCTCGGTGACCCGAGTACCGGAACGCAGAGGTGCTTACAGGCTACCAGGGTGTCGTCTGTGCCCTACAGTGGCAAAAAAAAACACGGACACTCGACGCCGTCACAATGTCGTGGAAGGAAAAAGAAAAGAAAAAATATTTCTTCTTGATAAGTTTGGAGAATCTTCTCATCAACAGAAATCTCTTATTTTCTCTGGACACGATGATATTGTTTATGAAAATTAAACAGTACGCTGTTGTTTCCTTCACATTCAATTATTTACGAATTTTTCTATTTCTAACAAACATTTTCTTCATTTATTTCTTTTGTGGCTCGAAATAACAGGCTCCGTTAAAAAATAAAATAAAATGTGTCCCTGACAACAATTTACAAAGGTTAAGAATTGAAAAAAAAAACAATTTCGAAGTAGGAAGATTTTCTTTATCCAATTTTATTCTCCCGAACTCATTTACCCGTTGCATTGGCAAGACATACCGAAAAAAAAAATTGAGACGAAATTGAAATTTCTATCCAGGCAAAAATATTATCAGCGATGACCGGATTCTAAGGATTTCAAGCTCAAAAAGATGATACGGATTCTCTGTATACTGCTTTGCTCCCGAACCTCAGCAGCAGCAGCGTTCATTCCCTTTTTCCCTTCCCGTGGAATGCCGAAAGCGTGCTTTTTCACTTTTACCAAAAAATTACAAGCCACGTCGCTGCGCGGTAAAAATATCAAAAGCGGAATGAATTCTGGTGTTAGATCGACACGTGGTAATTTTTTCGCAACTTTTTCTCTTTTCCCAAAATCCTCAAAATGTTTATTGACTCACAATGATATTCCCAATAATTAAGTTCATACAATGTATTTGTCTTTTGGCGAAAAATTTCTCACCGCGAAATACTAACAATCCAGAGAGAAAGGACAAAAAAATGTTGGAAAGTTGTGAAAAACGTTGTTTTTAAAAATTCAATGTCCCAATCCATTTTCTCTCCTTGAATTCTCTGGAATAAAAATCCTTTTCGGCACTCATAACTTCATCTCCCTTATTCGTCATCAATCACGTAATTAGCGTAATTTTAATTTGTGACCTCTTAAAATTGAAACGATGATATAATTTAAATGCTACGACCTATGAATCTATTGGGAGGATAATTCCATTTGTCAAAAGTATCGAATGGATATTTAATTAGTCTGAAAATTAGGACAAAAGAAATGCAGTAATTTTCCGTCGGATTGAATGTTATTTTTGAAAACAGCTGAGACAGAAATTGAATCGGGAACGCATAATTCAATTACGAGGAAGCTTCCGGAAAAAGGGGGCGAGGAGATTGCGCAGGAGAAGGAAAAGCGAAGATAGATAAAGAAGGAATGAGAATTAAAATAGGAAGATATTGAGAAATTTAATAGCGTAGTGGAGACGCGTGGAGCTTAAATTCATTAAGTACATTATTCTTCAATTAGCCAGTGAAAAATGACGTCACAAGGAGGACAACAGCAGCGCGCGAGGATCGCGAGAGAAGAGATGAGATGGTGGAAGAAACGAGGAACAAGCTCTTAGATTTTCTCACTGTTATTTGTCCGCTCTCGCTCTATAGAGTTTCGCAATCTAATTGAATCGTACTTGGCGAAAGAAAAATATACGACAATTGGCGCAAGAGAGCTTTTGCCGGATTGGCTGGCTTAGCCGAGTATTAATTGCTCGGCTCACCGTTCCGCGCAGAACGCGGCGCGAGGCGAATTCTATGTGGCGAAATGGTTAATTCTTTATGAGATCCAACATTTTTTTCCCTCTATATGTATACGACCGAGACCTTCCAAATTATTTCGCCCTATTGCACGGCAATTAAGCGTCCTTAAAAAACCCTCAACTTGCTTTTTTTTATGTAAATTAACGTTTTTTAAATTTAAATTAAACATCGATAAATTCGGACGAGTCGCTTCTGCAAACGCCAATTCTCCTAATCGCTCTTTGCTGCGCGTGTACAACAAAAACGAAATATTGATACGATTCTTTTGACCAATCACGCGCGGGACCTTTATTTTTCCTTGCGTAGACTTTTGACTTTTGCTATAGAAATATTATTCTTGAAATAAAGGAATTGCCCAGTTAGTCCTCGTGTCTGTACTCACCATCGGGAAGACTTTGTCCTCAAAGTTCGTTGCGCCAATAGCCATATGTTTCGCTGTATATTCTCGATGCAAGTTCGAGGGGCAATAAAAAAATGAGCATGCCACTGGAACCAAAATTTCGTTGGCAAAGAGCGATACATTCAACGATACGTTCGATACGTTCAACTAAACTTTTTTTTTAATAATCCTAAAAATGATGATGTTGAAGTTTACATCGTTGGAATGCAACGAAATTCTATTAAAAATGTTGTCATTGCAGGATCGAAGATCCTAGGAAACTTCATCGGAGGTTTTGTCATTCTGAACGTAAATTTTGTTGATAGTTCCGTTAGAAACCAAATATACTGCAAAAATAAGGAAAATTTTGAAGTTATCAAAATTTTTTAAGATTTTCGTATTCATTCAGAAATTCGTGTCTCCCTTCAACATCGAACGCGAGCAGCTTGTTCGAAATGCGAATCATTACGAATATTTCATGCACTGCTAATGAAATTTTGTTAAAAATCGTCGATATTTTGTTGAATACGGTGAACTAAATAATTTTTGATAATTTCAAAATTTTTGTTAATTTGACAGTATATTTGGTTTCTAACGAAATTGTCTTCCGAAAAGATTTTCTAAAGAATTTCTTGGTGCATTGACACAATTTTTGGGATTATTCAAAAAATCGTTTAGTCGAACGTATCGAACAAAATATTCATCTTTTTCAACAAAATTTTCTTTTCAGTGTGTTAAAAGTTTTTTTCTACGCCGCAGCAATGAAATAAATGCTGTTTGGTCAAAAAACCGATTGAATTTTATAAAACGAGACTAAGCGTTGGCCTACTTCCGAGGATAAAAAACACACAACAAAACCTTAAATTTGAAAGTTTTCCGAAAAAATGTCGTCCGCTGCGACACACTCGCGCCAGCCTCTCTCTCTCTCTCTCTCTCATCTCTCTGGTGTGTACAGTAACATGTAAAAATGCAGCTTATTGTCGCAGAGAGCAGAGATGGAGTTGTAGAAAATAGAATGGGCTTGTGGACTGGCTGTTGCAACAACGTAAACCGAGAGGCTGGCTCGTCAGAAAATTATTAGATTTGCTTGGTCCGCGAAATAGGAATGCTTGTGCGGGATGCGCGGCGGTCTAAGCGATGGAAGAGTTTTAACATTATTTTCGACTCTGCCGAACCTATGAGTTTCCGTATAACGAGTTGGCAGCCCGCACCGGGGAAGTTACTCGCTCGAGAGAAGAAAAAGCAGGAGTGAGGGGGTGCGGGCCATGGATAAGGTTGGGCACATCGGAGAGAAGGAAAAAAGAATGAGCACGCGAAAACTTGTTATACACATATGTCTGTATATATACACAGATAAAGATAGAATCAACGTGGAGGGTAAACAAGTTTCTGTTTTTCGTTGAAGGTAAAGAGTTGGTGCGGTGTAGTTATGCTTATGTACACTGCAATGTACACCCTGCAATAAATGCATCCATATATAGAGTAAATACATAACGTTCGTTTTCCACGTTCCGTTGGCCTTTTTCCTCCTCCCCTCTCGCCTTTTGTGTACAAGTCTCCATTCTAACTTTACTCTTTATATGTTTCTATAAAAACATTCAATACATATATACGCGGAGAAGCTTTCCTCTCCCCTCCATTCTCTCAATCTTTCCCGAGGCTTTCGAATAAAAAATATATTCAAAAGAAAAAGAAAAAAAAGGACGAGACGAGAAGCTGAGGACAGCAGAGCTGTTTAAATAACTAAACTTTAAACTTTCACTCACGTATGCAAACTAATGCAAACCGGAGGCTTGTGGGAAGGAACTGCAAACAGCTCACTCGGGACTCACTCCTACCGACTCACCACCACCCACGCAGTATTCCTCTCATTCCTTGTTTCCTCCATCTATTTTCCTTCTCTACATACATATATTCGTTATACCATTTCTAAAGCCCAGAAGCTCACTCCCTTTTTTCTCTTTTTTAACCCGCAATTTCATGAAAATTTGTCACTATTCATGGAGAATTTTGTTGTGTCAGAATTTTCGACTCGACCGTTCTGCCGCGGCGTATCAATGAGCCATGCACAATGGAACCCTTTTTACGCCCCAAAAGTCCTCTGATTTATTTTATTCTTTCAAAAAACCTTCATTTCATCGGATTCTTCGAGAAAAATCATAAATTCAATTCTATCATCAAAATCCAGTTTCCCTGCATTTTTTTCCACCATTTCCTTGTTTCTCAAGAAAATGACAGACCGACTTATAATGGTGAAGTATTTTTTTTCGCATCGATCCTCCAGCAGGATGACAACGTGATTCGTACATACATCCTATTAGCGCATATTGGGTCAATCTGACCCAAGGCTTTTTTCGTACCGTATTCCGGTAAATAACATGCATTTTTTTTTTGTGGAGACACAATAAATTTATTTTTTGACGAAGACGAAAATTAAATGCTAAAACATTCGTTGCCGTTAAATGCCAAACAATTGAGGTGACAGAAGATTTTCGGGGTCAACACGACCCAGTATGCACTCGAAGGGTTAAATTTTCCGAAAAAAAAATCGCAAATGCGTTTTCCGGATTCATATCATTTCCTAATGCTTTTTTCGTTTATTGTTTGCGCAGATTTGCGCAGATTTGATTGAAACTTCGAGCAGGACACTTATCGCTGATAAATTTTTCGAAGGCGTACAATTGATTTTTGAATGCAAAATTCAACTTTCCAGCTGGTATATAGCAGAATCGTATTTTATGTACCAGGTGCGGGAAACGATGAATTAGATCGCACGTAGAGTTGCATGAGCCAAAGGCTGACGATGGTTTATGATAAAAATGGAGCTAAATGCACCATACCAATGCACACTTCGAGAATCATTCATTTTCTTCCATAAATCATGAACAACAATGAAGTTATTTACGTATCAGAAAGTCAAATTTTGTTAAAAATCTTCGATATTTTGTTGAATACGATAAACTAAATATTTTTTATAGTTTCAAAATTTTCGTCATCTTGGCAATATATTTGGTTTCTAACGGAATTGTCAGCGAAATTTACAAGTGGAACGACAAAAATTTCTTTCCGAAAAGACTTTCTAAAATATATTTCTTGCTGCATTGACACAATTTTTGGGATTATTGAAAAAAACGTTCAGCCGAACGTATGGAACAAAATTTTCCATCTTTTTCAACAAAATTTTCTTTTCAGTGATTTTATTTTTTGACCGAAACGTAAATTGAATGGCAAAACATTCGCTGCGCCGTTGAATTCCAAAGAAACAGTCGGTGACAGAAAATTGTATGGCACGTTGAAGTTTGCATCGTTGGAATGCAACGAAAATATATTTTTTCTGGAACGAAGCTTATTATTAAAAACCAGAGTATAATTCCAAAAGTATAACGATCGATTTTCGCGACCTAAAAAGTACATCCACCCGAAAAATTCTAACGATTCTGAAAATTAAAAAAATTGTCAAGAAAAATAAATATTTTTCGGTGTATTCCAACGTTGCGAACGTCAGCTCCATGAAATTGTTGGGCTCGAAGAGCCAGTATGCACTCGAAGGGTAAACGAGGGGTTACCGCTCACGCAAGTAGCGTTACAGCGTCCCTCTGCACAGACAAAAGTAAGAAATTGAATTTTCTTCCCTTTTCAGAAAGATCTTATCAATGCATTGAAAAAATAGAAGTCAGCCAAAGGGTTGGTTGACTCATAGAAGGATTTAGAGATAATCTGGTCAGAGGTATGCTCAGAATGCGTTTATTTCCATTAGATTCAGCGATGAGCACAGTAACAAAGCCGTTAGAGAGGTCACGGCTGGATATATATCGGCTTTGCACTTCTCTGCCCCAAGCCGCGGATATGTGCATTCCTATTCGATTCGGAGAAACCACAGAGGTTATAATGATCGGGAGCTAGGCTAGAGGGGGGGGGGGGGG
>JBAJMU010000001.1:18363894-18441071 GCA_037952995.1 Hyposoter didymator | reverse complement strand
GGGGGGGGGGGGGGGGGGGGGGGGGGGGGCTGTGTGGTCATGTATTGTGCACACGTGCAAACATAATACACGAAACGTTAGACCACAACGGTTACTACATCTACTTCGTGCAAAGCTGCATTGCGCGTTCTCCTCGCTCTCTCTCTCTCTCTCTCGCTCTTTCGTACGGTCTCGTACTCGGCTCGCTCTTTCTCTTTCTCTATTGCTCCGCACACGACCAACACATCGGACCGATCTATTAGAGGATACATCGTCGACTGTGCAATGTACAGCCCCTTATTAGCGCCTGGTGTAACGCTTCGATGATCATTACTTACGGCTACCCCACTAAATTACCAATGGAGACTCGTTGCCCGCAAAACCACAGAAACGTCGAAAGACAAAATCTCGATAATTTCCCACCCTCGCGTTTATCTTGTACACGTTCTTCCAGCTTCCACTCTATGCTCAACGACATTAATATCCCCGAATGTATCGTAATGTTGAGAAAATCGATCAAGGATGTGTGGATAAAGTTGCGAGGTCGAGTTGCCAGCAAATGGGAAAAGATTTCGCGGAGCAGTCTGCGCAGCGAACACTTTATTTACAGTGGGTTGTGCGTTTTCTTGAAGATCTCTAATTCTTCGCATTCATTCTTCGATCCCAGGGCCTCGTATTTTTTTTTCATTCCTGACAATGAAGTAACACATTTCTTATACACGAATCAACGTTTCGTAGTATCTGACAGTTCCATTCTCTTCTCCTAACGACTCGAAATTTCCGGAAGGTTGTCCGAGGCCGAGGCAAGGCGAATTTTTTCCATAGCCTGCACTAGAAATGAAATTTTTTTTAAAATCGTCGATATTTTGTTGAATACGATAAACTAAATATTTTTTTATAATTTCCAAATTTTCGTTATTTTGGCGGTACATATATGTGGTTTCTAACGGAATTGTCAGCGAAATTTACGAGTGGAACGACTAAAATTTGATTCCGAAGAGACTTTCTAAAATATTTCTTGCTGCATTGACAAAATTTTTGGGATTATTGAAAAAAACGTTTTGTAGAACGTATCGAACAAAATTTCCATCTTTTTCAACAAAATTTTATTTTCAGTGTGAGTTTAACGATGTTGAAGTTCGCATCGTTGCAGCCCAACGAAAAATATTTAATCCAGTCACAATTCTTAAGATTTTAAGAATTTCCTCAATTTTTCTATGGCATGCAGTTTTTCATTTGCCAATTATTGTCACAGGCAGAAATTGCATGAGAAATTTTGGCTCTGCTTCAAGAAAATATAATAAAATAAGGGATTTCGTTGCATTCCATAACGATGCAAACTTCAACATCATGTGAGTTTAGCCTCGACGTAATAATCCTCGTTGACATCGAACTTTTCCATGACTTGAAAAAAAAACTCTTGTATCTCCTGAGCAGAAAATCACAGGAAAATGCTTGAATGTAAAAATGTGGAAAAAACAAATACGAGAAATCTCGTTCCACTCGTTAAAAATTCTCGTTACTGAGACATTGAAGAAGAAAATATCTTAATAGCCTATTTTCCAAGAAGATCTTCTTTAAGGTATCGTCCCCTTGCACGAATGTCATGAAATAGTGAATTAATTAATTCCACGACTGCGGCTTAACGATGTATGTTCAGTCGGACCTCGCTTAATTCACTCGAGATGGCAACAGGAATAGCGGGAGGGACAGAGAGGCGCAGGACGCAAGAGAAAAGAGAGACTCGGCGCCGATCAAGTAGCCGTAAAAGCCGGGTCGCCACAGGGCTGTGTGTACGTTAAGACCGGAAGCATGAAATTAGGACGCGGGCTTCTCCCATTTTCTCTATACATTCATCTTTCATTTAGAACTACGAGAACGTAAAGGAAAGAGCATGGAATCAAGATTTATGAATGTATGTGATCGCCTTTGTGATTGAATCCTCATCATCAAAATATTATGCCAAAAACGGTACAAGTTGAGTCTATTTTTCTCGCGTCTCCATAAGACGAGAAATTTGCAAACGACTCAAACGCACCAAATCGAAAAAAATCGAACAATATATCATCGAAATATAAAATTCTCGAGACATTCCTTACACTGAAAACGAAATTCTGTTGGAAAAGTCCGTCCATTCATCGTTTTCGAAATTTTCGGAATCACCCTTTTTTTTTATTGAGATTCACGTTTTGATTTGCAAAAAATTTACATAGACAGACGATGCCTGTGAATTTTTGCCTCGCTACCAAAAAAAAAAAANAAAAAAAAAAAAAAAAAAATCACGAATCCCCGTTGCATTCGAACGATGCAATTTTCAAATTCATTGAAAATCGTCGTCCCTGATGCAGATTTACATTCTGTTTGGACCATTTGGTTTTTATTTTCGATTTGATTTTGCTTCGTCATTGTTCGGAAGCCTCAAACGGAGCTAAACGTTTTTTGCGGACTTGACAGGATCAATTAATTAAAATAGAAGCACAAGTTAGAAGTTTGCAGTGAAAGGCAATTGAGAAACTTTTATCATTCGATGTGATTGGATGTTCAGAGATTGTCTGCTTCTCGTTCTTTCTAGCGAGCTGCATGGTTGATCGGTGCTAATGAGATGGAAAAAACAAAATTCGAAGGGAAGAAAATGAATTGTCGAGTATTCAGTCGAATCGAGAGTCAAATTTGGAAGCATGGAGATAAAAATGTGGCGAGAATCGCCTTATCATCGAAACTGTAGATGATCGATTCCGCGATATAGAAACGAGCAAAAAGAAATGAGCTCGATCCGCACAGTCATTGAGTACAATTTTATGCGCACAGCCCTGTGGATAGACCGATTTTCGTTATCCATTCATCCGGTAGAAACAATTTTACGTGTCTCTCATTCCGATGATGGATTACGCTTGAGCTATTTTTTCTCTTTCACCCTCCCTCGTTTCCCTCCTCGTTCTCGCCAATCTCATCTATTCCCGATCATGTGTTCTTGCATCCTCCATACAAGCGTTTTCCCTTTTTTTTTCTAAATTTGTCAATAAAAACTTTCGAGGACCTTATTCCAAGTGGAATAAAAATTGCGTCACTGTTGTAAACGCCACGCAATCATTTTGGCTCCATTTTCAATTTTTTTTTTTTTTTTAGAGTTGCGATTATTTTCTCTCAATTCACGCAGTCCCATCGGAAAATCGATCGAAAACACTCGCTTGTTGGTTCGATTGAAAAAACGTGAAAAAACTCTCGAACTATTAACATTTATTGCTTGACCTCTCACTTTAACATTCAGTTGGAGGAAAAACAAAAATTAATAACCCTTTCGAGTTTTTTCTAGCAACGTGAACAATTTTTCACTTTTTTTCGTTTTTCCTTTTTTATTCTTATAATATCGCGATCCTGTGTTTTTTCATCATGGCGTTCCACAAGTTTGGACATGAAATGGCGTGAGATTTGACTTAACAGGAATGGGATAAAATCCACAAAATGCTTGAGTGGATTGGCTCACGGTATTCGGCCAGGAGCAAATGTTCTTTGTGCCGAATGATTATTTTTTATCATCAAGTGCTAACGGTATTTAGATTTCATGAAAATAAAATCAACTGGCGCGTAAATCAAATGGCATTCAAATTGGCAATGTACGAGCTCTAGTGTTTTATTAATGCATCAATAAATCTCGATATTAACCAGACGCTATTGAAAAAAACGAGAAATTGAGCTCGTGCTTCAATATTGTAAAATGTTTGCACGTAACGCTCCAGGTTTTTTTATAACAATAATCAACACGAGAAAATTAGTCTGGTGAGGATTGAATGAAAAATTATTTCGAACGTTTGCTAGGAAACCGTTATATTCCCAATAAGTACACAAGAGTTTTTATTCCCTGTATTGGAACATGCTTCCATTTACATTCGATACTTTTAAAGGACAGCAGTGCATTTTCAGGATCAACTCCGATTGATAACGCGATGCTGAAGTTTTCATCGTTGGAATGCAACGAAATTCTGGTTTTTCTTGACCAGATCCCACGATTTCTTATTAAATATTTAGTCAAGACCATAAAATCGTCTTTTTTGAGATCCAAAGACAAAATCGATACGGAAAATTTCATGATTTTTCAAATTCAAGAAAATATTAATAGAAATTTTTCGTTGGAGCCCAACGTTGCGAACTTCAGTGTCATTTGATGACTGCAATTGCAATCTACCGATAAAGCGATCGTTAATTAAAAAAACCGATACTGAAAATGATATTTTGTTAAAAATGGTCGATTTTTATTTGTTGAAGACGTTAAACTAAATATATTTTAATAATTTCAAAATTTTCGTTATTTTGGCACTATATTTAGTTTCTAATGAAACTGTCAGCAAAATTTACGAGAGGAACGACAAAAATTTGCTTTCCAAGAGACTTTCGAGAATATTTCTTGCTGCGATTTGCTGCATCTTGCTTTTTTAGAATATTTATGATATTAGAGTTTGCATCGTTGCAATGCAACGAAAAATATATTTTTTATTAATTGACTCGTTCGAATTTTCCTAGTAAATTTACTTTTCGAATGGCGAAAAAGACTTTCTCGTTATTGTCGACAAACAGTGTATGAAAATTTGGTGCGATGCTATAAAAAAAATGAGTTTCCGTTGCATTTCATCGATGCAAACTTCAACATCATTAATATTTCTTGTAGTGACCGGTAATTTACAATGAAGTTGTTATACTTTTTAGTAATCATACTCAATTCTAGGAGAAATGCGCTCCATCTTAAAATGGAGTGTCAAATATATTCACATATACGTATATCGAGATAATAGAAAGACGAACAGCCGCGAAATGTAGTGAGCGATTGCATTTACTGCTGGCAAACGTAATATACGTTCGATAAACGAGTGTACCGAGCGGCGTGGTCCCTCGAGACGATACTGTACGGTTGGCTATATACATATATAGTTAGACTATGCCGCAGAAACTCGGTTCGATGAGAAAATAACGAGAAAAGGAAAGAAAATGCAAGAGAGCGAGAAGAGATAGAGAATCATTTTCAAGTAGAATTGAGATGAATTCAAGGGCTTGGAACATCGCGACATGTTAACGCACGTAACGATTCGACTTTTAAGAATAAAGTAATCATTCACTTGGAAGAAAAAATTTTCTCGTTTATGTATGTAGAAAAAAAAAATTACAATGCTGAAGTTTGCATCGTTGGAATGCAACGAAATTCTGTTTTTTCTTTATCAAATCCCACGATTCTTATTAAATATTTAGTCAAGACAATAAAACAATTTTTTTTTTGAGATCCAAAGACAAAATCGATACGAAAAATTTAATGATTTTACGATGTCGAAGTTTCCATCGTTGGGATGAAACGAAATTCCCTTTTTTCTTGGACAAATCTCAAGATTCTCATTAAATATTTGGTCAGGACAATAAAACGATTTTTTTTAGGCTCCAAAGACAAAATTAATAGGAAAATTGTCCTGGTTTTTAAAATTGAACAAATAATTGATAGAAAAACGAATTTTTCGTTGAGGTCCAACGTTGCGAACTTCAGGGTCATAAGATTTTTCAAATTGAAGAAAAAATCGACAGAAATAACATTTTTCGTTGGAGCCCAACGTAGCGAACTTCAGTGTCATAAAAAATTGCGTGAGAATTGGTACGAAAAAAATCTGCAAGGTTGCTGCCTTATGATTCATCGAATCGCAACGACGCATGGATTTTCAAATAACTTTACGATGCTCGCTCGTACGTGCGATATATTTTAATATTTTCTCAATAAATCGACTTTTTCTCAAGCAGTGACATTGCCTCGCTCGAATAAACTTTAATTTCAATCGCATGGAATTACTTTTCTCCTACAATGTTAGCTTTTATAGTCGTACGAGCTCGCAAGTCGATTCATCAATAAAGTTGGCACGTTTTCCGCTCAAGAAGAGTCCATCACCTGAGTCGATTATTGAAATCGCATCGCTCTCGTGCAAGGTACTAAGAGTGCCGGAGCACCGCTACGTGAGAGGTTTCCTTGTCTTGAAGTCTGCGAGTCTACGAATGCACTCCAAGGCGCGCTACTTTAAGCCTATCCTCCCAAAGCTTCTTCCCAAAGCCTTAAATAATCTTCGTCTAACATTACTGAGAATCTCATACAAATAATATGACAAAGTGTTGAATACATTCGCTGACAAAAAGTTTATTTCGCTGATTATGAAATAATTATTGAAATACGAAAAAAAAAACTCATGGAACCTCGAAACCGAAGAAATGCTCGCGAACGAAACAATGAATCGTTAATCTCTCAGCTTATAGATAAATTAGAAAAATAAACGAATAAATAAATAACGAAATAAATCAAATTAAAAAATGAATAAATTAAATTTTTTGATTTATTGAAATTTTTAATAATTATTGAAATAGCTGTGAATGATCAAAATAATTATTTATAAAAATTGTGTAATTAATGAGATTTTACATTTTGTATATATAATTTAATTTTTTATATAATCATTAATTATTTTAAATAATTATTGATAATTATTAATTATTTCAAGTCAATCTTCAAATTAATGAATAATTATTCAAATTTCTAAAAATTATTAAAATAGCTGGGAATGATTAAAATAATTATTTATAAAAATTATATAATTAATGAGATTTTACATTTTTTAATATAATTTGCTTTTTTATATAATCATTGATTATATTTAAAATGAATCTTTAAATTAATGAATAATTATTCAAATTTCTGATAATTATTGAAATAGCTGGGAATGATCAAAATAATGATTTATAACAATTATATAATTAATACAATTTTACATTGTTTGATATAATTTGATATTATAAATAATCATTAATTCATTTGAATAATTATTAATTATTTGAAATCAATTTTTAAATTAATAATTTTTTGTTTTTAATTATAAATGGAAATTTAAAATAAATCACCGGGCGCAACTTGCTTCATTGTGTCGAACACTTTTATTTTCAATACTCGGCGTCCACGTTTCTGAATATTCGCTGAAAATTCGAAATTATGGGATTTTGTAAACTTTTACGATTTTTTTGACCCTCGAAGGAGCGATTTAGACGCTGTAGAAAAATCTGTGTAGAGCTTTCTGCAAATATCGTGCGGCGAAAGTTTGCGTAGAACGACGATTAATATAGAACGATACAGAATATCCTGCTGTATAGTAATCGTTGCGTGTACTTTACTCAGGGAAATATGCACGTATGTGCCCTCGAGTATGAGAGAAGCTTCGAAGCAAAGTAATCGCTAATCTCATTGGCCAAGGAGAGAAGGCTCGAGGAAGGTGCGCGGAGCATGAGTTTAGAAACAGCTTTGATCGGAGCTGCTGGATTGAATGTGTGTATACTGGATCGAGGTTCGAAGCAGAGAGAACACCAGTTTGCCTCTTGCTCGAGTAAGTTGAAACCCTGAATTATGCAAATGATTTGCATTCGCGGTCGACCCTACGAGCGTGTCGACGCGTAAGAGCCCTCTAAACTCGAATACGAGATTGGGACGATAGGGCAGAACCCCCTTCCGCAGCCCTCGCTAGCCCCGTCTTTTGCCTCCTATCGCGCCGCGCGACCCAACGGTGCTGCTTTACTGAGAGTAAAACCAGAAAGCTTGACGATCGCCTTCTGAAGAGGTTAAGAGAGAGGCAAAGGTGACCCAGTGAGACGACCCTCCGTCTCGACAACGCCGGAGAGAGCAGAGTAGTGTGGTCTGCCCGCGCTCTTCCGGTCTCCGTACATTTAGCCTAACCTCACACGCTAGACCCCGACCGCGCGCGATATCTCTCCTCCAACTTGGACGATGAAAGCTCGTTCGAACTTCCGGAGATGATGAGGTCAGCACTGCGGGGTCAGCGAAGCAAACTCTCGCAAGGTTTCACTTGCGCAAAGAGAACTCAATCTTTTTGCTAAATTCATTTCCCCCTTATTCACTCGCTCATATTTTTCTCTTTCGAGCTTTCAAGGTTAATGACTCTGAAGTTTGCAACGTTGAAATTCAACGAAAAATATTTTGTATATTTATTATTCATTGAGTTTTGGAAATCGTGGCAATTTTTCGTGTCCATTGAGTTTTTAGGTCGCAAGTGTTGTATTGGCCAGACCAAATTTTCAACAAAAATTATGAGCTCTACTGAAAAAAGAACAGAATTTCGTTGCATTCCAACGATGCAATCTTCAACATCGTTCACTGAACTTCACAACGTTGGGCTCCAACGAAAAATATTATTTCTATTAATATTTTCTTCAATTTGAGAAATCATGAAATTTTTCGCAACGATTTTGTCTTTGGATCTCAAAAAAAATGGTTTTATTGTCTTGACTAAATATTTAATAAGAATCGTGGGATCTGGTCAAGATGTGAAAAAGATGGAACTGAAGTTCGCAACGTTGGGCTCCAACGAAAAATATTATTTCTATTAATATTTTCTTCAATTTGAAAAATCATGAAATTTTTCGTAACGATTTTGTCTTTGGATCTCAAAAAAAATGGTTTTATTGTCTTGACTAAATATTTAATAAGAATCGTGGGATCTGGTCAAGATGTGAAAAAGATGGAACTGAAGTTCGCAACGTTGGGCTCCAACGAAAAATATTATTTCTATTAATATTTTCTTCAATTTGAAAAATCGTGAAATTTTTCGTAACGATTTTGTCTTTGGATCTCAAAAAAAAATGGTTTTATTGTCTTGACTAAATATTTAATCGAGAGATCTGGTCAAAAAACAACAGAATTTCGTTGCATTCCAACGATGCAAACTTCAGCATCGTTCATTCGAGGTTACTTTGAAAAATTGCTTTGGCATATTAAACAAACTAAAGACAATTTCGTTCTAAAAAAAACTTGCGAGACACCATGAAATCGACAATTTGCACTTGAATCCGCAGCGAAATTTTTGCTACGAACAAATTCCCAGCACCTTGCAATTTTAAATTCTCGAAAGGATAAAAAAAATATTTCGTACGCCGAGAATTAAGGGAACAAATAAATTTCGGATTTCCGAACGTTTGCATTCCCGCTGCTAATTCCGTGACATGAAAAAAAATGGCAAAAGACAGATAATTGGGGCTTAATGTGGATTTTGCTACGTTAATTCGTAGCTGCGTAGCAGAGCCATAAATTCTAGTGATTACTTGCGATGGTAAAAAGTTGCTGATGCTGCTCCTTTACGTTCCATGAATATTTAAGCCTCCTTAAATCGTTATTCTTGCGCTTTCGAAACGCCTGATGGCCATTTATTAGTCGATTTTGAAATTTGCATCGTTGCAATGCAACGAAAAATCTATTTTTTATTTATTATTTTGATAATTAATTGACTCGTTCAAATTTTTCTAATAAATTTACTTTTCGAATGGCGAAAAAGACTTTCTCGTTATTGTCGAGAAACACTGTATGAAAATTTGTTGCGATGCTATAACAAAATAATGAGTTTTCGTTGCATTTTATCGATGCAAACTTCAACATCATTTTTTCTTGGACAAATCTCAAGATTCTCATTGAATATTTGGTCAGGACAATGAAATGATATTTTTTCAGAGTCCAAAGAGAAAATAAGTGAGAAAATTGTTTTGGTTTTTAAAATTGAGCAAACAATTGATAGAAAAACGGATTTTTCGTTGGAGCCCAACGTTGCGAACTTCAGGCTCATTTTATTAGAGTTTTTACATCGAAATAGTATCGTGAGTTGATAAACGTGATGGACATGGAGAAAACGCTAAAAACTTCATGCAACGATGAGATTTTCACCGCGACGAACAATCGAGCAGGAAACGTCGAGCTCCGTGTCTTTTTTTTTCCTTTCCCCAGCTCTCACGCCCTTGCCATTTGCTTTTTTTTTCTCGTACGTTTGGAATAGCTGAGCGAGAAGAGTTGTTTGGTTTCCACGTACAAAATGGAGCATTGTTCTGTCCCGTCGTAAACTCAAGCCGCGGAAATTTTCCTGCTCGAGAAAGTATAAAGTTGTCAAAAGCCATCGCGATGATGCTGTGTATATGCGAGTAGCCAATCCTCCGAAACTCCTCGCACCGGTCCAATCGAGAAAAAGGATATCGAGGCTATTCGCTACGCTCCTACAGACACGTGACTTGCTTCGAATATCATCAATATCTCAATGCTGGATGCTGTGCAAGCCTCGGCCTTGTTAAGAATTAGAGAGAGAAAGAAACACGCGGAGGAGAGAGAGATTGGATGGACATCGCGGAGTCTCCGCGTAAATGTTCATTTTCATCGCGTCCCTCGCGTGCGAAAAAGTCATTGCTTCTTATTCAACCTCATCGCACTGAAAACAAAATTTTGTTGGAAAAAATCGATATTTTGTTCGATACGTTCAACTAAACGTTTTTTTGAATAAACCCAAAAATTGTGTCATCGCAGCAAGAATTATTCTAGAAAGTCTCTTCGGAAGCAAATTTTAGTCGTTCCGCTCGTAAATTTCGCTGCCAATTCCATTAGCAACCAAATATACTGCCAAAATAGCGAAAATGTTGAAATTATAAAAAAATATTTAGTTGAACGTATTCAACAGAATATCGACAATTTTTAACAAAATTTCATTTCCAGTGCAACTATTCGTTCGGAAGAAAATTACGGAACCAGCTGGAACGGAGAACCATTGTCCATTTTCTCGTCTAAAATATATTCATCAACATTCTACTCCCACTTTTTTCTTATTCAATAATCAAATTCACAATAAAATTTTTTCATTCCATTCCGAAATTCATGTTTTTTTGGACACCAGTTTACAGAACCAGAAATAAATTTTTACACGTCCGTAGCCAACTCAAACATTTTTATGAGAAAATCGAAAAAAATTGCTTTTGAAACAAAAAATAGAGATTTTCTATCCTCAAAGTCCTTCACCAAATCTGTCACCACGCGTGAAACTTCGTTGTTTATAGTACAGCCGACCCTACAGTTTCAAGGTCAGTTGAAAAAGAAACAGCACAGCTATACGAAATTACGAATAACTCGAGGGTGTGTGCGCATGTTTGCGTGAAATTCTTTGTGTGTGACGTTTTCGAACTATTTATTGGCTCGGAAATAAAAGGATTTTTTTTTTCATTGCCAATAGAAACGAAAAGTATGGATTGCTTTGAATTACATGCTGGAAATCGAACGTGGTCAACATTTAAAAATGGAAAACCAACTAACATTATTTATTTACTCACTTTCGCGTCGTCGCCCGCAGCAGCAGGAGCGAAGGTCACTCACTGAACTCGCCACTGCACTTTTCACTTCTCACTTTGCACTTCTCACTTTTCACTTGTTTCCTTCAACGAAATAAGTTTGCATTAGAACGCGATGGTTTATTTCCGTTCGAAACGACGATGGTTCAGTATTTTTTATTCATGCTAAAGTTTGGAGTGATAAATTTGGCGAAACGTGAAGTTTTGTTTCGAGAAATTAGTCCTCGCTAGTTTGTGAAAATTGTTCATTCGAAATCCATGGTTCTTGATTTTTTGGAGCAGAAATCTACGTACTAAATGTTTTGAGAAATTCTCTCTCATTATTTCAAAGTGTGTTCGAAAAAATTTGACGAAAGATCGAAAATGTTGATCACATTTCGTGGGAAATCATTTGTTTCAAGGAAATATACGAAATTCGGGGATTTACTGGGAGAACGCGAGATGTTTGCAATTATTGCATGCAATTAGTAATTGTTTAATTTACCGACGTCCTATGGGACGAGGCAAACTCGAGACCCGAAATTGGTTGTTCAAATTGTCGTTCAACAATAACTAAATGACTGGAAAGCAAAAAGTGCAACACACACACGTGTGTCAAGGCCTATGGGTCAAGAGTTGACCTAATTCATGAATCGGTTAAATTTGTTCGTCTCTTTTCTTTTGTGACTCAATTGTGTAACGAAAATTACGAGATATCGCAGCGCCCACGACATAACCCTGATTCCCGGAAATTTCCAGAAGTCACATTCGCGTTTATTCATACGACAACTTCAAATACGAACCGGAACGAAAAATGATTCATGGATCGGGGAAATTGGGCTGAACGGGAAATCTGTGAGAATTTTTCTTCATTCGTTGACAATAACATTGAATTCTTCAGTTTCCCTCCATTCCGGTGCTCTGGGAAACGGCGAAGCAGCGCGCTCAGTGGCCGACTGACGCGTAGACTGCTGCCTCTTTGTCCAGCCACTGAAATATACTGACATTGACAATTTCGTCAAGCTCGCTCCACTCTTTGGCAATATGAAAATGCTCCCTCGATCATGATTTTTGTCGGTTTCGTAAACTCGCAATGATTGTTCGTCGATAGGTATTGATTGTTAGATAAATAAAAACTTTTGTTTGATAATATTTTTGATTAAATGAACGAAAGAAAAAATAGCGTAAAGCCGCGACTTTTAGAAATCTGGTCCAATTTGATTTTTCCGAGTGCCAATCGATTCGGAATCGTTTGTTTGAAAGAAATAATACTATTCGAACGTTTGTTGATCTTTCTTTCTGTATGGTGAGAGAAAACGGAGAAAGCGTGCTTGATAGTGGCTTTACCAGGCGATCGTGGAAGGAGAGAGAGAGAGTTTTGGGTTCGTCGCTCCGTTCGACGTGGACGGCGGTATGGGGTTAGCCCTTTAAATCGTAATAATCATCATTCGCGATCGTACGTGTTCTCAAAAATCACTCATTCTTACATCGCAAAGATGTTCGTACGCGGTTCTTAATAAAAAATGAAAAAACTATTAATTCGCATGTTGACACAGTTCGAAAGGCAAGAGTGGTAGTAGTAACATGTGACTGAATCGCTCTGTGTTAAATAATTGTGCGTGGGTGTACGTGCGAGTGTAAATAAGGAAAAGGAAATCATGTTCTTCCCGATCGGTTGGCCTCGGGTGCTGAATCCCACGAATACCAAGAATATTATAAGGATCGTATGCAACAGAGACAAAATTTTATTCGCTATTTTGACCTCCGACACCTTGGCCATCTGGTATTGTAAGGTACGAAAAAAAATAAAGACGAAAATCTGTTTGACCTCAGGAAACAGTATAGCATATTTAAATCCACTTAGTAAAAATCCGTTGCCAATAATTCCCTCAAATCGAAGCCCGTTTCTCGCTTCTGAGCTCTTTCGCACCTCCATCAATGGATTCTCAAAATCTTTTCATTCGCAGCCCTGCGTTCCGATCGTTTTCATAAGACGCAGCCCGGATTCTCTCACTAAACATGGGGAGAATACTCTCGTGCAGTGGCGACCCGATTCCAGCACGCTTGTCGTTGCGGTAAGCCAAAAGAATCCTCAGAAACGTCCATTTCTTCAAGGTCAAATGCCGCGCGCACACTTTTTCGTTATATTCAATACGTTCTCCTCGTCCAGACTTCGGACAGCTACTTGCTGTTCTACCGACTTTCCGACAACGGAGCAGAGGGGCGCGGTCTCTACGAACAGAAAGACTCTCCGGTCACCAGCCTACGAAGAGACAGCGCCGAACTCTTCATCAAAGAAGTCATTCCTTCGTTGGTTCTCAGTCCCGTTAGTATAAAAAATCAACGACCTTTCCGTCATCGTTCGCTTTTGGCGAATATTTCGTCCTGAGATTTTATCGTCGTTCTTCCATTTTGTTAGCGACTGGAATAAAAATGTTTGGATTCTCTTACAGATGATGACGTCGTGGATCGACGGCGGTATAAGTTCCCTCGTTTGCATTCGCGACGAATTGATGGTGGCAACAAAAACAAGCCACATTGTTCGCCACAAATGGGACGGCGCTCCGAATCGCGATTACTCGCTTGATCTCCGACGAATTCCGTTTAGCGTAGATCAACAAATATCAACGGTGGCGATACCAATCACGGAGAATAATGTTTATGTCACGGATATCGAATACTCGCCGTTGGTAGGCGGATTTGCAATTGTTCTGAGCAACGGCAAAGCAGCTTTCCTCACCGCACAGTCTTTGAAGTTCGATCCTAACGTACGTTTTTTTTCATTACTTCAACCGATTAATTCTTATGATATCGAAGTTTGCATCGTTGCAATGCAACGAAAAATATATTTTTTATTCATTATTTTGATAATTAATTGACTCGTTCCAATTTTTCTAGTAAATTCACTTTTCAAATGACGAAAAAGACTTTCTCGTTATTGTCGACAAAGACTGTAAAAAAATTTGGTGCGATGCTATAAAAAATAATGAGCTTTCGTTGCATTTCGTTGATGCAAACTTCAACATCATTAATTCTTACGATATTCGAGTTTGCATCGTTGAAGTTGAACGAAAAATATTCAATCCTTTTTTCTTATTTTCGGACTCGCCCCATTATTTCTTCGATATTCAGTCTTTCATTTGCAGTTCTCACGCATTCTCATGCACTTTTGGCTCTACTTTTAAAAAATAGAAAAAAAAACAATCAACGCCAACAATGCAGATTTCAACAGTATTAATTCTTAATGCTACAGATTATTTCGTAATGTTCAGAATGCTTGGTAATATGATTGTTCGTACTATCTTCTCCCGACTCCCTTTTTGTAGTCGATTATTCGCTTATTTTTTCTAAACCCGTTGATCAAGTCGATTTGGTTTTTATCCTGAAGAAAGCTTTTCAAATTTGTACGTTTCATTGCAGCAAGTTCAAGGGATCTGGGCAAAGGATCTTGAGGATGCAACTTGTGCTGCGGTCAACCACAAATATCGGTTGATAGCGTTCGGCAGAGAAAAGTAAGTTGGAGTTTTTTTCCAAACTCGTAACCAGGAAATGAAATAATTGCTACGCTGCAAACTGTTGAAAATGTTTGCACTTTTGTTTTAACTTTTGAAATTCTGAAAATGAGAAAATTCGACGTTAAAAATCAAAGCGAAGAATATTTTTACACTGGAAACAAAATTTTGTTGAAAAAGATGGATATTTTGTTCGATACGTTCGACTGAACGTGTTTTTGAATAATCCCAAAAATTATCTCAATGCAGCAAAATAAATTTTAGAAAGTCTCTTCCGAAGCAAATTTTTGTCGTTCCACTCGTTAATTTCGCTGACAATTTCGTTAGAAACCAAATATACTGCAAAATAAAGAAAATTTTGAAATTATAAAAAAATATTTAGTTTACCGTATTCAACAAAATATCGACGATTTTCAACAAAATTTCATTCCCAGTGTAGTACTTTTTTATTTTACCATTCCGTGGGATAAAAATGTCGATTTTTCAGTTCGGAAGGAACCGTCTATTACGTGGACGAGACGACAGGTGGTCTAGAGGTCTCACACAGTCTGAGTTTGTCGTCCAAAGATTATCCAGGCAAACCGGGTCGCGTGAGATGCTTAAGGTGGACACCCGACAGTTGTGCGATCGCTCTTGCTTGGGAAAGTGGCGGATTCGCCATTTGGAGCACGTTTGGCGCTCTGCTTCTTTGCACTTTCAAATGGGATTATGGGCTAAGGGTCGATTTAACTAAAGACAATCCACTCCATATTCACACGATGGTTCGTTCGAAATCCATCAATTATATAACGAAAAAAAAATTTATTTCAAGGAGGACGAGAAATTCAGAGACTCACAAATTTTTTTTCAATGCCAAACTTCAAAAAAATGGATCTGAGGCTCAAAGACATTCCGCAGAAGTGGAAATGTTATCAAACGCTAACTATCCCGGCAGCTCCGAGCCCAATGATTCGATTTTCTCAAGATAACGAAATTTTTGTGTGCCCAAATTTTCGACACGTGGCTCAACCTCTCGGGTGATTTATCGTCAATTGTGAGCCACCGACCTTGGACCTCCTTGAAATAAGAAAATTGAATTTAAAAAAAACAAACGGGGACATCGGATGATTATTGCGGAAAGCCGTTTAAAATATTTAGCAAATTTTAACTTTTTCGCAGGAATGGTCGGCGGAAGGCTACCAACTTTGGATGCTTCGTGAATCGCCAGGAAGTTCGTCGGAGGATGAACTGAATGATAACGAGAAAACAACGAGCCAATGCTCGTTGATTCAGCTCGATTTTGTAAAAAGCCCTCTGACTGTTAATCCGTGTATGGTGAGAGAAATTCTGAGTCGAAAGTTTGCACGACTCGTTTAATTATTCGAAAATGTCTTTGAAATTGAATTTTTTTTTTTTTGTAATTTTTAGCGTTTTTGAAATCCTGTTGATGATTAAATTGTTGATTCTCGGAATTTTTTGCATATTGAAACAATTTTCATACTTTTCGCGTTATCTGTGATTTTTTTTTTTTTTTTTTAATTAAGAAAAGGAGAGTTTCGCGATGTTTGAAAAATTCGATATTTTGCTCGTTCACGCAGAGTCACCACGGTCATCTTTATCTCCAAGGCGAAGATCGTCTGTACCTGAATCTCGGAGGGAGCGTGTCGGCGGACGCGCCCGGTTTTCATTTGACAAGCGATATTCCGACGGATAATTTATCGCAAACGTTGGCCGGTTGCAAACAATGGCTCGTGGTGCCAATCCCGAGTGCCTATAGTGGTTCCAATTGGCCGATAAGAGTGAGTAATGAGCTTTCATTCCCTGCAGCATTTAAAATTCAAATAATTGAATCAGCTGTGCAAAGCTGCTGGGCGCTGTTCCATCCTTGTCGTTAATTCTGCGCTTTAATATCCGGAAACAAAAATAACAATGATCAGAACAAATTTGGAAGCAACAAAATGCACAAAAATGTGAAAAATGAAGAAAAAATATTTCAAAAATCAGCAAAATCACGACTGTAGAGATTATACGGCGAAAAAAAAAAACGAATGAAGAAACTTTGGTTTTTTTCTTTTAAAAAAACTAAAAATTCCCCTAACTCTTCGAGTCGTCCATTTCTTCTTGCGTTCCATTTAATTGGAAGTTGCTAATCGAAAGATATTGGTCTCGTTGACTCGGAATCGGAACTGGACATTTAATGATTGAAAATCCATGACCGTCATTTTTTTTTAATCAACGTTTACAGTCCTTTAGAAGATTCTTTTTTTTTTCATGATGGAAATAGTACGAAATTAAACAATATATGTTTAAATTATGAAAACACGAGTTGGTTTTGTCTCGAGATTAATTTTTTCTTCGATGAACGTCCCTAAGGCTGCGTAGCATCGAAAAATGTCATATTCGTTGAAAAAGTTGTTTGATTGACGAAAGAAGTTTGCATCGATGAAATGCAACGAAAACTCATTATTTTGTTATAGCATCGCACCAAATGCTTGTACAGTGTTTGTCGACAATAAGGGAAAAGTCTTGTTCGCCATTCGAAAAGTAAATTTACTAGAAAAATTCGAACGAGTTAATTAATTATCTAAATAATGAATAAAAAATATATTTTTCGTTGCATTGTAACGATGCAAACTTCAATATCATAGGAGTTGGAAAAAAAGGAAATTGAAGGTTTGGCTCGTCACCATAAATCGAAGGTAAAGATGATGTTGCAGTTTGCATCGTTGGAATGCAACGAAATTCCGTTCTTCTTTTCGTAGAGCTCATAAATTTTGTTGAATATTTGGTCTGGCCAATAAAACAGTCCTCTCTTGCGACCTAAAAACTCAATCGACACGAAAAATTGCCATGATTTTGAAAATTCAATGAATAATAAATAGACAAAATATTTTTCGTTGAATCTCTTGAGTTGCAAACTTGGGAGTCATAGGTAAAGATTGTTGGCTGGATAATTTAGCGCGGAATATTTAGATGAGGATCGATCAGCGCTCGATCGTATAAAGCAAATGGTACAGCCGAGAGAGTATTTGGCAAATTCTTTCAATCGCATATACAGTATACTGCAATAGATAACGAAGGACTTAGCATCGCGGTAGCTGGTCGTACGGGCTTGGCTCATTATTCATTGGCCTCGAGGAAGTGGAAGCTTTTTGGAAACGAGACGCAAGAGCGTGATTTCATCGTGACCGGTGGCTTGTTATGGCATCGAGGATTCATGATTGCCAGCAGTTATTCGTTGCTCGAAGATAAAGACGAAATTCGCATTTACCCACGTGACACGAGGCTCGACAATAATTACGTCAAAAGCGTACGGATGCCCTCGCAAGTCTTACTTCTCAATACTCTGAAGGAACGTCTTTTGACTTTTTGCGCTAATGCTCAAGTCAGCATCTACGATATGAGCCTCGAAGGCGAAGAAGGCTCTGGCAGTATCGAGCTCACCAGAACTCAGACCGTCGATATTAGCGGACTTTGCGTTCATCCTGCCTGTGTTGTGAGCGCTACACTTACCACTATTCGCGCTGAAACCGCTGGCAGTCATCCTCACCCGGAAAGTCTTTTACTCAACGTCTCTGGACGATTGTTGATGGTACAGCGAGAACATTCCACTGATAACTCCGATGTGGTTCGTATTTTTCTCTTTCTTGCAGTAAGCCTTTTGAATGATGTTTAAGTTTGTATCGTTGGAATGCAACGAAATTCCGTTATTATTTCAGTAGAGCTCATGATTATTATTCAATATTTGTTCTGGACAATAAAACAATTCTCTCTCGCGACCTGAAAACTCAATCGACACGAAAAATTGCCATGATTTTCAAAATTCAATAAATAAGAAATGTACTAAATGTTTTTCGTTGAATCTCAACGTTCCAAATTTCAGAATCATGCCTTTTGAACGAACGAGTTGTAGAAAAAGGATCCCGCTGTCATTTTGACAGTTGCATGTATGCGCGTGCGGTTATATGTTCCTTTCGGAATGAAAGGAACATATCACGTGTCAGGAGGCCTCAGTCTCCGTTTTTTTCTCGAAAATCGTGAATAAATTTTTTTTGAAAAACGGAATCGAGGAGAACCCTTCGCGAAGACACGCGGAGGGAATTTTCCTACAATATTAGTTATTCGTTCGATGCCAAAGTTGGAAACATCAAGCTCATCGTTTATTTGTTATCGTTTCAGCTTTTTTCTTGCAGTCCACCAACGGTGTTGGCTTCGTACGTAGAAAACGTATGGGTACCGTGGAGATCGAGGAGAGATAAGCCACATTTGACAGAGGCCCTTTGGTTGTTTTGTGGTGCTCATGGGATGCGAGTTTGGCTCCCATTGTTCCCACGAAATCATCAAGACAACGCCCATACCTTCATGAGCAAAAGAATTATGCTTCCCTTTCATTTGCGCATTTATCCCTTGGCTATACTTTTCGAAGATGCTATTCTACTCGGAGCTGAAAACGACACCGTCCTGTACACGTCCGATACCAACTCACCTTTCTCCCTGCCATTCAGCCTCTTGGAATTGACGGTAAGAATAAAAATAATCAATAAATTCTCCTTTGACGATTCGCACGGAATTCGTTGTAATTTTTACTTATTAATGTGGAAAGAATTAGCAGATCCTTCCGCGGCAGTTTTCATTCAATCATTTCAAGGTCAAATCTCTGTTCTCCACGAAAATCAACAAGAAACAAGAAAAGTTGATTCGTAGAAATTTCTCAGCAAGTAGAAATCTTGAAAAAATCTGGAACGCACGTTTTTTTGTGGTTTATTGATTTTCAACAAAAGTCAACACTTGAAAAACTGTGATAATTCGAATTTTCGTAAAGTTCAAATGTAAAAATAAAAAAAAAACAGTTTTTTTTAGAATGAATCAAGTTTTTGTTTCCATTTCAGAGCCAAGTATATTTGCATCAAATACTGCGTCAGCTGATTCATCGAAATTTGGGTTATCACGCCTGGGAAATAGCGAGATCGTGTTCGGCATTGCCGTATTTTCCGCATTCGTTGGAGCTCTTGCTTCACGAAGTATTGGAAGAAGAAGCGACGAGCAAGGATCCAATTCCCGATGCCCAACTGCCGTCCGTCGTCGAATTTATCAGAGAATTTCCCGGCGTTTGGGCGCGGGCGGTTGTCCAATGCGCGAGAAAAACTGAAATAGCGCTTTGGCCCTATTTGTTTTCCGTCGCTGGCTCCCCGAAAAAACTCTTGCAGGATTGCCTGCAACGACAACAACTCGACACTGCCGCGAGTTATCTCATCATTTTGCAGAATCTCGAACCATCGGCGGTTAGTCGACAACACGCGACGCTGCTCCTCGACGCTGCTTTGGTCCAAGGTCGATGGGAACTCTCCAGAGACCTCGTTCGATTTCTCCGAGCAATAGGTAAAAAAAAAATAATTAAAAAAAACAAAAAAAATTTCTCCATAGAAAACAAATTTCAGCGAAAAATAGCGGAATACTTTTTTTCACGTGATGTTCTGTCTCAACATTTCCCAAAGAGTTCGCCCACGACGAGCGAACGAAATTATCTCGTGAACTGAAATTTAAACAATTTGTTTGGCAAGAAAAAAACAGAAAAAAAAATTATTCTCATTTTTTCTTTTCACGTTTAAATTTTGTGCGTCAAGATCCAAACGACGTAGAATCACCAAGAAGTTCATGGGGTGGAACGGCTAAACTAGCTGGTCCACCGGCCACCCCGTCTGTGTCCCCTCACGAAGATGATTTGTCTCTCGTCCTGGGAACGATGCAGGTCTCGCGGAGTCGAAGTTACAGCACGACAACAACACCCAAAGTTCCCTTTGACAGTGGAACTAAAGACGTCGCACCGTCCTCCATGTTGGAAAAAACGAGAAATGCAGTCATGAGAAGGAAAAAGTCGGTTCCTAATGTCAAGATCGAAAAGAGCGAAAATAAGTAAGTTTGCGAGACAAGTTTTCGTCGGTAATCATTCGTTTTCGCTTCAAAAATATCATTTTGAATAATTCTTTATTAATTTATTCATCAATTTATTAATTATTTTCTTTTATTAATTAATCGGACTTGAAAGTTACAAAAATAATTAATTAATTAATTTTAATTCAACAATAATTCAATAAATTAATAATTTAACAATAATTTAATAAATTAATAATTTAACAATAATTCAACAAATTAATAATTTAACAATAATTTAATAAATTAATAATTTAACAATAATTTAATAAATTAATAATTTAACAATGATTTAATAAATTAATAATTTAACAATAATTAAATAATTAAATAATTGAATAATCATTTAACAAATGGAAGTTTGTTCCCTCGATCGATGAGAGAAACAATGATTTATTTTATTTTGTTCACAGAGAGGGTTCGGCGGAGGAATTTTTTATCGACGTGATTCTCCAACGTCACGCGCGGCGCTTGTTGACGGAAAGACGTCTCGCCGATTTAGGACGTTTCGCAGCTCGTTTAGACTTCCATCTCGTAACGTGGTTGGCCCGAGAGCGCGAAAGAGCCGCGAGAATCGAAGATTACGTCGTTGCCCTGAAAGCTGTCCACGAGGATTTTTCTTATCCGTATCCGACTCTCTCGCTCTCAGCACTGCAAAAATTTCGACGAGCCAGTCACGCCTCATTGAAATCCGTGCGCTCTATTGGTCTTGAGAGTCCTGACTGTGACATACCAAATCCTACACCATTTTTAAATCCCAACTTTGCTCTCGATTTACCTCCTGATAGCGGCTACACGAGCTTACCGAGCAGTCGTCCACCTTACGTCAGTATTGTTTCTCCAGTCGCCAGTCTCGAAACACAATTTCCAGCTGCTGAAGCAAAATTGACTCCTCGAATGCTCCAAGGTACAGTTTTCAAAACACACAACAATTCGAATGTTTCCTATTTGTTTTATTTTTTTATTATTTATTTTTATTTATTATTATTATTATTTTATTTATTTATTTATTTATTTATTTATTTATTTATTTATTTATTTATTTATTATTTATTTATTATTTATTATTATCATTATTCACTATTATTTATTTTTTATTTTTTCAATGTCGATTTTCAATCGTTTGCGTGAGAATTTTTTTGCTATTATTTGCTCGAGGATCCGAACTCGATGCGTCGGTTCTTAGCGGTCATACTGGGTCAGCATTCTCACACAGGGAGGCTAAAAATCGAATGATACCCTGACAATAAAGAGTGTGAAGCCGATCTTGAATTTTGGGCAATGCTCAGTCTGCAATATGCAAATTTTCATTAACCCTAGAACGGTAACACGGGGTCGAAAACGACCCCAGACGACTCTAAATCCCGCGCCCTTATTCCCTTCGTTCTCCCGTTTTTTATCGTTTTACCACATTATTGACTAATTTTTAAACTTCAAGCAAAATTGCTCCAGGCTCGCGTGGTCCTGCATTAAAAAACGAAAATAATGAGCCCAAGTTGAACGCTTTTCGTTGAATTTTACCGGAGATAGGAATTTTTCAAAATTGGGCTCATTTATGACCCCAGGTTACCCGAATCGTTTTCAAAAAATCAGGTTACCGTTCTAGGGTTAAAATACAAAATAACGTTTTTTCAATATATTCGAAATTCTACTTGATTTTTCGGGAAGTATGAAAATTCGTCATTCAATTTTTTTTTGTTACTTTAATCGTGAAAAATTGCGTTAGCCGTTGATATGGTTATCAAATTATTTTAACAGACGCGAGCAGCGTCATGAGTGACACAAGTACAATGTGGCGCGACGACGTGGAATCCATCGTCGGAACGACCGTCGGCACTGTTTGTTGGGTCCCACCGGAACCGATCGAACCGACGGAAGTTCACACAGGATCGAATTGCGGCCCCGTTAGTCGAGCCGAAGTCCAGCTTCGATATCTTCTTCAGTTGTTCCTGGAAGCTGGCTGCCTCGGTTGGGCAGCGATTCTCGCTACTGTGTTACGGGACGCACCAGCCATGGCCAGGACCGTTCGGGCAGCTCATGCTCCCATGCAATCTCTTGAGTCCGTCGTTAACTTGCGGGACGGCTTACTCGCACTCACCAAATGGTCTCATTCGGAATGGTAACGATTCCTTACAATTTTTTATTCCATTGTTTATCAATAAAATGCAAAAATTTTGACTAATATCTTACTCGGCGTTAAGGAAATAATTCAGGTTTCGATTTCTCCTGCAAATGTCCATTGGAATTTCAAGTTTTTATCCGAATTGAAAGAAAAATCGTAAAATTTTTTTTGTTTTTTTTTTTTTTTCAAATGTATAGAAAAATTGTAATTCTGCGTGCATTCGATTTTGGAAAAATACGATTCGTGTAGGAAAAAGTAACAAAAGTTATTATCCAAATTGAAAGAAAAATCGTAAAAAATATTTTATTTTTTTCGAATGTATAGAAAAATTGTGATTCCGCGTAAATTCGATTTTTCCACACGAAATAAAAAAACGTTTTTAAAATTTATTGTAAAATGACGTTGAAAATCGAGTTTTTCGATGGCATAGAAAAATGCAAATTCGTATGGGAAAAAGTAACAAAAGTAACGAAAATTTTTATCCAAATTGAAAGAAAAATCGTAAGGAATATTTTGTTTTTTTTTTCGAATGTATAGAAAAATTGTAATTCTGCGGAAATTCGATTTTTCCACATGAAATAAAAATCGTGTTTAAAATTTATTGTAAAATGACGTTCAGAATCGAGTTTTTCGGTGGCATGGAAAAATATGAATTCGTATGGGAAAAAGTAAGAAAACGGGAGACAGCAATGTTGATATTTATTTGAATGTTTTTTTTGTTTTCTTTTTTCTTTAAGTCTCGGATACAGACCGTTCGTGTCAGGAGTTCAGGCGCAAACTGGACTTTTGACGCGTCTCGTGCCTGCGAAGCAACAGCAACAGAATCGCGATCAACAGGAGCAAGAGCAAACGCCGGAAAGTCCATCGCCGAGTCCAGCTCCGTCGTTCAGTAGTAATCAGCGTGGAAATATTTCCCGTTCACGACGTTCCTCCATAAGTCATGCATCGACGTCGGCGACTCTCGAGGAGGTTATATCTCAGGATGGTTTCAAGAGCACGGAGGAAGGAGGCTTTCGCGGCAGTTATGGGAATCTCAGCAATCCCGAGAGAGCTTCACCCCGCGAGGGTTGCGTCGTCTCATAAAAAATCGGAAACGGAATTTAGCAAAGAAACAAAAACAAAAAAAAACGAAAAAGAAACAAAAAGGTGAACAACAAGAAAAAACGTATCAACGTTATTGCTCAATTCTCCTTTTTCGAATTAGTCGGATAAATGTAGACAATGACTTGCGAAAAATCGATGGCAAAAGTTTTGCAACCGCTCGTTTAGCAAAAATATTCGTATCCTTAAAGAGCAAACCTCATAATTTATTTGTTACATTTCCTGCATTTACGCAAACGATCGATCACCTTGATAACACTCAACTTTGAATGTTCATGTCGATTGTTAGTTCGTCCGTAACATGTTTACAAGTGATTGGTTAGAAATAATTTGTCTCATCGATTTTTGCCCGCTAGAGCTACGAGACTAACTTAATCGTTCAAGGAGCGTCGGCAGTTTATTGTTCGCGTCGGGAAAGCCTCTTGGGAGCCTCGATCGTGTTATTTCCTTTCTTCGTATTCTAGCAATAACGGCAGGACGCGATGAAATTTTGGAAACTCGCATCTTGCCCTCCCAATGACTGATTTTAAATCACCTATTTTTTCTATCGAACGGTGAGACGTCCCGAAGACCTCACGGTCATCTTTTAACGGACAACTTTTATAACAGGGGCAATGGGTCAAATATTATACACTTGGGAACTTGGAATAAATCAGTTCTTTCGATTTCATTGCGCGTTTATATTTTTTTGCCTTGCGACGGAATTCTCTGAGCTCGAAAAAAGCGTTGATATTTTTAGAAATAAATACTCGTCCCGCTCGATTGAATTATATGCAGGAAAAATCCTTGTTCCCACTATTTGTCAATCAACGTTCCATTTGCCTTTTTATCTTCATTTTTCACTCCCCTCGGACGTGTCTACATTTTTTTATCGTCACATGGTCAAAATCGGCGTTGCAATGAATCGAAAAAATGGTTTTCTGAGGCCCCATTCATTTACAGGGTTCTATATAGCTCCATATTGGAGTTGATCTGAATTAATTGAACGATTCGATTCCGTATGTACCGGATAATTAGCAAACTAGTGAGACTTTCTTTCGATCCCGTCTGGTGGTCAACGGAGCATGTTATTTTGAGTGACTTCTAAATGGAAAATTCAACTTTCCCCAACGTCATTCTCGTTGCAGGAGTTTTAAACATTTTTTTCATATTCCATTATTCTTTCAAACTTCCTCTACAAAATTTGTAAATAAAGTTCCTGAGACACATTTTTTGTGAGATAAATATGGAAAATGTAGCAAACTCGACAAAGGATTTCGAGCGTAAGTTTTCGATTTTTTGTAAATTTTGAATGACAGCATTTTATTTGTTGGAAAATTGTATTTTTGGGAAAGTTTTGCTTTTTTTTTTGATTTCTCAATATTTAATAAAAAAGAAATTTCACGCATATATCGAGCGCTCGAAAAGTTTAAACTCACCTCAGATTTTCTGGATTCGAGGCATTTTTTTCGATACACCAGGCGGAGAGCGAGAGACTAGTTTTTTTCTATTAGGAAAGACATTTGCTCACTAGCTTAGTCAGTGGAAGAGGAGACGATATTCCTGAGCCGAATCAACGTTCGACCTAGTTAATTAACAAAACAAAGGACACAGGCAAAAAATGAAGAGACTCGAAGGATTTTGACCCTATTTATTATATATACAATGTTCGTTAGATCATTATCCAAAGTATACGGTAACAATAAATTGTAAATTCGATTTCCAAAAGTGATTACAATCACCTGTTGGAAGTTGAAAATATTTGGAATCGAAATAAGGTCGAAAATTGTACATACAGTGTAGCAAAACTCACAGAATCGATAAAGAAAATATATTTAACATAGTTTCTCGTTGTTTTTATCCTCGTTTTCTTTTCGAAGAGTATTTCCATTTGCTCCCATTCCAACCCCTCGCGATCTAAAAATCCTCGACATATTTGAGGCCGAAAAATTCATACGTTTACAATGAAAACTTTGTGCGACTAAATTCCAAAATCCTGCGGTTCACAAACAAAAAATTGGCGCAACGAGAAATCGTTAAACGTGTGAACGAATGATTGTGCCAAGACTCTGAGTAAATGAAATTTTTTGCAACTATTCGTTGTGCGCGCGTTCACTCGTCGCTGAATTCTTGGCGCTGAATCTTATTTCATGGGAAGTAATGAAAAAAAATGTCGGTAGCATTGAAAATAATTGGTGATTCGTTTCGAGTTCTAATGGCAGTCGCGGAATATTTATATATTTTTATACAGAACTTGTCTTATCGATATATCACTTTGTCTACGTAATTAACAAAAAGTAATCATCGTCATAATCTCCCTTGTAGAACGAAGAAAAATACGTCTGAGTCGAAATGCATGGCGATGTCTTACGTTGGTCGATTTTATTTTTATTTTTATTTTTTTATTTTTTTTTCTCACTTTTATTTTCATTACTGGCCATAGTTGGGATTGTACGGTGCTTGTTTGACATACGCTTCGGACGTATATTGAGGAGGGGCCTGCCCGTGATTTGGCATTGCTGTATCAACAGAAAGAAATAATAAATGCAAACGGGAAAAAGAAAATGTTTACAGACGAGAAAAGAGAATTTTCTACGACACCGAAAACCTGTATTTTTGGAGAACGAAACGAATACTCCTGAGCAGTAGAAAATCAAAGCAATAAAAAAAATGCGGTTCTCGTTTCGGTGGCCAAAGAATTAGCAAATAATTTCTTTTACGAAAAAACAATATTTTCAATAATTCAACGATTCCCGGCGTAGTAAAAAAACGAATTATCATTTTTAGGAACAAAACTATTTGAAAAATTACCCATTTGATTCGCAGGATAAGCGTAAGCGTTGTGAATAGGTTGAGGAGGCATTCCCGTATTCGCAGGTGGTTGTATTACTTGAATCACACTCGGTCCCTGAACTTCTGCAACATTTTGATGATTAAAACCTACCCATGAATAATGCATCGTGTGAATATTCAGTCATTCCGTAAGAACGACAAGTTTTTCACACTTTATTTTCAATACCAAGTTCCGGCTAATGAGCCGAATGCTTGACGAGTCCAAATGGAAGATTGCAGGTACGAAGGTATGAAAAAAATATTGAATTTTGCCTAAAAATCGCGGGCTTTCGCGCTTGAACAATTTTTTCCAAGTTATTTAAATTCGGATGATTTTTTTTCTACCACACAATCTAGTCTTTGTCGTGGCTTCTCGTTATTGATAAAAATTCAGCCACAATGTTGGAAAAACGGACTTTCAATGCGCATGAAATTATTCGCTTAAAATTCTATTCACGAAACGATCGCAGCTGTAAATGAGCGCGATGTTCGAGAGTTGAATAGACTGCGCGTTTTATCTAGGTCGTAGGTTGATGATTTGAACTCAGCGTCGCCTTTGGTGAAACTGACCGCTACAGCTTTTGTTTGAGCATTTCAACAATGTCTCGTTCGCCGTCTCATTCGTCGAGAAAGAAAATAATACCGCGGAGAGATTACGAATAAAAATAAATAATAATGCTGGCGTTCTATAACGTGTGTGTGTCCGTGGGAAAGTGGAATTTTAAATAATGAGGTTTTTGTACTAATCACAGCTGAGCATATTTCGAAAGGACAAACATCATCAACGAAAAGGTTGCATGACTTTAAAGAGAAATGACGAAATATCGAGAAAAACCGACAGCGAATGGGGAAAAATAATGAAAAATGGAAAAATATTTTTTCCCTGTCGAGTTTAAAATCGTCAAGCGAATTTTCATCAAGTGGAAAAAAACCACCGGATCGAAATATTCGAAATGAGCTCGTCTCGGATTAGTCGGAACCGTGCGAGGATCGACGATTGAAAATCAGAGATGGTAAAATTGTTGTAATCAATATTTATTGCGTATTATCGGAGAATCTTAGTCTCCGCGTTATAAAGTGTAGTACAAAAATTCGAGAAACCCAAACAAAAAAAAAACACGAAACAAATGAACAAAACGAATGGAAGCTTTTAAGACATTTTAAAAATACATTTAATCAGCGTTAGAAAAAATATATGTATCTGCTTTAGCATGTGGCCAAGTACGGATCCAGGAGGCGTAATGAGGAGATGTTTTTCTGCCTTGCAGAAAATACGGGAATACATTTGAGTGTGAAGGATTCCGTAAATTCCAGCATGGATATATATTGTGTTTGTTTTAGTTAATCGTATCATATTTTCTTCTCTCTTGTTTTTACATAACATCGGTATGGAAAACGAGTGTCGACTCGTTCCGGCCTTTATTATAAAAATAAAATATTGTATGATGTTGAAGTTTGCATCGTTGGAATGCAACGAAATTCTGTTATTATTTCAGTAGAGCTCATAATTATTATTCAATATTTGGTCTGGACAATGAAACGATCCTGTCGTACGACCTAAAAACTCAGTAGACACGAAAAATTGCCATGATTTTCAAAATTCAATAAATAAGAAACATACAAAATGTTTTTCGTTGAATCTCAACGTTGCAAACTTCAGACTCATAATATTGTTGCGTTCTCGTAGAAAATATATTCTTTTGGAATTCTGCTCGAGACGATGTGGAGGAATGATTCGAAGTTTCGTCAAGTTTCGTTGCACGAAAGTAGGATTTTACATTGTCTCGAGTCAGTTGTAAAGCAGCTTATAAAACATAATACTTTTGGAATGTTGTAGATATTTAGCCAAGTTTATCATCATTTTGTTACTCGATAACCCTAGAGCGGTAACCTTTTTTCATTTTTTTACTTATTCCGGTAACCTGGGGTAACAAATGAGCCCAATTTTGAAAAATTCATATCTCCGGTAAAATTCAACGAAAAGCGTTCAACTTCGGCTCATTATTTTCGTTTTTTAATGCAGGACCACGCGAGCCTGGAGCAATTTTGCTTGGAGTTTGAAAATTAGTCAATAATGCGGAAAAACGATAAAAAAAACGGTAAAACGAAGGGAAAAAAGGCGCGGGATTTAGAGTCGTCTGGGGTCGTTTTTGACCCCAAGTTACCGTTCTAGGGTTAATATCCATATTTTCGGACGATATAGTACGTCCTTTAATAATATGTCATGTTACTTTTGAAGCGGCGGAATGTAAACATATATATATATGGATATATATAAATATATATATTTATGTAAACACACAGTGTGTGACATCAAGCGTTTTGAAGCCAATTCGATGAATGGAATGATTTATATTTAAGCCATTGGGGGTCCTGGAAAAAAACGATTAGAAATTGAGACATGCGGGAAAATTTAAATGGACTGCATAATTGATATAACAATGCTGTCGAAAGATCGAGAAACGATCGTTTTTTGTGACCTGAAAACTAAACCCCCGAGCAAATTCTAGTTTATTTGAAAAATTTGGAAAATAACGAATGGACGCGGCTCAACGATGAAAATTTCAACATATTCTCAAGGGATGGACTAGAGTTTCATCAAAATTTCTAACATCATAGTCTCAGGCATGCAAAAATGCCTGCGTTGGCACGCGTGGCGTTTGGGATACACGATAGAAATTTGTAGAGGCGTAAAAATCCTCATATTTCTTCCAATCACCACGGAACCAAAACGAGGCTCCCGAGTTTTTCAAAAAGTCAGTAAAAAAACACGATTTTGGGAAGGAAAAAATAGACAAGTGCTCACTGCCATAAACGGTGCCACGATGACGTCTTCTGTACCAGGGGCAACAGCTGCAGCATAAGCAAGAAATACAGAAAATGATCAACATTACGACCACTACCACTGCAATAACCGCTGGTATAATAATTCCGAGTCTGGAAAAGAGAAAAGAAATTGTCGTCAATAGTTTTCTGTGCACCTTCGTTCAATGAATTCCCGCCAATTCACCTCCGTTCGATCATTCTACGAATTAACAGATCGTTATCCAAGTGATGGAACAAAGTTTTGATCGCGCGAATCAATCTAAACTTTTCACTAACGAATAAAAAATTTTGTAGCTTAAAAAAAAAGTACCCTGTTTTGATGGCAAATTCCTGTGCGTCGCAACAGTAAACTCTCTCATTGGAAATGTCATAGCAGCAATAACTTTTGCTCGAATCCTGAAAAGTTCCGGGACAAGAATTAATGTATTCGTCAAGAATATTCTTGCTCTGACCCAGGTTGCAGTCCATTCCTGCCAACAAAAACAACAAAATTATTCCAACTTTCTGCATCTCCCAGGCAACAAACATCACAAATTATGATAATTGCTGTTAACCGAGTAAACAAACCTCCCGCTCTAACGACTGACTCATTCTTACAATGACGATTGTATACTGAACAAAATATAATAGTTGAACGAATGGATGATACTGAAGTTTGCATCGTTGCAATGCCACGAAAAATCTATTTTTTTTTAAATTATTTTTATAATTAAATGACTCGTTCCAATTTTTCTAGTCAATTTACTTTTCGAATGGCGAAAATACTTTCTCGTTATTGTCGACTAACACTGTACAAAAATTTGGTGCGATGCTATAAAAAATAATAAGTTTTCGTTGCATTTCATCGATGCAAACTTCAATGTCATACGAATGGACAGTGGATTCGTGCGGCGGCGAGTCTTATCAATGTGGAAAAATCTTGATATAGAAAAATTTGGAAAACTATTCAGCATGATTCAAATTTCATGAAATCAAATTTTTATCGACATAGTCCAAAGTTCAATCCAGAATTTTAAGTCAATTTCACTCCTGAAAATCCCAATAAAGAAATCCAATTTTGCATTCATTAGTTAATGATGCTGCAAATCAGTGTCTTTATCAATATTTCCCTTGGTTGATAATCTACCATAGATTCATTTTATTTTCAAGTTATACTTTGCAGAGTGGCCGTTGTAAAAAAAAGACTGAACGAATAGCTAATAATTAAGTTTTTTTCAACTTTTTTTCGAATTTATTTTCATTATCATTATTATTATGATGTACATGTTTGTCTCTTGCCCATTGCGGTCCTCCCCCCCTCCCCCCCGANAAAGAGTGATATGGAAAATTAAACGAAGTTTATGAATATTTCATTTTTTAAGATTAACGAATTGTTAACAATTTTGAAATTAATTAAAAAGTTTTTAAAATGTATTAATTTCGATAAAAAATGTGATGAGTTTGAAATTTTCATTAGATTAATTGGCGGGCAGTCTAGCATGCACATCTTTCGAACGTGATGTGATAATAAAATCGAGACTTGGTATATTCGCGACAATGGGATTCTTGTGCGTGTTACATGTGTATGCGGTAACGTGACGCCCAAATTTCTACTTTGTACCAAAGAGATTGGTCGGTTGAGATGATTTTCAGTCGCTTGAATTTATGAAACCCTTACGAAGAATTGTCGGTGTCAGAACTGATAAAGCCGGAAGCTGGAAGATTATTAAAGCCCTGTTATATGTAGAATCATAATGTACGACAGCCTTGTTTCAAGATAACCACGTATATATGTATATATCTATATATATGCTTTACGGTTGGATGAGTCACGAGTCGAGATTTCTCAGAATTCACGAACAAAGGTTTTCTCGTCTCGATAACTGCTATTGCCACTCCGTCGCCGTTTAACGTTGCGATGAATTTGTTTTTCCTTCGCTATTTGCCGAGAAAAAACAACAATCGTGTCAACTTACCTTGGGAGAGACCAACGAATGCGCATAACAACAAGATTGACGTACGACGGAACATTTTTATGCTGAGATTTCTTTGTATTCCTTTTTCGTTTCACGGTTTAGAAAAAATGGAAGCTGGAACACGATCCTTGTGACGCGATTGGTAAGGTTTTTATTGAATTAAGGAAGCACACGACCAAGCCCGGCAGATACTCAACGCCGAATGAACAGAATGAGCTTCGCGAGATCAGTTGCAACTATACTGTTTTTTTTTCGAACGATTCGAACCACCGCAACGACCTGTCGGCAACGAATTCAGACGAAGCTCGACGTCTGCCTTCTTTGGCGATAGCATGTGCAGCGCTACGTGGTTACTGGCCGAACTAACTTTTTTTTTTTAATCGGATTTCGTAGCGAATTTTATGGCCGATACGAAAAATAAACACCGAGAAATTTATTGTCGAAGCACGAATCCGAATCTGGTAGTTTTTCGAAGGCCAGATTTTTCATTTGCACGAAATGAATTTACCAAAATACACAGTGACAAGCTCGCACTGTAATAAAACGAAAACAAATATTTTCTATCACGATTTTAATGAAATTTGAAATTTAGGCGCGAAAAATTGGGACTTTTAACCTCTACAACGTTCGCCACAACATAAAGGTAAATAAAAGAGATTTGACAAGATCGCAAAGCAATAATGGATCCCCAAAGAATTCCTGGCGTCAATGAAAGATCAAAGCAGCGAAAAAACAGAAAATTGTCAGGTGTATATTTTAAATCGAACTCGTAAAAAATAATGGAAGAGTTAGATGAGGCTATGACAAATGAAAATGAGGATTCCGTATCGCCGCCAAAACAAGCGAAAACGGATTCTTTTCAAGGTCAGTGATTCTTCAAAAAATGACAAAAACAGTTCGTTCTGTGAATCCTCGAAAAATGTACAATTTTCAACAGCTGCTTTTGGCGACTTGAAAAATTCGGAATTTTTCAAAAAGGAATTACCGGAGCCTGCCGCAGGACCATCCAAAGCAAAATCTACGTTCACCGGTCTCCTTGTCAATCCAAAACAGGTAACGATAAAAATCTTGTCGTTACGATGCAAAGATTTGTGATATCTGCAAATTGCTTTTCCAATTTTCATGATGACTCTGAAGTTTGCAACGTTGAGATTCAACGAAAAATAATTTCTATATTTATTATTCATTGAGTTTTGGAAATCATGGCAATTTTTCGTATCGATTGAGTTTTTAGGTCGCAAGAGAGGATTGTTTTATTGTCCGGACCAAATTTTAAACCAAAATTATGAGCTCTACTGAAAAAAGAATGGAATTTCGTTGCATTCCAACGACGCAAACTTCAACATCATTTTTTCATGCTCAATGTCTTTCCAGAGAGGAAATCCTCTGCTGAAGTTCGTTAGAAATGTAATATGGGAATATACGGATATTCTGCCGGATTATGTCATGGGTCCGAACGTTTGCGCTCTATTTCTGTCCGTTCGATACCATCAACTCAATCCTGATTACATTCACGAACGCCTGAAACTGTTGGGCAATGCTTACAATTTGAGAGTCTTGCTTGTTCAGGTAAATGGAACGATTTTCTTGAAAAATATTTCAGTCGAAAAATGACAGAGCTATTGACAATTCCGTAAACATTTAAAATATCAGATCGATGTCCCTGAACCGCATCACTCGTTAAAACATCTAACTCGCATCTGCCTACTGGCTGATTTGACCCTCATGCTGGCATGGAACGCGGAAGATGCTGGGAGAATCATCGAAACTTACAAAGTTTATGAAAACAAACCACCGGACATGATCATGGAACGGGCCAATACTGACCCACATCAGAAGGTGATTAGAATCGTAATTTTAACCTTTCGAGTGCACACCGCGAATAAGCGCGATGGGGTCAATGTGACCCGTAGCATTTTTCAAATTCTTGTATTCCCGTAAATATGAATTTTTTCTTTTTTTCCCTGTAGAGACGTTTTTCGTAGTAAATCATTCACATTTTATGGCCGAAACAAAAATCAAATGCCAAAGAATCGGTGACAGAAAATTGTTCGGGTCCAAATGACCCAGTGTGCACTCGAAGTGTTAAGAGTATGGAAGCAACGAAAATATGATGCTGATATTTTATTTTAATGGATCGACTAGGAAACTCTCTGTTTTCTGATTTCGAATCAGAAGAGCCTCTTGGCAAAAGTCAATAAATGTTGAACTTTCACATTGGTTGATTGCCGAATGTAACCGAGTGATTGCATGAGCGAGACAATAATTTACATCGCGGCACGTATAATTTCCTCTTGCCTAGAAAATTATTAACAACGATAATAATGCAGGAACATGGACTTGGAAATGCAAAAGTCTACGAGGGCATATTTTCAATTATGTTGAAGTATGCATCGTTGGAATCCAACGAAATTCCGTTATTTTTTCAGTAGAGCTCATAATTATTATTCAATATTTGGTCTGGACAATAAAACAATCCTCTCTTACGACCTAAAAACTCAATCGACACGAAAAATTGCCATGATTTTTAAATTTCAATAAATCAGAAATATACAAAATGTTTTTCGTTTAATCCCAACGTTGCAAACTTCAGAGTCATTTTCATGCACATTTTCGGCTTATTTTGTTGCTTCAGAGATTTTAAATGTTACAATATCGCAAAAAATTGTTTCATTGGCAAAATTAATACATCGTCATGAAAATCGACAAAGTAAAACGACTTGATTTATTAAATTTCTCGCACCAAAAAAACGTTGATAAGAATGGGTCATTGTTGAATTTGCATTTGTCATTTCAACACTTTACAAAGCTTTCGGTATGTCCGTTTTGCTCGATTTATTCAATTTGCTTATGTAACCTCGGATACAACAATTGTTTAATTTCAATGGAATTTAAAAAAAATTGACTGTAAAGCAGTAAGTTTGAAGCAGTTTCTTCGAACTTGATTTTTTTTTCTAAAACTTTTGTTCCATACGGGTTTTTAGTTTGGAGGTAAAGGTGTTGCTTGCTCTTATTTCAGATAATGTCGGCATTGACTACAGTGAGGTCTGTCAATAAAACTGATGCCATCACTTTGATGTCGACATATGGAACGATTGAGGGATTATTGAAAGCAACTCCCAATGCATTGTCCCTGTGTCCAGGATTTGGGTTACAGAAAGCCCAGCGGTTGCACAAAGTGTTGCACGAACCTTTTTTGCGTGAAACTGCGCCTAAACCCACAGAAAAATAATGTAGAAAATAGTATTTGATTGTACATGATGAATTGTTAATAAATTTCATAATTTTGTAAATCGAGCTTGTATGTACTCTGTATCGATATGTTCGTTGGAATACGACGGTAAGTTATTTTTCTTGGACCAGGAATCTATATAAAATCTGCCCATGTCGCCAAAAGAATTTTAAAAAAGTTCTTGGTTGAACACTGAAGGCAAAACTTTGTTGGAAACGATCGATGTTTTGTTCGATACGTTCGACCAAACGGTTTTTTGTATTAATCCCAAAAATTGTGTCATTGGAGCGAGAAATATTATATAAAGTTTCGCTGGAAGCAAATTTTTGTCGTTCCAATCGTAAATTTCGGTGACAATTCCGTTAGAAACCAAATATATTGTCAAAATAACGAAAACTTTGAAATTATGAGAAAATATTTAGTTCACCGTATTCAACAAAATATCGACGATTTGGAACAGAATTAAATTCCCAGTGAACGTTTTATTGTAGGATGTTTTCTTATCGATGTTCTTCCCGTCTGATGGCATATTTCGTCGCCATGCGGCGTTCACGGACGGCACAATGGAAACAAGACAAAATGATTTAGTTGCTTTAGCCGCGATAGAAAAATGGCGGACGAGGATATAAACGGTGATTCCGATGAAGTTCAGCAAGAAAAATCGCAGAAAAAAGCTGCAAAATACGACAGCGGTGCTGCGGATTTGGAAAAAGTAACTGACTACGCCGAGGAAAAAGAAATAACATCATCGGAAGGATTCTCCAGTGTAAGTAATCGATCGCCCCACAGGCACGTGCATTTTCAAAATTGTTTATTATTTCAATGAACCTTATATCTCATGAATAAAAACCTCAACCAGCCAAAGCTCTGCTCGTGTCATTATCATTTGTATTGAATTTCGCCTTGCGCCGAAGAATTATTCATCAGTTCTAATCGATCTAAGAATCCGATTCCAACATAACCTCAAAATATTTTCACGCGCGCATCATTTAATACACAGCGTTTGTTTATGAAAGTGATTAATGACGTTCAGTTGAGAAATGAGCTTCGAAACAACTTTGAAGTTTTATTCATTGGTACCTCGATGAGGCACACGTATTTTTCAGCCCCACACGGTCTCAAATTTGTTACTTTAGCGTCAAACTCCAATCAACATTCACTTTGCAATATTTAAATCAATTGACAAGGAGTTTTCGTATTCTCGTCCGTTCAAAAACTTTTTCTTCCGTTTGATACCCTCAGCTTTTCAGTTGTTGACATTCAATTATCATAATTGCTCTGTTATCGTTGTAATGCCGATTGACGAATCGCTCCGAGAAAACGCAAATGAGTTCAAGTTTGTGTCATCACCTTGAAAAATGAAACTTTCTCCGTAATTCCTGAGACTCAAATTCTAATGTTTCTCTAGTCGATCATGATCATCCGTTTTCCTTGCAATTTGCAAAGTTACACAAAACCTCGCCCAATCCTGTAAAATCTGCGATCAGAAATTTCTAGAATGCAAAACAGTGAATTGCCTCACAACTCGCCAAGTCCGTCGTCAAAGTTCAAAGTTTAATTGCTCGTCTGATTTTCCATGATCCAGGCGTTGAGTATAATCGGAGATCGCCGCAACAAAGAGGCGGCAGAGAAAAAAGCGAAGGAGAAAGAGCTTTTGAAAGTTTCGATCAAGAAGGAAGACGTCGACCTCATTGTAAGATTATGATCGTTTTCTGCATAAAACTTACGGCGATTGCTGGTTCTTTACTCGATTATTTGAATCGTTGCAGATGAAAGAGATGGAAATAAATCGAAACTTGGCTGAACGAACTCTGAGGGAACATAGGGGCGATGTTGTGGATGCTCTCGTCACGCTTACCAATTGATCTAATTTTCCGAACCGTCGATGGATGTTAAAAAATGAAAACCTCATTACATTGAACATTCAAAAAAGCCTAGAAATATAAGATCGCGATGTGCATATTTATTAACAATATATCATTATTCCTACATTCGTATTGTTACTTATTTCATCCTAAATGCGAATCAACCGATGGTCCACTCACGAAAACTCAATAAACTTTCATCAAAGTTGCAAACTCAATGAATACCAAATTGGAAAAATAAAAAAAAACAAAAACAATTTCTTTACGACGTTGGAAATTATTGTGTCCACGGGAAACAATTCAGGTCCCTCCATTTGGTCCACGGCTTTTGACGAGATTTGAGGAAGTTTGAAAAGAATAAAATGATTTGAAAAATACATTCCTTACGATCGTTCGAGGAATAATTAAATTTTTGAAATCCAAACTTACCGTACCGGAAGAAATCACGAATGAAAGTTTGATAGCATTGTTCGAAGAGATTGAATCGGAAGGTCCGAATAAAAATGGTCGCAGAATCGGAAAAGGTTGCTCGCTGAAAACGTTTAGAGAAAAATAGAGCCAATACGAAAGCGATTGGCCGTTGGTAAGTTATAAATAGCGAAAAGTACGAAGGGATAGTGAAAATCATTAATTTGAATCTTCGTTTCAAGATTATGTAATGAAAATGTAATTTATTTGATGTGGTGCAATGACTTAAAATAAATGGAAAAATGAAGGTTTGTATATGAGCTGGGATCGATGAGCAGTACTCTGTACCAGCAACTACCACTTCTCGATGCGTTGGTTACTCAAGAGAAAGAAAAGAAAGTAAATATAAAGAAATGGGATTGAAAATGTTCCTCTCGTTAAATGCAATTTACAATGGAAGTGTACCGGAGCGCGATGCAGTGGTAGCCCTTGACACAAACGTACTGAGTTTCTTCTTCCTTCGGTTTCTTTTCTTTTTGTTTTATGATGAGGTAACACTTGTCTTACTTGTACTTATTTTATCAAATAATCCAGTCATGCGTTCACATATTCTTGCTGCATTTAAAACCATGTGTGTGTTTTTGTATCTTTCGTCCGAATGAATGTTGACAAAACTGTCATTCGGTAAATATTAGCCATCAGAAAAAAACGTCCGATTTAACAAATTGAATTACGGCTTTATTTGCCCGACAGTCCCAAAGTTTGTTACTTTTTCCTTAATCGTTTAAGCGTGACTAATAAATGTCTTCGAATGTAGCGTGTAATAATATATTTCGACGCCGGACAATGCGCTCCATCGAAAGTTCCAATCGTGCCTCGAATTTATTTTCTCGTTTTTTCTTTTTAAATCTTTATCAAACTATGGCCCGGAAGGGAGGTCTTGTACAAAACGGTGGAAAAATTCTATCTAAACGACATTTGATCCCATTGAATCTTGGACGATCCATCGGGACTCGCCGATTATTTTAATTATAACGATGATGATACGTTAGGTCACCTAGTGGTATTTAATTTGTATTATCACAATGTGTAACAGAAGCATCGTTCGATCGATCGATTCGAGCGCGTTATTCATTGTCGAATAAATTTATAATTTCCATTTTTAATAATAACGGTTTCGTTTCTTTCATCATTTTCATGAGTTGATTCGTATACGCGAAAAAAGATAACGAGACAACACGACGATTGTGCGATCGAAAAACAAAAGGGAACACAAAAGTCAAAGAATTTTCGATTTTACAATCGGTTGCTCATTGCTTTTTCGTGTACTTACAAAATACAAGATATGTACAGTGAAAAGCTTCGAATATTGTTCGCAGGTGTTGATCATCGGCTTTGGGACCGGTCGGTCAATTAATGAGTTTTTTCTTAATGAATAACTTCACTGGCTACGGGATCGTTAGAAGGTGGATCTTTGCTCCTTTTTTTCTTCCTATTCTTTATCCTTTTTTGCTCCTTCTTCGTTTTTTTTTCGACGACAATCGATGGGAATCAGAGATACAGTTGCAGTAATTACATTGGACTTATCACAGAACATGTATGGCATTAATCTTCGTCATCATTAATGTAAATGGTAAGGTATTAAACATTTAAAACTTTCGGTAAAACTAGGTCGTAGGATCGGGAAGCCAGTACAGTACTAAACGACAGATTATTGTTTTTCCTTCATTTTTCGTTAGCTCTCTTGTTCTCGAGTTTCTTTGTTTCATCTTTTGTTTTATTATTCCGTTCATTTTAAAGGGTTGTTTGTTTGTTTTTTTTTTCATCATATTTTCGCTGGTTTTATTGTTGTTGTTGTTGGTTGCCCATAATTCAATCCACCACAGACGCGAATGTTTTGTATTCCCGTAATTTCTTCAACGCTGCGATTCAATAATTAGTTACACAAAAACGATTAATATTTTGTTTTGTTTTCATACTATAATTGACTAACGTTTATTTATACAATTTATTTAATCTTTTATCCTTGTCTCGTTATCTCATCGATCATCGAATCATTGAAACTCTTCCTCTCCTCGGCTGCCCCGTAACAATGTCGAGATTTTTTTTTTTTTTTTTAAATACCGAACCTCACAGATTTTTTTGGGATGCCTACTCTTTGCTCACGAATACGACAGACGTTTGATTTTTTCATTTCTCTCCAATTTCCCACGCCAATAACGGAAAAAGAGAAGAAAAATTGATAAATTATGGACAACCCTTAACTCGCAATGACAATAATAATTTTAATAAATTCCCTCACTTTTACGACCAACAATTTCTACCAAAGAAACATCATTTATAGTTGCTTGCGCCATGGCAATCGAAATTTTCTTTTATTATTCGTATCTCCAGTAATTTATCGACTTTGCGGTAAGAGTGAGATTTTACAAAATTATTATCGTACTGACCCTCAGGTTCACATGGGTTCACATATCTTCAGACAAAAAATATATAAAAATACAGGGAGCAGCAGAGGGCAAGGGAAAGGTGTCGAGGTCCAATGGAGGAGGCTGTTGGGCCAGAGAAGGGAAAGGGGGAATAGGAGCGGGTCACAGATTGTGTAGCATTTTTTGTTCAACAGTAATCAATAGTAATAGTCGTATAATCGTATTTAAGAAGAAAAGAGATCATAAAAAACACTAACTAGAATCATTTTATCATTCCCCCGTGTATCTTTTTTGGAAGAGTTGTTTTTCACACGGTGTTACTCCATTGTTGTTACTTTTTGTTTAGTTTCATTCGTGTTTATCGTTAATTACAATTAAAAAATCACTATTTCGTTCAACAAACAAAGTGTCTAGGCCTCCCCGGCTGGGAAATACCGCTTGGCCCTCAATATATTTTCGTACCTCGTTGCTCGTATCAATATCTTTATAACCTCAAGTTTCTCTCCACCCTCTCTCGGTTTCCTTTACGGCGGTCTCCAGATTTTTCGACTTTGCAATATCTCTCCGGTGTTAAGTCTCTCCAGGGCTTCTGCGGTCGGAAGCTTCCATGTTTGATCCGTGTCGACAAAAGGAACAAAGTATCGCATAGATAATCGGTCGTTGGGCGCAGGAAGAAGAGGGAGGAATGATTTTGTAGATTGGCATGTTTTGCTGCGGCTATTTTCGCCTCCTCTCTTCTCCTACGAACACGACCATATTATCACAACTTTCTGTGTGTCGTTTATCAATCATGGTCTGCCTCCGATCCGGTCTTGGTCCTTTGTTTTCCCATCAAACTCTATTCTCGCTCTTTCTAGTTATTCATTCTTCAACATTCTCTCCCTCCCTCCCTCCCCCTCCCGCTTCTCTAATTCTCTCAATATTCGCAAAAGTGCTCGGAACATTTTGGTTGAAGAGGAAGAATCCACCATTTGCGTTAGACAATTGTGATTCGCAAGAACGAAGAGGTCACGATCGAGCGATGTCGTTTGTAGTAGATGGGCGAAAAAGATTCGAGCCAACAGATGCAGCTGACACAGCGAGCACGTGGTCGCATGGGCGCTTTTGTCATCGGTGGCCGCCCTGTTGAGGTTGAGGTGAATTCTCAGTGTCGTTTTTCTCTTTCCTCCCTCTCCCATTCTCACGCCCACGTTTTCGTACGGTTTCTCCACGCGTTTATATCCATGTCCGAACATCCATTTGTGCATACACGGGAGTATGAATGCACAAATTTACAAACGAGGATCTCATATATTTTGTAGCTTCTCCTGTGAGGATGCGGTTCCATATCCATAAAGTTTTTTTTTTCCTGTTATCGTGATTCCATTTTGTTCGTACGCACTTTCGCCCAAAATTCCGCTGAACCCTCGAGTTTGGCGCGCGGGTCGAGAGAAGGACGCAATAACCGAAGTACCAGGCGGTCGAAAATATTGTTTTCAAACTGTTGTTTCATTTTATTTTCTGCTTTTCTTTCCTCTTCGTTTTTTGTTTTTTTTTGTTTTTGTTTTTTTTGTTTTTTGTTTTTTTCAAGTTCATATGGAATTGTCTTGTCCACGAATATTCACGCCTCCGTATCGTTTGGACTAACGGCACCCACACATTCGCACACACTGGCATACACACAAAGTTATTGGCGCACTAGGAAACACATTTATTTTAGCACTAATCGATCATCACTGTACACGAAAGTTCAAGAGGGATGGAGATGAGGCGGCGACGACGTCGTCGTCGTGCCGGGTGCAAGAGGTGATTGCTTTCAGCTTTGTTTCACACGCTTACGGGGCGGACCAATCGGCGGTATTTGTTGGGTCGCCAGCGCCCGGAAAGCCTCCGCTATTAGGTGGGGATGCGAATTTACCATCGACTTGAAGCCCGCCGTGTCCATCACGTCCGTCGCATGTCTGTTAGAAAGAAGAAAACAAAACGTTTACTAATTATTTCATATGCCACAATAATAAGGTTAATATTTCCAATAGTCACTTTTGCTAAAAAGTGACTATTTTTTTATTATTATTATTTTATTCTTATAATATATTGGCTAAAAAAAAAGTGACAAATATTCGAGATTCTCGGATATGTGAAATTGAGCGAGCATCGGTCACTTTTTTTCGACGTCCATTTATCGAACGTTCTGCATTGAATTTAATGGTGGAAAAAATGCAACAATCATTTGACTAATTGTGGAAGCAACTGTTTCACTTGAAAATTGAAATCCCACGATACTGACGATGTTGAAGTTTGCATCGTTAACGAAATTTTGTTTATTTTTCAGTAGAGCTCATAATTATTATTCAATATTTGGTCTGGACAGTAAAACGATCCTCTCGTGCGACCTAAAAACTCAGCCGACACGAAAAATCGCCGTGATTTTCAAAATTCAATGAATAATAAATGTATAAAATATTTTCCGTTGAATCTCAACGTTGCAAACTTCAGAGTCATCGATACTGACGAAATATGTGAATCGAGTGTTCGATAGAATAATAGTATGAGTTTCTTACGTGTTAATAAAGTCTATGGCTTGCGCTTTTAATTGATCAGCGCTATGAAGATCGGCAAGTATTAATATATCCGCGGCATTCTCTATCGCGAGGCTCCCACATAATGCTTCTTCGCACATTATTTTGAGCCTCTCAAGGGCGTACTTGTCCGCCGCTGCTAAAAGATCGTCCGCCATTTTCTCGAGATTTGTCGCTGTTCCCGTGTAAATGAATCGCAACATCTCCCTGAGTACTTCATGGTCCACGTCCGTTATGTCGACGCGATTTTGTTTCCGCTCTTCCATTTCGTGCTCGAACATTGCCGAAAATACGGGACTACGAGCTAGTAGAAAATAAATAAAAATCAAATGTTAAAACAACATAATAACTACATTAGTTACTGTGTGTCGTGTACGAACCCACGAATCATCGTGGCTCCGTGAACCAACAATTACAACACTATCGATTTTTATTTCATTTTTTTTTGTTACGATAAAACGAAATATTGGCAAAATTGAGTAAAGTGGCTAGTTACTTTTTCCCACAATCTTGAGCAATATGTAAATACCAACAATTACAACCAACAATTGCAACACCATCGATTTATATTTCATTTTTTAACGAGAAAACGAAATATTGGCCGAATTGAGTAAAGTGGCTGGTCATTTTTTCCCACAATCGTAAGCAATATCTAAATACCAACAATTACAACGTCATCGATTAATACTTCGTTTTCTTAACGATAAAACGAAATATTGGCAAAATTGAGTAAAGTGGCTAGTCATTTTTTCCCCACAATCTTAAGCAATATCTAAATATTTGCCAGTGTTTCTATTCCATTTGGATAATCGATTGATAAGCCAAGTAATTTGGACACGATAGTTCGAAAAACGAGTAGAAATGAATTAAAGTTGGAAAAGTCGTAATCTTGCAACATATACGAAAAAAAAGGTCGATAGCCAAAACGTAAATCTTTTTGTACTTGAATAATGCAAGTTCTATCATTTTGATAATGACTCAATTGTTTACCTGCTAATACCGCTTTGTGCGCTTGAAATTCCCGTCCGCAGACAGTAAGTGTAACGTCGCTGAATTTTTGGCTCTCGAACAAAAGGCCGAGATCATCGGGTAGTCGACATTCGGGTACTTTGAAGGGTGTCGTATTACTCTGTCCTGGATGGTTGGTACAATCGGCCACAACGCTTACCTGCGTGGAAGGCGGCAAGTAGGAAAAAAATGGTTGGTGTTTTAGAGCCCGGCGAAACCGCTGGTTCGATAAATAATTGAGACAATAGCAACATAACATACAAAGGTATATACCTCACAGAATATCGTGAGTTTGTCATCGGGCAACAATCCATTCGCCTCATCGAGCAAAAAGTCTCTTCGTATGAATTTTTTGAATCCCCAGTCCTTTCCCTGCACGAACCTGTAAGCTCGTTGGCTCTCTGGAAACAAAATCAAACGTTCAATTTTTTTTTGTGTACCATCAACTTTGCCAATCAATTGCGATTGAGTGAAAACAAATGACCAACTTACCCATAGCTTTGGTTTCTTCCCTTTTGGCATTGAGAATTGAAAATTTGAACTTTGCTCTGACTTCGGATTTGTTGCATGATACGAGAAGTAGGTAAAGTGACAAATAATCCTTGCTCTCCTCATCGAGACCTTTCGGGTTAACTCGCAGGCACCTGAAGAACAAAACGAACGCGCACGTAAGAATAAATAATTTTCTTTACTAATTTCGTTTGGACGAATTCAACAAAATGGTCGATTCCTGATAAAACGATTCCGAATGAAAGACAGAGTCCGAGGAATATTTCAACCGAACAAGTTTGTCGAGATTCTCTTTTATTCGAATTCTTTAAGTATTTATAACGACGTGAAACTTTGTAAACGTTTTTTTTTGTTTTCAAAGTCCTCGGTCCTCTCGACCTATAAGTTAAACGAGACAATAGCTTTCGAATGGCTCATACGACACGCACATGCATGCAGAATTTATTGAGTGTGGCCACGAACAAGATTTTCCAATCGGACAATCAATTTAAATCTGTCATTCGCAGTTTTCAATTAAAATTTTTATATCAAGTGCGTCGTTTATACTTGACCGTGTTCGAAGCACTGATTGCAAAAATCCGACAAGTTATTCTTGTGCTTCAAAAAGTAAGTCAACAAGTCGTAAGGGGGTTAAGGATTTAACGAGAATTAAACGTGCTTTTGGCAGCACAGCGAGTATAATAAAATTCTGAGAATATTCAATTACACGTGAATTGAAATTTGTTTTTCTAATAATATTTTTACATCACGATCGATTTTTAAATGATGCGTCAAAAAAATCTAATTGAAATTCCACCTTCATTGCGTCTACGTTATCAAAGTTTACATCGTTACATTGGATCGAATCGTTGCTTTATTTTTCGAGGCTACAATTCGACAGAGAATTTTTTTCAAATCCTGTCGACGATTCTGTTTATAAATTAAAAAATTGCATGAAAACGAAACTTTTCGATTATATAAAGAATTTAATTGACGTAACTGGAATCGGTCGAAAACATTGGACAGAAAGAAAAACGTGTTCATTAACTTAATTACTGTACCCAGTCACCTCGGGTCCAGCAGACCGACACTGACTCTGAAATTTCAAGCCACGTTTTTTTCATAAAGGTCATAACTTTTTATCGAACGTCTCGTTCGTTTATGTGATTACTTTCCTGTAATGGCCAGAGTCCAACGTTTCGATCTCACTACAATGAAACTTCGATAGACGCAGCCGTCACGATGTTACGAAGCCTTGGAAAATGTCGGTCCGACAGACCGAGTGTGACTTACTTGGGTATAAAAAATAAAATAAATGATAAAAAGTCATAAAAAAATAAGAAATTACTTGCCATTTAAGTTTGTCGCTTGCTCCCGCCGAGAACGTCGACGATTTGAGTACCTCGCCCATTTCTTCTCGGCAAAAGCTGAAGTTGTTTATCGTCCACATGTAGCTGAATTTGACCACCTTCACCTGTGCACACAAGACCTTCAAATGCGACACTACGTCAGAGCACATCACGTGTATACCAAAGTGTATACTACAATCTTAACTAGACTTCCTTTAATGGGCAACATCGTGGACAAAGCAAACAGAAAAGAGAATCGAAAGGTAATGCACGACGAAACGTGAGAAAATTTTCGCCATTCATATCGAGTCATTTCCCCATTTATCGATTTTTATCTCCAAGGTCCTTCGAGGCGAGGGAGACGAGGAAAAATTCGGGCAGTTAATTCATCGAGAGAAAAAAAAAACAAAAACGAACGAATTCCAAAATCCCATAAAAATTATTCGCTTAAAATCTTTGGCTTCAAAAATATCCAACTGAAGAACTAAAAACAATGAAATCAATTTATTCTCGTCCCAGTTTGACGAGAATACAAAAATACGTCGCATTGGAAATGAAATTTTGTTAAAAATCGTCGATATTTTGTTGAATACGGTCAACCAAATATTTCTTGTTAATTTCGAAATATTCGTTATTTTCGCAGTAAATTTGGTTTCTAATGGAATTGTCAGCAAAATTTACGATTGGAACGACAAAAATTTGCATCCGAAGAGACTTTCTAGAATATTGCTTGCTGCACTGACACTATTTTTGGGATTATTCAAAAAAACGTTTAGTCGAACGTATAGAACAAAATATCCATGTTTTTCAACAAAATTTTGTTTTCAGTCCGAGGAAAAGACTTGAATTAATTTTCCACGTAAATAAGAACAATGCCGACAAAAGAATATTCGAATCCTTCGTAATAGGAGGTTCAAGAAGAAGTAAAAGTCCTCGAAGTAGATTCCCCATCTTTGTTTTTAATCTACAAATTTCATCACGATTAAATCAATCAACAGACTTTTCGAGTTGGAAGATTGGTGATGAACTTGGATGATCAATTGACGAATCGGAAGCTATTGATCATCAGGATAAAGTGTAACTGAGTGATTTTCAGAAAAATTGATTTAACCGACATACACATGGCAACATATTACCGAGTTGACTTTTATTTCGTTACACGTGCGAGCTCGACGTCAGGGACGTTTGATGTAGTCGTTGTGCTATCTTTCCTCGATTCGAGCTCGAAACACACGACGTTTTTCAAACTATTAATAGCTATATCTATATATATATGTCAATGTCTGTGTGTGCGTGTGTGAATTTTAATTCCTTCTGTGTGTGTTTATGTCTATAGACGTGAACAAGGAATTAGAAGTAAATACAAAGAAGGAAGACGATTTTCTACAGCGTGATAAGCCGATGAGAGTGAGACAATCGATGCGCGACACACTAGCCCATTGTTCGATAACGACGAATAATATTCGTCGAAACTTTGATCGTGTTACTTCCCTATTCGTAGAATGTTATTCGCCCAGTCCTTGAAAATTATTACATTATGAAAACTTTTTCACTGATTTCTTGCACTGGGAATGAAATTTTGTTAAAAATCGTCGATACATTGTTGAATACGGTGAACTAAATATTTTTTGATGATTACAAAATTTTCAGTATTTTCGGAATGTATTTGGTTTCTAACGGAATTGTTAGCGAAATTTACGAGTGGAACGACTAAAATTTGTTTCCGAAGATCATTTTTGGGATTTTTTTTTAATAACGTTTAGTCGAACGTATCCAACAAAATTTCCATCTTTTTCAACGAAATTTTGTTTTCAGTGCGAACATTCATTCGCAATGAAGATTCAAAGTCGGCGGGAAAAATAGTGGTAATATTTTTTGAATGATTATGAAAAATTTAATAAAATCGAGTCACGCCGCAGAATCACGAACAACGTTTTATAATACGGAAAAAAAAATATTTTCTGTCGATCTGCGGGATTTTTTTTTAGCCGGACTGCGTTGTATTTCGAATGATTCTGAAGTTTGCAACGTTGAGGTTCAACGAAAAATATTTAGTGTCTTTATTATTCATTGAAATTTGACAATCATGGCAATTTTTCGTGTCGATTGAGTTTTTAAGTTGCAAGAGAGAATCGTTTTATCTTTCAGACCAAATATTGAATAATAATTACGAACTCGACTGGAAAAAGAACAGAATTTCGTTGCATTCCAACGATAGAAACTTCAACATCATTATTTCGAATAAGAAACGGAACTAACGCGTTGAGCGAAAAATCAACGCGTCTCATTGAGTTACTGGTGGAAATATTGAAAATTATTTTTTTTCGACAATATTTCTACGATCGGGGCTTGATTTTTTTAAAATATAGTTTGACTTACGATATGCTCATGATTTCTGCGCTTATCTAGAGAGGCGAACTATATCACTTTCCGAGATATTTGAGACATAGATTTGCTCGACTTGGCGCAGCCACGGATCCACCGATTTCAATGGTAACGGGTTGTTTTTTGTTCGACTTGAAACTACTATGTATAAAAACATTAATAGCTGTTTGGCGACGGTACATGATACGGAAGACCTTCGGCCATGAGCGAGCAAAGTATTTTTTTAATCTTTTATTCAAAGACAAGTTTATTGGCTGGCTAGAATAATTTTCAGACGAGAGAAGCGTGCGAGGTCGCGACGACAGACGAATAAAGTCTAGCTCGAAATCCGGATGTTCTTATACATGCAGTCAAGGATAACATTCGAGTTTTTTTTTCCTGTTTCTTTAACGAAAGCATAATAGTTTTGTAAAACGAGTGGGAATTATTTTTTCATTGCCAAAAATACTTTCGACGTCACAGATCGACAGCTACATTTTTGTTCCTACGAATTATTTCGCCAATATTGACGTTTATTTGCTTTTTAATGACTTTCTCGAAATTTTAAGAATTTCACTACATTTTACGGAGGGTAAAATAAACTTTCGTTAAATCTGCAATTTGTACGTTTCAATTATCCATCGAGAATGAAAAAAAAAAATGGTATCAGACGACGTTGAAGTTTGCAACGTTGGAACGCAACGAAATCCAATTTTTTCTTCAGCAGAGTTGACAATTTTTATTGAGTTTTTGGGGCAGAAGGATAGAACGATTCTCTTGCGAGCCGAAAGCCAAATCGGCGCGAAAAATAGTCGAGATTTTAAAAATTGAATAAATCATTAATGAAAAGAAATATTTTTCGTTCGATGCCAACGTTGGAAACTTGAGGCTCTCGTTAGTATCACTAGGTCATTAGTTTTTTCGAGGATTTTGGAAAAATAGTGAATAACGAAGAACCGAATTGTCGAGGCATCAATTTTTTTATCGCTCTTTAGAAAGGAGAGATCTCGAGCGAAGTAAAAAGGAATGGAAAATAATGAATAAAAAAATGGTTGATAAGACGCGCAGACGAAAAGGTTTAGAGTAGGCGAGGTCAAGCCTCGAGTCTCTACAAGAAGTCATTGATCTGTGACGTCATTGGCGTCGGAGATTCACAGTCGACCTTGAGGATCAACGGTGCCCGCGAGCAACCAGCGCCAAATCTAATTATCTACACAGTTCATCTCCGTCCCTGCGATCGCGCGGAGATTAGACAATCGCACATTCAACAAAACAAGGTAAAAATGTATTCGAAAAAGGTGGCGCGATGGATGTGAGTTTTATCAGCGATGATTCATACAAAACCGACTCTCGGATGTCACACTATTTGGAACGTTTTCGAGCGATGAATAAAAAACTTAGTAACTAAAAATCATTTTTTCCGAATGAATATTTCGAATCTCGAATAAGATTTTTTCAGTGACAAAGCTTCGAGTAATAATTCGTCTCGTTGATATTTTGGAATATCAAAATATCCGGAAAAAATATTCATTTTCAAAATCAAAAAATTCATGATGTTGAAATTTGCATCGATGAAATGCAACGAAAACTGATTATTTTTTATAGCATCGTACCAAATTTTCATACAGTGTTTGTCGACAATAACGAGAAAGTCTTTTTCGCCATTCGAAGAGTAAATTTACTAGACAAATTGGAACGAGTCAATTAATTATCAAAATAATGAATAGAAAATATATTTTTCGTTGCATTGCAACGATGCAAACTTCAATATCATAAGATTTCATTAATGGAACAAAAAATGTAAATGAGCGAAAAAGAATGTTTTTGTCAAACATTAACACAAGAAGGCGAGGCATTGAAAAAAAAAATCTATTTTTTACGATTATTTATTCTCCAAGAAGATCTCATGGTCGGTAAAGCGGCGAGCATTGAAGAATGGAATTTCAAACATGGAGCTCGGAGATTTTAGTAATTTCCGTAACGGTGACTCGAAAGATACAGTTCGCGTATTTTCTTCTTGAATTTACAGATGAAAACGAGAAATTTAATAACGATCAAGAATTTTAAATGTTCGTTTGGTTAGGAGATAAAAAACGATCGCGACGGTATTCAGGAAACATTTTTTTCAGCTATCGGACAAACAGCTCGAAAGCCAATGACATAAACATTTGAAAAAAAAAGAAAAGTTGACAAAAACTATCCTCGCTCTGACTAGAATAGATTCAACGATTAACAACGTCAAGTTAAGTCCAGGGAGAATAGCCAGAGACCGGAAACGCGTGAGGTCAACATTCGCGAGTGTCTATGGTGTTCTCGGTATGAAGGTGATCGACCATGGGTCAATGTACGCGTTCTCTCCTTTTCTCTCCTTCTCTCCCTCATTCTCTTTCCTTCGTCTTCTTTCAATCCCGCGTCATCCAAATCCAATTAAATTCCACGATAAGCGCATAGAAATCTTTCAAACGATCTTCAAATAATGGAGCACCATGTTAATTGCATAAATAGTGTCAAAAGAGAGAACGCAGTTGCATGCCAAGTTACGTATGCGTCGGAGGATTAATTAGTCTCGAAAAGCGACTCCCAATGACCAACTTTATCAACGATTTCCCTCAATTTAAATAAAAAGCTTCACGAAATTCGGAATTTCGAATGCAACGAAATTCTGGTTTTTCTTTATCAGATCTCACGATTCTTATTAAATATTTAGTCAATACAATAAAACCATCTTTTTTTGAGATCCAAAGACAAAATCGATACGAAAAATGTCTTGATTTTTCAAATTTAAGAAAATATTAATAGAAATAATATTTTTCGTTGGAACCCAACTTTGCGAACTTCAGTTCCATCTTCTTCACATCTTGACCAGATCCCACGATTCTTATTAAAGATTTAGTCGAGACAATAAAACCATCATTTTTGAGATCCAAAGACAAAATCGATACGAAAAATTTCATGATTTTTCAAATTTAAGAAAATATTAATAGAAATAATATTTTTCGTTGGAGCCCAACGTTGCGAACTTCAGTGTCATTATAAATTATTGCAGTCCCATTGAAACCTTACTTTGAGGCAAGTAAGTTTCATTTCTACCGGCGAGCTTTTTTTTCATTACGAAGCATTCGCTTAAACGGTAAAGACATAAATTGAAAGATTGATAAAGTTTTGAAAGACTTGTGAATTGAAGATTTAGAAAAAATGGACAAAAAGGTAGGGTCGGTGGTGCGATAGTCTCTTAACGAGCTCGTAATATAGTTGCATAAACGGAAACGTTTCCTGGCGAGGACAGAGTGAGAATGAGGGGGGCGGAGAGAGGTCGAGGAACGCGATCGATACGGAGAGTGCGCATTGTGAGTTGTACGTGCGTGCTCCGTTGAATCCCCTCAGAGATTTTTTCGTATGCATGTGAGTGTGCATGAATATTTTCGTTTTTCGTGAGAGTCTCGCGAACCTCGAAATTATTGTTGCTCCGTTCACGGAGGCAAACTGGTTGAAAGATTCACAGAATCGCGTCCTTTAAAAACAAAAAAAATCAAACAGAAGCGTTTCGATGAGCCTGAAGTTTTCAACGTTGGCATCGAACGAAAAATATTTCTTTTCATTAATGATTTATTCAATTTTAAAAATCTCGACTATTTTTCGCGCCGGTTTGGCTTTCGGCTCGCAAGAAAATCGTTGTATCGATCTGCCCCAAAAACTCAATAAAAATTGTCAACTCTGCTGAAGAAAAAATTGGATTTCGTTGCGTTCCAACGTTGCAAAATCCTCGACACAGTTTCCCTGAGGTTCTTAGGCTTAGCAACATTTCCTAACGTTATAAAAATTTCTTTGATTTTTTATTTTCCAAAGATTCTCACTCGAGGTCGAGAAATCCGCGGAGCTGCTTGTCCCAAGCCGTCCCATGGTGAGGAGTTTTTCTCATGGTGTTTCTTGGACTTGGAAGAGCTTTTGTTTCGAGGGACCAAAGGTGAAGTTTGTAAAGAAACTTTTTTACTAGTTGAATCGCATTTTCTCGAATCTTCGAAAATTCGAAGGGGGAGATGGGGAAAAAGATTGTGGAAATGAATGCAAGTTTGCATATAGTTGTGCTGAAGATTCCGTTCGGGTCAATTTTGGAATTATATATGAACGCAAATAAAAAACAATGGAAAGGGAATAATGGAAAACTGCAAATCTACAAAAAGATTTTCGGGCAGGCAACGAATCGTATGAAGCCTAAAAATTTTTTAGTGAAAGCCGATTTTTTTTTTTTTTTTTTTTNTTGATTGATGGCAAAATTGCGTGAGCTTTCTGACAAGTAGACGCGTTTTCGTACGGCGCAAAAATGCTAACGTAACGGAAAAGAGCTCAATTGTCAGGATAGATACGCCGAGTGACTCGCTTTTGGCGTTAACACTTTTATTTTTAATGCTAGGCAGTAAGACGTTGCTGCTGGACTAGATAACGAGGAGAAACGTGAAACCGCAGGTGGCAAAGCAGGAAATACAAGGAGGAAAAGAGTGAATAAAAGTCAAAAATGATGTTTAAGTTTGCATCGATGAAATGCAACGAAAACTCATTATTTTGTTATAGCATCGCACCAAATTTTCATACAATGTTTGTCGACAATAACCAGAAAGTCTTTTTTGCCATTCGAAAAATAAAATGACACTGAAGTTCGCAAGGTTGGGCTCCAACGAAAAATATTATTTCTATTAATATTTTCTTAAATTTGAAAAATCATGAAATTTTTCCTATCGATTCTGTCTTTGGATCTCAAAAAAAGATGATTTTTTGTCTTGACTAAATATTGAATAAGAATCGTGGGATCTGGGCGCGAAAAAACAGAATCCCGTTGCAAACTTCAGCATCGTAAAATAAATTTGCTAGAAAAATTGGAACGAGTCAATTAATTATCAAAATAATTAATAATAAAAAATATATTTTTCGTTGCATTGCAACGCTGCAAACTTTAATATCATAAGTCAGAAGCACACGGAGCGAATGGGAAGTACAATTTATACCGAGGAATCGAAGCACGAATCCGAAAAGGACGAGCGAAAAGAAAAGTGAGTAAAAAACTTGAGCGAATTGGAAGAAAAGTATAAGGAAAAGCAAAGATTCGAGAAAAAGGAGAAAGACGCGAGAGAATATAAGTGAGAGAATTGGAGGAAAGCAACAATATGAGAAGAACGTGGTTTCTGGTGGGAACTGGGAAGAAGCAAAGCTGGTACGAAGAGGGCCCCGGATCGCAACGAGTGCGGCGCGGTCGACGCCCCGAGAGAGTCGTTCAACTCTGTGCTGCTGGTGTGCATTGGTGGCGACCACCGCTTGTCGGTCGTCACCGAGGCGACGTGGTTCAGCGAGTGAACACGCGAGCGCGAACTCGCCAATCGGCCTTGAATCATCCTCCTGTGGTCGACGTCTACGAAGCTGCTAGCGTAAAACCGCGGGGGGAGGGGGTACGCGGACTCTCTTGATCGTGGGTTCAAGCACCAGACATGCCTAGAGCTTCCGGCCAAGCAGAGCGACTGACAAAAGGCTGTGAAGAATGTAGCTAACGATGCACGGAGAGCCAAAAGCGGCGGAATCGATTGAGAAGGGAGTCCCTTCCGGAAAACTCCGATAAAAAAATCTCAAGACACGATTTTTTTTCTTCTAATTATTGATTTTTCATTGCGATGACTTGCTGCTGCGAGAATCGATCGTTGCTAAACAACGACTGTGAAAAGAAGTTGAAGTTTCCATCGTCGGAATGCAACGAAATTCCCATTTTTCTTGGGCAAATATCAAGATTCTCATTGAATATTTGGTCTGGACAATAAAACAATCATTTTTAAGCGTCCAAAGACAAAATCAGTGCGAAAATTGTTCTGGTTTCAAAAATTCAACAACCACTTGATAAAAAAATGTACTTTTCGTCGGGGCTCAACGTTGCAAACTTTATGCTCATTTTGCAACGTCTATATTCAACGAAAAATATTTGATCTATCAATTATTTATACCATTTCGATAATGCTGGCAATTTTTCGTGTCGATTGTCGTTTCTAGGTGGCAAGGGATCATCGTTTCATTGTCCAGACCAAATTGTGAATAATAATTAAGAGTTCTGTTGAAGAAAAAACAGAAAATTTCGTTGCATTCCAACGATGCAAACTTCAGCATCATTGCTAAACAATGAATTTTCATTGTTTCGTATACAAAAAGGGCCACGAAGCGTCTTTTTGCAATTCAGTGATAGCGGAATGAGTCGGATAACTGATAATTGAAGTTCTCAAATGATACGCAAGGCTAACGCAATATATATTCTTCACTCGCACACAAATATACACACGTACGGTTTGTACATATATTCGTGTAGCGTAGACGAACGATGGAGGCTCGAAAAACGTGGCATTATATTCTCCGAAGAGGAGGAGAAGGGAGCGATAGAGAGAAAGACGGAGAGAGAAAAAGTAATACACGTGCGGACAAGAGGGAGAAAATTGATACCGCAAGAGGGCAACGGAAGGAAAGGGCGAGAGGCAGAGGAGCGCGGAAGGGGGGAGCGGTAGAAGAGGAGGAGCAGAGAGAGCCCTCTCCGAGAAAGATATCTAGTTGCAGGTCGTTCACTTGGCAAGGGAGGACGCCGGAGTGCCAGTAAAAATAGATTGAGAACGCACGAGCAGCCCCAGGAGTCCGACGCCATCGTCGCCGTCGCCGCCGCCACCGTGATCACTCACGCACAGTGCCGTTTCAACAAGACCATACTCTTCTTTTTATATTTTTCATTCCTGTTTATTTTTATATCGATTTTCATTTGTATCTTCCGTTCTCTTACGTTTTTCGTCATATACACATATTTTTTTCTTAACGCCGTATTTCTCTCTCTCTCTCTGTCTTTGCCTTCCACTAACTTTTTTCCTTCTATTTTGCTCCATTTTTTTTGTCACATCCTTGTAAGTTTTCTTGTTGAGTATGATTTCTCCGTTTTTTCCTCTTTTCTCTGCCCCACTTCAGGCTTGAAAAAAAAGGATGCAAAAAACGTAGAATACGATTTTCCTTGCATGGGAATAAACGAAATGCGATATCGATTTTGTGCGCAACTTTTCCAGCCTCAAATCATGTCTCTTTTCTTTCCTCCGTCAACCTCAAGTTCCGCAATGTCGAAGGAGTTGCGATTTTCGTGTCCAACAAAATGAACCTCAAGTTCCGCAATGTCGAAGGAGTTGCGATTTTCGTGTCCAACAAAATGAACGATCGAATCCAAAACGTTTAGGAAAACCTGACTAAGTTTTTGCCCCTTTTCTCTGCCCCACTTCAGGCTTGAAAAAAAAGGACGAAAAAAACGTAAAATACGATTTTCCTTGCATGGGAATAAACGAAACGCGATATCGATTTTGTGCGCAACTTTTCCAGCCTCAAATCGTCTCTTTTCTTTCCTCCGTCAACCTCAAGTTTTGCAATATGGAAAAAGTTGCGATTTTCGTGTCCAACAAAATGAACAATCGAATCCGAAACGTTTAGGAAAACCTGACGAAGAATTTATCCGGAATATACCGATCGGTGGATTTTATAGATTTTACAGAATTTTTATCCTAATTGTGCTCGTACGAATGTGAACGTCAGGCTGAACGAAAATAGGGGCGAGAAAAAAGTTGAAAAGCTGGATGAACCACTTTCAGTCTAACTGACTCTGGAAACAACATTTTTCGGATTCCAAAATCCCAATTGAGGATGAAAAAGTAAAAAAAAAAAGAAAATTGAATTTAAAAAAAACGAAAAAAATCTGCTGCTTCCGTACGTACCTGCGTGTAACACCAATTTTCGGCAACCGGGGTGTTTGCTTCGGGTGGCGGAGGGCTCGGTACACGGCTTACTGCCATGCTACTGCTGCTGTGCAGATTCGAGCTGACCCGCGACGTCTGAGGCGCACAGTCGCTCACCGCAAGTCTGTAAAACGAAAGAAACACAATAAATGAAAATTTACATCAATGAAATCGCTGAGGTTCATTCGCAAAGAGAATTAAAAAATCATTATCGTCAGATCATTAAAAAGTACACCGAAGTAATTCGAAAAAAAAAAAATGTTTGAATAGAAAATTAACAAAATTTCTTGTCAGCGAAATGAGGCTGAAAATCATTGNTAATAGAAATAATATTTTTCGTTGGAGCCCAACGTTGCGCACTTCACTGTCTTGATGAAAGAGGATTGATGATCGGGCGACGACGGAGTAATCCGAAATTGGAAAAATTTTCATGTAAATGAAGAAGAAAAAAAAAAGTCCAGAGAGCAAGGTACACGGGACACAAAGGAAAGGAAACGAGATAATAAAGGGTGCAGTATGCAGGGCACGCGATGTTGATCCTCACGTGAGTCCAACTACGGTGCGGAACTACAAGACCGTCGCGCAAAGACTCTTATGGGTTTGTTGTTGTCCAACGCATTGGGAGAGAGCGAGAGAAAGAAAGAAAAAAGGAAAAACAGAGAGAGAGAGAGAGAGAGAGAGAGAGAAGAAAAAGCGTTAGTGCCGCAGGTTCATTGGACCTGCAGCTGGAATTCTTTCGATCGTTTTTCTGAGCTAACCTTCCTTTCGTCGTTACAATTTAAAAACGAATCTCCGATGTACTCGACCGTTAAGAAACGAGTTATTCGTTACGAAAAAATAGTGATTATTCACGCTTTTAAAGTAATACGCCCGAGAATCGAGTTATCATTCTCAAGGGGAACGAAATTGAACTGGAAAAAAAAGCTATTCGCTTGACCGTGCCATTGTCTTCCGGTTCGGTCGAGAGAAGATGAGAAAAAAAACCCAACGAGCATCTTTTTTCGAGCCTCGATACACAAGCGTCGAAAATACGAATGAAATTTTTCTATCACTCTCAAGTTTGCAACGTTGAGATTCAACGAAAAACATTTTGTATATTTATTATTTATTGAATTTTGAAAATCATGGTAATTTTTCGTGTCGATTGAGTTTTTAGGTCGCAAGAGAGAATTGTCTTATTGTCCAGACCAAATATTGAATAATAATTATGAGCTCTACTGAAAAAATAACAGAATTTCGTTGCATTCCAACGATGCAAACTTCAACGTCATATTTTTATTTCGAACGTGACATTTCGGCTGTTTCCATATCCAACTCTCGTCGGCGATGGTGCCATGAACATTTTTTTCGCGCTTTGATTACATGGATGATTCTTTGGAAAGTTGGCATTGGGGTTTGATTGAGAATTGAAGTTGGAAGAATTCTCATGTAGAAACGTGCACAAGATGAAATATCAATTATAATTCGAACGAAAGGAATTCAAGAGCTTCAAGGCGTTGGGGACTCCAAGTTTCGAATAATTAGAGAGAAAAACGATGTGTACAGGATCGAGAAGCCGATACATGTCCGGAGAGTACGTTAGCCTCGAAGGTTCATCGGACCTTGTTGCGTTCAACTGGTCAAAGAAGCGTGTACATACCGCACTGGCCTCTGGTTGTTGGCTATTATCTCGTGCTTTCATCTCTCTCACGCATTCCCCTCATCTCGACGGCTCGAGGAATCCTGAGTAAGTTTTTTTCCTTACAAAAAGGACACCAGGAAAATATGGTCGTGAGAAAGTGTGAGTTCTCCGTAGCATCGAGATACGCGAGTCTCAAGCTTTTCGAACCGAACGAAAAATTGGGAAACTCTTTCGAAAATGTGTAAAAAAAAAAATCTGCTGAAAAAAATCACCTCGAGATTGACAACTGAACGTCAATTTGTTATTCCACGTTTGCGCACAATTTTCTTGTTGTAAAAATTGACAAGGCGAATTTTCTGACGACAATTTTCTTGTTGTAAAAATTGACAAGGCGAATTTTCTGACGCTCCTAATCGCAAGAATTTACATCGAAAAGTCTCGGCTCATGAATACCAAATGAAAATCGTAAATTTGACGGTTATGGCGTTCAATCTGTCAAACAAGCACACACTTCAGACTCAACTAAGATAATCGCTGTGAGATATGTTCCTGAGATTCTTTCCAGGCCTCCCTCCCGAAGCCGCGAAAGTCGATGCTCGTATTCTCTTTTTGGCAACGACGACGAAAACAGTCAAGATTTCTGAAGACTCGATCGAAAATTTGTCGATGCTGTGAAAGCGGATCGGAATGATTGACGGAACGAGGCGAAGTCTACGTTTTGACTCGACACGCTGGCATTTAGGCTATGCGCGCATTTGACACCACGCGCGTTCGAGCCAATTTGTATTCCCGCTGTAATCCAATTTTCACGAAACCTTACACTCCTCGAAATCGACACACGACACGGTGATCACAGATTGCCAAATAAAAAACAAACTGTATGATAAGTTTTCGTTTTTTAATGTTTTATTATCAATTGTAAACAAAAGACAAAAAAAAAAAAAAAAACGTGTAATATTCCGCACGCAAAGTGAAATTGGTGTCTCGGAATTTCGAGGTCGCACGTATGTCAGAATCAATGTCATCGTTATGAAATTAAGGTTGACAACGTCATTGCAACTTGAAAAAGAAAAAAAAAACAGAAACTTTCGAACATCGAAAAATGAATTGAAAGTTTTTTTTTCGTTTTTAAATATTTATCGTAAAACATTTAAACGTTACGGCGGTGAAGAACAAATTCGATTGACATTTTCGAAATATTCGTTCGAATCGAGGTCGTTGAATGACGGAAGGTTTAATTGCTCGCGAGTACCAAGTTGGAGATGATCGTCGAAGAAGTATGGAAGAAGAATTTAGTGGAACAGACGATGACACACAATCGGCTCCAGAAATTCAATGGAGATGGATGTGTACGTGTATACCAAAGGGTCAAAGAGTTAATATAATCGATAGAGGATAAGTGGTACGTTTCGAAAGAGTCGAGAGTGCACTCGGCCTCGTTTTTCAACTCAAATTATAAGGAAAGAGCTATTCGAATGTATTTTCTAGGGCCTCCTCACTCTCTTTTTCTCCATTCCCTTCTCTTTTTGATCCTTTTCTCTCTCTCTCTCTCTCTCTCGCTCTCTTTCTCTCTCTCGCTCTCTCTTTAGGGATACTTTCAGCCATAAATCGAAATGGTATACGAACCCATGGCTGGTCGAATGACGTCTGACTTTCACTTCCACGCTAATACACCCACGTTAGTTTCGTGCTAGATACCACCACACCGAGATATTCCACGAGTATGACAGAGAGAAGCAAATGTGGAATATGGAGAGGGGGGGAAAGAAAAAAAAAGAAATATTGAGAGAGAAAGAGAGCGAGAGAGAGAGAGAATGATATAGAATATTTCTACGAGAAATTCTCGGGTGGTATGCAATGCCGACGAGTGGTAGGAGGAACGAAAGAATTGGGAGTGTGCGGAAACTTTAATGCCAGTCTCTGCACTTGCGAAATTAAACGACTAATTTCTAAATCGTTTCACGACGATTATCCATAATATTCATCCTTGTTATATTCGTTTTGTATGACACTGAAGTTCGCAACGTTGGGCTCCAACGAAAAATATCATTTTTATTAATGTTTTCTTCAATTTGAAAAATCATTAAATTTTTCGTATCGATTTTGTCTTTGGATTTAAAAAAAAAGATGGTTTTATTGTTTTGACTAAATCTTGAATAAGAATCGTGGGATCTGGTCAATATGTGAACAAGATGACACTGAAGTTCGCAACGTTGGGCTCCGACGAAAAATATTATTTCTATTAATATTTTCTTTAATTTGAAAAATCATTAAATTTTCCGTATCGATTTTGTCTTTGGATCTCAAAAAAAATGGTTTTATTGTCTTGACTAAATATTGAATAAGAATCGTGGGATCTGATGAAGAAAAAACAGAATTTCGTTGGCTTCCAACGATGCAAGCTTCGGCATCGTCGTTTTGTTGCTGCTATTATTATGCCTATCATTTTATTGCACTTTATTAACAGCTGATGGTTAATTTACCGAGTCAATTAGAAAAAAACGTTACACAAGCGTGTACGAACGTTGGGGCATATTCATCGATTACTGCGAACAAAAAACCATGCACAGAAGAATCAACAAGAAATGAAAAATACGAACAGAATTCAAATTAGGAAATGATCGAGACGTGAACACGTAACGGAATCGATCTCTGCACCTTGAGACACCAAGAAAGTTTTAACAACAAGAAAAAATGGTTGGTGCAACTTTCTTCCCTGTTCCAGTATCGAGTTTCATTGCATCAAATGATGTTGAAGTTTGCATCGTTGGAATGCAACGAAATCCCTTATTTTATTCTATTCTTTGAAAGCAGAGCCAAAATTTTGTATGCAATGTCCGTCTGTAACAATAATTGGCAAATGAAAAACTGAATGTCATTGAAAAATTAAGGAAATTCAAAAAGTCTTAAAAATTATGACTGGATTAGATATTTTTCGTTGGGCTGCAACGATGCGAACTTCAACATCGTTTGCATTAATCGTCTGTTATTCGATCTCGAAACTCGAAATCATAAAACTTATTTTCGTCAAGTGCTCAAATTGTGTAAAAATGCCTGAAAAGTTAAACATTACTGTCCACAATCAAAAATACGTGTACACATGAAACTTCAAACCGTTTTTTTTTGTTTTGTTATTTTGTCGAGTCAGAGAATTTATATGTATGTCGAGCATGCATATATCGACGCGAGGAGGTGGAGGCGTCGATCGACGTTGTTAGGGCGCACCAACGGACCAACCAGCCAGGCACGTCAGACACAGTGCTCACAGGGGAAAGTAGAACGTAGCATAAGCAACTACTCGATGAACTCCCAGACGACATGAAATCTCTCGCCACACACACACACCAACATTCAAATGTAGATTTTATATACAAACGTGTATGTGGATACGAAAATTTCTGGTACTCAGTCACACACGTACATAGTACGATTGTGTGTGTGTGTGTGGAATTTTCGTGGCTAAATACATACATGGACATCAATGTGGGCATGTACACAGAAAATTAAATTTTGTTAAAAATGGTCGATATTCTGTTGAATACGTTCAACTCAATATTTTTCGATAATTTCAAAGTTTTCGCTATTCTGGCGGTATATTTGGTTTCTAACGGAATTGTCAGCGAAATTTACGAGTGGAACGACTAAAATTTGCTTCCGAAGAGACTTTCGAGAATATTTCTTGCTGCAATGACATTATTTTTGGGATTATTCAACAAAACGTTTAGTCGAACGTATCGAACAAAATATCCATCTTTTTCAATAAAAGTTTGTTTTCAGTGTAAAAACTGTGAGAGAGTCTTTTGCTCTGCGTTAGCTTCTCGGTGAAAACGAGGAAGTCGAGTGAAAACTACCTACAAACCGCGCGCGAGAGAGCCCAACGAAACCTCGCCTTAATTATAGTTCACTCTGACTACGAAGACTGAGAACTTTATATATGTATATAGATTGGTATGTATATGTGTATGTGTGTATATATAATTCTATGCGAATCTCGAGGCTTGCCAAATCAGCCCGGGAATATCTGTTGCGTCCCACTTGGTAGATCGGCCGAAGTAGGGGAAAGGGGGGACGAGACACGAAATGAGAAGAACGTATTGCTTCTTTCACTCTCGCTATTGGCACACAGCAGTCGCGAAATAGTGTCTTTCAAAATTTTTCTCTCTACTCCTCCAATTTTCGGAGCGAGACATTTTTTTTTTTCGTAATTGCATTTAATTAATTTGGTTTAATTGTTTGTGAAATATTCAGGAGAGCGAAGAATTGGCGCTTTGGCTCATTCCGAGCATTTTTTTTTTTTTTTTAAATCATTGTTTTCGTGACACTGAAGTTCTCAACGTTTGGGTCCAACGAAAAATACGCTTTTCTATTAATGTTTCGTTTGATTTTCAAAATCATGACAATTTTCGCATCGATTTTGTGTTTGGATAATAAAAAATTATCGTTTCAAGTTTGCATCGTTGGAATGCAACGAAATTCTGTTATTTTTTCAGTAGAGCTCATAATTATTATTAAATATTTGGTCTGGACAATAAAACGATCCTCTTGCGACCTAACAACTCAATCGACACGAAAAATTGCCATGATTTTCAAAATTCAATAAATAAGAAATCTACAAAATGTTTTTCGTTGAATCTCAACGTTGCAAACGTCAGAGTCATTCGTTTTATGGTCCCGACCAAATATTCAATAAGAATCTCGGGCTGAGCTCAAGAAAAAACAGAATTTCGTTGCATTCCAACGATGCAAACTTCAGCTCCGTTTGATTTCGTGTTGAGACAAAATCTTCTGGAGACAGAAAATAGGAAACGAATTTTTTTGGTTGAATGAAAAAATAAAGGGGGAATCGGTGCTTGCTGGAATTTGCTCTCCAGGAAATGTCAACATTAGCCGTGAACATTGAAAACGTACATATACGCAGCCGCCATGGTAAAAGGTGATAATGAAGGACGGAAGAAAAAGGTAACGGACAAAGTTCAGGCATGAAAAATGAAAATATGCGCGCGCGCGCCTTCGCTCCGTGCACGTGTGCTCGCGCCTCCACCACTCGGGGCTGACATTCGCGCGAGGAATAAAATACACACGTGGACGTTAAGAGTGCATACGAAGAAGAGAATGCCTCGAGGCTTTTGCTCTCTCGCCGCCTCGTTTCCAGGGTCGTTGCGTTAAAAATAGAGCCCGTGCTCGGGCGCCCCCGGTCGATACTCGATATCCGGCCTTGTATCAATTAATTTTCGTGCCACTGCAGAGCAAACGATCTTCGTAAATATATACATGTATCAATGCGTTTGAGTTTCTCAATCGAGCGAGAGAAAGGCCTGAGAAAGTTGGCTCCGTGGTTCCATCCAACGAATATTCAAAATCGATTACATTCGAAAAGTTTCCTTCGCGTTGTTATTGAGAACATTGACGATATTGAAGTTTGCATCGTTGCAATGCAACGAAAAATCTATTTTTTATTTATTATTTTTATAATTAATTGACTCATTCGAATTTTTCTAGTAAATTTACTTTTCGAATGGCGAAAAAGACTTGCTCGTTATTGTCGACAAACACTGTATGAAAATTTGGTGCGATGCTATAACAAAATAATGACTTTTCGTTGCATTTCATCGATGCAAACTTCAACATCATTCAACTTTGTCGAATTTCCATTAAAAACGGGACTGTCTTTGTCCTTCGAAATTCTCCTGTGGACGATGTCCTCGGACACACCAGTGTGGGAAAGAGCGAACGAGTCTCGCAGTAAAATGCGATGAATCGCATTAGAATTATTAAGGTCAGATCGGTATCAATGTGGAACGAAAGCAAGGCTGCGAGAGAAAAGGCGTGATCGCGAAGAAGAGAAAAGAAGGAGAGGGGAAAAAAGGAAAGAGAGCGGTTTGTGGGGGGTCTCTGGTGTATATGGTCTTGCGATGCCGCAGGAAGAAACGTGTGCTTGGTGAGTCGCCTGGCGGACTTGGTTGCTTTATTCATCGAGACGAGATTGACCTTTTTTTTTTTTTTTATTCGACGAGAAACGAGCAATTGAGGAGGAGGTCAGGGCTGGAGAGCATCGACGAGCCCATGAACGAGAATAATTATTTCGTGTCGACAGCACGAGACTTTCTGCGCAGCTCTGTTTATGGAAAGAATAAATATTTCAAAACGAAAACGAACAAACAAGGAGAGAAAGGAAAGAAATTAGAAATTTGGCTGTAACGATTGTGCGTTCCCGGTGGTTGATAAAAAAGAAATCTACAGTATCTTCCGACGATAATCCGCTGCTTCCAATTTTTTCTTTTCCTGGCATAAATTCTCCACGACAAAAAGTCGTGGGCGGAGAATAATTTTTCCCCAAAAGTTTCGCCCAAATGTAATGACAATTTAGCCTCCGGGATAGAAAAAAAAACAGTGACTCGTCATTATTTCTCCATGATTAAATATTTGGAATTTTGAATGATCTTTGTTCATTAACGAGTCGTTAATGCGCAGACATGCTGGCCTTATAAGGCACTGTTTTTTTTCAACATTTCAACGTTCTAAACTGAACGTTGTCCTTGATCATTTCCAAGGGCACTTGATTCATCTCAACGAAACTGTTTCTTTCATTTTTTTTTCGACACTCTCGATAGCACGAAGTGAACGCGAACAAAAATAATGAAAAAAATGATAAATTTATAATTAGAGACGGGTCTTCGTTGAACCTCGGAAATTCCACATTGAAATTTCTTTTCATAAGAGTAAATATCCCGAGGAACAGTGACATGGAAACATTACAGAATCGCACGATGCTGAAGTTTACATCGTTGGAATGCAACGAAATTCTGTTTTTTCTTTATCAGATTCCACGATTCTTGTTAAATATTTAGTCAAGACAATAAAACCATCTTCTTTGAGATCCAAAGACAAAATCGATCATGATTTTTCAAATTGAAGAAAATGTTAATAGAAATAATATTTTTCGTTAGAGCCCAACGTTTCGAACCTCAGTGACATCTTTTTCACATCTTGACCAAATCCCACGATTCTTATCCAATATTTAGTCCGAGGGGCCATTCACTTGTGAAATCAGTGGAGCACCTCGCTTTGAAATCGAATTCAAAATTATGAGAAATCGCTTGAAATCCCGAAGAATGTCAGTAAATCGATATTATCTGACCGTGGTTGAAATCCCCTGAAATCAGCTTGAAATCACTTTGAGTCGTTCGAAATCAGCATGAAATCACTTGACTCTGGAAATCGCTGGAAATCTCGCTCGAGACAAAGAAATTTTGTTATGCTTTTTCGTAGTATTGTTTACCAGGTCCTCGCGGTAATTTTGATAATAAGCTATTGAAAAAACAATGAATTAAACCCTTTTCGGGGTTTTTCTTTGATTGCAGTGATTTCAGGAATCATTCGAAACTCACTGTTCAAATCGAACGAAATCACTCGAAATCAAATGAAATTCTATGAATTCATATAGTCTGAGAAATATTTAGAATCATTCTTGAAATCATGTGAAATCATGTGAAATCGACTTAAGTCGGAAATCACTTTGGCACCTCACGAAACAGTGAATAGCCCCTCGATTTAGTCAAGACAATAAAACGATATTTTTATGAGATCCAAAGACAAAATCGATACGAAAAATGTCATGATTTTTCAAATAAAAGAAAATATTAATAGAAATAATATTTTTCGTTAGAGCCCAACGTTGCGAACTTCAGAGTCATCAGAATCGGATCATCAATTGGCACAAAAAAAAAAAATTGGAGAAAACAATGAATTCCTTTAACGAATCGTGAAAAGGGGCAATGAAGGAAAAGTAAAGATGAAAAAGTCATGCCCGGGAATGACAACTGCAACGAGTTTGTGTGGGACGATCGCATGACTGGGCGAGACGGGGAACAAACCGCCGAGAGAGGCCGAGTTTTGCAGGAAAGTCAGTACAGCATAGTTTGCTCGGGAGTGACTCGGGAGCGTGGAGTCAAGGCTAGTTCGATGCTGATCGCTGTACTGTAATGCTATATAGAATATATCGCTGCGGCAGCAGAGAGTTTGCCTGTACCGCCACGCGAGTGTGATAAGACAAAGGCTAACTCTCTTCAAGGGCAGAGCACAAGCCGCCCCAGCAGCGTTGTTGGCTTCAGCGCGAGCTGCTACTGCTGCTGCCGCTTCTGCTGCTGTTGGCAATGGCTTGAGAATTACGTTGCCATTGGGAAATACATAAAACACACGTGTATACACATTGGAGCGTTTTTCGAGAGGAACATCAGTGAACATTATAAAATTCACCCCAACGATGCTGACATATTCATGGACGGAATTATTGTATAAGAAGTTTGAACCACTTCATCGACACACTGGGTCAATTTGACCCGAGCTCACTTCACCATAAAAAGGAACCATAAAACGTGGTGAAATTCGAAATTGGATTGTTTCGGAAAAGTTGCTATAGTTGGTATTTTAGAAAAATTACTCCGGGGCAAAATGACCCAGTGTGTCAACGGTGGGTCGACCGTATAACTGACGAGAGACTTTTTTAGCAGTTTCTTGCTCACTGAACTGAGATTATTTTCTGTACAATCAATCGCACTCCCACACGATGAATTTGTGTTTTCAAAATCCATTATCTCACGATGCTGAAGTTTGCATCGTTGGAATGCAACGAAATTCTATTTTTTCTTGACCAGATCCCACGATTCTTATTAAATATTTAGTCAAGACAATAAAACCATCTTTTTTTGAGATCCAAAGAAAAAATCGATACGGAAAATGTAATGATTCTTTAAATTGAAGAAAATGTTAATATAGAAATGATATTTTTCGTTGGAGCCTAACGTTGCGAACTTCAGTGTGATCTTTGTCACATCTTGACCAGATCCCACGATTCTTATTCAATATTTAGTCAAGACAATAAAACCATCTTTGAGATCCAAAGAAAAAATCGATACGGAAAATGTCACGATTTTTCAAATAAAAGAAAATATTAATAGAAATAATATTTTTCGTTGGAGTCCAACGTTGAAAACTTCAGTGTCATATTGTCTCCTTTTACGAGAATAATTAAGTACGAAGAGCGTCCCTAATGGACTGTTTCTCATTCAGTAGAGACGATGTTCGTTTATCAGCAATTTTTCCACTCCGAATTCAAACAATTGAGATCCGATTTTTCATCAACTAGTGAGAACGAAGAACGAGAGAAAAAAAAGGGCCAAGGGAGAGATTGTAAACTCGACAGGAATCGGTCGAAAGGAAACTTTGGCAGAAATTCATAAACAGGATGTGAGAGAGTGGCGAAACTTTGAGTGCGTCCGAAAATCGATTGAACAAACGAGAAGTGCAGAAAACATCATGGTAATGGTCGTAACTACACGAATGAGAATCAAGAATTTAAAAGCGATGAAAATTGAGCATCGAAATGAAACGCGATGAATTAATGAGTTCTAATTCAAAATTAGCGGGATTTGCACCTTCCGCGCGTAGCAATAATTCAACGTGTATAGCAACCGTTGTACCGAACGACATGTAATAGCGAACTATAGGGAAAACGCGAGGTATCGATAAATCAGTATCGATTGCACGAGAAAGCATAAATTCAACGCACGAACGAGAGTGCATGCGGTCGAACATTGCGAGTGCATTTGCTTGTATCGCTAGTCCGTAACACAACGGAGATACATAACAGACTCGATGAGCGTAGAAATATATAGAGACGGATAGAATTTCATGGGAAATATCGATATATATGTGTCGATGTATATGTGTATAGCCTCGTCATTATTCTTCGATTACCCGCTTGGTATCGTCGATGCAACGGGGCAACAGTATCACAAAACCCACACATAGGGCGCGTGAATCATTGAGGCTTCAGTGCCAACAATTTCAATTCCACGTCGAGTTCCGCTTCATTTTTCTTGTCCCTATTCCCCTGCAAAGTTCTTTCTACGAGTTTACAAAAAAAAACAAAGAAAAAAGCAACAAAAAAATGAATTTTATTATTCATTATTTACACGGAAAAAAAAATTTTGTCGATTGGAACAAATATATTCAGTTGATAAAATTTCAGTTAATTCAACCAAATTATATTTAATTAAACTGCATCACNCTGTCCGTGGACATGGAGGCATCGTTGGAATGCAACGAAAAATCTACTTTTTATTTATTATTGTGATAATTAATCGACTCGTTCGAATTTTTCTCGTAAATTTACTTTACGAATGGCGAAAAAGACTTTCTCATTATTGTCGACAAACAGTGTATGAAAATTTGGTGCGATCTTATAAAAAATAATGAGTTTTCGTTGCATTTCATCGATGCAAACTTCAACATCATTCGGTTTTTTCCGATTTTTTTTAATTTCTCAGGTCATGAAAAACACGATCGTATGATCGTCGTTGCTAAACGATGCTATTCAACGATTATGCTAGAGTGACGATGAGGGTCATTTTCTTAATAATTCCATACAGAAACGATTTATCGATAAATCGTTGCCCGTCCCGCCGCCTTGCTGCATATAATCACGCGTAAATATACCGCACGTTTAGTTCTACAGTAAATATATGTAGAGACTTGGCTCTGCTCGATCAGAACATAAAGCTCGACTCTAGTTCGACGACTACCGAGATCGATGCAGCTGCATGCATGCACGTAGTAGTACATGCGTGCATACACACATACTCAATTTTATTGTGCATTTCCTCAGCCACCTGCTTTCAATCCTCACATTCATCTATTCGTCTTATCTCCAGGCATTGCCGTGACAAATAGCGTACTGTCCATCATTACGTCCAATAATAAAATACTTCTTTATATTCGAATTGTCAATGAATTGAGAAAAATCTGTTTCAACGAATGAAATTTTCAACCTATTTTCCCGACGTGCAAATTCCCTCGAAATTTTCACTCCTCTGCGAGCTTTTTTAACTCTGGCAATCTGTCGGTTCTTTTTTTTATTAACAGGACCGAGCAGACGATGGATTTTCAATTTTTTTTTTTTGTATGAAATCTTCCCATTTTTCCATTTTTTTTTCTATGTCTCCACAGTATTTCTACTGTTAGTTTCCCAGTTTTTTAATATTAGCCAAAAATATTGCGAGCCATTTTTTTGATGACTCTGAAGTTTGGAACGTTGAGATTCAACGAAAAACATTTTGCATATTTCTTATTTATTGAATTTTCTTAATCATGGCAATTTTTCGTGTCTATTGAGTTTTTAGGTCGTAAGAGAGGATCGTTTTATTGTCTAGACCAAATATTGAATAATAATTATGAGCTCTATTGAAAAAATGACAGAATTTCGTCGCATTCCAACGATGCAAACTTCAATATCTTTTTTTTGTTGTTCGTTTTCTGAATACTTTGTATAGTCGTCGTGTTTTTATGATGTTGAAGTTTGCATCGTTGGAATGCAACGAAAAATATATTTTTTATTTAGTATTTTGATAATTAATTGACTCGTTCCAATTTTTTTTTAGCACATTTACATTTCCAATGGCGAAAAAGACTTTCTCGTTATCGTCGACAAACACTGTATGAAAATTTGGTGCGATGCTATAAAAAATTATGAGTTTTTGTGCATTTCATCGATGCAAACTTCAACATCATGAAGATTGCATCGTTGGAATGCAACGAAATTCTGTTATTTTTTCAGTAGAGCGCATAATTATTATTCAACATTTAGTCTGGACAATAAAACGATGCTCTCTTGCAACCTAAAAACTCAATCGACACGAAAAATTGGCATGATTTTCAAAATTCAATAAAGAAGAAATATACAAAGTGTTTTTCGTTGACAACGCTGCAAACTTCGGAGTCATGTGTTTTTCATGGTTCGAAATTTAATTTGTGAGCGTTGGAAATGTGAAGAATAAACCGAATGGATTATTCAATGATTTTGAAATATCAAGGACGAATTATTGCAGATGATTTTTATTCGTGTGTCGTGAATTAATATTAGGCGATTGGAGAGAATCGAGGGTTGGAAATGATTTTGTGAGGAATAAAAAGAAATATCGAAAGTCGAGATGTAGAAAAAATGGAAGAACGATTGGAACAAGGGCTCGTGCCTGGTAAGTGTTGGCTGGGGCGAAAAAAAAATGCGGACCTTTTGGAATGGTAAGGACTTGGGCGAAATTGGCCATGAGGCCCAAGGTCGTCGAGTATCCCACACGTCCCAGGGGCACTGGCCCTCCAACGATGTACATACAAAAGCGCAGAATTAGCAGCAGAAAAGACGAAGAAAGAAATCGTTCGGAACTGTCTGCTGCGGGGGCGCAGACGTTCAGGCAGGAATAGAACGGGATGAGACACAATCGAAAACAGCGAAGGGTATCCGAACGTGAAATAACACGAAGCGAAAAAAAAACACGTTTTCATCATTTCACTGCTTTTTCGATCTCCAAATTTCTCTTGGGAAAGACGACGGTTAAAAAAATGGAATTTCGGTTTCGACAGTCTCTCCGTTGCCTCAATCTCCACATTCCCACAAGTTTCACAATTTCCCAAAAGCAATTATGAATTTATTATATAATTTAATACAATTTGCAATTTTACTTCCGAAGTATTTTAAAAAAATATCGAATGAACGACGAAAAATGAAATTTTCTATTTTTCAAAAATCAATACGCGAAGCAAGTTTGTAATTTTTTTTTTGCTTCCGAAAGTGGAAACTCGGCCACCACGCTTTTTCATTGTTTTTCAATTATTTGTAATAGATAGTTGAGGGTGAGGTTTTCGAGTTTGACAGACGCGATGGAAATTTCGCATTTCACGTTTCCAAATCGGAAAAAAACATTTTATCGGAATATTGTACGTGTTATTGTGAAAGATTTTCGAAAATGGATTGATTCTACGAGTGTGAAGTTTGCAACGTTGACATTCAACGAAAAATATTCGATCTATTAATTATTTATTGAAGTTTGAAAATTATGTGGCAATTTTTCGTGTCGCTTGAGTTTCCAGGTGGCAAGGGAGGATCGTTTTATCGTCCAGAGCAAATATTTACACTGGGAATGAAATTTTGTTAACAATCGTCGATATTTTGTTGAATACGGTGAACTAAATATTTTTTCATGATTTCGAAATTTTCGTTATTTTGGCAATATATTTGGTTTCTAACGGAATTATTGGCGAAATTTGTGAGTGGAACGACAAAAATTTGTTTCCGAAGATAAATCAATAAAAAAAACGTTTAGTCGAACGTATCGAACAAAATTTCCATCTTTTTCAACAAAATTTTCTTTTCAGTGTAATAATAATTGAGAGTTCTGTTAAAGAACAAACTCAGAATTCGGTGCATTCCAACGCTGCAAACTTCAGCATCATAATAATTCTCGTTTGCGGATGAAAAGCAGTGGAAAACATATTTGCAGTAGAGATTATGAAAAATGAAATTTTCAAGCACGCAATTGCATTTGTAAAATGCATTAATCGCGGGGGTTAGAAAAAGAAGACGAGAGTGAACGGAAAAGAGGGGTAAAAAAGCAGTAAGAGAAATAATAAGCATCGAGACAGGGACGAAAGCCGAAGCGTCCAACACACAGTCGTGTTTTTTATAGTATTTGTGGGCCTACGAGTTGGTATGAGTTTGTCCTCGTACAGGACAAGGCGTTCTGGTGTGCGCGCGCTTGGCAACCTTCGTTTCAAGGGTACAGGGCCGTCCGTCCGGTCTCCACGATGTATAACCGTCGTGGCGAACCCTCCCCTTGCGCCTCCCCCTCCTTTTCTTTCTTTCTCCATCTCTCCGCCCCTTTTACGTCTCTCTTTCGAGCTTCGTACCTTTTGTCGCCGCTCTCCGTCTTTTTCTCTCGATCTACCTGAACTTTTTCGCGTCTCATCCCTTATATTTATCCTGCGAACCACACAACGCGTATTCCATTCAAATTCATCATCATCACCGCCCACCGGAGGCACTAATCGATAAATAAAAATGACGAAAAAAAACAACGTGTGTGGTTTGCGATTTTCAAAATAAAAAAATAAAAATAAAAAAAAACGCCAATTTGGCAAAAAAAATGTTGCAGTTCCAAGAGCGAATCGAACTTTTTGTGTATTTTTTTCGTCTCGGACCGTAAAACAGCAAATTTTCATTCAGATTTCAATTATTTTGAAATAACGAGCACAAATTTTCTCAGACGATTTTTTTTCCCATGTAATCTCACGGTTTTCTTTCGCTTGACCGAGACGCAAAACTATCCAATTTGCTGAAGGTAGAGAAAAAAAAGAGGATAAAAAATATAATACCGCGAGTGTGTGTGTTTGGTTGGACGCTAAAAAGACAGCTGTGCGTCAGAGATCGTATAGGGAATAAAAATGAGACGCATGCGCAGGTTTCGTTGAGCTTGGAAGCAGCGGCTGCGGCTTATTCCGATTTATGAACGAAGGTCGTTGTGAAAGAACGATAAAGATAACGACGACTGAACACAAGTCGTTTCGATACAACATATTCCCAATGTAATTACACGTCTTGAAAATTCAACAGCTTAAAAACGAAATAGTCTGTGACGACTGTAATCGATCCACCCAATTTTTCAAGCACAGCATCTCAAGATTCAATCGTTTGTGTCTTTTTAGTGCCCTCCAAGCTGCTGCTTACGAGCAACAAATTAACAACGACGTGTTCCATTTTCAAATAGAGCCAAAAAATACAAGAAAATAAAAAATTGGGAAGGAACTATTTCTCGAGTTCACAAAAATTAGAAAAAGGGGAAAATCTCGTCGAGAAAGGAGTGAGTTCTTGCCTTTCGACGTTGGCTCGTACCATAAATGTCCCTCATTCATTGCCAGGTACACAAAGTCCCAAAGGTATATATTAAACTTATTCACAACGAAATCATGGAAGCAGCTGTCTACCTGCCAACAGGGACACACAAATCTTTGTTCAATATTGGAAGAGAGCGAACCCAGACTTTGGTCACGTTTCGAGACGAAACGAAAGGCCGTTGGACAGAGACCTCGAGAAAGAAAAATAACATTTTCGAGCCACGAGCAAAATATTACAAAGGACAGGAAAAAAATCTTCGTACAAAAAATTCACAGATTTCTTTCGAATAAAAAGTGTCAATGAAAAAAAGAAAAAACACCATTTTTTGACGAAAAGTTATTTCCTACTTTCCACACTGTTGAAAAATTTTATCCATCACTGTTTTTTTCCCAAAACTCCCATTTATTTGACAATTGACAANTGACAAAAAAAAAAACAAACCGATTCGTTCGCACGTCCGCGAACGTTTCAGAATCGACGTCCCGGCAGAGGATCATTCGTCGAAAGGAACGTGTACGGAGAAATGCGAAAAATCTGGTTTATTCGGAATATATTCTCGTTCAAAACTTCACCGACGTTCACGACGAAAAGTACGTCGTCCATTCGTGTGTGTAATTGTTTTTGTATGAGGGCTAACGCGTATTGTGGTTCGTAGATGTTTTCGAGTTGTGAGAATGAAGAGGAAGAGAGTCGAGCAGCACGAAAAGTGACAAACCACAGCAACACCTGCACACGTGTACAGGAACACAATGAAATGTATCCACGTACGTGTACGCTGACGACGAATGCGCAAGAGAGACACGAGGAGGCCGAAACAATGGTGTTCCTCGTACAACACTTGTTTACAAATAAAATCTTTCTCTTTCCTTGTGATTCTGACACGTGTACAAGAAAATGAGAGAAGATGAATTTGGCGCGTGAGTAGAAGCCAATAAACTAGATTGAGTGCAAAATCGACGAAGGCAGAGCGTAGGAAGAAAAATAGTGAAGTCATCTGATTGATTAGCCGCAGTAAGAATAATCAATGGCGTTTCATAACGTTGGGCTCTAACGAAAAATATTATTTCTATTAATATTTTCTTCAATTTGAAAAATCAGGACATTTTTCGTATCGATTTTGTCTTTGGATCTCAAAAAGATGGTTTTATTGTCTTGACTTAATGTTTAATAAGAATCGTGCGATCTGGTCAAGATGTGAAAAAAATGACACTGAAGTTCGCAACGTTGGGCTCCAACGAAAAATATTATTTCTATTAATATTTTCTTAAATTTGAAAAATCATGACGATTTTCGTATCGATTTTGTCTTTGGATCTCAAAAAAGATGGTTTTATTGTCTTGACTAAATATTTAATAAGAATCGTGGGATCTGGTCAAGAAAAAAAAGAATTCCGTTCCAACGATGCAAACTTCAGCATCGTCGTTTCATAGATTTTTTTCTATTTACGATTAACTAGGCAATTGTATTAAAAATAACGATAATTATAATTATCACTGCATAACTTCTAGCAGCACGATTACTTTTTCTAATCATTTAAAAATGTGGATATTTGTAAGAGACAATTCATTCAATGCCAGCACACGAAGCAACCGGACGACATTGACTAGTGGGTGAGCCCAAGCGGAACATTTTTCTACTCGACCTCAGCTGTCGAACTTCCGTCGTGTTTAAGGCACTCAACGTTAATGCACATCGTGTGTCTTCTATATTTATTGAAACAGAATTATTCTTCAGAATATTTTCCAATTAACGTAATTTCCTAATGACGTTGAAGTTTGCATCGTTGGAATGCAACGAAATTCCGTTCTTCTTTCACTAGAGCTCATAATTTTTGTTCAAAATTCAGTCTGGACAATAAAACAATCCTCTCTTGCGACCTAAAAACTCAATCGACACGAAAAATTGCCATGATTTCCAAAATTCATTGAATAATAAATACACAAAATATTTTTCGTCGAAACTCAACGTTGCAAACTTCAAAGTCATAAAAATTGTTGTTTCCTGACTCCTACAAAATTTTCATAATCCTGGATGTACATCTGCGTCTGTTTAGTTGTGCGTGTGTCCGTAAAATCGACTTCGAGCCTCTCGTTTTTTACACATGAGAAGAAAAGAGACAAAGGGCCGGAAAAGCATTTTGACTGAACATGGCAAGGGGCATTTTGTTCGGTCGAAAAGCCTCGAAAAGTCACTCTTCGGGGATCGGGCGAGTGAGAGATTCTATTCTCGGAATCATCGATTGTGAGAATGAAAATTAGAATAAAAATTTATCGAAAAATGATGAAAAAAAAAATACGATAAATATCAAACGATCATTTTTTTTCCCTTTTTGATTATTTTTTCTTCTCTTCAACGAGACGTTTTGTGCACGGAACGGGGACTCACACTTTACTATGGTCTCGCAGCAGCAGAGCAGAGTTAGTTGCTCGCGCACTCGACCTTAATTGTCTCTGGACGAGCTCTTTTCTCTCTCTCTCTCTCTCTCTCTCTCTCTCTCTCTCTCTCTCTCTCTCCCTCTNCTCTTTCTTTCGCGAGTATTGGAGCCTCTTTCTATTATATCGTCCCTCGCAGAGCGTTGTTAGACCTCCGACACGAGGGCATTTACACGGTCGTGGTTAACAAATCGTTGGAGCAATCAAGGAATCAAGTCCAACGAAAAATGGTCATTTTTTTTTTTAATGAAAAAAAAGAACAGCCAGTGTTCTCGTTTTCGACGACAAGTATATCGAAACCAAGATATTTCGGCATTGAATTGATTTCGTTACTTTTCGTCAACTGGTTAATGTCGATATCGCTTTTTCGTTAAATCGTCTGACGTTTCTTCATAAAAACACACGATCCACGAAAGTCAACAACCTAATAAAAAATATTTACGCATTTGGGGAAGGTAATTAAAAAGTCTGAATATGATATCGGTGACATTAATAAAAGGAAGTCTAGACAATCACGGTGGCAAAAAAAAATATTGATGAAACGTGACGTTAAATGAAATTTATTTTCGGATCCTTCGCTTTGGATAAAAATTGCTGCATTCAAAAAAAAACAAGCGAATGGACCTTGTTTTTTTGTGTACCGAAAATAATGTCATGTCCCCCAAGAAAAAAACGATGATTGACCTTCGAAAACTCGCTTCGGTATGAAATAAAAACTGCATTTCACAAAAACAACAAAAATCCATATTAATTTCTCAATTTTCGACCATTTTTTTTATTAACTCCGAACTTTGCATCCATTTTCAAGAATTTTCACCAAGAGAGTTGAAAAAATGTTCGGGATGTAGAAAATGCTGGGAAGTTAAATAATCTTGAGCAGCATAAAAATAGTTGGATCAGAGTCAATCAATGTCCTTGAAGCATAACAAGATTCCGTGGAGAGCGTGCGAAAAGGCGGACACTTTTCGCGAGGAATCGGTTTTGCGCTTTTGTAATTGCACGAAAAACTCTCGAGTAAAAAGGGAGATGAAAAAAAGTGATTAGATTGAGGTGAATAATTAGTTTGAAAAGCAAACCTAGTCAAAAGGAGAAATCATCCAGGTTCGTAATAAATAAATGAGCCTGGAGTTCGCAACGTTGGGCCCCAACGAAAAATACGTTTTTTTTTTATCAATTGTTTGTTCAATTTTAAAAACCAGAACAATTTTCACACTGATTTTCTCTTTGGACGCTGAATAATGACCGTTTCATTGCTCCAATGAAGTATTCAATGAGAATCTTGAGATTTGCCCAAAAAAAAAGGGAATTTCGTTGCATTCCAACGAAAGCAAAAATGCAAAGAAATTCTGTTTTTTCTTGACCAGATCCAACGATTCTTATTAAATATTTAGTCAAGATAATAAAACCATCTTTTTTCAGATCCAGAGACAAAATCGATACGAAAAATGTCTCGATTTTTCAAATTGAAGAAATTATTAATAGAAATAATATTTTTCGTTGGAGCCCAACGTTGCGAACTTTAGTGTCATCTTTTTCACATCTTGACCAGATCCCACGATTCTTATTAAATATTTAGTCAAGACAATAAAACAATCTTTTTTTGCGATCCAAAGACGAAATCGATTCGAAAAATGTCTCGATTTTTCAAATTGAAGAAAATATAAATAGAAATAATATTTATCGTTGGAGCCCAACGTGGCGAACTTCAGTGTCATCTTTTCCACAACTTGACCAGATCCCACGATTCTCATTCAACATTTAGTCAAGACAATAAAACAATCTTTTTTTGCGATTCAAAGAGAAAATCGATTCGAAAAATGTCTCGATATTTCAAATTGAAGAAAATATAAATAGAAATAATATTTTTCGTTGGAGCCCAACGTTGCGAACTTCAGTGTCATAACTTTGTATCAATAAGTTGTGAAGCGCGCTACAGCGATACGCGTACGAGAGTAAAGAAAAGAAAAAAGTGGACATACCGCGCCAGCGCCATCCTACCATGGGGCAGACCTGCTGCAGGCGTCGTCAAGGTATCCAGATACGCGACGAGCGTCTTATTATTAAATCCCACTGGACACATGCGCACGTATTATTATCGTCGATCCTTGGCCTTTACGAAACAAGCCTGTCATATCTAAATCACCGAGCCAAATACAGCGTCACCTTTTTTTCTCGCTTTTATAATTACGATCACTCTTGCTCTCTCTCCGGCACGTAGTTTCGTCTTATCCTCTCAATTTCCCCCGCGCAAACTTTACACTAGTACCTCGACGCGCTCGCAGCACATTTGTTCGGTTGCCGGACACAAAGCAGACCTTTTTTCACAACGGCTGTACGGGGCAGAGAAGAAAAGAGAAAAACCGAAAGCTGGCGCGTACGCTTGGAAGAAATATTGTCACAAAGATTCCTTCGTCCGAAAAAGCGAAAAAAACGAGGAAAAAAACGTCATTCGCTGATTCATTCGTACGCTGTCGTGCACCGAATGATATTGCTGAAGGATTTTTATATCGGTGTGTGTGTGTGTGTGTGTATATGTGTGTAAGAATATCCACGCATGAAGATCGGTATCACAATGTATGCACGAACGTATCACTGCTCATTTTTTAGTGTCGTCGCGAATATATTTTCTCCTTTATTATTCGCGGGCGATATCTCTTCGGGCTTTTTCGTAATTAACACTCGCGGAATTCTTATCGTTTAAAACAATATTGATCCTCAATTCCTCTTTGTTTCTCGTACAGCCGTGTATACGTACGAATCTCGGGTGTACGAATATTTTGATGTGTGTGTGTGTGTGTATACGCGGTGAGAGTTGGTACTCGAAGAAACTTGGACTTGTCCCCCGCGGCGAGGTCACACGCGCGAGGTTCGAACGATTATCGTTATACGTGGGAAGGGAGACGCAGGGAGAGGGTAAGGGGAGACACTGGTTCGAGCAGCTTTTGGATGATGCACGAAGGAACAAGCCGAGCAGGCATCTGTCGACGTTTTAATTTTTTGGTCCACGGAAAAGCATCGACTCGTTTTTCTTAACGAGCAAACGGACAAAACAATATCGCAACGGGAAATTGTCGGATTCAATTGAATTATTTACTAATCGTTTTCACTTCCGGTGTTCAAGAGCACACACTCATTCTTTTACTTTCGCGCCACAGGCTTTTGTTTGGCGAGGTTGAGTAATACGATGTAAACGTTATTTCCGGTCACACTCGATTCGCTTCTATTTGTAATTCCCTCTTGTTTATTTAATCCTCACTTTTTCGTTGTATCAGAAAAATAATTGATCGCAACGAAAGCTCTACCGGGTGGCTCGGGCGCGACTGTGTGGCCGGGTTTTTCGTATCCGATCGCGAGTCTCAACTCCGACTCCAACCTCGTCGTTGGCACGACTGAGCTAACGGTGGCCAACAATCTGAAAATCCGATCCTCCCACCACAATACCCACCAACGTTATAGTCTCCTTGCTCGGCAACGTTCGCTCTTTTTCGCCCGAGCTTCACCGAGTCTTGTCGAAGCCTCTCCCCCCCCCCAGTGCGCGACTAAGCC
>JBAJMU010000001.1:18301202-18363857 GCA_037952995.1 Hyposoter didymator | reverse complement strand
GGGGCGCCCTCGTCGTTCGCCTCTCGCCTCTCTCGCTTCGTTCGCTCTTTTCGACCAACCGCCACTCTCCTAGCGCGCGCACTCGACCTCGTGTTGCGTTCCAGGTACGTTCGCGCGCCGACGCCGCCAAACCACCCGTCAAATATAACCGCTGTGAAAATTAAACGGCGAGGGGAACTCTTTACAAAGACCAGGCGCTTCGATATACCCAACGAAAAAATATATTCGTGTGTCGCAGCAAATTTCAAGACTTTCGGCCCATTCTCGATCTCTACGAGAAGCCCCTTTCCGAATATTACGTGTTAACCTCCACCCCAATTTATCCCTCCGACTTGCCCCTTCGTCCACGTGACCTCAAACTCTCCGAAATGCAGTAGTGATCGAAAAAGTAATAAAAAATTGTCGTATGCCTCAAAATTTCTCGTCAATGACAGAGAAAAATCTCGATCGAGTAACAGATCAAAAAAGTGATTAATCGAAAACGAAAATTTGGCAGAGTTGCCGATCCACGCTGTATTAACACGTTGTCCCAAAGAATAAACACTTTTCAAAATTTCGATCGTTGTATCAACGAATTGACTCGCTAACAAAAACAAAATTCGACTCCGATGGTCGAAGTCAGGAAAATTCCGAAATAACTTTCGACACATCTTTTCGACTAGCCCCGTTATAAATATCCCAACGGTCATTTCTACGAAAATAAACGTCACGTTGATACAATTTCTCGGAGAATTGCAATGATTATGCTTCCGGCGGATGTTGGAGTTTACAGATCATTAGAAAGTGAGCAATGAGGACAAGGACAAATTTCGTTTTAACATTTACTTTCTCGTCTAGGCAGTCTCGAAATTTTCTAAGAGCGAGGACACTCGTATCCATCTCGTTCAAACGGCGAAAATGACCGACGGTCGGTAAGGTAGGAATCTCTTGTTTTTTTTTTTCGTCTTCTGAATGTTTTCACACTTTCGTTTTTCTAGGCGAATATCTTTCGTTCGCTTGGGACATTCCTATCGAAAAATCGTCTGCTCTACTTCGTTGTAGGGCCGAGGTGATTGGCCAATAATTTTATACCCAACCGTTGCAAATGTCGTTGAACAGTGACATTTGGAACAACTCGATATTTGCCAGTCCATCGTAAAATTCATGACCCAACCACTTTGCTCGAAGTACCTGATAACTGCGACCTTAGTAAGACAAAATATCACGAGATGCTGGAGGCAACAGAAACTCGTAATCCATAAAAAGTTATCGACGCATTACAGCGACTCACTACGAATCACTGCGATTGGTATAATCCATTTTTTTAGACTAAATTTTAAGAAACTCTGATACATATATGCGAATGAGCCGGTAACCCTTCGAGTGTATACTGGGTCATTTTGACCCCAACAGTCATCGATTGTTTGGCCTTCGATAGCCACGAATTTTCTGGCAATTAATTTTCGTTTTCATTGAAAAATAAATTTATGTCCAGAAAATATATCGATAATTATTTAAAAAACAAAGGAAACTGCATATTTATCGAAATCCAACGATTTTTGGAAAAAATCCTGGGTCAGATTGACCCAATATGCACTTATAGGACGTGTGCATCACTTCGAAACTTTGCATTGGAGGATTGTAAAAATTCTAACCTCGTTTGACTCGTGTGCCTCGAAGTTTTTTCACGATCGTTTGTGATGCCGAAAAGGTCTTGTTGATAATAGTGTGTCGCGAGATTCGTATCTTTACAGTATTCTTGAGCACGAGATCGAAAACAGGCCAAACGAGGCGCGATGCTCTCGAGAAATCGAGGCAACGAAGTCCGAGATGGGTTACTCACACAAAACGTAGTAGGGCCAAATCCGCGGGAGGACCGTTTCGGGGAGCATTATTAATGGAACCGTGACGAGACGAGTAAAGACGACGACGATGACGATGAAGCTCGTGACGAAGGAGAGAAAAATGGGAGAGGAGGCCGCGCGCGGGGACGGTACCGAGCCGGAATCACGCGTCGCGCTTCCACGCGCCTTGTGTAACGGTGAAGAAAGACAAAACCGAGATATGGCCCTACTTTTGGTCTACTTCGACACAGGAACTTCACAAGTACAGGCTCTTCCAAAGGTAGCTCTCGAATAACACAAACGGTGAATACATCGCGCTATTCTTGAGTGCGATTCAATTAATCGGTTTATCTTCCGATGCTGAATTAACCCTTCGAGTCCATATACTGGGTCGTTTTGACCCGAACTATTTTTCGCCACTGATTTTTTGGCATTTAATGTCAACAAATGTTTTAGCATTTCATTTTCTATTTCAAATAAATTTTAATAAATAAATGAATGAATAAATGAATGAATAAATAAATAAATAAATAAATAAATAAATAAATAAATAAATAAATAAATAATAAAATAATAAAATTTAAAAATTAAAAATAAAAATAAATTCCGTAAAAAAAACAAAAAATGCGTCTTTGCCGGAAAACATCGATTTGAAAAACGCCTTGGGTCAAATTGACCCAATATGCACTAACAGGATGTGTGCAATCGTAGAGTTAATAAAAAAAACACATTTTCTTTCGCTTATATATCGTTCTCCTGATATCGATGCGTCGAACAATAAAAAACGCAAAAATATTTATTATTTTTTAATAATTGCAATATCTGCCAACGAAATTGCATTTTTTTGGCCACCCTGTGTATGTACCAAATAATGTGCAAAGAGTGAAAAAATGAGAGAAAGTTGCTCCTGTTAGTTAATTGTTGAAAATTAGCTCGTGAGTGTGATGCTCATGGGCTTCGCACTGAATGAATAAATATTAAAAATGTCCAAACTTTTGAATGAGTCCATAAATCGTCGTTGCGTAATTGGCTTTTTATCGACATTTGTGATTTTATTCGAAAAGTCTTTTACAAGACGATATCGCGTTTAAAGCTCTATAAACTCCTCGCGTAATAAAAATGCAACTTTGCTAATCTCTGCGGTCAGGCAGAAAACGCGGTGTTGCAAAAACGAAAAAAAATGAGGACTGTAAATCATGCAATTGAATTGCACTCGGCTAGAGCTCACGATCTCGGGCTCAAATGGGTTGCTATTTTTCTCCACTTTTATTTCCTCCTCATTGCAATATTCGTGTTAATAATTGAATCAATTTTCACCTCGGCGAGATTTTTTATTTATGCTTGAAATTATATGTACTTTGTGTCGGAGAATCTTTACACCCAGCAAAGAGAGATGGAAAGAATGATGTTGAAGTTTGCATCGTTGGAATGCAACGAAATCCTTTGTATTATTCTATTTTTTGACAAAAATTGGCAAATGAAAAAGTGAATGCCATAGAAAAATTAAGGAAATTCAAAAAATCTTAAAAATTGTGACTGGATTAAATATTTTTCGTTGGGCTGCAATGATGCGAACTTCAGAATCGTAAGGAAAGATGGAAACTTGAGAGAATCTGGACCTTTGAGAATTTCGTGTCCTAGACAAATAATGTTTGCACTTTTTTTCACACTTTCAATGGTTCGATTATTTGTGCGAAATGGTCGTCGAGACACGATGATCCTTGAAACGGTGTCACTACTTTCTATGATACGAGCAATTATCACCGAATATTTCGAGGACCAAAAACCGGTTAGTTATGCTACAAAAGCCACCGCAGATCTGGTGGAAAGAGCGATTTATTCTCGCCTGAATTAACACTGATAAACGCACGTAATATGAACATTTTTTTTCGTCCGTTTAAACGATTCGCAAATTTAAATAATGAATCAATAATTAATAAATTGGAGCTCATTAAAATCGCGCGGCAAAAAGTCTCATTTTCATTCGAGTCGACTGGAAATGAAATTTTGTTAAAAATCGTCGATATTTTGTTGAACACGGTCAACTAAATATTTTTTGATATTTTCAATATTTTTATTATTTTCGCAGTATATTTGGTTTCTAATGGAATTGTCAGAAAAATCTTACGATTGGAACGACAAAAATTTGCTTTCGAAGAGACTTTCCAGAATATTTTTTGCTGCGATGACACAATTTTTGAGATTATTCTAAAAAACGTTTAGTTGGACGTATCGAACGAAATATCGATTTTTTCCAACTAAATTTTGTTATCAGTGTCTAAATGATATTTTTTGATTATTTCTTCATGTATCGGTTTTATAAATACTTTCTAAATATTCATTAAAATGTTTGATTATTCAGAGGGGAGCCTGAAATTTAATGGGTGCGCGCTTGGAAACTCTAGAAGTGTCCTAACCTATATAATGTGTATACTTGAAATAAGGCCGGAAGGAGAGCCCGTGGCTCGGAGCAAAAGGTCCCCTTGACCCTCTTCGGGAATGGCCCTGGAGGTCTCACTCGTCAACGCTACAACCGACGCCGGGAAGTACTAAAGTGCCTACCTGAGCACGAGCGAACCAAAGTGGTACAGAATTTGTACTTAGCCCTTTATCTTTAACCTCATTACTAAAAGTCTCCACTATTGCTTCTCTGCTCTTCTCTCACGTATTTGTTTCGCACTCAAAAACCTTTTATTTTCGTTCCATCGATTTAGATAATCTGCACGAGTTTTTAAATGGAAACTGACCACGTTTTTTCATCAAGCCAACTCCGAAGATGACTCTGAAGTTTGCAACGTTGAGATTCAACGAAAAATCTTTGATCTATTAATTATTTATTGAATTTTGAAAATTGTGCCAATATTTCGTGTCGATTGAGTTTTTAGGTGGCAAGAGAGGATCGTTATAGTGTCCAGACCAAATATTGAATAATAATTATGAGCCAGCTACTGAAAAGAAAAACAGAATTTCGTTGCATTCCAACGATGCAAACTTCAGCATCATCATTTTGCAGCCAATACCTTGATTATGCAGATTTTAGTAAGAGAGAACGTTTTTATTGAGATTCGAATATTGATCCGATTGATTTCGGTGAAGTCATGGCTCACTAAAAAAAATAAAAAAATTCTACGAACGGACCAAATTGATGCGAAATTTTTAATCTTTCTCTACCGTAAGCCAATCACTGCTTAATTTTTTTTTTTTTAATCATCCAAGTGCAGTTCGACTTACAAACAGTCGTATTTTACTTAATCGAATGGAAATCAAATAAGTTACTTGTCTTTTTCCACGTGCATGTATTCGACGATGACGAAAATTAGTTTGTTTTTTTTTCGTATATTTTTTAATTGTAAAGTAATCAGAAAAATGCTGAGCAGGCTGCACCAAGAGTTGAGGACACGATGTCGAAGGCACGTGCGCATTCGCAACACTCGTCCATTTGCGTTATTTCATTTAGGAAGGAAAGTGGCGATGCACGTGTGTTTGAATAACACGAGCTCTGTTCAAAAAGCGAATGGACATTCATACTCGAACATAATATATTTACGTTTATATTTATGTATATAGTTATATGCACGATCTTTAATACATATGCATATATATATTTATGTATGTACACAGGATTGTTTCAGTGATGACGGTAGACGGGGGCAATTGCAAATAATAAAAATGGCAGTAAACAGTGTCGAGGTCCGGCTTTATGCACGCGGTGGCGCATTATCGTTGTTCGCCCTCACTCTCACGTCCCACAGGTCCCAATACTGCACTCGGTTCTCTCGCACTCATTGTTAAGCGATCTTCAAAGGTTCCGTAATTATAATTTCGCAAAATGTAATTACAGCGTTCGGGGGACCTAATCGAAAAATACGTCACAGCTTAACACGACGTGTCATCGAAATTTCAATTTCGATACTAAAATTGAATACTCTGTTGTAAATTTCATTAAAATTAAATTTTGTACATTCAGCTTTTTTTTCAATAAAATTCGATATTGGGTTGTGAAATTTCATACCGGAGAAAAAAATCTTGAAATTTTCTTCTCTGTTAATCTGTCCGTGGTGAAAAGTTGAAATTTGAAATCTTTCGTCAATTGGTCAGAATTGTAACACACGAAGAGAATTTTATATAAAAAATTACTCTGAGAAATTTTAGCAAAGACATAGTAATTTTTCATTCATACTCTATCGAGAGAAGCGGAAATTTTGACATTTTTTTTGCCCAATTTCAGATGAAAAATTACGATGTATTTGCTCAAATTTCTCAGAGGGACGATATGGTGCCAGGGAACTATGGTAGCATACTAATTTTTTCGATAAAATTCTCTCAATGCACGCACGAAAATGATTATTTTGTCAATTTGCAAGAAAGTGTTGAAAGTTCTTGGAGCATTTAATGGAGAGCCATAGAGAAAAAAGTGCATGGAGTGAAAGGGCTGACCGTATAGTTTGATGGGAAAAAAATGGGATAATGAATATGGGAATAAAGGTCGATCGCGAATGCTGAATTTAGCAAGAAAGGATTTTTCGATTCGTTGAGAAGTTGAAGGAAAGTGGAGGAGGAGGAGGAGGAGGAGGAGGAGGAGGGAAAGGGATAAAACTCTCTTCGTAACTCCTGGCTGAGAGGATTTCTCGATTCGAAGCTTGGTACACGTTCGAGAGCACGTTGAAGGAACGAACGTCGGAGTAAAACGACACACTCGATCGGGTCACGTAACTTTCTCGCGAGAATTTAGCGGGTCTCGAAGACAACGAGCCACTCGAATCGCGCTCCCTCGTCGCGAGTGCTCCACGACTAAATAAATTCGTCGTGTGTTACGTCAGAATACCGAACTCTCTTATTCTCTCGTGAATTTTTACTCATTCAACGCTCCCTCCTGCAGCTCTCATCCACTTTACTCCAATATCATCCAACCAAGTTTGATATGAAGCAATTCAATTTCGCGATCCAATGTCTATGAATTTTCAGACTTTTCGTAGGAAATATTCATTGAAAGTTTTCATTGATTCGAGCATTTCAGATTGGCATTACAAAAATTGTAAAGAAACTTGGACAGAGACCAATTTCTATGAATCCACTGAAAACAAAATTTTGTTAGAAAAGATCGATATTTTGTTCGATACGGTCGACTAAACGTTTTTTTTTATAATCCCAAAAATTGTGTCATCGCAGCAAAAAATATTCTAGAGAATCTCTTCGGAAGCAAATTTTAGTCGTTCCAATCGTAAATTTTGCTGACAATTCCATTAGAAACCAAATATGTTTCCAAAATAACGAACATTTTGAAATTATGAAAAAATATTTAGTTCACCGACCTCAACAAAAAAATATCGACTATTTTTAACTAAATTTCATTTTCAGTGTCCATACGCACATAAGAAACTATTTGAGATGTCAACAATTGTGCTTTCTGTTATTAATAATATCCCGAGGGATGCTGTGCCATGAGGCTTGAGTCTGCGACTACACGGAGAGAATTTTATATAAAAAATTACTATATGCAACGAACTTTTAGCAAATCCATATAGTAATTTTTTATTTGAAATTGGGCCAAAAATATCAAAATTTGACAAAAAATGTCAAAATTTCTGCGATTCCCGAGAGAGTATGAATGAAAAATTTCTGTACTGAGAATAATTTTTTTTTTAAATCGTGGATATTTTGTTGAATACGTTAAACTAAATATTTTTTGATAATTTCAAATTTTTCGTTATTTTGACAGTTTATTTGGTTTCTAACGAGATTGTCAGCGAAATTAACGAGTGGAACGACTAAAATTTGCTTCCGAAGAGACTTTTTAAAATATTTCTTGCTGCACTGACACTATTTTTGTGATTATTCGAAAAAACGTTTTGTCGACGGTATCGAACAAAATATTCATCTTTTTCAACAAAATTATGTCTTTAGCGTGTCTTATAGTAATTTTTTATATAAAATTCTCTCCGTTGTATCAACTGTAAACCCAATTCCGTTGAAAAAGCTCAGTATTTCATTTAATTCAACCGAGTAAGCTCACTTTAAATAATACCCAAAATTTCCGTCATCTCGACGCTATATTTTGTGGTAGTTGCCGGAAAAACCAAAAAAGAACGAAGTTTTTTAACGACAAAAATTCATTCGTATGCTAAAAATATGCAGTCNCGAAAATTTGTGAAATTCGAAAAGTTTCACAGGTTTGAAAAAAAAACTTTTTTTGCAACAACAAAAAAATCGTTCCAACTCGCTTAAAAAGTTGTTCAGAATTTTTTACTCGTGAATCTTTTTAGTTCATATAGAAGGTTGAGACATGAAAATTCAAAAACTTTTTGGATTTCTTTTTTCAGATGAAAATCAGGAGCTCCATCTTGCCCGCAGATTTCAGACTGCGATTGCGAGGTGTGGCACAAATGTGCCTTGAACGTCAACTACTTTTCAACATAATCCTCTCATAATTTTTTATTTTGACGTTCGGAAATGTAGTAAAATGATCTGAAAACTTCGCTAGACCTGGTTTTTTCTTCCTATCCCAAAAAAATTATTTAAAAAACGCTTTTTTAAAGCCTTATAAAGCAGGCGCCCCCCTTAACGACAAAAATTCATTCGTATGCTAAAAATATGCAGTCGACCGTAACCAACAAAAAGTTTATTTTTTTTTTGTAATTAAATTTCGTCGTTCAAGGGGTTTGCGGACACACGCAACAGGTTTCAATTTTTTTTTTCATTTGATTGCTCTTCGGTCATGATTTTTGAAAATTTTCGAGGTCCCAGTAACGAATTGCAACTTTTTACTCGGAAATTGTACGAAAAGAAACAAATAACGAGAATTTGTATAACGTACAAATGTTTCGAGTCTAATTTGTAGGATTCATATAATGTTGATGAAAGCTCCGTTTTTGGTAAACATCTTTCTTTTCTGGTAAACATGGTATCCGGGAGTATTGCACAAAGGCAAAAACACACAACGCTCTGGCCGTGTTGGAATTTAAAGCGTACACAAGGCAAAACGAACCACCCGAGTTCTCGCTCCGATTGCTGTTCGCTTCGGAATTGCAAACATTTGCCTATTAACTCGCTCGCGTACATACAGCCGAGGTATTTCACTTGATTTCTATACGAACCGTGAGAGGGATTGTGCTGTAACCCTTGTAACAGGATAATAAGCTGTGCTCACTTTCACGAATACCTTTACCTGCTCGATCTCTTGCGCGATATTCACAGTTTAATTATATCCACGTTTCAGTCACGACGTCAAATCGAATGGAATCCTTGATGCTGAAAAATCGAAAACCGAAAATTGGAAATAATTTAAAATCTAGCCGCCAAAAATAATTCACCAAAGCCCTTCAATCCCATAGATATCGATCGAAACGGTGCATCATGCAAATACCGTCCGAGCCATTCATTTTCCCATCATACGTGTTAATCGACTGAAAATTTAGGACTCGGAGTTTCCGGATCGCCGCAATGAAGATCTCAAACTTCGAAAATTATAAAAAAATCGCCTCCCAATATTTTCGCACACAAAACCAAACCGTACGAAAAGTTTTGACAACATTTTTTTACCAGATTTTCCTTCCGCTGTGTACAGTAGTTCGTTAGAAAATAATTGTTTAAAAAAAAACAAAAAACCAAGAATAGTGGCTCGACGTATATTTCGAACATATTTGCAAATCTTCTAAAATTGATTGAGAAGTAAAAAACCTCTGCATGGTATTTCTTTTCAAAAACGTGGTCGAATAGCAATTTGAAAAAAACTCCAAAAACGTGGGTGCACTGAGAATGAAATTTTGTTAAAAATCGTCGATATTTTGTTAAATACGGTGAACAAAATATTGTTTAATAATTTCAAACTTTTCGTTATTTTGACAGTGTATTTGGTTTCTAACGGAATTGTCAGTAAAATTTACGAAAGGAACAACAAAAATTTGATTACAAAGAGACTTTCTGAAATATTTTTAGCTGCATTGACACAATTTTTGGAATTGGAAAAAAAAAAGTTTAGTCGAACGTAGCGAACAAAATATTCATCTTTTTCAACAAAATTTTGTTTTCAGTGTGGAACGTCAGCTCGAAGGGTTACGCAAGTTGGAAAAATCGATATACTTTATCGGAATATTAACATGACATAGATTTCAATCAAAGATAAGAAAAATATTGATGAAAAAAAGGAATGAAAATAACAACAAAAGCGACAAGTCTTATCTAGATTTATAAGCTCGACTGTCCTATGGGTAACATATATATATATGTTGGAAACGAGATTGGGAGCAGCCGTAGCGTATCCGAGAGCCACCCATGATTGCCGCATACACACGTGCTTTCTAAAGCCTATTTACGCGATTGCACCACCAAATGCGGTTGTACGGCTCTCGGGTTGCATGTTGCTCTCGCATGAACCGGAGAAGAGTGAATGTGCCAACGGGCGGAGTTGTTTTCCCTTCTGTCCCTCGTCCCCATGCCTCGTGCTCCCCCCAGCCCTCATAACATAATGATGTGTCGCTTATTATCGCTCATTGAAATACCTTCGGTGCACAATTATCATGCTCGGTCATAACCAAACAGAACAGAAGAAATCTTTGCTTGTTATTGTTAGTCGTACGTTAGCAGGCTGACCGCAGATGTGCTCATTCGACAACGACGCTTTTGCCAATCTTTGGAGCTCACAGACGCGATCGCATTCGATCAGAATCCCAACGAATACCCTTAACCCTAGAACGCTAACTTGGGGTCGAAAACGACCCCAGACGACTCTAAATCCCGCGCCCTTTTCCCCTTCGTTCTTCCGTTTTTTATCGTTTTACCGCATTATTGACTAATTTTTAAACTTCAAGGAAAGTTGCTCCAGGCTCGCGTGATCCTGCATTAAAAAACGAAAAGAATGAGCCCAAGTTGAATGGTTTTCGTTGAATTTTACCGGAGATATGAATTTTTCAAAATTGGCCTCATTTATGACCCCAAGTTACCCGAATCGTTTTCAAAAAATCAGGTTACCGTTCTAGGGTTAATTATGGAATTCGGACAGAGGTTGAAACTCTATTCCGAACGATCAGCGAGGATATTCATTTGAGAATAAATCATAAACAAAGCTGATGGGTTCATTGAGTTTATTGAATCATTTTGATTTATTATTGTCATCCGTTTTAATGATTCAATGTGAATATTTATATTTTTGTGATCTACTTGTGGAATGTACATTCGGAAGCAAGAGGATAATGAAAATTTACGCTGATTTAGCTGCGGAATCAATGAGTTTTGTGATTTATTTCAAACGTTTTATTTTAATTGGAGCTCCCGAACGGCGGAGCCTCTGGCTCGAGTTGCCCGTTTGAATTTATCGACGAAATTCCAATACCGGTAAAACGTGCTCCGGATAATAGTCCAGAGTGTACGAGCGCTAAAGCATCCCGGACGAGGTTAACATCGACTCGTCCCCGAGGGTTCTTCCCTTTATTCTCCCCTCGCCGGAGCAGCAGCCTCCGGGGCAGCATTTCATCCTCCGAAAAGCATTTTTCCTCGAAGCTTCCACTGGGAATCCTTGGGCTTGGGTTAACGATTAAATCCAGCCGTGAGTCCCCACCACGTGAATAGTCAACCACAGCGGAAAAACTCGGTGAATTTATTGAGACAAAACGCCAACTTCTCCTGCTCGATTAGTCGAACCTCCAACTTTTTGTGGACAACAAAACAGCTCGAGTTGTGTCTTCACCAGAGAAACGACTCGAGTTTTATACGCCCCGAAAACTTTTAACGGTGTTGCCTGGAAACGTTTAGTTAAATCCCATAAACCAGGGAAAAACAGTTGCGAGGAAATCCAACGATGAAACTTTCCTCTCTACGCAATGATGAAATACACGAATTTTCCGCTACCTCACATTTCATCCACCCCTGAATCTCCAAAGACATTCTCTCCAAATCCCTTCAAACTTTCATTACACTTTAATCATCGATAATCAATTCGCATCAGTATTTTTTACATTTTTATGTTTAGAGGCTCACGAAAAAACATATGGCCGTTCAAAATCCTAATTTCCACCCGAATACCGCGCGTGATCCTGCTTCGATTAAAATTGAACAAAAATGCAAGTTTATCGAGAATCGAGGTGAAGTGTATTTGAATTTCAATTTTTTATAAATAATTCAATGGTACTGCGTTGTTTTTAAAACACTGAAAACAAAATATTGTTGGGAAAGATGGATGTTTTGTTCGATACGTTCGACCAAACGTTTTTTCAAATAATCCCAAAAATTGTGTCATCGCAGTAAGAAATATTGTAGAAAGTCTCTTCGGAAGCAAATTTTTGTCGTTCCAATCGCAAATTTTGCTGACAATTCTGTTAGAAACCGAATAAAGTGCTAAAATATCGAAAATTTGGAAATTATCCAAAAATATTTAGTTGACCGTGTTCAACAAAATATCGACGATTTTTAACGAAATTTTATTTCCAGTGTATGTATTTGCTAAAATTTCTCAGAGGGACGATATGGTACCAGGGAACTATGGTGGCATAGTAATTTTTGATATAATTTTCTCTCCGTGTGCCTGTCTCTGAGGCTTTTAATGGCATATAACTATTCCAGAAGAGTGTAGATGATTTCGACCATTCTCATCATGATTTACTTTGTTGGAGTCTATGGCGAACCTGATACAGGGAGAAAAAAATAAATAAAGGAGAGCAAGAGTGAAGAAAAGTGGGATATGGTGAGGAGGAGGAGGGGAGGATCCCTCGTAGGATGAAAACGCGAAACGGCATCCGTTGATCATGGTGGTATAGAGTTTAGGGAAGCGAAGGGTGGTTGGTTTGCTCCGAGGGCCGTTGTGGCAGATCCGTTCGTTTTGGTTGAACTGTAGTTGGGGAGAAGCGGACTGGAGATTGGAGGGGATTGAGAGGGTTGTTAAAATCGTAGAGTGTGGAAAACGATGGTTGCACCGGGAGAGGAGCATCGGTTGGCCAGTTGCGGGAGGATCGGTACTGGTTGGAGAACGCGAAGCTCATGACGAGGGACGAAGANTCTCTTCGGAAGCAAATTTTTGTCGTTCCAATCGCAAATTTTGTTGACAATTCCATTAGAAACCGAAGAAAATGCTAAAATAACGAAAATTTGGAAATTATCCAAAAATATTTAGTTGACCGTGTTCAACAAAATATCGACGATTTTTAACCAAATTTCATTCCCAGTGTATGTATTTGCTAAAATTTCTCAGAGGGACGGTATGGTACCAGGGAACTATGGTGGCATAGTAATTGTTGATATAATTTTCTCTCCGTGTGCCTGTCTCTGAGGCTTTTAATCTCATATAACTATTCCAGAAGAGTGTAGATGGGGAGTACAGGGATGTACAGGATGTACAGGGAGAAAAAAATAAATAAAGGAGAGCAAGAGTGAAGAAAAGAGGGATATGGTGAGGAGGAGGAGGGGGGATCCCTCGTAGGATGAAAACGCGAAACGGCATCCGTTGATCATGGTGGTATAGAGTTTAGGGAAGCGAAGGGTGGTTGGTTTGCTCCGAGGGCCGTTGTGGCAGATCCGTTCGTTTTGGTTGAACTGTAGTTGGGGAGAAGCGGACTGGAGATTGGAGGGGATTGAGAGGGTTGTTAAAATCGTAGAGTGTGGAAAACGATGGTTGCACCGGGAGAGGAGCATCGGTTGGCCAGTTGCGGGAGGATCGGTACTGGTTGGAGAACGCGAAGCTCATGACGAGGGACGAAGAGATGCAAGCGGAAGGGTAGTTGGTCCTGGCACGGAGTATGCTTCGTATACTTGCATATATACAGAGAAGGAAGTGGGAGAAGAGAGAAAGAGATGAGAGGATTGTATGCGCTCGCGTATTGCAGAGAGGTGGTGCAAGTTTCGCGTGGAGGTGATTGTGTTAGAGCCGAGCTGAGGCAGAGAGTGGAATGGAGGGTTCAGACGAGGTCAGGTCACGGAACGAACCGCTGGCTCGGGCTGGATAGCTGGTCGATAGAATGCCTCAACCTCTCGCCTGTTGTTCAATCTTTTATATCTATATACATCGATACAGTACGACTTGTCACAAGTTCCTGTCATTTCTCATTTTCGACAAATCGCTAGATGCATGCGTTAACGATTTATGTGAATAAAAATTCCGAAGAGACAGACACGAATCTGTCGAATGCTGTGATAAGTGATTGCGTTCACGATAACATGCTAAATCAATTTGTACTCAGTCACCAATTTGTAACTCCGAGGAACATTAACCCTAGAACGGTAACCTTATTTTTTTTTTTTAACTATTCCGATAACCTGGGGTCGTAAGTGACGCGAATTTTGAAAAATTCATATCTCCGGTAAAGCTCAACGAAAAGCGTTCAACTCGGGCTCATTCTTTTCGTTTTTTGATGCAGGACCACGCGAGCCTGGAGCAATTTTGCTTGAAGTTTAAAAATTAGTCAATAATGCGGTAAAACGATAAAAAACGGGAGGACGAAGGGAAAAAGGGTGCGGGATTTAGAGTCGTCTGGGGTCGTTTTCGACCCCAGGTTACCGTTCTAGGGTTATTGTTTCTCGTGCCATTTATAAACCAACAAATTTCACGAACAAGTATTTTTCCTCTGAGGAACTCCACGAACTCCGCGAGTAACTCCTTATCCAATGCCAGGGAGTCTACTGTACCGCATATCTATACCACCATTTCCTCCCTCGTTTTCTACGCTTTTCCCTCTCTCGATATCTTTATTTCTAATCTTCCATCTCACTCCGTTTCCTTTCGTCATAGGGTACAGAACACACCCGTAGAAGCGGCAGAGTAACATCACAGCAAAGCCTGTTTGTGCAACCCCACTCGCGGAGACTCTGGCTATAACCCGATGTCGTTCTCTGTTTCGTGCACGCTTCGAGCTCCGCTCCGAGCATTCGTATAGCAACATTACACTACGTATACGACGTGGAAACTCATTTATAAACGACGTATACATACATACACATACAAAACACATAGATTTCTACACATACATAGTAAGCGGAGCACCACCAACATTTCGTGTCACGTCAATGCACACCAGTTTCGACCTCGGCGACGACGACTACGAGGACGTCGACGGCAGACCCAGGGAAGGCTGAATAACCGACGTTCCACACCCCACCACTCAACGTACAATTCCACCAACTAGTCAGAGAACTAACAACGCTACCCTCTCACCTTTTGCCTCACCCTTTCTCATTCTCTCTATGCAGCATGGCTCTCTCCAACCCACCTTGGTACACCGACCTAATCACTCGAATTACAGTCAACATTATTATACTTTAACGCTTTATGCAGCTTCCATACGACGTTGACGATCACGTTTCAACCTTTTTTTTAATAACGACCTTTCATTCACTTACATTCGACGCTTTTGCTGAAGTCCTCATTTGGACGATGCTGAAGTTTGCATCGTTGGAATGCAACGAAGTTTTTTCTCGACAAGATCCCACGATTCTTATTCAATATTTAGTCCAGACAATAAAACCATCTTTTTTTGAGATCCACAGACAAAATCGATACGAATAATTTCATGATTTTTTAAATTGAAGAAAATATTAATAGAAATAATATTTTTCGTTGGAGCCGAACGTTGCGAACTTCAGTGTCATTCATTTAGTTTGAAAGATTTGTTTACTTGGAGTGATTGTCAAATTGCTGTCTCGTTGATTAAACTCCGTTGTCTTTCGCGTCAATATTTTCTCACAAATACTTGTAAAATTTTTTCTACTAAACTATTAATGTTTAGTAGGAACATTTTTTGCCGAACGTTCGGACTCGCTCGGTGTTACTTTTCATGGATAATTTTTTGGGAAGAGATGGGCTCGAAAAGTCCCGCAGACGAAGTGCCATATGAGTGGAAAAGGATTTTTGAAAATTCATTTCTTCGTCAACAGTTGAGTGATTGACTTAATACTTTTCAAATAAAGAGGATCGGGCAAGAAAATATTTTATTTAGCGGGAATCCGTAGCTGTGAAAGGAATTCCTTGATAATTTTCATTCGCCACATTCAGCTGATTCTGCAAATTTAGTTTCTTCGCGTACAAACGAGGTTCGTTGGTTCATTGAATATTTAAAATGCGAAAAATGTTTTTTTTATGGTCGAACGACTGACTGGATTCGTTGATAATTGGAAAAAGGAGTTTGTGGCAATTTTATTTCTGGGATTTGATGATGCACTATTTAGCATGCATCATTTATGAGAAACTTAGAAGTAGAAAATATATTATTCGCTCGAATCAACGCGGTAAGACTTGATTTCGTGGGAACAGTTTTCTCGACACCGAAACGCCCGGTTTTACTCTCGCATCCTTTCACAATTTTCACCCGCGGAGAAAATGTGTCTCGCTGGATTGAGATTTAAGATTCTGCGGTGAAAGGCCACAAAGAAACTACGAGATGCTGTTGGCACTTTTGCTTGTCGTCGATTCGCGGCTATGGGCTTATATACTCCACCAATATATATCCACTTAAAGTGAATTGGAGTACGTCCAAAATGAGCTGCGCTCTTATCTCTTGGCTTGGCTTATTTAATGCCATTAGACTCAGAGAAAGGAAATATCTACGAGAAGCAAGAGGGCTCGTGAGAAGAAAAGCAGGTGTACCAGGAGAAAAAAAACAAGCCAGTCTATCAATAAACATAAAAGTTTGAGTATGCAAATGATTTTGCGCGAGCAACCACTGCTTCGTACTCCAGGACCTCTGTTTCCGTAACAAGGCTCGAATCTGCTTCGCATTGCACTTGTAATTGTGGAACGTTACGTTCATTTTGAGTGTTCGGTTGCACGCACCAGTCGCGAGACCCGTTTGGGTCGAGGGCTTCTCCGCGACCCAGCGCAGACCGATCGATCCTGCGCGCCGAGAGAGGGAGAACTTTTATGGCAGTTGCGAAAACAGAGGTCCTGGCGGCTAACATATAGCTCGCGGAAGTTTTCGGCGAAAAAGCTTCGAATATTGTACAAATATTTTTCTACTCGAATTACAACCGGCACTTTTCCATGCGATGTCGAAAGATTCGGACCAAAATTTTGCATATTTGATTTTTTTTTGTGATTTTGAATCATTTTTTTTTAGGTGCGACGCAGAGTGACTTATTATTTGAAAAAAATGTTTCGAGCCCCTGGAACAGAGAAGCTGAGACCAACGACTACAGATTTCCGTTCGGATGTCATGGCTCTTTTCGTTGCTGCGTTAGCTTCGATCCAAGTGTAAAATAAACTTTGATGCTATACGCGATAACGTCATTTATACTTTGTTGACATCCCGGCTGTGAGTCCGAATAAACAAATTGCTCGTTTCTATCGCTCGCGCACGATTATAATGCTTCACCGATATTTTAGCCAACCAACTGTTTATGTACCGCAACCGCAGCGACATTGTTATACCGCGTCGACGCAAATAGTATGTGAAAATCCCTGGCAAACCTTCAACAACATCGATCATATCGCAGTTTTCCGCGGTCACACGATCAACGCATCCTGCATCATCGAGAGCTGCGTTTCGATAAACAAAACGATTTTTTTTTCACTCAAGTGCGATTCGTGAGCTTTTGTACGTTTTTGAATTTTTATCTAATTTTTTAATCGAGAATGACCCTCCCGAAAAAGTATTTCATATTTTGTGAGGAAATCGATCGAAATTTAGTCCATATTCGCGTTTTTGGAATAGCAGGAAAAAAAAGGAAATATGATTTTCACACATAGCACCTCATTGGGAAGTCAAATAAATTATTGCGTGTGTATAGCAGTTTGTCAATGTTTGCTTTTCATGGAGGGGGAATCTTGGATATTTCGACATTGCTGGGCGTAAGGCTAGAGATAATCACGCAATGTGGAATAGAAGTTTAGATTGTGTGTCCGTGTGTGTATGGTGATAATAGGGTCAAAGTCAAGACAGCAGAGGATATGGATAGCGCCAAACTCGGTCAAGGCAGAAGACTCTATAGGTCAATCTCTTTCACAAATATACATGTTCTTATACCCACACCATGTCTCAAGTTTCAGGGTAAATGCACCCATTCCGACTTGCCTCTCTTGTCGATCAATCTCGATGTATTTTTCTTAACAAGCAAAAAAGCGACGAATCCTTAATTTCGTTTATGAAGAAAAAAAAGGGAAATTTATTTGTAAACTTTGGAAATGAATGTGAGGGCGAGTGTCTAAATTATTTTGTTTGAATTCCTGAAACAAAAATCTAGAAAAATCAATTCTACGATTATGTTGACCTAAATATTCGTTTAGCCAAATTAAGGGGAAAAAAGACTGACTTTTCGTATACGTTCGAACTTTCTCAATTGCATGTTTCAACACTGGATCGAATCCTGAATCACGGTAAGGGGAATCGAATGAATAAATGTACGATTTGTGGCACGAATTCGATTGATTGGACGGCTGCAAGTCTCTGCATGTCATTCGTTGAAATTATGGCAATTGACACGGATCGAAAAATTAGCAGTTTTCGAAAATTGATCTTTCAACACATTTCTTTTCTCTTTCTCTCTTTTTGCCATCGAAGTGGAGGAGCTGAAGGGTTGAGAGAGGCGAAAGTTTTGACAACGAGAATATAGAATTTCGGAACGAAGCAAAATATTCTTTTGTATCAACACGTCCGTAAGAATGTCGTTGATTTTCGCGAACCATTGCCACTGACATCAGGAAGCAACTGAACGCCTTTACATGGTCGACTACACCGAAAACGAAATTATGTTGGAAAAGATCGATATTTTGTTAGATACGTTCAGCTAAACGTTTGTTTTTGAATAATCCCCAAAATTGTGTCGTCGCAGCAAGAAATATTCTAGAAAGTCTCTTCGGAAGCAAATGTTTGTGGTCCCAATCGTCAATTTAGCTGAAACAATTTCATAAGGAACCGAATATACTGTCAAAATAAGGAAAATTTTGGAATTATCAAAAAATATTTAGTTCACCGTATTCAACAAAATATCGACGAATTTTAACAAAATTTCATTCCCAGTGTATAAATCTCAACCCGCCCGCGAATTTGGTCTTTTTTCTAATTCTTCAACGTTCATAACTGTTCCTCGTGTACCCAGGAAGTGGCCGAGCGACTTTCACAGCAGCTACGCAACCCAACTGTCAATTTGGCGAACCGTAGGATTTGGCACAGAGGCAGTTGCGAACGTTGGCGAGTTGGGACAGCGGGGCGTTGCGGAGAGCGCGTTTGGAAGAGAGTGGGCGGTTGAACGGTGGCTGGATACCCGCTACCCTGGCACTTAATTAGTATTTTTGTATACTCTCCGTCGCTTCCCTTCGCCGCTTTAATTTTTCTGTTATTTTAGCTTTCACTGTTCCTCTCGTTTTCGTTTCTCGCTCCCAAGAGCCCGCTCTCAGTCTGTCTGTCGCGGTTCTTTTCTCCTCTCTCGGCCGCCTGCTCCGTTCGGGCGCGTTCTTACCTTCATCTTTTTCGTAATTTCTTGGCTGCTTTCTCTTCTTCGCAGATCCGTAATGAAAATGTCACAACTCGGTACGGAAACAAAGCAGCGCGAGCGAACTGAGATAAATACAAGTTGAAAAGGTCAGAAGAAAATAGCTGAATATTTAGGAAACCTTACTGGGATATTTGAGTATACGAAAAGCTCCTGGTTGGCCATGCGGAAGCTGCTGGAAGTTTCCACTCCCCTGACCCTCCTGCTCTGCTGGATCAATGATCCACCCTCTGTCCTGTATTCTCCTTCGCTGCAAGCCGAACAGGAGCGAGGAAACAGAGGGCGAGAGAACGAGATGGCAGGCTTCTTTCGTTCCAACCCTCTGCCATGCTCCAACCTTATACTTCTATCCCATAATTCACCAAAGTTTAGTTCACTTTCCACGTATATTCCCCCGACCCCCACCCCCTACTTCTCACTTTACCTTCGCCAGGCGGTAGTTATAACTTTATGAGTACGTACACGAAGCTCAGGAGTTTTCTTGCCTCAAAGAAGATTTAATATTACCCAGCGCAGTCAAGGAAATAAAAAGCTTCGCCTTGAATAAAGAAACCGACAGGACTCACGCAGTCCTCCTTCATCTTGATCCTCTGAACCGTTTACTCTTCAGCAGGGGCCACTAAACATTCTACCGGACAGACATCTTTCTTCACGAACCGCAGCGGTGCTTGTTAAGGGATTTTAAAAAGACTACAGAAAACTACTCATCTTTTTGTAAAATCAAAGGAACTTGTAAGAACGAAGATATAATAACGAATTATTGGACGGAATGGTCTCGAAAGACGATACTGAAGTTTGCATCGTTGGAATGCATTAACAAAATTCCGTTTTTTCTTTACCAGATCCCACGATTCTTATTAAATATTTAGTCAAGACAATAAAACCATTTTTTTGAGATCCAAAGACAAAATCGATACGAAAAATTTCATGATATTTCAAATTAAAGAAAATATTAATAGAAATAATATTTTTCGTTGGAGCTCAACGTTGCGAACTTCAGTTCCATCTTTTTCACATCTTGACCAGATCCCACGATTCTTATTAAATATTTAGTCAAGACAATAAAACCATCTTTTTTTGAGATCCAAAGACAAAATCGATACGAAAAATTTCATGATTTTTCAAATTAAAGACAATATTCATAGAAATAATATTTTTCGATAGAGCCCAACGTTGCGAACTTCAGTGTCATCTCGACGCAACTATGAAGATTAAAATTCTAACGTTTCGCGTAAATTCTTCTCTCTCAACTTTCCTCATGCAAAAAAATTGTCTCGAAAACATCTACGGACAGATTACCACGGATTTATCATTCCGTAACCATAAATCCGCGTCCTCCAACGGAGCAACCATCGTGTAATTTCGTTAAACTCCGACATTTGTATAGAAGCGAAAAGACGAAGGAAAGATATGCGTGTACGTTTAATTGGATGACCAAGAATCCTGTTGATTAAAAGTTGCCGCGGACGTGATACGCTTGGTGGATCGAAAATGCTGTCTCGAGAAAGGGTTCTTTGTCTGAAGGGTGTCTCTCTCAAAAGGGATGCTGTTTCGGCAGTTATTCCCAAGAGTAATTCTCGCCCAAGAGTAATTCTCGCCAGGGGATCAAGAAGATAACGTTTCAAAGAACAAGACAACTTTTTACGAAGAGAAGAGAAAACGTCAGTTATGAAAATTTCAAGTGCCACGCGCGTTATTACGTTCTAAGGAAACGGAAAATGCTTGGGAATAATTTTAGAGGAATAAATGCATGCAAAATGAGACAAGAAATCAAAGTAACGGACACGAAATAAACGTATCTTACAAAACTAAACATTTGTATTCAAGTCCGGCCTCGGAGTTCTCGCTCCACGCATATACATACTCTTTCCCTCTTCCTCTTTTTCTAGTCCGAGGCCCGACCTCATCGCCTTTAAATAAGCACTTTGACGCCTCGCACAAACCGATTTATTCAACGCTTGAAAATTATTAATACGAGTATTCCGTTCTCTGCTCCCGCACTTTTATTTTCATTTTCTTCGTACAAGCACATTCTTTCGTGTTTTTTTTCTGAATTTCACTTACAGTCTTCCCAATGTCCAATTCTCATAGAGTTGCTCTGGTTTTCGAATCGATCGATAGAATAATCACGGCGCGTCAAGCTCACGGCGTTCGAACGAAAACCGCATGTTTTTCTTACTATTTTTCATTTTTACGATGCTGAAGTTTGCATCGTTGGAATGCAACGAAATTCTGTTTTTTCTTTACCAGATCCCACGATTCTCATTAAATATTCAGTCAAGACAATAAAACCATATTTTTTGGGATCCAAAGACAAAATCGATACGAAAAATGTCCTGATTTTTCAAATTTAAGAAAATATTAATAGAAATAATATTTTTCGTTGGAGCCCAACGTTGCGAACTTCAGTGTCGTTCATTTTTAATTCGTGATCATTAGTTCACGAGGTATCACGCAAAAATTTAGAGCACTCTTTGGCTTTTTTATATTCTCCGAAAGTAGCTAAATGTCACTGAAGAAACGTTCAATTGGCCATACCGAGTTTTCGAGTGTAAACAATGGGTTTCGTGGTAATTATAGTTCAGCCAATCGTGGCAGAGCATCAAACGAGAAATTTTCGGTTCAGAGTATTACGGTGCCAAATTCGAATGTTAATCTTTCGGAATAACTGGTATATAATAATTGCCAGCGTGTACACGAGGATCGAAAAAGAAGCGAAGCATTTGAAAATCGAGGTCGACAGCAACGGACGATGAAAAGGAGAAAGAGCATTGTTACGGATCGGAGAAAAGAAGGGAGCGAGAAAAGGGTCACGCAAGGAGGGTCATGCCGGAAGAGGAGGAGAACCAAATGAAATTTAATACCATTGGGAATCATGACGTGTTTGTATACACGTTTGTATATATTATACTCACCAACTGGAGGGTCATCACGAATTTAGATTATCAAAAGAAACACGCGTTTCTCTAATGCGCGCTCCTCAAATTGCCGATCTGCTTCCAACAGTTCTGAACACTCAGGGATAGAGAGCAAACTGTAAAACTGACCTGATCGTCGAGCCTTTTGCCATGTTCCTGCTTTTATACCGTGACCGATTTCTACGAGCGTGTGCGCGATTGTGTGAGGAGGTTCGTTTTGTTAAAAATATAACGACAACAAAAAAAGAAAGAATTAACCGAAAAAATATGATGTTGAAGTTTGGATCGTTGGAATGCAACGAAATTCCGTTCTTTTTTCAGTAGAGCTCATAATTTTGGTTCAAAATTTGGTCTGGACAAAAAAACGATCCTCTCTTGCGACCTAAAAACTCAATCGACACGAAAAATTGCCATGATTTCCAAAATTCAATAAATAATAAATAAACTAAATATTTTTCGTTGAATCTCAACGTTGCGAACTTCAGAGTCATNTGGAATGCAACGAAATTCCGTTCTTTTTTCAGTAGAGCTCATAATTTTGGATCAAAATTTGGTCTGGACAAAAAAAACAATCCTCTCTTGCGACCTAAAAACTCAATCGACACGAAAAATTGCCATGATTTCAAAAATTCAATAAATAATAAATAAACTAAATATTTTTCGTTGAATCTCAACGTTGCGAACTTCAGAGTCATGAAAATATCGGATTCAACATTCCAAACTCTCAGGCTGCCTTGTTCATGAGAAATCAATGGAAAGCATTTTCCTAAATTGACGCGATCTCTTGTGGATTACAGGGAATTCGCAAATACCGTCCAAAGCTGTTTCGTAAAAATTCTCCATTACTGGTAAGAAAAAAATCTGCAGAAGGTGTGTACGACTTTCTTAAATATTCATCAAAGTTTTGGGAAGTTTGGAATAAATGTCGCGGATCTTTTGATTTACTTGCTGCAGAGTGAAATTTCTTTCCTAATAAATTTTTTTATTAAAACTTTGAAAAACTATTTGAAAAAAACTTGAAAAACTATTATTTCTACTAAATTGCGAGCGGTCAATTCTGCTCAGCGTGTGATCGCCAAACTGGTGGATGGCTAAGCGTGAAAACTCTTCGTTATTTTAAATATTGCGACAATTTTTTGTTTATTCCGCAAATACTTTAGTGATCATCGACCGTCCGAACGTTTTTATGGCAAACCATTGGAAATGCGATTTATTGACGTTTGCGTATGACTCTGGGGAGGTTCGATGAGGATTTATCCTCGGGGCTTTTCTCGTTCTTACCGCGTACGCGATGGAGGAATCTCAAGAGCTTATAAAGTACGAGCGACGTTCCTATGCTATATAAGTAATACTTCCACTTCTCATTCTTGGCCTCCTATCTCTGTACACCAGCTGGAAATCGAATTTCACACTTGAAAAGAAATACTGATTCGAGCTCGAATACGAGACGCCCCTTCGTGCCTCATCCACAACAGAGCCTTGAATCTGTCTTCGCGTGAACATGTGAGTGCGTGTGTATTCGCTCAACGGATTTTTCTCAACACCGATCGCCTTGAGCTTTTCCACATCCTGAGCACGATATACATCTCTATTTGGATCAAAAAACTTACTTCGTAATAACATTTTATTCATCATTGCAGCGTTCTCCATAAAAAATAAAATAAAAAAACTAAAATATTGACAATTATTACTACACACGATTATTATTGTCGTCGTTAATATTTTTGCTAGCGTCGGTGGACAAACTTCCAAAAATTTCTTATGGATCTAAATCCATATGCATTTCTATTTGGATCCAAAAATGTCCTTCGTAATAATGAAAAAAAAAAACTACAATGTTGACGATTATTATTGTCGTCGTTAATATTTTTGCTAGCGTCGTTGGACAGACTTCCAGAAATGTTGCGTGGAAAAATATAAAAAAACTCCCTTGCTGTGGGATCGAGTTGAAAGCAAAAATGATTGATTTATTTTTCGATCAACGACAAATGAGTATAAAATAATAATAAATATCCTCCAACGACGAATGAATGTGCAGCTATGATGACTGTATTATGTGTACTAATTTACGTAATCACTACGAGGACGAGTGATGTCACTTATTGGGAGTAGCACACACTTCTCTGAAGCACATGGAAGCCAGGGCCGAGGAGACAACACGTGGGACAAGCGTATATAATGTCTAATTTGCGGAACTAATTTTTAAACGATTGAACGAGGGAAGAATATTGAGAAGCAGGAATAAGGGGCGAGGAGTGGGAAACGTGTAGATTAAGGCGTTAGGCTTTTGCATGAATAAATATAATCGAGTGAATTGAAAAAATGAACTTTTCTTATTTTCGGAAATGCCGTTTGCCACGATACATGAGAATTAAAAATTTAGATACATTAATTGGTTTTTTCGAATAATCAGACTCAGAAGCTTGATTTGTTGGTTTCGACAAAAAGGCGTAAAGATTTTTTCAATATTCTTGGATATTTGACATCGGTACAAAGGTTTTCGAACGCGAGTGCTGAGTAAATGGATAGTTAAACAACGATATTCGGATCACTGGGTTTCGGAAATTCCGTTTGCCACGATACATGAGAATTTATAATTGAGATACTTAATTCTATGATTAATTGGCTTTTTCGAATAATCAGACTCAGGAGCTTGATATGTTGGTTTAGACGAAAAGGCGTAAAGATTTTTTCAATATTCTTGGATATTGCACATCGGTACAAAGGTTTTCGAACGCGTGCGCTGAGTAAATGGACAGTTAAACGATATTCGAATCTCTGGTTCGAATAAGGAAGAAGGTTAACAAAAAAAAGGCGAAAAGAGAGAGTCTCAGGGACAGAAACTCGAAGAGGCCATAGCAGCACAAAAAGGCTGAGGAGAAAGCTCGTAGGGAGAGGGCATTTCGCGTTGCTGATCTCTCTTATACAAGGGAAACTCTCGAGAGATGGTCGAGAGATGAAATATATAAGATTCTTGTTGAACTTAAGCCTAGCACACATATACTAAAAACTTGCGACAACATATGTGTATATAGTGTGTCCCAGAAATCGTGCTCAATCTTCGTCATCTCAACCGTTCGAAAAACTTTCAATTAAATTTTTTTTTTTTATAACTTTCTTTCGAAATATGAAACGAGAGATAGAAACGAATCTAGCCCGCGTTTGTGAATTGCAGAAATAGTTTCGCCCATTTTTTTTCTACTCGTTTCCGTTGTTATTTTGTTTAATTCCACGTCCATAGCGATTCGCACTATACGCAGCTATTTTTCGAGATTTGGAAGAATTTTTGGAAATGATCATTATGAGAAAAGTTGAGTCTCGAACCTGCAATTTTTGCGCTTCATTTTTTTCATCGATTTTATCGAATGAAAATTTTTCACGTAACCACAAAACTTGATGACTCTGAAGTTTGCAACGTTGAGATTCAACGAAAAACCATTTGTATATTTCTTATTTATTGAATTTTGATAATCATGGCAATTTTTCGTATCGATTGAGTTTTTAGGTCGTAAGAGAGGATCGTTTTATTGTCCAGACCAANGTCATTTTGTTTAATTCCACGTCCATAGCGATTCGCACTATACGTAGCTATTTTTCGAGATTTGGAAGAATTTTTGAAAATGATCATTAAGAGAAAAGTTGAGTCTCGAACCTGCAAGTCTTGCGCTTCACTTTTTTCATCGATTTTTTCGAATGAAAATTTTTCACGTAACCACAAAACTTGATGACTCTGAAGTTTGCAACGTTGAGATTCAACGAAAAACCATTTGTATATTTCTTATTTATTGAATTTTGATAATCATGGCAATTTTTCGTATCGATTGAGTTTTTAGGTCGTAAGAGAGGATCGTTTTATTGTCCAGACCAAATATTGAATAATAATTATGAGGTCTACTGAAAAAATAACAGAATTTCGTTGCATTCCAACGATGCAAACTTCAACAGCATCGTATGGAATTTCGTAGTGTGTAATTTCCGATTTATTCGCAATGTTAGGGAAACGAAAAATGACGCGATTTTTACAGTCGAAATAATTCATTTGTTTCCGGCGACTGTCCATTGACGAGGGAGCGACCGATTCAAAGGATTTTTCCACGAAAAATATTTGAACAAATATTCTCGGTGTGAAATTTTGATGTGGAATAAAAAACCAACGCATTGCTGAAGTGAAAATTGAAAGAAAATCGCACTGAACAGACGAATGCGATTATTTTGAAACATTTTTAGAAATTATATCGAAAAAATGGGACGTAAAATTTGTTTTTACGTTGAAAACTGCTCACGCGAGTAATTTCATTCGAATTATGTCGTAAATCAAGCACGACGCAACGTAACAAATTGTCTATGTGGTCGGTAAATGAGCTCGTGAATGTCGAACGAGAAAACATAATCGTTTATTGTTTGTATATATACAAGCGCATGTAGATCGAAGAAACGAGTTCAACAAATAATTGATAGATATAATAAAAAAAATGGTGTGCCTGGTTTCAACCTTCGTGTCTTTTGCTCTCTCGCGCTTGCTCTCTATTTCTTTTCGTGTAGGTACGTACGTCGTATGTATGTTTGTACGAAGCCTTTGAAGGAACGATTTATCGTTTCCGCCGTTCACTGAGCTCGCGCGAGCTTTGTGGAACAATTTCCAATTGCCAAGAGTTGTTCATGTTGTCTTCAATTTTTGGTCCACTAATTCCTCGACACGGTGAACAAAAAAACAGCCTTAAAAATTACCGAAAAAGGAGACTCGATAAGTTTTCAAAATAACAAATTGTGAATCGATCGATAAAGTTTCATTAAGCGAATACCAATTCGATCATAAAATCCTTTGAATCTCGAAGAACGAAATTCAAGCCACGAGAATAATTCTTAAGCTAAAAGATACTTTCCACCTTTTTTTTCCAAGGAAATCCCACAAGATTGGCGCGGAACAGTTGCGGAACAAAAGCAGTATAGTTCTGAAACAGCTCGCAATGGAAAGTAAAGCTAGTTTCGAAAATGGGTGTGCGATGAAAACATCGTTGATATAGCCAGAGATCGCGGTCGGGCCTTTCGAGTGAAAATGCGGTGATCGTTCTCTCTTGGTTCTGCAGTGTGTCCCCTGCGCCCCTTCGTCAAATTGAAACGAACGGCAATTTGAAAGTACTTGGGGCCTGGGGACTGACCACCGCGGAAAAGTAGAGAGTGCGCTGTCTCTATAATATTTATACGTATACATGTATATTTCCGCGGAATACGTGTGTTCGATCCCCCGTCGACCAGCAGCCTTTAGTCCTGATAATGTGGAAGCTGGTTGTTTCTTTTTCTGCTGTTACAACTTTTCTCAAGCACAAAACTGATTTTGCAACTAGAAACCCTTGGAAAAAAAATCAAAACACTCTTTGCTTCTTTCATCGGAAATATTGACTTCGATGCGGAAAACGATTTTTAAGTCGGATGAGTCAGCAAATAAATGACACCAAGTCGTCGGTACACAAATTCAGTTCAAATTTTCGTGAGTTCGTTGAAAAAATTGGGCCGTTTGGTGATCAACAAAATAGCGTGAGATCCGCCGTTGTTTATGAGAGAAAAAAAAATGGATTTGGCTCAACGACTCGCAACGACAGTCTTTGTCGAAGCTCATTCTTGTTTCCCTTGACGATTTTTGAAGCGGATCTTAATCGTTCAACATATCGAGATCATGACTCTGAAGTTTGCAACGTTGAGATTCAACGAAAAATATTTAGTACATTTATTATTTATTGAATTTTGGAAATCATTGCAATTTTTCGTGTTGACTGAGTTTTTAGGTCGCAAGAGTGGATTGTTTTATAGTCCAGAGCAAATTTGGATCAAAAATTATGAGCTCGACTGAAAAAAGACCGAAATTCCGTTGCATTCCGTTGTGGAAATTTGGACGTAATGAGTATAAATTTCCACATGTGCGTGTGAGAGAGAACACACACGTGAACATAAACGTAATAGAGGATTTCTGTCAGGGTGAGAGCGGCTTGGTTCGACTCGACATCGTTGAATCGAGCTCTGGCTGATTTTCACTCTGCCCTGTGGGCGGTGTAGTCAATAACGAAAGTGCGCACGGGGCCTCGTAGCTGGAGCGATATATTTTCGCGCAGTGTGGATAGATACGTATGTGTACATGGGACAAACGTGTGTGCACGAAACGAGAGAGAGTGCAGTATCGCAAGCCATATGTTCTACATAGATTGTGTGTTGCACGTAGAAATTATGGAAACTCGGAAAGGCCATAAAGGCGTGAGAGTTTTATTCGATTTCCCATGGATATAATAACAATATTAATATGATAAGTGGGAATACAAACAAACGACATGGCAAGATCGGGTTGAAAGGCTAGCAGGACACGCTGCTACATAAAATAATCATTACGTTGAAATTAAAGTGTTTTCAGTCGTTTGATCACTTTGAAAAGCAATCGGTAATTGCATTCGTTAAATATCGTTGTTATTATTATTTTATATCGAATAACAATGATTACATAATTGACCGTTCGTAATCAGCCTGTTAATGACGTTTTCATATCCTTCGGATTAATATCGATTAATTACGATGATTATTTAATAACGTGAATACCATGAGATGGAAATCATTAATGAAAGGGTTGATATTAAATGATCAGTACAATGGAATTAAATTCATGATTCTTTTTGCTAATGAATGATAATAAATGGATGTCAGTATAGGAATAATTTCTGCTTCACCCCAGTAAAGCAGAAATCTGCTTCACTCTTCGTCTCTTTCTCATTACTTATTGACACCGATTGATTCTCATTCGTTATCGATTTTGTGTGCCAGTTCTTTTGATTATATTTATCTATGCTTCGGTTGGACGGCGATGACTCTAACCTTAAAAATTGTGCGAGCTTCAATAATGAAACGCATTCGTAGTGAACACTTTAGTCGATTTAATTTTTGCTTCCTCATAGAGGAAGCTATGTGACGGTAAAATTTTTTTTTTTTCAGTTTTCAATGTCAATGTGCTTAAAATGTCCCAAAACGTCGAAAAATCATATCTACAAAAAATGTCCGGATGTGTGTGTGTATGTGTGTGTGTGTGTGTGTGTGTATGTTCTGGCACTGTAAAATTCAAATGTTCATAACTCGAGAACGGTTTGAGCTACATGGCTCCCGTTTTGCACAGATGTTAGTCTAGACCAGCTCTTCGTTCACGGACAATTTCGTCAGAACAGCTAAAAAAATACGAACTCTACGGCATTTTGAAATTTTCGAAAAAATGGTGTCGGCACTCTAACTTTCGCAAATTTCGAGATTTATTATCAATTTTTTTTTTATAAATAGAGTATCTTAATAGGAAGGTTGGTATTGAATTTGGGAATAATCGATTGGACGGTTTAAATTTTATGGGTTTTCGAATTTTTCGAAAATCTTAGTTTTTCGAAAAATATCGAAATCTTGTAAGATATTATGTATAAGTCAGTACTCCCTCTGTACTTTCGAGCAAACTTGTCGGAATTATTGAATTTAAATGCAAATACAAGAACGTAGAAGAATGCTGCAAATTGAAATTTGCAAATGGCTTCCTCAAGTTGCTCAAGATGCACGATGCTCAAAGCTTCCTCTATGAGGAAGCCAATTGCAAATTTCAATTTGCAGCATTTTATGGAGGTCATAAGATGGTTCGCAGTAAAGAAAAAAACAAAGTTAATTCTGTAAATGAAAAGTCTTTTTATTCCAAAATGTTGTTTGATTTTTTCGAGTAACCGTGTTCTCGGTTTGACCTGAACTCTGTCACACAAATGACACTGAAGTTCGCAACGTTGAGCTCCATCGAGAAATATTATTTCTATTAATATTTTCTTCAATTTGAAAAATCATGACATTTTTTGGATCGATTTTGTCTTTGGATCTCAAAAAAAGATGGTTCTGTTGTCTTGACTAAATATTGAATAAGAATCGTGGGATCTGGTCAAGAAAAAACAGGATTTCGTTGCATTCCAACGATGCAAACTTCAGCATCATTCACACAAATAATTCTAGCCATGAAATTATCGTGGAGGAGCCAACAATTCCAAGGACTGACAAAAGCGTTTTCAAAATGTTCATTTTTTCATAAGTCTGAGAAAAACATGGAAAATTTTGAATGGAAAGTTTTCGAATTAGTTACTTTTTGCTATGGGAAACCATAGCTCGAACTGTCAAGAACTAATTTGTCGTCCGAAACCACGAAAGATGAACAGACAAAATGAGAAACAAAAATGAGAGAAATTGAGAATATTTTTCGCACCTCTCGATGTTTGTGAGGATTTCTCAAAACTCCAGGTAAAAACCAGAGCTCTCCCGGCGACATAAAGGTAACGTATTTGTATTTGCATGGAAAGCAAAAGCCTTTGCAACCCTTTTGCGACCCTATATGCGGTTCGATTCGAAATTAAAAAACGGAGGAGAATTCATTGGGCACCGGCTGACGAAAGAACAAAGCTTCGAGGCTGCCATTCGTGCTGCACCCCTGGGGGAAATGGGAAATGTGATGAGGGGGGGCTGGGCGGCTAAGTATAAAAGAAAAGGCAGAAAATGGAGCGCCGAAGAAGGTTAAGAGAAAGTAAAAAAAAAAAAAAAAACGAAACGGAGAAAGAGTAGAAGAAAAAGAACAAGAAAGTATTCAGTCGAGAGAGAGAGAGAGAGAGAGCAAAAAAGAGAAAAAAGGAGGCAACCAAATGAACAAGAATAACGAGGAAAAGGCGCCGAGCAAATCAACACCGACTGAGCCATTCGGAGACTAAGAGACCCGTAAAAAAGGGCTAAATAGACCATAAAGATTTGAATATCGGCTGACCGGATGACAATCGTAAGGTGAATGAAAAAAAAAGTTAAACATGAGGAAATATATACGAGGGAGAGGAAACGACGCAGATATATCGCCGAGTTTTGATGCGCGTCTTTCTCTCTCTCGCTCTCTCTCTCCCTGTAACTTCGGGTGCTCTTGTGTGTCGTGGGAGAAGAGGAGGAAGAGGAGATGGAGGGAGTGCAGAGAGGTGCGGCGAGTGGAAGAGGCGATTTGGACAGCGACGGCCCTGAGCCACTTGCGACAGTAGGTCAGCTCTCTTCACCTCACTTCGCCTCGTTTTCGAGCCTCCATTATGCTCACAGATCGCGGGAGACCCACCGACGTCTCGGCATCGTCGTCGTCGTCAGCGTCATCGTCGTCAACGTTCACACTCCAGACACGGCGATCAAACGAAACTCTACGGACTTGACTTCTCGGTCCACATTCGTTATGACTTTTCGAAACACGTGTTTGCCAACGACAATGCCTTACCAACCTTTCATACTCTCTGTGTTGATACTTTCTCGTGAAATGTTAAATTTCTTGATGTAATAACGATCGGCTGACAGTTAGCGAGTGGATCCACAACATTTCCATCTTCAATTTTTCATCTTTTTTTTTTAAATTCGTTTTAAAAGTTTATTCGAAATTTTGACCAAAATTTCTGCTTTTCTTATCGAGTGTCATTAAAAAACCAAAATTGCTCGATCAATAAAATTTGCGACTGGCAAATCGTTGTGTTGATTGCAACAAACATGTAGAGAAATTTCACTTTATTTGTTACATTCCTTTGGCTCTGCAAATATCGGTTTTTCAGTGCTCGATGGAATTTATTTTTCAAATCATTGAAAATATTCGGCATCATCAATTTTAATTACGATAGCGCTTGAATTTATGGTCCCAAGGAAAGTTGTATACAGAGATTTAGGTAAACTTGAGCCTTTTTGAATGAACAGGAGTATTTACCCAAGAAAAAACGATCGTGGCGAGGCTTAAAAAAATAAAACTTTTTTCCGTACTTCTTTTGACCGCTCTGTAACGAAACAGCAGGATGTTTTACTGATCCTTAAAAGCCCAGGGGGCCCAAAAAGATTTTCGATCCCGCAACAACTCGAGAACGAAGGGACCTCAGCAGGTAACGAAAAGGTTACTATTTGGCGGTTGTTTTTGGAGAAAAAAAATCCAGGACTAAAGTGCCAGGTAATTTGCTAGATTTTCGAAGCCCGCGGCGTCATTTTTGCTGGAGAGTACGGTCGAGCTTTAGTTTTTTTTTTAGGGAATGCAAAGCCGGGCAAGTGGCTAGATTTTTGTGTGTTTCCGTCACGTTTTTATCGTTTCATCGAATCCAAAGATTATTCCAATTTTTCAAACGAATTGTGCTCATAAAAAAGAATTTATCTTTGTACGGCAAAGTTGCAATATTCTGGCCGTGCGGTCGAAGAATGCCCGAGAAGAAAATGTTGACGTAGCCTCAAAAGCAAGAATTTCAATCGAGACTAAGGCCGAGCGAATCTTTTCCTATCCCGGTCATGCGTAGGTCGCGGTGAAGCAGCGATAGGGGCAGAAGCCATTAAAAGAGATGGAGTGACTATTTTTCACGATGGAAAAGAGTATTTTCAGCAGCGGAGAAGCAGACTGTGTGCGGATCGGGAGTATTGGTAGCTCGTGGGTGTTTGGTAGTTGGTTCTCTCTCAATGGCAACATTGAAACACACATGTTGGAAAACAATCTCTCGAATGACCAAGTTCCTCGAGCCAAGAAGGAGTCTTTTCTCTCACTTTTCTCCCCTCATTCCGACCAACGCGTTCAAAACCGAATCACAAATGACACTGGAGTTCGCAACGTTGGGGTCCAACGAAAAATACGTTTTTCTATTAATTTTTCGTTTGATTTTCAAAATCACGACAATTCTCGCATCGATTTTGTGTTTGGATTATAAAAAATGATCGTTTTATTGTCCCGATCAAATATTCAATAAGAATCTCGGGCTCAGTTCAAGAAAAAAGACAATTTCGTTGCATTCCAACGATGCAAGCTTCGCAGCTTCGTAATCACAAGCGATTCTCACACTTGGTAAATGCTCTGGCCCGTGATGCTTTCGAATCAAATATTTCACGTACGTATCTTGTTTATCGTTAAAAATAATGCATAACTGCGTTGATTGCAAAAATGTCTCGACTATCAAAGCGGAGACAGAAAGAGAACGAGAAAAACAAAAATAAACCAAGTCAAACTACGGTATCATCTTTTCAATCTCGCTCTCCTTTTTTTTCTCCCTCTCCTTCTCTCTCTCTCTCCCTTTACATTCGAGCACAGAGCGCTACAAGAACGGCCCATCTGGTTCATGGTTTTAGAATGCCTCGCGATGTGGCGTCTCAAGAAAGGTCTTATCGTTAACCTCGATCCTTCCTTGCTCTCGGCTCATTCTCAGCTCCGATACGAACATGTGAAAATATATTTATGTGTATATATATCTATCTATATAGAAGTCTACAGGGTGTCCACAATCCAGATGCCAAAGCTTTGAAAGCACGTGAGACATGAAGGAAAAAAAGATGGAGAATTTTTAGTGAATTTTCTTCATGCAGTTTTATTGGAAAATGAATCGTCTGGAAAAGTGAATATAAAGAAAATAAATGATGCTGAAGTTTGCATCGTTGGAATGCAACGAAATTCTCTTTTTTCTTGAACAGAACTCTTAATTATTATTAAATATTTGGTCTGGACAATAAAACGATCCTCCCTTGCCAACTAGAAACTCAATCGACACGAAAAATTGCCACAATTTTCAAAATTCAATAAATAATTAATAGATCTAATATTTTTCGTTAAATACCAACGTTGCAAACTTCACAGTCGCAGAAAATAATCGTCAGGATCTATACCCACACTATTCCCAAGTCAATTGTATCCTCAAAAACCAACACGATTCTCGTCTCTGTTGCATTCATTTTTTGAAAGCACGTGAGACGCATGAATGAAAAAAAAGTTGAAGAATTTTTAGTGAATTTTCTTCATGCAGTTTTATTGGAAAATTAATCGTGTAAAAAAATGAATATAAAGGAAACAACTGTCAGGATCTACGCACAATATCCCCAACTCAATTGAATCCCCAAAAAGCAACGAGATTCTCGTCTCTGTTGCATTAATTTTTTCTGCACTTTCACTCAAGAGGAAAAAAAGAAGGTGACTTTTTTTTAGGACACCCTGTGTATACATATAAATACGAGAGGTTAATACTCGCGAAGCGCATCACACGACTACTACACCGTTCACCTATAACTGTATCAGTAGGTCGACCAGATGCCGGTCAGGCTCTCCGAGCTCCAAGATGAGAGAATCTCCCGCATCAAGTTAACCATTTGCAACGACATCGATAATATATGCAGGATTTTAAAAATTCTATTTTTCTTCGCCCTGCTCGCTCAACACCACGCACAACAAAGAAATTTGATTCCGTTACACACACACACAGAATTATTTTAAATGTGTTATTATGTTAATTATACAATGGAAGAGAGCGACGAGAAATTCAAGAATCAGGAAACGCGTTTCTTTACTCCAACGAGCCCGTTCCAATGAAATTATTCATTTGCATCTTTTCAAGAGCAAAAAACCACGTGAATCTTTGTTATAGACAAAATTTGAAATTTCTTTTTATACGCCGACAATTATAGTTTTTTCTGGAATGTCGCTTCACAGCGCTCTGATTTTTGACTGTTTGATAATTTCTGGGAATAAGAAAAGAGCATTATGGATTCGGTGACTTTCTTTTAATAACACGTCTTCGATGACGTTCGGTTAAATGGCTCCATTCGATGACATCCTTTTATTTCGGTTTCTCAAGCATCATAAGCAGTGAGTAAGAATGTGAGAAAGAAGGCGAAGAAGAGTATATAGGATCGCGACGTTTCCGCATGAGTCGGTCACAATCCTCGAAGAGTCGTTTTTCGTTTTCTTCCTCGGATTTCGGATTTCACGGAGCAGCATCAGCAGGACCCTCGACATCGTGGGTGGCAGATGGGATAAAAGAGGATCGGTGGCCGCGATCGAGAGGAAGCGAGAGACGAGCTTCGAGAAGCAGGACGAACGAAAGGGAAGAAAGGAAAAAAAATGAGGGAGTGAATTTCGAAGGGGTCCTTTTAGGCCTGTCCCCCTTATGACGGACGAATTCTCGTCGGTGTAGACAAGCAGTGGGCAAAAGTACTGCTATGGCAAGGGAGGCTCCATGGTAAAGTGAGGGTGGCCCGTCGAGCAGAATACGAGGGACCCAAACTCTCAGGCTTCGTTTTACCGCGGTGTTGCCAACCGCGATTACTCTGTTTGACGTTCTTCGCCAAAAATATAGAAAATTAAACTCCAGTCTCACTCGTTATTGAGAGTTTGCAGAAAATCTCTGTTTCCAGTTGCCATATCCGAAACCACTAAATATTTCATGACGGAGAGAATTTTATATAAAAAATTACTATGCAACCATAGTTCCCTAGTACCATAGTGTCCCTCTGAGAAATTTTAGCAAAGACAGTTATCTTTTCATTCAAACTCTTTAGGAAATGGCGGAAATTTTGACATTTTTTGTCGAATTTTGAAATTTTTTGTAAAATTTTAAGATTTTTTGTCAATTTTTGATATTTTTTGCCCAATTTCAGATGAAAAATTACTATGTATTTGCTCAAATTTCTCAGAGGGACGATATGGTACCAGGGAACTATGGTAGCATAGTAATTTTTTGCACAAAATTCTGTCCGCGTGTTAATTGCAAAAATTCGATCCTATAGTACGTGGACGCAATAATCTAGATGCACAATCCTAAATATAAATACTGAAGATTAAAATCCTTTTACCAACGCGAATTACCACACCCATTATAGGTCCATTATAGCTCCAATCAAGTGCTACGAAGTTCGCTCAAATCGCCACAATTAAAGCGACTCATACGATTCGTCCCAACGTCACCTCCGAACCAACGTCATTCATTTTTCTCACTTACTTTTTTCACGTTCATTCGATCCGTCTCCGTTGCATTCACAATCTCATTCTTCCGGATCGAAAAGCGTGAATAGGGAGCTCATTGGTGCGCGGTGGCTCTCGAAAAACGTCGCGACAAGGCTGTCAGGTCGATGGGGTTTGTACTATCGTATTTACAATATATTACTGTATAGCGTAGGGATCCACAGTGGGGTGCTTATATTGGAGTTTCGTGCTCGTGGCTTTGACGCTACACTCTACAGCTCTATTGATATATATTCCCTATGCACACATAGATATATGGAGTTTATATACAACGAGTTGGTGAAGGATATAGCTCCGTTCAGCGAGGGTCGAGGACAACCATGATGGGAAAAAGCAGGCGAGGGTCGCCGACGATGACTACGGGAGGACGGGAAGAACGAGGACGACGAATAAAAATAAAGGGGGCATTGCGGAAGCGAGTAGTGGAACGTTAGGTGAAGGAAAAGGAGAACGATTCCAGGGTTCCGGAGCCATCTTGAAATAAAAGGGGCTCGAAATATATTCCTCTCTCCTTCCGTGCCGGGCTTCTCCGGTTTCTTGCTGTCTCTGTCTTTTACGTATGTACAGGCTGTTTCAAAAATAGCCCTTTGAGGGCTAGAACTTTATTGGGAATTGAAGCATTCAGTGGCGAGCAATTCTTTCGCTTTATTTATTTTTCCGATTGTCAATTAATATTTAGAAATTTAAATCATTCTTTGCAGAGCGCAGACATACCGAGCTCCGGATTCGAGCTCCGGTCAGTGTGAACAAAATTTTGTTGGAAAAGATCGATATTTTGTTCGATACGTTCACCTAAACGTTTTTTTTGAATAATCCCAAAAATTGTGTAATCGCGGCAAGAAATATTCTATAAAGTCTCTTCGGAAGCAAATTTTTGTCGTTCCAATCGTAAATTTTGCTAACAATTCCATTAGAAACCAAAATATTTTGCTAAAATAACGAAAATGTTGAAAATGTCAAGAAATATTTAGTTCACGGTGTTTAACAAAATATCGACGATTTTTAACAAAATTTCATTTCCAGTGGTTAAATTTTGCGATCCGTTATACTTTCCGGTCACTTTATATGTACCGAAGCCTCAACGAATTCACATCGTGCATGTGCTTTTCACACTAAAGCTATATGCTTATAGTCATTGCGAGGGCTGCTTTCGCTCAATGGGACAAGCGGTCAATGGAACCTCGTCCATCTCGTTCTCTAAGCTCGTTCGTTTATTCTATGGTTTATATTCACGCTGCAAAGACCCACGGAGCTCCCCTTGAGCTCATCCTCCTCGCTGAGCGAATCCCTCTCAGTATTTCATCGCGTCGTTCCAAAGGGCCCATTGCTCCCGCCCATATGGTATGGCTCTTTGTTCCACGACTCTCTTTCCGAATCCCTCGTTCTATCCATCACATCGACAACGATTATTTCTATTTTGCATCCCGTCCTCACTGTGTAGGTCGATAAGTTCGAGAACACATTTTTTTTACGTTGTACGTGTTCGTAGATACGAAATTTCGATCGATCACACTCAGACATGGTACAAACACGAGTCGGTAGTGCTCATCGAAACACGTTAAATTAAATGACCCTTCGATACTGTAAAACAATTCATCGTGGCCGTTCATTGAGAGAATTTTATACATAAAAAATTACTATGCTGCCATAGTTCCCTGCTACCATATCGTCCCTCTGAGAAATTTCATAAATAAAATTTAAAATAAATATTGAAGTTTGCATCGTTGCAATGCAACGAAAAATCTATTTTTTATTCATTATTTTTATAATTAATTGACTCGTTCCAAATTTTCTAGTAAATTTACTTTTCAAATGGTGAAAAAGACTTTCTCGTTATTGTCGACAAACACTGTATGAAAATTTGGTGCGATGCTATAACAAAATAATGAGTTTTCGTTGCATTTCATCGATGCAAANAATGACCCTTCGATACTGTAAAACAATTCATCGTGGCCGTTCATTGAGAGAATTTTATTCATAAAAATTACCATGCTGCCATAGTTCCCTGCTACCATATCGTCCCTCTGAGAAATTTTATAAATGAAAATTTAAAATAAATATTGAAGTTTGCATCGTTGCAATGCAACGAAAAATCTATTTTTTATTCATTTTTTTATAATTAATTGACTCGTTCCAATTTTTTTAGTACATTTGCTTTTCGAATGGCGAAAAAGACTTTCTCGTTATTGTCGACAAACACTGTATGAAAATTTGGTGCGATGCTATAACAAAATAATGAGTTTTCGTTGCATTTCATCGATGCAAACTTCAACATCATCGGAAATGGCGGAAATTTTGACATTTTTTGTCAAATTTTGACATTTTTGGCTCAATTTCAGTTTAAACATTACTATGTCTCTGCTCAAATTTTTCAGAGAGACGATATGGTACCAAGAAACTATGGTTAGCACAGTAATTTTTTATATAAAATTCTCACCGTATATATTGTTACAGGAAATTCCAACGCGATAGAACATTTTTTTACGGTCCGCTATTTAATCAAATTTAGACCTCACGTTGCGTACCAAGGGTGACTTACTAATTGGCACAAAAGCTGGCTAATTTCGTATCACCATAAATCCAGTGTCTTCGATCGAAGGATTATCGTGCAAAATTCTAAAGTATTTCGGGATAGTTCAACCTGTTTGCAAATTTCCAAGCACGATGAATTGGCCGTTGGGCTATTTATCCTTTCACTCAATCTCTGATTCTAATGGTTCGAGGATTTGAAAACTCTTCAGGATACGTTCCGGCCTCTGCAAAATTCTAGCAAGCAGTTTTATTAAATCTTAATCGTCTCGTACCTCGGAAACGCTCACTTCTCGAACCATAGAATTTTTTTACGACCAACAAGTGAAATTTTTTGTTTCCAGACTTTGAGCCTCGGCGATAAACACGAACGCTACAGAAAAGGGCTTGAAATCGTCTGTACAGAAATATACGCGCATAACCGTATATATATTTATATAATTCCATTGCTCGGTTTCTTTCATTTCTTTTTTTTTTCGAGGCCGCGCGTGAGTTTCACGGAGCAAATAATCGTTAGAACGGGTGAAAGTTCTATCTCTCTTTGCTCCACTCCGCTTCGTTCTCACACAGTAACGTCGTATTACAATTCAGTCTTATAAAGACTTTTCTGGACGCGAGTACTTTCCCAAACTCTAAACCCACTTTTGTCCATTTATCCTTCAATTATTTTTTCGATCTTTCCCCACTCGCTCAATTGACAAAGGAATACGAATATGGCCGAGGCTCCCGGGTGTCAAATATCTCTGAATTCTCAATTACCCAACGAATTTGCTCGACGCTGCTGAAGTTTGCATCGTTGGAATGCAACGAAATTCTGTTTTTTCTTGACTAGATCCCAAGATTCTTATTAAATATTTAGTCGAGACAATAAAACCATCTTTTTTGAGATCCAAAGACAAAATCGATATGAAAAATTTCATGATTTTTCAAATTAAAGAAAATATTAATAGAAATAATATTTTTCGTTGGAGCCCAACGTTGCGAACTTCAGTGTCATTTTGCTCGAACTGGCGTCTATTCCGATTAGAGTCGATCGATGAGTTGGGACATCGTGACGATCTCCACGAAATTGATAAGAAGCATATGATTCCGGAGATACATCCGCATGCCAATGATCTAACGAAACAAAATGGTTTTAGTGAATTTTTTATTTTGTACTTGAAGGTCCGTGGGCGAGAAAGGCTGCTGCTTGATTGCAGGAAATTTGAATTGGACGAATGGGATTAGTTGGCTGATGATAAGCGATTGCTTGGAATTGTATTTTAAAATCGAGAGGCATCGAAACAAGTTTGAGTGATTTTCAAGCGTCTCTAAATTAGAACACTCGAAAGGAGGTTAAAGAATCTCATGAATCATAAAAGAAGTGTGAAGAAATTGTGGTCCAATGCTGGACGAGTATGAAGAGAATGGTGTTTACGGAATGGATGGCCAATGACTGTAGGGAACGAGAAGCTATCTTAATGATACTGCGAGGCGTCGTGTGACTGAAGTATCGATAATCGAATGAGCTGGGGAGCCACGTTTTCAGATCGAGTAAAAGTGCACGTTCGGCCTCGTCGCGGTACTTCTCCGCTGAGACACAACGTGCTAGCAGCCACGAGAGAGTCGGAGGGAAAAGGGGAAAGAGGTTAACAAGAGAGAGAGAGAGAGAGAGAGGGAGGGAGAGAGAAGGGGAAGGAGATTTTAGCCACGCGCTTCCAACACAAAACGGTAGGAGCGATGCAGCAGCAGTCTCGCTTTCACTCCGTGTGTTCTGCTCGTTGATCGCACCTCGAGGGCTCCGGACGGTTTAGGTGTACGGAGTGTGGAAACTGTCTTTCGCCCGTAAGGTTATATTTTCGTAAGCGATTTTGAAACCACGTAGAATCCAGATTATATGAACTCGATCTTCGTGATGGTGAAATATATTTCCATCATTTCAAAATTTTCTACAAACATCGATTCCCAACTACAGGCTGGACTTTGTCGGGCTGAAAATTTGATTTATGCCTTATTTTCAAGAATGGAGTCGTTGATTGGTAAATTACTCACCGACAACGGAAAATTTGTTGTAGAGAACGATTTTTCATGGGAATTAACTCAGGTGCTAGGGAGCGTGGTCGAAACGGCCCGAGAGGCTTTGAATGTCGTTGGTTCGTCGTTTGATACGATTTTCATGATTGCCAGTGTCTCCCGTATAATCGCGATCCCAGGCCTCAGGTTAAAAGCATTGGGTATAGTCCTGACATTCAGAATGCTGGTTAGAACTGGTTGAGTAGAGTTGAGATCCATACGTTAGCGTCAGTCGATGATGACGAGGGTCATGAACGTCAATGTGAGTCACATCCGTCATCACAAATGTTAAAAACTTGTAAAAAATCTCATGGGATGCCGGGGATTAGTATAGAAACTGATGAAATGGGCAAAGAAGTTTATTAGTAACCTTGTAGTAACCAGAACATTACTTTTCGGAACTTTTGTCATTGAAGGTGCCCTCAATATTGTTTCATCGTAAGTGGGTCGATGGGAAATGAAAACAAGTCATTTCCGTGCTACGGTTTTTTAAGAGAGCAAAAGGAGCAGCAAGGAAGGTTGAAAATAGCGACGAAAAGGCTTAAGTATCACTTGGGCGTAAAGTAAAGAAGAGCAAACGATGGCAAGAGACAGAGAGGGCGAGAGAAAGCGATGGAAACACCCTGCAGGAAGTGCAGTCTGCTGGAGGCGAACAAAGGATTCATCGCATCAGGCTGGTCGTGCCTTGTCCTCGCCCACAGTATGGTTGACCCTCTTATACGGGTGCCGTTTCCATGCGACATTAAATCCATGCAGCAGGTTCAACACTATGGAGATATAGCAAGTACATGACGTGCAAGGAGAGCAGAAGAGTGCATTAACCGCGAGATGTAATCAACTGGAAATAAAATTGGCAACAGATCCTTCCAACCGTTTTCCTGCTCGATCCTCATTCTTATCGATGTAATGATAAATTTCGATCGAACTCTGCCCTCATCTAAATTGCACTGATCACTAAAAATAGTCTGTAGAATTTGCTCGAGTGAATTCCATCAAGCCGCAACCATTTCCCTCAACTGCAATCTGCACCCATCGTCTTATTCGATCTCGCTAGTGATCCTCGAGGCGAGCATGGAGATGGATTCTTTCGATTCCCGCGTAACGAGCAATTAAAGTACCGTTCTCGGTCAAGCTACTGATCAATTCAGAGAAGCACTCCTTCCTTCATTTTGTCGCCTTCAGCCTAGGGCGATCTTTATGATGATCCAAGATGCACTACACGCAGAGTTTAGGCTCGGAGTTCCATGCGCATTGAGTATACTTTCCAGACAAAAACATCATAACAATGCTGAGGACACGTTGTCGATGAGAATTTAGCGTCGAAAACGTTGGCTCGAATGACAAAGTGCGACAGAAACTAGCACCACGCGAACAAATGATCTTCATGAATGATGGAAAACGTTTTATTCATTGGTAATGTGTCTCTGCTGGTACAAGTCCAAACAAAAGTATGCAAACAGACACACATAAAGGTGCTCGCAGCTTTATTATCTCCCGTTGAATCGTATTGATCTTCCGACAGCTTGGCAGGAGTCGTTTTATTGAAAGCAGCATGCTGTCTTGCGTGTCCACAGTTATGGTACATAGGTATATGTCTGGGCGCGATCCATTGTGCATCGAGCTAGCATTCTATGCATACTACAGCAGTAGTATAGTATTCGTGTTTTGTGGTATACATCGTGAGCCTACGAACGTTGGATTATCAATCAGTATGGCACGCAAACTATGCTCGTCACCTTCGTGGCCGCCATAACCTTGTTCATCTCACAATGTGTTAAGCTTCGTTGCTGATGGCTGTTGTTGTTTCTATTTTGCCAATTCTAGCGGAGCCTGTTCCGCTCATAATTATTCTGTATGATTTATTGGACGAATAAACTGTACACCATAACTTTATGTAACTGCTTATGGGATCTGCGAAAAGAAATGGCGCGCTCCGATGGTCAATTTCTGAAGTATTCTGACCGGCCGTCAGCAGGAAAATACGTTCGACTAACAAGAAAGCCATCGAGATATCGTAACGAGCCTCGCGTATGTGGGGCTTGATCGTAGATGGATCAAGTGATAAATCTTCAGGTTCTCTCTAACTGGGCCCTTGCCGGAAATAGTGAGTTTGAAAGTCACAGTGATAGGTTTGAAATATTCCTCGCTGCACGCGTCGACGGAGCTTCGTTATCCATGAAAATAACTGGAGCTTAGTAGGGCGAAGTGAAATCGTGCAGGAGTGTTGGAATATCGCACACATCGATGGAAACTCGAGTATATATTGACACGTGAATAAAGAAACTCGCGCAAGCGTGTGGAGATGAGCTGGCCTCGAGGTGAGCTGACTTTTTGGGACGAACAAAGGATCATTCTCGCCTCGCCTCGTAGAATCGCAGTTGGGCTTGAAAAGAGCCCACGCGGTGAAAGAAAGAAGAGAGGCCCATCAGCCTCGAATCCAGGACATTGGTGCATGTGGCCCGCTGCTTCTTTTATTTTCGATCCCGGACTCTTTTGCGTAACGTTCGCGCTAACGTTTCGTCGCAAGCGGGAGAGCGTAACCCACATTATTTAATTGAGCTCTATTAATAAGGTGGTGATGTAAGCTCGGAGGCTTATCAACAAGCGGAACGGCTGAATGTCCAGCCAGATGCTTCCACGGGAGAAATTTCCCGATTGCAAAACTGCCCAACACAATTAATTGTCCCTTGAAAAACTATCATCTTCGTGATATTTACACGTCAGCGAATGAAATTCACATCGTGCCTAAAATCCACCCATCAAGCTCGTATCCCTATCTTTTCCACTAACAAGTCCGCTACTACAGACCACCAAAGACTAACCACAAAAAGTAGCACAAGTTACACCACGCCAGACACACGAGTTGTGTAAAACTTTTCCTGGAGCACCACAAAACTTTGAAGTCTTGATCGTTAAGCGTGTGCATTGGATTCTGCAGTACAGTGGTAAGTAGCATAATATATGTACAGCAGAGGTATCACACAAGTGGATTCTCCGCTCCACATGATGGCTAGAGTGCCCATAATATGTGTAAATACAGAAGCAAAGAGCACGTTACGAGGACGGGGCTGCGCTCCCACTTGAAAGAACGACCAAGACAGCCGACGATAAACGAGTGCCCGCGGTTAGCCTAGATCTACACATATATTTGTGTTCAAGTATGTCTGTATACACGGAAAACGTCATCAGTGCACTATACCATACATCAATTAGATCTTTCAGAACCTCGGTCCCCTTATTATCATAATAACGCTCTTTCCAACGGCCGTAATGTGAGACCCATACTCGAGGTTATGCTGTCACTTTGAGAAACACGAGATCGAATGTGGGAAGAGGATTAACTTTTGAAAAACAGTTTTAATTATAAGCTAATTGTTCTTAAACTGTCCTGTTACCTTTTTTCACGTTAGATCACGAGCAGGAGCATATTATATCGTATCGGGGTAATACGATAGCCAATGGGATGAATCGGTAATGCATTATGTGGGCAGTACGACGACTGTGCATAATTATTCTGATCGATGATTGACCCAAGTCGAGCGCACGTTCCTTAACACCCGGAATAGGCAGTTTCAACGCTCTTAATCAAAAGTTACATGTCAAGGCAGCATGATGGCCGACCTTGGCTCTTGCATCGTAAGAATGCAATCGTTTGGCCAGTATAAGGCAGCAGAGGCTACTTAGCGACCAATTAATCAGTCCGCTGAATCAACGAATCCATCGATCGATGCTCGCAAATGTTGCTGCCTTCCGTTGCCCGTAGCTGTAACTGTCAGTCCGTAGAAGCAATTAATCAAGAAGAAAATTCCCGTTGCGATGGAAAGTTGACTCTCGATGAGTTTCGTCGCGTATGCTCGTCTTTCTGCTCGTCTTCACTGATTTCTTTCACGAGCCGTTCTTCCTGTATTTATAAATGTGCCCGTTGAATATCATCCACAACGAAGAATGGCCGATGTTGAAAGAAGGTGTGCGGGCGTTTGTGTGCCGGGGCAACGTGGGTGTGGCACAAGTTGTGGCTACATGACCTCGTCGTTGGATCGGCCTGCTCAGGCCAACCCAACATCGTGTGGTTTATAAAGAACGATACCGCGAACGCGCGGCCCAGCACCAGTCGATATGCTGTGCTTCAGTCTCGCTTCATTGAACGAAATAGGCCAGTCCACATGATATATTTGATGCTCGAGAGGTTCTACTTTGCGTTTAAGCTTTTTTTTTCCTTCGTTGCGGCGAATTGCCCGAGGACACACACACACACACATGGACATACACATTTTTAATATTTGAGCCTCGGATCGTTCCTGGCGTATTATGACCTCGCCGAATCGCCTCGTTCCGATGGCCGAAAGAATTTCACGAGAATGCTGACCTAGGCGAAAGGCCTGCCTGTTTCTTATGTGTCATTGAAAACTTGGGTAACGTGTTTCGATATGTTACATCCGAACCATCCTTCATTCGCATTCTTATTGCATTATTATACCGCAGCTATTAATTCAGATCCTTTTTGTGCTTGTGAATCCGTGCATGTATATCTTTCCAAACGAATACACCGTCGTTGATTGCGTGACTGATAAATTAGCTGGCGAGTGTTGCCTGTTTTGCCTTCAAATTCTCCTCGGACTATCTGAACTGCCGATATATTTGTTTGTCTTTTTTTTATCATGCCAGAGTTTGTATGTTCACTCACGAACATTGTATTGTCGACTTCATTGATATCGAGCCGTTATCGCAATTTTTGGTGGGTATCTAAAAGTTGCCCTGCAAGCCTCGCATATCGCTCGATTGACAGATAAATCCTAGCAACGGGAACCACGTTTCAGATAGCGCGTCTAATTGACGCCATATCGCGACCCTCGCGTATGTCCCAATGATCCGATGATAAAGACTCTCCTCGCGATCGCAGAGTTGAGTCAAATTCGCCGAATTCGAAATGCCTGGTAATTCAATCGCCAGACAAGGAAACGGTAACCGAAATGAATAACGCGGAAAAAATACACCAGAACGCTGTCGAACGTTCCTCGGTTCCAAACCCATGAGAACGAAGGAAGTACTAAATGTGTATGATAACTATGCTACGACTACAACTTCCGGCTGCCCGGAGGTGCTTTCTGTCAGCCAAAATTAAACACAGCACGTTCGTTGTCAAACTGATAATTTTTTTTCACCCATCGAGTCATTTTTGCGTCCTTCTCTGGGCTGCAAAGCACTTTGTATGAAAATTTCTTGAGCCCAAGTGTTAATCATGCTGTCGCATTTCAGCTGGTCCTTGTGAGCTGTTTTTCTTTTCATTTGGCCAGCATTGGAACTGAATTTGACGAGGACATCCATAAATCAGAGTTTTTAATTCTGGCGTCCATTTCACCTGCGCTACTGTTGGTTTTTTTAATGTACTTGGCAAAGATCACATGCGCTCCTTTCACCCAGATTGTTCGATAACTCGTTCCATCATACGAACGATCGATCACTCGATTCGTTCGGACTTTTGCCGTGTTTTTCAGTCCAGGGATGGATGATTGAAGGAATTTCATCGTGATCAGGTTGCTGCTCAGAAAATGACATACAGTTTCGGTGTGTAGTAATTTGTAGCGAACGGACATGCCGTGTACTCACCTTGCAGAGGTAAGTGGACCGGAACGAGAAAGGAAAGAGAGAGAGAGAGAGAGGGGAAGGGAAGCGAATTAACGACATAAGAGAAAGGGGAATGACGAACATGAATGAATAATTGATAGATTTTTAAGGTCAAAACAAAAACAATTAAGATGATAATAAAAATAAAAACAATATTATCAATCCAAAAGGAATAACGAAATCATCGCTAAACAGTGGATCGATTCATCAACAGCGAAAGCTTCCAAATGCATCAAAGACAATAGATTCATTATCTTCAAAAAGTTTCGAGCAAAATGGATTTGTGCTGAATAGAATTTTCTATCAGGATGGAACGAGACACGACTGTGAATATTAAATTATTCAAATTGGTTTTAATTTAAAAATTGCGAAAAATTAATCAACAATAAGTCAAAAGAACATTAAATTGGAAAACTCGAAAGACCTTTTTTCAAGGTACATAGTCGTGTATGTGTGTGAGAGTGAGGAGGGAGAGAGAGCGGTTGACAAAAAAGAGATCGAGGGCAAGAGGAAGAGAGAGGAATGATTCTTTAACAGACAACAGTCCCCTTTGTGCGTATACGCGCGTGCTTGTAAACGAAGGATCGTTGCCGAGGGCGACACGTTTATCGCGTATGCTGCCCCCGCTCTTCACATATATACGCTGTTAACAACGACATTGCGTTAATTTACCCTATTGCCATAAATCACCATCTCCTATTATTCTTCGTGGTTCCAACAACTTTGTAATGTCTTGCCACGTGTATGAATCACGCGCGAATTAATCGCCACAGGATATTAGACACATTAGCAAAATCGATTTCTCTTCCGGTGCCCGATATTACATACCGCATCGGTGAAAGCCTGGGCTAAATGAAAATTCAACATCCTAAAAGTTTAATTCAGCTTGAAAGGCTTTACTAACCCTAGAACGGTAACCTGGCGTCAAAAATGACCCCATGCGACTTCAAGTCCCGCGCCCTTTCTCCCTTTTATCCTTTTTTCTTTCCTTTTTTATCATTTACCGCATTTTTTATGAATTTTTCAACTTCAAGCAAAATTGCCCTAAGCTCACGTGATTCTGCATTAAAAAACGAAAAGAATGAGCCCGAGTTGAACCCTTTTCGTTAGATTTTACCGAAGATATGAATTTTTCAAAATTGAGGTAATTCTTGACCCCAGGTTACCGGAATACGTAAGAGAAAAGGTTACCGTTCGATAGGGTTAAAAAAATAACATTTTTATTATTCGGGAGCTCTTCGCCTGGGATATTTTATGAATCGGAAAGTGACAAATATTGTCCCGTTAATTTTCATATTCAACTTGTGCATTTTCGAAGAATTGACTCGATGATTCATCATTTTAGAATCTGTCGGTAAGATTTCCTTATTTTTTGATAAAAATCAAATGATTTTTTTATCAATTGAAGAACAGAAACAAAATCTGATGTTTTTATGAGTTTCTAATTATCAACAAAATTTGTCGATCTGTCCATCGAACTAAACAACTGACGAATAATCATTTTCTCGTTCCTCAATGTAAAAACCATTAAAAAAATCCGTGTGACGAAATATTCCGGGGCCGTTTGCGAGCGAACGTTTAAAGCGTGTTAATCAAAGAGCGACGATACTTTTGTAGTTCGGTTCTCCAAGGTTGAGAAGTGTCTGGAGCCTCGAGCTCACACTTCCGTTTTTTTTTTGCGCCGATAGTCTACTCGGTACATCTGCATTTGTTCTCCTCCGCGAATATCGACACCAAAGGGAGTTGGATTTTCTTTTTTTTTTATTAGGCGTTGTCGTACGATGGGGGCGAAGGAGATCCAGTCGAAAAAAATGGCTGTTTGTTCTCTTTCAATAAAATCATCGTCAATTTTCTCGACTCGATTCGACAGCGATCTCGTATGGAATGACCGAACGTGAAAATAGATCGAACCGGAATGCATGACAGAGAAGTGAAAGTTATGACGATCACATCGAGATTCTGAGTGTTTTCAATTTAATCTGCAGCAGCTTTAAACGCGCTGACCTCTATTTCCGAGAGATTTTTTTGTCTGTCATCAATTTCAAGGCAATTCTATATTTTATTCATTTTGTTTTTGTTTTTTCTTTTTTTTTTTTCAATATCCGGTTCAGTTCGTTTAGAAATGAGAACAGGAAATCATGAAAGGTATTCATGGAACGCTGGCGATGTTTATAAAATTGNAAACACCAAAAAAAAAAAAAAAACATACGAAAATCTGAAGATTTGAGCGAGAAAGACCATCGGGAGAATAATTAATTAACGTTAATTAATGACCATTTTATGGTGGAGCAATCGTGTATTATGAGGTCTAAAAAAAACATGCGATTTAATAATCAAATTTCGCTTTGCACAGAAACTCGAAGACATATTATTTTTAGAATGAAATTATAGAAAGTTTGTGGAGGAAAATGATGAATCTGAAGTTTGGAACGTTGAGATTCAACGGAAACTATTTTTTCCATTAATTATTTATTGAATTTCGAAAATCCTGACAATTTTTCGTGTCGATCGAATTTTTAGGTCGCAAGAAACGCTCGTTTTATTGTCCAGACGAAATTGAATAATAATTATCAGCTTTGCTGAAGAAAAAATAGAATTTTTTTGCTTTCCAACGATGCAATATTCAACGTCATAAGAAAATGTTTTCCCTTTTAGTCAAGTACATTCGTTTTTAGCCTCTCTCGTGAATATTCCACTGAAAGCGAAGTTTCGGATTCGATTTTGCTCCAGTTGCGAAAACACTATTCATCGATCTCCTACAGGATTCTTCAACGTACCGTTTACTTCCTGAATTTCATTTTTCCTCTCGAGAGAACATACTTCATTCATTTTCTGTCGACCCTGATAACGCAGAGAACAAGTGACTTGCAGGCTGTCCTGATGTATATTTCTCCGCCTTTTGCCTCCATCAAAATATTAATGAGTGTTCATTGATGCATAACTAACCGAAGTGACAGAAAAAAAAATAAACAGCTCAACGTCGTTGCAAATACGATGGAGAAAAATGTTGATGATGAAAATAAATTCGAGAAATATACCGCCAGAAATTTTCTTTCCGAATCCCAATGAAAAAAGGGGAAACAATTATTTGAAGGTTTTCATTTTTGCTGAAATCCGGACCTAGGGCATGGACTATTGCAAAAAAAAACGTTCAGAAGCGACCTGTGTTTAGGAAAGAAATGTAAAAGACGAAAAAATAATTGAAATTAAAGATTTGTATGACTTGGAATAAAAGCGACGAAGAGAGGAATCAAACGAATGAAAAATGGAAATTTTCACAATCGAAACGAACAATGACTGCGTCGTTTCGTCGTCATGACAATTATTTTCCTCTGCTTGTGATCTTTTCTTGGCTTCCCTTTCACTTGATCATTATTATTAACATTTATCGTCTTTTCACGTCGCCTTTACGTACTTCTCGTTCATACCGTCTCGCGATTCGGGTCAATGATGATTCTGCTTAAACTTCATGACAAAACCAACGCGTGGGAGTTATATTGAGAAACGACTATGTTTCTGACTACTCTCCACGTATATTTATAACCTGATCATCTTTCAATGAGTAATACAAAAAACTTGGATAGTCAATCGTACTTTCTTGAAGTCCCCATCAACGTCAATTAATCAGTTTAATTGGAATCCCAATCAATCTCAATTTTCAAATGATTTTTTCTAATTTGTCGAAAACAAAAATGTCGAATTTTTCTCATAGATCCTTCAACATTGTTTGGATGACTTGACATGAGTAAAAACTATTGTCGTTGATCCATTTTGCATATTTTGAATATTTCTTCGTGGACGTTGTTAATTTTCGATTTTTTTACACGGCGAGTTTTTTTTTATCTGCCCTTTTTTGCTTTGCTACTCTGTTTCAACTGACCATGCATTTTCTGCATTAGCGACTGTTTGCAATGAGACACTGAAAACAAAATTTTGTTGGAAAAGATCGATATTATGTTCGATACGTCCAACTAAACGTTTTTTTGAATAAACCCCAAAAATTGTGTCATCGCAGCAAGAAATATTCTAGAAAGTCTCTTTGGCAGCAAATTTTTGTCGTTCCAATCGTAAATTTAGCTGACAATATCCATTAGAAACCAAATATACTGCCAAAATAACGAAAATTTTATAATTAACAAAAAATATTTGGTTGACCGTATTCAACAAAATATCGACGATTTTTAACAAAATTTCATTTCCATAGTGGACGCACGAAGCAACGACTGCTTTACCATTTGGATTGGAATATTTCATTGAAATTTCGATGATTGTCAAATATCGAGGCTAAATTATTTGCAAATGATTTTTTCTCGCGGACAATAAGAAATATACGTAAACAGTGAATACTCATTATTATCCCTCGCCATTAGCCTCGTTTTGATTTTCCTCGGACGGGCACTCCGCCTTTTCCCCCTCCGGCTATGTCGCGAGTTAAACGTTACACATTTTCCCGTTATTAAAACGCCCGCGCATTGTCCCCCAGTTAGTTGGCGTTATCTCTGTCGTTCGGTCTCATTCGGGCAGAGTTGCACGGTTATATACACACGTTGCGGAGTAAAACATGGGCGACGATACGCGGGAGTCCCCTGATCGTCATGCGCATATATACAGATATGTAGCGCATTATTCGCGGTCGATGGACGCGATGACGCGTCCTCTTCGCAGTGTCGATGAGGACGGAACTCTTTCTTCCGAGTCTCTGTCTCTTCGAGTATCTACAGAGTGTCTGGAAAATTGCGACGTATTTTCTCGCAGGATTTTGGGAAAGGATAATATTGCAGCGATTTTTCGGGCGCCGAGGAGATGAGATGAAATTTTTTTTAAATCGTCGATATTTTGTTGAATGCGGTGAACAAAATATTTTTTAATAATTTCAAAATTTTCGTTATTTTGGCAGTATATTTGGTTTCTAACGGAATTGTCAGCGAAATTTACGAGCGGAACGACAAAAAATTGATTCCAAAGAGACTTTCTGAAATATTTTTTCCTGCATTGACACAATTTTTGGAATTTTACAAAAAAGTTTAGTCGAACGTATCGAACAAAATATTCGTCTTTTCCAACAAAATTTTGTTTTCAGTGCGTGTGGAGTGGGGGTGACCAAGGCTCGTTTTGCCGAATGAATGATGTCCCTTGAAAAGAGCACCGGGAAGAGAAATGGGCCAAGAATTTTTCTCCCGAGGCTTTGGAAACTTATTTGCATTTGAAAACCTAATGATGGAGCTTCCTGGGTGTTCCCCGGGCGTATAGGACGCGGCATTTTTAATCCTGAGCTTTGACCTTGTTGGGGAGCAGTAGTTCGCACTTGTTCCATCAGAGTGAGAACCTCCTGGCTTTCGATCAGCCAGGACGCTCATCCACCCGCATACACTCGGCGATGCGGATATAAACGAACAGCGAAGCTTCACGAGCTTTGCTTCGCGTCATCAACGATGTCGCGCTTGATTTACTATCCGCGCATAATTCGATTTTCGCTCGCGTAAAGCGTTTTGCACACTCAACGGAACACAGGACCACTCGAACACAATGTCATTAGAAACATCTATACATAGCCACGTGGACTTCCCACAAGCTCATTACCAAACCAGCGCTCGCTAGCCTGTCAGTCTTATTCGTCGCAGGTTCGGAACTGCCCAACGAAACTGTTCCCACGTCGCAAACTTGTTTCTCCACTGGAAATGAAATTTTTGTAAAAATCGCCGATATTTTGTTGAATACGGTGAACTCAATATTTTCCGATAATTTAAAAATTTTCGTTATTTTGACAGTATATTTGGCGAGATATTTGGTTTCCAATGGAATTGTCAGCTGAATTTACGATTGCAACGACAAAAATTTGCTTCCGAAGAGACTTTCTAGAATATTTCTTGCTACGGCGATGACACAATTTTTGGCTTTATTTAAAAAAACTTTCAGTTGAACGTATCGAACAAAATATCCATCTTTTCCAACAAAATTTTGTTTTCAGTGTCTCGATCTAAAAATTCCTTACCAAGTTTTTATATTTTCCTTTTTTTCTGTCCCGCATATTCCACGGAATATCCATTTTTTTTTTTTTTTTTACACTGGCAGGCATCAATCATTGTCGTGACTGATGCGATCAAAACGACCTCCCGGTATCGACAAATCGCACACAGTTTATGCTGGATTTGGAACAAATAAATGAATAAAAATTCAACAATCTCCAGTAACCGTTGAAAAGGGAAGAAATAGAGGACGGAAACGAGTGAACTGTACGAGCAGCTCGTACGATTTGTCGTCCAGAGTAAAGGAAAAAAAATGGGACGCGATATGGGACGAACATTCGTCCGACTCTTTTGATACCCGATAAATTGCCTTCGCAATACGGACGAGACGAAATGGAGGACAGGATATGAGTCTTTTGAGTGGCCACTCTTGAGAGCTCTGAAGCCAGATGCACCGACGACGAGAAACACGATATTTCGAAACGAAAGACGAGTAGAAAAACAAAATGTTGATTTTTACAACGACACGCATGTCTCGGACGTTGTAATATTTCATTGGACTGGCATTTCTGCTGTCGGAATTCAACCCTTCGAGTGCATACTGGGTCGTTTTAACCCGAACAATTTTCCATCACCGATTTTCGCTTTTATCAAAAAATTAATTTACGGCCATAAAAATAAAAACCAAAAAATGCATATTTACCGGAGCACAACGATTTGAAAAACGCCTTGGGTCAGATTGACCCAATATGTACTTATAGGAATGACCCTGAAGTTCGCAACGTTGGACCTCAACGAAAAATTCGTTTTTGTATCAATTATTTGTTCAATTTTAAAAACCACGACAGTTTTCCTACCAATTTTGTCTGCAGACCCTAAAAAAATCGTTTTATTGTCCTGACCAAATATTTAATGAGAATCTTGAGATTTGTCCAAGAAAAAAGGGAATTTCGTAACGTCCCAACGATGAAAACTTCAACATCGTTTACAGGATGTGTGCACTCGGAGAGTTCACTCCTGTTAAAGAAAAATATCAAAACTTGCTTTTTTTTAATAGTTCCCTCATGTTGGATTTGTCTAGAGAGATTGTCGAAGGTATTGCAGAAAAACCCAACTGCTGGCTGACTCCCAGCAATTCTAATGTTCCTTTCATTCATACGCCGAATTATTTATAAATATATCGTTATCCACAAACTCGTCAACAGACAGTCACGATAATTACAAGAAAACTCGAAATACAGCACAAATAACTGTTATTTCGCAAAGGATACAATAAAGTGATGATTATGCTGGGGATAAAATGGCGAATTGAGATGAAGTAGGGCGATGGATATAGTCAGTCTCGCTCAAGGGGTTTGGGTACGAATTTGTAGTTGAAATCGGATCCCCACAGTTCTCCCACACACTGTGCATGAAATTGTGGAGAGCTTCGATTTTTTTTCTACATAAAGGGTGTCGCGGAACTGACTTTATTTGCAACAATTTCGATTTTCTCATAAAAAAATCCAGATTGTTCCATTTTTTTTCCAGATTTTCGGTATCGTTTCAATTTTTTTTTTTTAAATCAAGTTTTTTATTTGCAAGTAAATAAATATAGTTGGACGCTGCATGTCACTTTTCGGCTCTGCCTTCCAGAAATAGGACTTATGGATTCCGTTACATTGGAACGATGCAAACTTGAACATCGTGAAAATGAAATTGTCGTTCGAAATCCGCGCGACGTTTGCTTATGCTTACAAATTTCTTTCTCCCGTCTTTATTGAAGGTTCTGGAATTAAGTTTTGCGGCACCTTGTATGTGCCGCACGAGGCAGCTCACGATATACAAAACGCTACGGTGAGCAGGGGTTGGTTTCGAGAAACAGCAAGGGTTGGCATTACCCCCGTCCATTGCCAACAGTTGTATGTGCGACCACAGCCATCACAAACGTCCCTGATTGTGAGAGAGTTGGAATCGAGAAACTCGTAGAGAACTTTACACAAACGAAATACCAGACGTAGCGAATGGAGGCTGCGGAGAATTCAAATGGGATGAAAAGATTTGCTCGCTGGCGAATGAAACGCGTTCCAGAGGGATATTATTTTTCAACGGTATATACACTGCTCGGTTGTTGGACAAAGATGATTAGGGGAGTCACACACCGCACCATCATTACAAAGTCTCGCAGCCAAATATTGAGCATCTCTAAACTGGGACGAAGTGACTCAAATTTAGTTAATCGAAATAAATTTATTCGTATCTTTGTTCCTTTCCATCGAAATCATTCAATGGGATCGGTCCACACGGGGAGAATTTTATATCAATAATTACTATGCTACCATAGTTTCCTGGTACCATTTCGTCCCTCTGAGACGAAAGACATAGTAATTTTTCATTCATACTCCATCGGAAATCGCGGAAATTTCGACATTTTTTGTCAAATTTTGACATTTTTGGTCAACTTTTAACATTTTTGGTTACTTGCTTACATTTTTGGTCAAATTTTAACATTTTTGGTCAAATTTTGACATTTTTGGCTCAATTTCTGATGAAAAATCTCTATGTATTTTCTAAAATTTCTCAGACGGACGATATGGTACCAGGGAACTATGGTGGCACAGGAATTTTTTATATGAAATTCTCAAATTCAAATTGCAACAAGTTTCTCCAGATTTTAAGGTAAAGGAGCAGTCGGCGCTTTCTCGCCACGTGAGCTGCAATTTTCAAAAAGAAATATTTTCGATACGGTTTCACCAATTGAAAAAAAGCCCCCGTCAGCGGATTTTTGGCATCGTCTCGCGTCCGCCGACAGAGCCTTTTTCCGATTAGTCAAACGACGACGAAGAATTTTCATTTTCATTTCGAAAAATCGAAATTCGAAATTTTTTCCACTGCGAACATCGACCGATTTTTATTAAAGAAAGAAACTGTACAGGTGATTCGTAATTTCGAATCTGCATGTTACATATTTCCGATGAGCATGAATGACATGCCGAATGCATGACATTCCGGACGTCGCAGGGACTCGTCCGCGATGAAGTGACTAATGAGAGGAAAATGGAAAAGAAAAATGTGAGACGATCGATGACAGAGGCGGCGGGCTCTGAGCACTGCGAGAAGGGGATAGACGATAAGAAACATCAAGACAGCGCGGTGAGTCGACTGGAAGGAGAGGGCAGGTAGGCGCGTGCCACTTAAACCACCTGAAACGCGGTCACAGCCTCGGCACGTCTCATTCGTGCACAAACCCAACGAAAATCTATTACGGGTGCTGTGAAATTCGACCGTGATGCTGTTATCGGTTGGCACCAACGACGCGACGACACATTTCACCGAAAAACCAACGATAATCACACTGTAAACAAAATTTTGTTGGAAAAGATCGATATTTTGTTCGATACGTTCAACTAAACGTTTTTTTGAATAATCCCAAAAATTGTGTCATCGCAGCAAAAAATATTCTAGAAAGTCTCTTCGTAAGCAAATTTTTGAAATTAAAAATTAAAAATTAGAAAAATAAATTAAAAATTTTGGAATTATCAAAAATATTTAGTTTACCGTGTTTAACAAAATATCGACGATTTTTAACAAAATTTCATTTCCAGTGTATCAGTTAAAAAACCGAGTAATTATATACATATTTTCAAATAATTCTGTATTTTGTAAGAAATTTCATATTATTAATGGAACTATTGCATTAAATAGAAAACAAAAAAGTTTTGGGGAATACCGGAGGCGAATAAATTCGTGGATTAAGGGAGGAAGAAACTGGGACGTTTGCCAGATTTTTATTTTCCCACTGGCTCAGCAATATCCCGAGAGAACGAACACTACGTTTTATGTTTGCTCCCTCACCCAAGTTTGTTGCTCAGAAGATCGGTGCAGTGATTAATGAATCTATCGAAATGATAAAGCTGAAAGGCGTACAATCGTTAGGTCAAGTTATGGGAGAAAACAGAAATTGAATGGCCGCGCGAGTGATACTGCAGCGAGTAAAAGAGATTCTCGGAGGAGTCTGACTCCCATTCGTTCGCCGCGTACAAATACTTAGGTGATAGGTGGAGTGAAGTAGGTAAATAGCTTACCGCGCTGACCCGTCACCTGCGTTCTCGTTCTATTGAGAGCACAAACCCGCCTGCTTGCCTGGAGAAAAGAGTGCTCAGCGGAATTGAACGAGAACGATGCCTTTCTGCTTTGAACAGCAGACAATCGAATATAAAACCGCAGTAACTTAGCTTCTCTCTCTCTCCCTCTGTAGTTTCGTTCAATCCCTCGATCCTTTTGCCTTCTTTGTCTCATTCGATTTATGTTTTCCTTCCTTTTGTTAGACGCATCTCTTCGCGTCTCCTCGTCGTCATATCTATCCACTTATTCTGTTTCTCTCTGTTTTTCTTACTCCATTCTTTTTCGATCCCTATTTTTTTCTCTTTTTCTTCATGCCTCGCTGTGTCCTCGACTTGATTTTTTCATATTCGATCCTCTCTCTCTACCGCCTACAATCGGTTCAACAATGCTCGATTGATCGGTTTGTCAGCCGTAGAGAAAGGAGCTTCAATATTTTCCTTCCTCAATAGATCGCAATTCCATTAAGCCGATGTGAGAATACGAACGAAAGAGAACAAGATTAATCAATCGAAAGCAATCCCGTCCTTGTTCCTTGCGTATTTTCCTATTTTATTTCAACACGTTATCATTTTTGTGAAACTCAAAAACTTCCTTCGAAAAAAAATGTACAAAATTGATCAAAATTTTCTCTGGGCGCCTAATCCAATTTTCCAGATCGATTCGGATCGCCCAATAAAAAATACGCTTTCATCTCTTGGTTAAAAAAACAAAATACATAATTAAGGCCACACTGGAAATGAAATTTTGTTAAAAATCGTCGATATTTTTTTAAACACGCGGTAAACTAAATATTTCTGATAATTTCAAAATTTTCGTTATTTTGGCAATATATTTGGTTTCTAATAGAATTGTCATTAAAATTTACGATTGGAACGACTAAAATTTGCTCATGAAGAGACTTTCTTGAATATTTTTTGCTGCGATGACACAATTTTTGGGATTATTCAATAAAACGTTTAGTTGAACGTATCGAACAAAATATCGATCTCTTCCAACAAAATTTTGTTTACAGTGCATGAAAAAAAAAAGAAAAAAGGCTGTAAAAGGTAAAACGCGAACGATCGAGTTTCGAGATTCGGAATTCTGAAGAAAACAGGTCTGCAGGAAAAAGGAGCTGCTGCTAAAGAATCTTCTTCTTTTATATCGGAAGAGAAGGGTCTCTCGCACCCAAGGATCTTTAGTAGAGCACCTATACATTAGATTGTATACTGTAAGGCTGTTTCTTTATTCACCTTCACTTACCACACCACTACAAAAATCCTACACGTTATAATTCAAGTGTATAGTTATATATAGTATCGCAATGCCATAAACGATGAAAGGCAAATAACGGGCCAGCCCCTGTGCGAACTGCAGTGGAGCACATCGCGAGGATCGGCGTTCGTTCATCCAGTTCACCGTGTCTTTTCAAAGCCTTATTCTCAGCAGCATTGTCAAACAGAGGAAAACCAAGTGTTTTAGTTTGGAATATGACAACGACAAAGAGATGGAGACAAAAACATCCACTCGTCGGTTTATTTCCTTAAAAAAAAAACACTGCAAGATGTGATCGTGACTGCATGATTTCATTTCTTATTTTTAACCCTTCGAGTGCATATTGAGTTCTTTTGACCCCAACAATTTAGTGTCGTCGAATGTTTTGGCATTAAATTTTCGTTATCGTCAAAGAATAAATTCAGGGTCATAAAATATGGATAATTTATTACAAGAAACGTCCCTACAAAAAAAAATGCATATTTTACGGAAAACAACGATAAATAAAACTATTTTTGAAAATTGAAACCCAGTAATTCGGAATAACGAATAATCGGAATCGAGCGTAACGAATATCGAAAATTCTGCGGTTTGGTAATTGAAAAATTTGAATGAGTGTGTGAAAATAAAAAATCATGATGGAGAAAACGCATTTTTTAGCCCTCCGAGTGCATACTGGGTCGTTTTGACCCCAAAATTTTTCTGTCACCGATCGTTTGGCACTCAATTTCCGTTTGCATCAAAAAATAAAATTAGGGCCATAAAATATCGATAATTTATTACAAGAAACATCTCTACAAACAAAAAATGCATATTTTACCGAAAACAACGATTTGAAAAACGCCTTGGGTTAGATTGACCCAATATGCACTCATCGACATTTTTTTTTCGAGCGTTCAGTGTGAAAAGGATTGAAAATTTGATTAGTACTGACAAAGCTCGAGTAGGTCCACTTAATCTCATTTTATTTAAGAAGAAAATGTCTTCAGCAAGCAAAGCAGAAATTTACTAAAAAAGAACGTCTCTACGAAAAAAAATACAAAAAATGCATTTTTACCAGAATACAACGATTTGAAAAACGCCTTGGGTCAGATTGACCCACTATGCACTTATAAGATGTGTGCATTCGCAGGGTTAATACACATGGAGACCTGGAAAATTAAATGCCACATTGTGTCACTAATATCATCGACAATTGAAATTAGTGTCTAACGCCAAGGTGCGATGTCTGCTGGAAATTGGATCGATAATGAGTGCACGGTGTGGTCACCACCATCTCCATCGTAAAATCAGTCTCATATACTTAGACATCGGTATGAACGTGTACGTATGCATACACGTTCTCAGCTCTCGTAATGAGGAAGTGTCCGTAAACTGTTATAGTGGAGTAGGTTACGTAGATAAGTTCTTTACTCGTTTCAAACGAGTTCGACCAAGCTGCTGCCTGTGTGTATATAAATTCACCCATACGCACCTACAAATGTATAAATATAGATAAATATAAAACAGTAGATTTTTTTTTTTAATATACAGTGCTCCGAACATTGTTGCAAAAACGCTAATAAGAAGATCGTAGACCGTAAAATCTCACAGAGAAAAAAAGTCTTGAATTTGGTTCTTTCGAGCCACGGATTTTTCCTGCGCTTTGAAAATTGGTAACCGCGAGCTTTCGTGCTGGCCGATTGGGAATCATTCATTTTCCATTTACCACGAATTTAAAAAATCATTTTAAGCGGGAAATTTATTAAAAATTCAATCCAATTTTTCGGGGAATGAATTTCTTAGTGGAAAAGTTTGAGATTCGAGTATTTATTTACTTGCGGCAATTACGCATTTAACATTAAATTATTTCTGTATTTTTTTGAATATTCAGCAATGTCTTGAGGACTATGGCGACCCACGAGACCCGGTACTGGTCGTTGAAGCAATAAATTAATAAATAACTAAATAATAAAAATGGTGCGAATCGATGAGATGGGAATTAAAGTTGCAACTTGTAAATTACTATTTTCGTACGATGTTGAAGTTTCCATCGTTGGGATGCAACGAAATTCCCTTTTTTCTTCGACACATCTCAAGATTCTTATTGAATATTTGGTCAGGACAATAAAACGATTTTTTTTAGGGTCTAAAAACAAAATTGGTAGGAAAATTGTCGTGGTTTTTAAAATTGAACAAATAATTGATACAAAAACGAATTTTTCGTTGAGGTCCAACGTTGCGAACTTCGGGGTCATTATTCGTAATAGATGGGCACACGAAAAAAGGCATGAGCAGTGTTGATCCCTAGCGAGACGTTTCAGACACCCCGTAGATTTGTGCTCGGTATATATGGTCGACGCTGTCAAGCGAGCACGTGGGCTCGATAGCTCTCGGCTGACATGTGGTTACACCGACAACTACTACAATCATCAGTGCACCAGTATATCTTGTGAACAAGACGAGTCGTATATTCGTATTTCGTCTGTTTGTTGCTGCTAGATTCTCCGGGATCCTGAGAAATAACTTTTATCTCTCGCGCACAAACTAGTTCGTACTTTGTTCTTACGTCTCCAGGTACACAGATACGAGAGCAGCTCGGATAAGTGAATTTCTTGCTTCCAGATTCCTGGGAGAAATCCTGTGATCCCATTCGCGAAATGAATAGAAAAGAAAACGATTCAATAAACACCATAAAAACGATTTTTTCCTGGGGACTTGTTCGTTATTTGGAAAATTGACAAAAGGAGGTGAGAATTTTCGATTCAGACCCAAGAAAAATCAGTTCGATTGACACTGAAACGAGTAGATGAAAAAAAAATTCGACTCTCGACATTAGAAAGTTGACATTACGTAAATTATTACGTTGATGGGAATTAATAAATTATTGAATTATTTTTATAATTCGACAATGTTGCAAAAAGTGGTTATTAGTTATAAACAGTGTTGGCTTTTAATGTTGCAATGAAATATGCCAGTGTATTTGTTAATCGTGATTTAAACGTCGATTGGTGCAATAGTTTTCGCGGCGCGTTCGTATGAACGCAAAGAGAGCGCACGTTCGAGGGGCATTCACGATATCGCGTCACTGCCGAGCGAAAAGCTTATACAGTTGATATTACCATTTATTTATATCTCACGACCTCAAATATCCACCACCTCCGATTCTCAGTTTGCTGCTCGAGAAGCCTGCTGTGAGCAAGCTCGTGTCTGTGTAATTCTCTCTTTTCTCGCTCTTTCTCCCTCCGGGAAAAAGGCACACGATCAAACGCCCCCGTTCTCGATGAGGCTGCAGCTTCTCCGAACGTTCATCTACTCTCGATATCATGCCCAGCAGAACATCGTTATTGTCGTGTATCATGACATANCGTTATTGTCGTGTATCACGACATAACGCGTGTATACAAAAAAAAAAAAACTTTCTTCGTACAAGCAAATATTTTAATATCCGTCAATTTCGTGTTAATCGATTGTTCATTCATTCAAATTCAAAATTGGCGCAGGGAAATTTTAGCAATTCCATGGTAATTTTTCAACTGAAATTCAGCCAAAAATGTCAAAATTTGACAAAAAATGTCAAAATTTCCGCCATTTCCGATGATGTTGAAGTTTGCATCGATAAAATGCAACGAAAACTCATTATTTTTAATAGCAACGCACCAAATTTTCATACAGTGTTTGTCGACAATAACGAGAAAGTCTTTTTCGCAATTAGAAAAGTAAATTTACTAGAAAAATTCGAACGAGTCAATTAATTATAAAAATGATAAATAAAAAATAGATTTTTCGTTGCATTGCAACGATGCAAACTTCAATATCATCATTTTCGATAAGGTATGAATGAAAAATTATGTCTTTGCTAAAATTCCTCAAAGGGACGATATGAAGGACGATACCATGGTACCATATCATCCCTCTGAGGAATTTTAGCAAAGACATAGTAACTTTTCATTCGTACTCTATCGGAAATCGCGAAAATTTCGACATTTTTGGCTCAATTTCAGATGAAAAATTACTATGTATTTGCCCAAATTTCTCAGAGGCACGATATGGTACCAGAAAACTATGGCAGCATAGCAATTTTTTAATGATGTTGAAATTTGCATCGTTGGAATGCAACGAAATTCTGTTATTTTTTCAGTAGAGCTCATAATTATTATTAAATATTTGGTCTGGACAATAAAACGATCCTCTCTTGCGACCTAAAAACTCAATCGACACGAAAAATTACCATGATTTTCAAAATTCAATAAACAAGAAATATACAAAATGTTTTTCGTTAAATCTCAACGTTGCAAACTTCAGAGCCATATTTTTCATATAAAATCCTCTCCGTGCGATTAACAGCTAATTCCACATTGAAAAAAAAAAAACAGCATCGTTAGAGAAGCATAATTGCATAATCGTAAACATTGTTTTTATTTCGGAAATTTCGAGGATTCGTAGTGACGTTTGTGAAATTTTTATCAAAAAATTTCAGTTCGGAATAATTGACTCACGAGTGCAAGAGAATTCCGTTGAATTTCAATGAATCGAAAACGATTAACCTAGTCGAACGGTACTGGGCGTTATATTTATACGAAACGAATAATAATATCCGTCGTATCGTTTGGGAGCGGAACGAGAGACAGACGGAGGAGGTGATAAGATCCGTAATAAATACGCGCGGCTCGGCTTGTACACATTTATCTACAAGTATAAATCGGTTGGATTGTTCGACCGCGAGAATGACTGTAAAAAATTATGAAACGAGTTCGTTCAGGGCAAAAAGAAGGAGGAGGAGGACAGTACTTTTATATTTCCTCTTTTGCTCTCGTACATTCGTAGATTTTGCCTCCGCAGCTCGTCGCCCTGATGAAAAACGACAAGGGATTGACAAAAAAAAAAATGTACGCCGAGGCTGAAGGCTTACGAACGAAGATTCATTTTTGTCTCGTTTTACCGGAGGATCCGTCTGAGCTAGAGGTTTTCTCCTCGAGCGACTTCAGGCCGACAAATACAAATGAATTGGCTCACGATTCAACGTCCTACGCGAACTGCTTCTTCCTTCGCACGAAGCGAATGGAAAAGAAATCATTGGAGGTCGAGAGTTTAATTTCAAAAAAGTCACAAAAAACTGGCTTAGACGTTGGACGTAATAAAAAAAAAAACTCACCTGCTCACCTGCACCCCAAATCGTCTCCGAATTCACCCCC